>OX422211.1:678991441-680191441 GCA_949130495.1 Sambucus nigra
GCCAACTTATTCTTAGGATTCCTCAAGTTAATTAAGATTGAATCCTATCTTAATTAAACCCTAGTTTTTATACAACTCTTCAAATTTCTCACTAAAAATTACACCATTAACTTGGATTTAACTCAGATTTCTTGTAGGATTATTATCTCATCAAAATCATATGAAATCGTCTCCTAAAACCCCATTTTTGTGCAAGAATCCCAAACCCAAAATCTTATAGTTTTCATCACCAACTATAATATGTAAAATAAACACACTTAAATCATTAAAGCAAGTTAAACACTTGCCGGTTGGATAAATCCGACGATCTCGTGCCAGAATCCGTCGGAGCTTGGCCCGAGTCTCCTCTTTCTCCCCATTTCTTCCTTACCTTCTCTTATTTATTCTTTTCTTTCTTTCTTTCTCTTTTGACTTATAAGAGAGAAATAAGGGTTATTTCCTTATTAAACCCAAAATTGACTCGTATACACAAATCTGAGTCCCTACTGATCCAAAAAGTCCCCGAAACCCAAACACTACCCCCGGGTACTCTATTTTGACTATCTCGGCCCTTTCGAAACCAATCATGTACTCAAAATTCCCATCCGAGTCACTTATAAAAATTTACG
Organism: Sambucus nigra; assembly: GCA_949130495.1. Lineage (NCBI taxonomy): Eukaryota > Viridiplantae > Streptophyta > Magnoliopsida > Dipsacales > Adoxaceae > Sambucus > Sambucus nigra. Next base: position 678,992,050 of record OX422211.1, read on the forward strand.
TCTTAAACCCAACACATCTCCACACGTGTTTTCCGCATAAAATAACATCACCTGTCATTTTATTCACCTGCGATACGAAACAAAAATAGTCCATCCCATTTACTTTCAATTCTCAAATTATTAAATCACACCCACTCATGCAATTTAATTATCCATAAAAGTACGGGGTATTACACCTAACCTCTGTTGCCCTAATTCTACGAAAAAATGTATTTTCTCGAGTCTCCCTAAGTTTTTTTTTCTAATTTACTCCCATTATCACCATTCAATAACCTCTCGAAGTAGTTTTTTCATCTTTCCACAATCTCAATTTCCTTAACTAGGACTCTCGAATCATCACTTTTAATACACCTACATTATTAAAATCTTTGTTTTTCTGTCCCTAAGTTTCGCAAGCTTATAAATACTTTGTCCCCTTCTTGTGTAGCTAATTTTTTATAAAGATCATCATACGCCTTTAACTTAGTGTCTCTTACCATTTTCTCAACTTTCTTTTGAGTCCACTTATATTTTTCAGAATTTTCTTCGCTTTTAGTTACTTGCCATGTTTAAAGCACTCCTTTTTTTTATTTTTACTACATTTTAAACTTCTTCATTCCACCACATATTTTATTTAGATTGTGGTCCCCTACTTTTGGATTCTTCAAGAATTTCTTTTGATATTCTTTTAATGCATGTGGCAATCTTATCCCATATTATGTTAGTCTCCTAAATGGTTTTCCATGACGCTTAATTTAATACTTTATCTTTAAATAGTTATAATATCCCTTCTTTATCTTCTCTTTTCGCATTCGTCATTGATTTTTAATATTTATACCCAACACCATTATCCTATGTTGTGAGGTTAAGCTCTCTCCCGGGATGACTTTATAGTCTTTACATGTTAATCGACCCCATTTTCTAATAATAAAAATATCTATCTGGCTCGTATGCGTTCCACTTTTATAAGTTATTAATTGTCCAAACCCTTTTTAAAACATGTATTTACTAGTACAAAATCATAAGCTATCATAAAATCTAAGATAAACTCTCCACTGTCTTTCCTATCTCCAAAACCATATCCTCCATGCATTATCTCATATCCTGCACGATCTTCTCCTATGTGGCCATTAAAATCTCCCCTACATAAATTTTCTCACCTACGGGTATTTCTTGAATTAGTTCATCCATGTGTTCCCAAAATTGTACTTTAGTGTGCTCTTACAAGTATAAGTCTATCATTTTTCTTAATAACAGCTACGATATCATCCTTAAGGTTCTTATCTATTATTATTCCAACTTCATTCTTAGTTCTATATTTTCCTGTATAATATAATTTAAACCCAATATTTTCTATTTCTCTAGCATTCTCACCAACCCATTTACTTTCTTGTAAACAAGTTATGTTACCTATTCTTCTTATCATGGTATCCACTAAGTCCATCCTTTTCCATGTCATAGTCCTCATGTTCCAAGTCACTAACCCAAGTCTACTATCTTGGACTAGATTCTTTACCCACACATATACAGATTGTTGCGGGAACCATAGTCTATTTCTTGTTGCATCCGAGCACCGATGCAACGCCATTGGCCTATTTTTCAAGAGACCCGATGGCAGGCGCAATGCCCCTTGACTATTTTTTGAGACACCGGGTGGAAGGAGAAATGCATCGCTTAAGGGTAATGCCCTAGTATTAGTGTGTATATTCATAAGATTCATGTTCATAAGGATGTAAAAAAGTTTTGCACTAGCTGTCAGTTATCTAACGCAACCCTCCTCCTTTATCAGGGCTTGGGACGGACAAAGTCCAAAAAATATAAAAAGTTAAGCACGTCAGGTGGAGTTTTATATATAATTGCGTAAATAAAATAACGATGAACAATTATGTTCAATTATTAAAAGGTATGTTATTATTTTGAACAAAAATTATCTCGAAAGGTTTTATTAACATTCTAATTTTAAAATTTCGTGATATCGTCTTAAAATTGGATTGTTTGTTACTCAACTCTTTGAAAAGACATAAAATGTCCCCCATATAAATTTAAATTGATAACCTAAAGCATCTCATTTATTTCTTCGATGACAAATGAATTCTGATATTTGATGGTAAAACAATACCCACCATCTCCCATTTTGTTTTTCATAGGTATGTTTATAGATTATAACCCCACCCAAACCTACACTACCCTCAATTTGAATAGTAAGAGCAATAATAACCATCAAGTGGGCAATGAAAATAACTTCCACGTATCAGCTTGATAATATATTACACTAGGTGTAAACTCGTGTGACGCGCGAACTAGAGGGAAAACATAAAAGCAAAATGAAAAAAAAGAATACATCCTTAGATAAAAGAGAGGGAGCACAAAACATTTCTAAATTTGGAATTGGATGATGAAAGAAAATGTTCATTACTCTATTCTGGAAAACTAAATCAAGAAAATAAAACCCATATTGCATCCAAGGCGTTCTTTCCTTTCTCCAAAGAAAATAACTTAATTTCGCAAACTAAACCGAGAAAATCAACAACACCCATACTAAGATAACCAAAACTCTCTCTTTTATCTCTCCCAAATACCACTAAATTTACAATATAAACCAACAAAATAAAACCCATCTTTCATAACCCAAATCCTCTAGTTTTTACTACTTAATACCTAACCTGAATAAATTAAATTTCTCAAACCATTACTAAACCAAGAAAAAAAATACACATAACTACATAACCACCCTCTCTCGTTTTTTCTTTAATACCCAAAACAGACTAAATTTCACAAGATAATCCAAGAAAATAAATCCTACATTGCATCTCTCGCCTTACTTCCTTTCTTTATATACCAAAATAACTAAATATCACAAACTAAACAAAAAAAAAAAAAACGCCCATATATTCTTATAACCAAACCCCTATCTCTTCTCACCTTAATACTCAACCCAAACAAACTATATTTCGTAAACCATTAAAAAACCAAGAAAATAACACCCGTGTCTACATAACCAAATCAATTAGAAGATTCAAAAAGTTACATGTTTTTTTTTATCAATTTAAGAAATATGACTCAAATCATTTTCATCAAATTTCTCTCTCTATCTTTATTTACACTCTCAAACAATCGATTTACCATTCATCCATGAAGAAAAAGAAGATGATCGAGATTTCTTCCACGCCTAAATTTATAAATCAACTATTGGTTAATTTATTCCATAGAAAAACTCATAGATGACTCATAAATCAACTCTTGGTTAATTTCTTCTATACCATAACTCATTGATAAACTATTGGATAATTTATTCCATACCAAAACTCATAGATCAAGGTTTGGTAATTTCATCTTGGAGATGAAAATTTGTAGAATCAGTTGTTTTTGAAACAAACAAAATGAAGATTTATATAGATTACAAGTGTTAAAGTCGGAAGAGAGAAAGGTTAGTAGAAGATTCAGGAAATGCATCTAGATAAAAGAGAGAAAGGGATGAAAGGGCTAATTTTTTTATGAACCAAAAAGTGTTGAACTCACAAAAGTCAAGTGAGAGGTAGAAAATGAAGAAGAAAATGCATTTCCACGCAGATGCTCTAAATGGGATTCACATTAAACCCTCTCTAGTGCGTTTTATATTATTTATATAGATAATAAAACTATCAAGTGGGTATCCTTTTAAGTATTAATGTGTTAAAAGGTCAATGAGTACCATATTATTATCTCCATCCAAAGTCTTCCTCCAAGAAAAACATTGATCAATTCTTTTCGTGCCTTTTCTCATCGATATAATAAAATTCTACTAGCGCTTGTCCCAATGTTGTACATAGATTGATAGACTCGTTCTAAGGAAATACAAAAATAAATAAATAATAAATAACTTTGTTACAGCATAATGGTGACGTATTTTGATCCACCTTTACACCATCAGTTGAGACGACATAGCCTAAAAAGAACAAGTTATTTGTTAAAAAGTCGCACTTCTTCATATTAATGTATAGCTTTCGATCTCTCAACACATCAAAAACCATTTGAACATGCTCAAATGTTGATTTTGGTCATTACTAAATACAATAATATCATTGAAGTAAACCACAACAAACTTACCCATAAAAAGATTGAATATGTAATTCATAAGATGGATAAATATGCTAAGAGCATTAGAAAGTCTAAATGGCATCACCATCCATTCAAACATTCCATCCCTTGTCTTGAAGGTATCATTTCATTCACATCACGATCTCATACGAATCTGATGACAACCACTTCAAAGGTCTATATTTGAAAAGATTACAGCTCCACAAGGTTGGTCATCAAGTCGAGAAATAGGAAAGCGATACTAATTAGTAATTTTATTCATTGCCCTATTATCAACACACATCCTCCAAATCACGGAGTAATGCCCAGTTTATAGAAGTTATCTCAATATACAAGGATCATGTCTCATTTTATTATTGACATAGTATATGAGAGAAACTATAGGGTTGGTGGTGTGTTTGTGTACCCCACCCATGTAAAGCCTGTGGGGTTAATTTTTGACTCTTGAAAATCTCAAAACAACCTTATAAAATGAGAGTACAATAAAAAAGGGTCCCCTACATGAATTTGTAATTCATGACATTGGATTATACATGGATTTAAATTGTACGCCATGTTTTATTCATTACGCTTATGTTAATGTTTCAAATGATATGCAACATAATATTGATGATTCTCATAACTCTAACCCCATTAATAGTGGTTGTTCACTTTATAACAGTGTGAGAAATTTTAATTGGACAGATTATTGTGAGGAGGAAGATTAGATTTATGGACACATACAATTGATTCGATTTATATTAAAGTAAATGATTTTTTTAATGATAATTTTAGGGAGAAATTTTTTTGGCCCTATTTACACAATCAACTAACAGGTTTTTCCCTCAGCACCCATTAATAAGATCAAACAGATCTGAGAAATGTGAGGCCTTATTCTCCAATTACATGTTCTATGAGGAGGAATATTACTCTACCTTCACTCCCACTATCATTAAACTGGAAAGAATGAGTTGAAGAAGAAATAACGTAAACTCTAATTCAAAAGATTAAATAAACAAAAAAATGCGAAGATTGATAAAGTTATGGAGGAAAAGATAAACGACATTAACGAAGGCCTACTAAAACATATTGAATGTGGAGACTCCACTAATGGTGATATCAAGATAGCTTTGTTCTTCAAACAAAATGAAATACCCTAAATAACTGACTTGCTTAAGTTTACACTATATAGTGTTTCAAACTAATTGGATATTTTGCCAAAATGTACTTTTATTTTAAGTCCACTCTTTTTGGTACATCTTGTAACACTAATCAACTATCCAAAACTCCTCAAGACCTGAGACTCAACTCAACGATCATATCCAAGTAAAGTGCACAAAGGTAAAAAGGTAAAACACCATGTGGATGTACATTACACCTTTGACAGGTTTTAGAACTAATGCAATGTATACTCGAATATATTTGATTATGTGTCTAAAATATTTTTTAAAAAAAGTAAAATGAATTTAATTTTTTGCTAAAAAAATAATTTCCTATTTTAAAAATAATTTTTTGGAATTTATTTAAATATTAATTGTGTTTTCTTGTACGTACATTTTATTGGATACATTCAGGCCATAGATATTGTGTTCATCGGATGGTGGGTACAAGATTTTAAACCTTGATCATTGTAGTGCTTTGACGGCCCAATTAGAATTACACATGTGTAAAATCTTTCATCCAGTTATAATTTGGATGAAAATTGATTTATTGATATTAACTATGTGTTTTATTTTTTTAAACCATTACGTCCAATCCGTTGTTATCAGGCTAGGTTCATGTCTAGATGAGCGACGTTAATTAGACATGTACATTTAATATAGGAGCTTTGATCCATTTTATTTCCTTTATAATTGTGAGCATCTATAGCTTTAGGGTCCATAGATCTATTATGACATATACATGTTTTGATCGGTTAGTATAGAAGCCTCAATTCATTTAGGTTAATACCCTTTGGATCTCTAGAATTTTTAAATCTTATTTTTTAATCAGTCAGATAGATGCCAGTTATCCGTCCTTTTCTTTTATGGATTTGGCCATTATCCATTATGTTTAAAGATATCGAGAGTTACCAGTTTGTATACTAGATCCCCAATACTTGTCAGGTTATATTTGCCATGTATATTGATTGTAAAGGTTTTATTAAGCGTTTAGAGCTTTCCACCCATACAACATAGAATGGGATTCCTTGAGAGTTCACAGTTTGGTAGGGAACGTTTCTTAGATATAGGTTTATAAGATCATAGGATTAGGAATCTCTTCAGTTATTTGATATATGTCTGTTGGATCTCTTTATTGTTTGGATACTAAATGGTTTACCAAATGTTACCATTATTTACCATGAGTTCTTAGTACGCAATTAAGAAAACCTTATAGCAATAGTTTTTATTATAATGTTTTGATAGATCTATACCAACCGTTTTTGTCATATATGGTTTAGGGTATTTAAAACCTAGAGCATGAATAGAAATAACCCTTAGATTATAACCATCCAGAATTTTCAATCCTAACCCTCCATTCTCATTATGTTTCTCGACTCTTCTCTCACCTAGTATATAAACCCTATTATAATTTTTAGTAGGATTGCTTAGGTTAGACATTTTTATAGAGTGAGATAAATATGGTGTTCAAATTTTTTTAGAGAGAAAATCATAGTGAGTGGAGATAAATATTATGAGCGACAGAGAGAGTGAGAGAGTTAATTTTTTAGACTCGAATATTGTATTTGATTCCTTGTTACTCATGATATTTAATTTTTGTTGTAAAACTCTCAATGATTTTACACAACACATACTCTTATTAAGAGCTTTGATTTTTAGTGTTGTAGTAGAGAGTCTTGTTCTTATATGTTTAAATCTATTTTTATCAAAAACGAATATCTCTTAGTTAGTGTTAAATATCATTTTTATTGAATAATTTTCAGGATCTAATACTATGATTTTTTGGCTTGTTGTATATATTTATTAAAATCAGAAATATCTCCGGATTTTGAATGTTTGTTGAATATGCTTTATAGATTTATTTCTATAATATTTTTGAATGGATATCTAAAAAGAATTTTTAAATAGTGTTTTAACACTTCTCTAATTAAAACTTAATGTGATTTTTTTTAATCAGTACACTTTTTAGTGAGAATATATTTTTGGTGTGTCTCCATATTGAGTGTTATACATATTACTTAGAGAGAATATTTTTAGGATTTTAATGATGACCTCGGCTGTGTTCATTATTCCCTAAGCCTGAGTTACTGGCTACTCTGGTTGGGCATTTTGGTCCCTTGGGGCTCGTCTTGGAGGCATCTGAAATGAGAAGGAATTCATCAGTCCATAGTTATTATTAAATCTCAGATAGCTGAAGAAGTAATCACGTAAATAAGAATACAACAGTCCTAAAAATAGGGATCTATATCAAAGACGCTAAGCTGGAAGCATAATAAGCCATACAGATCCTAAGGACAATAGAACCTGATGCTCTGATACCACCTGGGATACCCCGCCTAATTAAATACCGGGTGATCAGTCCTTTATTAAATTAAATCAAAGTGTCCAGTTGGTTCATACTTAGCATCACTATCGAAAAATAATTTTTCTTTATTAATCACCTAATAAATAATTAAGCTAAGTGTCAAAACATTTAATTTCATAGATTAAGTCCTATTGTTATGATTTAATATACGAAACCATTTTCATGAAAACAGGTAATAATATTGAAAACCAAACCATACAAGTGGAATAAGCAGGCTAGAATAATCAATCCAAATAAAATATCCCAAATCGAAGGACAATGAAATAATTAAAACAATCCCAACTAAAACTGAAGACTAAAATAATAAAGAGTACAATTCTCTCTGAACTAATATAACTGGAATCGAGCGACACACGCCCCATCTAAAATGACTAAGTGAAGAGCTGAGGTGACAAGGATGAAGTCGTCTAAATGCAAAGACTTGCAACTCCCACACAAACTACAACACGTCGACAGTCCAAAGATCTAAGTCTGAAGCCCCTGTGGCTGGGCACATGTAATACACACACACACACACACACACACATATATATATATATATACAAGAGAAAGAAGATATGACAAGAAACGGGTCAGAGCCCGAGTGTAAAATAGTTTTAAAATTGTTTATCAAGTATATAAAATTCTTACGAGTTGATATTACATACATGTTAGTGCCTCGACACTCACTTGAGAATTCTCACCTCTCAACTAATGTGCACCCCTAATGTACTACTGAATTACTCTAGATGAAGTTAACCCAGTTAACAAGTCTAACCCAATCCCCCCTTACTAATACTGATTCATATGATCGCATGACTATAGTTTATATATGATAACCTTTTCTTATGAATTCACCAAGCCAACTATGTACATCTCAGTACAACCTTAAGTTCTCAACCACTCAATTTATTTAATATCAATTAATCAATTTTATCTATTTATAATCACAGTAGATGAATCCCAGGTACATATATTTATCAGTAATAATATATATACTAATAGGGTACCCCACATAAATATATGGTGCTGGAATACTCTGCAATCAAGTCCCCATATCTCTCGTACAAAAGGGAAATACTAGTTTGGAATAACTCTCGAACTGTATTAACACAAAACACACATATTAGGGGAGAAGCATAGTTCCCAGTCACTAAGAGGTTAAGTCATACCCTCACGTCTCTTTATATATATATATATATATATATATATTTACATTATTCATATAGGTACACCAACGACCCATAACATATTCTAACCATACGTGGCACGTAGCACCCGAGTCCTACGTAATTAATTCATTCTTTTATTTTCTCAATTACCTCAAGTTCTTAGGTACACCTCGATCCTCGAACTTTTTCATTTTAATAAATATCAAATCATTAGGTGTACCCTCTCTACCCTACTAGTCTACGTCGCCATCGGCTTGCACAACCCCCAATTTATCACACATGCAATCATAACCCATTTTATACACTCGTAACCCCACGGTTCAATTTCATATGAAATCGTACTACCTGGACCTTGCCCACAACCCTACTGGTCCTTCTCAAGTCCCATTATGATATTTAAGTGATGTCTAAGGGTCCTTATACATTGGGGTTGGATTAACATTTAAAAAGGAAAGAAGATTCAATTTCCAGACGGAGTCGATCGATAAGTTATTGGTGAGTTTCTGCAAAATTTTAACCTATGGGTTTCATCAATTTCCATCCTCAAATCATCCATTAATTCATCCCAAACAATCAAACCCAAAGTTGTACTAACCTAAGTACATGATTTCAACATAAAACAAATACATATTCATCAAGGGTCAACAATTAAAGGGATTAATTCATGCTAATTCATCAAGAACCCTATTTTTATCATCATATTCAATATCCCCATAATTGTTCCATATTTCAATCTCTACTGGGCATCAATTTCGTAATTAATCTTCTACATATAACAAGATAGTTGTCCTAACATGGTTTCTCCACAAAATTTTAATATAAATCTCCCAAACAATGTTATTTTTACATGAGAACATGAAATTATATCTCCTATACTAGCACTGATGTATTATCAACTCAAGAACAACAAATTAGATATTTTCCTCAAGAATGAAGGTCTGAATTTCTGGGATTTGATGATGTGGCTGTGACACCCCACCTAATAAAATACCGGGTGATCAGTCCTATACCAAATTAAAATAGGAATCCCAGTTGGATCATCCTTAGCATCACTGTCGAAATTTTTTTAAAACTTACTAATCACCTAGTATTCCAAAAACTGGTGCCAATTTTAAATTTTTAATTTAACAAAAGAGTACATGCGGAATTAAAATATGAACCATTCACACAACTGAATGAAAGTAAATAGAATAATAATTACACAACTTGCCTAATAAATCACCGGCCACCAAATAAATAATCCAAATACAAATATTCAACACCTGAATAAATTACACCTGAAAACTGTACCGAGAAGTCTAGGCCACAAGCCCCAAATAAAACTGAAACTGATACAAGATTCCTACTCTAGGAATGAATGAATGATGCGTCTAATCCAAACTCCTGCTAGCATCCACATATGCCGCAGCTCCGTGTCCCTGGAATAGAATATCAATCCTGGCGTCCCTGTGGCTGGACACCTAAAAGGTTTTGAAAATAGTTTTATAGCAAGGGTTAGAACCCAAAACATTTTGAAAATATTTAGCAAGTGAATTAACTGCAGTAATTTAAAATGCATGAATGCGCTTCATATTAAAGTTAGTGTCGCACTCCCTTGTGAACATTCTCACCCCTCCACTATTGTGCACACCTACCGGTTACCCTAACCCCACCTAGCTGTACTACCCCGTTCAACTAGTCCTGGTATAACCATCCCTTGCCACACTACTCTAACCCGAGTATAATGATTCTTAAATTATAAGTTATCTCACAATTAACTTACTTAATTCCTCTTAAATATTAGCATATAACCGTGTCACTAGTTATATGAAGTAAATACATCACACACTGTATTATTACCCGTATATAATATTTACTACCATTATATATGTACCTTTACCACAATATCCACACATATAATATACGTACATCCATCCCTTAGAGTATACCCTCGCCGGATGATTCCCTCTAAAATGCTATCTCACTAGGTGTGCTCACAAAACCTAGTTATCCAAGTTGGAATCGCTCACCAACTTGGCCCAACATATAAACGTAGTGGAGGCGGTCATATTCCTTCCCTGAAAGTGAGATACATCCCTCACCCATATATACCGGACGCTATGACCTGGGGATATACTCGCCCTACTCCTCAAGCTAGGGGATTCACCCACATCGCGCAACCTCCCTTGATAGCACTAGAGTATATAAATTGAATAAATATCTAGTCACTGATATTTAATATCACACACAATATATACACGTATATATATACTATCACTACACCGTATATATATAATATAAACCCAGGCTTTACCGTGTACTCAAAATCCCGTACACTGCATGTAATTTAATATCACACACAATATATGAACACGTATATATATACTATCACTACACCGTATATATATAATATAAACCCCGGCTTTACCGTGCACTAAAAATCCCGTACCCTGCTTGTAATTTCCTGGGTCTGTGGCCCGACTCAACGTAATTAATTTTCTCACTTAATAATTTATCATCCTCGCGAGCCTATGGTCCGACTCTAATATAATTAATTCACGCCTCAATTAATATAATACTTTCCCCGAATCTGTGGTCTTACTCTAATTAAATTAATTAACACACTCATTAATTTAATACCCACCCGAGTCTACAATCCCACTCTTATTTAATTAATTTACACGTTAATTAATCAACACAAATCCGAGTCTGTGGTCCGACTCTAATATAATTAATTTACACAATAATTAATTTATACCAAACTCCGGGTCTATAACCCGACCCTAAACTAATTAATTACAACATCAATTAATTTAATTACTTGGTGTCACCCAACCATTATTCCCGGACTCACTTACTTAGCCCGTAACTTAATATTTCTCGATTCTTTATTCCTATCACAAGGTAACACACAATAGGCATTCACAACCCAAGTAATCCTATAAAACAGTAGGTATTTACACAACCCAATTCTTCATACTTGTACGTAATATATTTGTCTCTAATATTCACCGTACTTGTTTGCTTTACGAATTTATTTCACTTTCGTATTAATTCAAGTATTCACACAACTCTAAGGGTCCTAGTTACCCCTTGTTATATCAATTCAGTAGTTACCCTTGTTAACCCACTGACCTAACGAATTTAAGCTCGCTCACGCTTTTCCGTAATTATATTCTTATCATCTCGAATTAGAGTACGTCACAATCAAGCCTATGAATCTCCACCTTAACTCTCTCACAAAATTAAAGTTCAACACTCAATCATAGACCTACTTCCATATCATTATTCCATCAATATATTTCATCAAGGTCCCAAACACTTCCCCGATAAAATTTTAGACATTTGAGGCTTAAAAAGAAAAATCTCAAATTTTCTGGCAGATTAAACACCCTCTAGTAAAATTTCGATTTCTCCCTCTACATAACTCCGATTGACCTGATTCCAAGTTCATTGGATAGCTAAGAGAAATACCTTTCCAGTAATGTATGGCTCACACTCTAATTCGAAGTAAAATTCAAATCGCACACGTTTAAAGTCACGTTAAAAGTCTGGCAGATTACTATGTTGACAGATCAAACACCCTCTAGTAAAAGGTCTATTACTCCCTCTACAGAACTCCGATTGACCAAATTCCAAGTCCATTGGATAGATAAGAGAAATACCTTTCCAGGAATGTATGGCTCACACTCTAATTCGAAGTACAACTCAAATGGCATACGTTTAAAGTTGTATAAAAAATTCTGGCAGATTGACCTTTTGTGTTCATCAAATAAACCCTAAGTCATTCAAGATTCATGTTCTTCATCCAAGAACACATAAAGATTCCATTAACAAAATCCCATTTTGTACCCATTTATCCCCAAAATGAATTTTAGTTACACATCACTAAAATATGAATTGGATATCACAATTTAGGAGTAAAAACAGTTAACCACTTGCTTATAAGTGTTCGTAGTGTCTGATCCGTTGTTGATGTCCCTTAATTTGGCTCCAATAACCTCCAATTTGTTCTTGATTTGCTTTCCCCCAAATATCCTCTCAAACCCTAGGTTTAGAGTTATGTTGGCTGCCATCCCTTAATCTCCCAATTAGGTTAAAAACCCTTAATCCCGTTTTTAGTCTAATGGGCTTAATTAAAGTGGCCCAACTCACACGGCCATGCCCAAAAATATCCCGAGACCCAATTACTACCCCCGGGTACTCTTTTCTGACTATCTCGACCCATCCGGACTCAACCGCGCCCTCAGAATTGACATCCGAATTAATTTATAAAAATCCTTATTTCACACCCAATTTAGTCTATACCGACTCCCGGTTGAGATAAGTGCATACCCCGTCATTAATATCCAAAATGACGTAATTAAATTTCTACTATTCACTTAGTAAATAAATTTTCCTAGACACTAACCATCCACTTCCCGATTAATATTTAAATAATTATATTGTCATAATTAATTCATTAAAATTACAACACAACAGTAATTTAAAATCCCGAATTAATTAAATATAAATGCACAAAAATACGGGGTGTTACATACTTCCCCCCTTACAAAGGAATTTCGTCCTCGAAATTAAGATAAACCTAGTGTTCCAGTATTCACATATTACTCACTAGTCAAGTGCCTCCAAGCCCGCTATATCTATCCCATCCGATTCTAACCATACGTTACACGGGTATGCATTTAACTTTACCAGGGCGCCCATACACCCTATACCCGTGCTTAACCGCACAAAATTTTGCCTTAATTAAACCGGGTGCCCATACACCCTATTCCCGCGCTCTACCGCATGAAAGTTACCCGACTGTGCTAGTCGTAACCCGTAATATAACTTCGAACCCGTAATCATATTACATATATATATACTGCCCTGGTACTCAACCCATGTGCTACGTCCAAACATCTCTCCATAAATACTTATCTCTCAACACAATTGCATATACGCTTACCCTTATGCTACCAAAGACAACATAATACCGTGCCCTTACTACCACTAGTCCTTGCGCAAAATAAATCCCGAGCTATCTCTCTTTGCTCGAAAATCAATTTAACCATCCTGATTCACTTCAGTAAACATCCCTACTTACCGGGATAAAATGTGAGAACACAAAACCTCATTATGTGCCATCGCACCACGCAATACAATATATATATCCACATATATACAGGCTATACGCCCTTTCCGGTGATACCTAGTACCCATCCTACCCTGGTGTCGCGAACACCAAAATTTTACACCACTATCCACAATAGTTAAATTCCATCGCCATCCAGCCGATGTTTTGAAAATATTATTAACCCTACTCCCATAATTCTCGAAAGTAGTAATTCCTCGCATAATTCAACCAATCACTCAGTGTACGCCTCCACTCTCCCGTGAAGAACACTAAGGAACTCCGCTACCCTACGAAAAGTTTACCCACATGCTATGGCTGCTACCGCCAACGCACCCACTAAGTTCGACTCACCTGCGAACTCTAGTGAAAAATAAGTCTTATACTGTGACATCCTCTTTATCATTCAAAAATATACCCATGCCCCTAGGGCAAAAATAATTACCTCTATACCCCAGCTGCAGCGGCTGGTTCTCGGGTTCTGGAAGAGCTTCTCCCTGCACGAATGCACCCGTGACTTGTTTTAGTGGCTGTACATCCACGACCTCGTCATGTAGTTGACCCCTGCCTTGCTTAAGGCAATATCTCTTCATGTGTCTCGCTTTTCCCACAAACGAAACACTTTCTAATATGTTCACCCTGCCACTGATCTCTTCCATGCCAACCTTGTTGGAATTCCTGGCCATCCCGCCGATAGCCTCCAGTTCTAGATCGTTTGGCATGATTTCCCTGCCGAAAATCCTGCCCCTGATCTCCCCCAGTCTGCTGCTGGGTTACCCCACTCGTATTGTTCCTTTCTGCCTCAGTCGACTGGCAAATCCCCACTCCCCTCCCGCTTCCTTTCACGTGGAAGCGATATTCTCGACAGTGCCAGAGTGTTGCGTTAATGACATCAGTATAATCTACTAATGAGGAATTATCAATTAAATGTTGTTTGATTCTTCAGACTAACCCATCCATAAACTTTTCTTTCTTTCTCTTTTCCTCGCTTACCTCATCCGGTACCAAATTTTGCCAACGAGTGAATTCTTCCTCGTAATCGGCCACTTAACGGTCCCCTTTTGAGTTATCTCACACAATTTTCTCCTCGTTTCGGTCTCAACCGCTGGAGGAAAATACTTGCGGTCGAACCGCACCCAAAATTTTGTAATAGCTAGTGTGTCCCTTTCCTCACTGTGGTGAGCGACTCCCACCACTGTAGCACCGCTCCCACTAACTAAAATTAGTTAGCATTTACTTTCGCACCCCATCGGAATCTCCCATGCGTAGGTGACGTTGGATATCTCTCTTCCTTGACAAGCTAGTACTACACCTGAACCCCCTCGCAACTCTGGTGGGTTCCCCCTAAAAATAACCTCTCATTCTTGTTTCCACCCCGACGACCCCGCGTGAGTCTGAACATCCGGCGCCACTAACACTTGTGGCGGATCCCGTGGAAAGTACCTTGTCGTTTGCGACTACCATCGTTTCAATCGCCCGCGCCATTAGTTCGGTTACCTGTGCTGCCAAAGTTATCTTTGGCAGTTGCTTCCATAACTCTTGCTCCTGAAGATCCTCCCTCATCTCACCTCCCCCTGCTGCCCTAGCTGCTCTCTCTCTCTCTCTCCTGGGCGTCGTCCGGAAGGAGAATCGAATTGTATGAGTTCACTCTCAAATATAAATTTCGCAGAAGGGCGTATATGCGCGTACGTATAAGAATACAACAATCCTATAATAGGGCTCTATATCAAAGATTGCTAAGCTGGAACGTGAAAAGCCGCACAGATCCTAAGGACACTAGAACCTGATGCTCTGATACCATCTGTGACACCCCGCCTAATAAAATACCGGGTGATCAGTCCTATACCAAATTAAAATAGGAATCCCAGTTGGATCATCCTTAGCATCACTGTCTAAAACTTTTTAAAACTTACTAACCACCTAGTATTCCAAAAACTGGTGCCAATTTTAACTTTTTAATGTAACAAAACAGTACATGCGGAATTAAAATATGAACCATTCACACAACTGAATGAAAGTAAATAGAATAATAATTACACAACTTGCCGAATAAATCACCGGCCACCAAATAAATAATCCAAATACAAATATTCAACACCTGAATGAATTACACCTGAAAACTGTACCGAGAAGTCTGGGCCACAAGCCCCAAATAAAACTGAAACTGATACAAGATTCCTACTCTAGGAATGAATGAATGATGCGTCTAATCCAAACTCCTGCTAGCATCCACATATGCCGCAGCTCCGTGTCCCTGGAATAGAATATCAATCCTGGCGTCCCTGTGGCAGGACACCTAAAAGGTTTTGAAAATAGTTTTATAGCAAGGGTTAGAACCCAAAACATTTTGAAAATATTTAGCAAGTGAATTAACTGCAGTAATTTAAAATGCATGAATGCGCTTCATATTAAAGTTAGTGTCGCACTCCCCTGTGGACATTCTCACCCCTCCACTATTGTGCACACCTACCGGTTACCCTAACCCCACCTAGCTGTACTACCCCGTTCAACTAGTCCTGGTATAACCATCCCTTGCCACACTACTCTAACCCGAGTATAATGATTCTTGAATTATAATTTATCTCACAATTAACTTACTTAATTCCTCTTAAATATTAGCATATAACCGTGTCACTAGTTATATGAAGTAAATACATCACACACTGTATTATTACCCGTATATAATATTTACTACCATTATATATGTACCTTTACCACAATATCCACACATATAATATACGTACATCCATCCCTTCGAGTATACCCTCGCCGGATGATTCCCTCTAAAATGCTATCTCACTAGGTGTGCTCACAAAACCTAGTTATCCAAGTTGGAATCGCTCACCAACTTGGCCCAAAATATAAACGTAGTGGAGGCGGTCATATTCCTTCCCTGAAAGTGAGATACATCCCTCACCCATATATACCGGACGCTATGACCTGGGGATATACTCGCCCTACTCCTCAAGCTAGGGGATTCACCCACATCGCACAACCTCCCTTGATAGCATTAGAGTATATAAATTGAATAAATATCTAGTCACTGATATTTAATATCACACACAATATATACACGTATATATATACTATCACTACACCGTATATATATAATATAAACCCAGGCTTTACCGTGTACTCAAAATCCCGTACACTGCATGTAATTTAATATCACACACAATATATGAACACGTATATATATATACTATCACTACACCGTATATATATAATATAAACCCCGGCTTTACCGTGCATTAAAAATCCTGTACCCTGCTTGTAATTTCCTGGGTCTGTGGCCCGACTCAACGTAATTAATTTTCTCACTTAATAATTTATCATCCTCGCGAGCCTATGGTCCGACTCTAATATAATTAATTCACGCCTCAATTAATATAATACTTTCCCCGAATCTGTGGTCTGACTCTAATTAAATTAATTAACACACTCATTAATTTAATACCCACCCGAGTCTACAATCCCACTCTTATTTAATTAATTTACACGTTAATTAATCAACACAAATCCGAGTCTGTGGTCCGACTCTAATATAATTAATTTACACAATAATTAATTTATACCAAACTCCGGGTCTACAACCCGACCCTAAACTAATTAATTACAACATCAATTAATTTAATTACTTGGTGTCACCCAACCATTATTCCCGGACTCACTTACTTAGCCCGTAACTTAATATTTCTCGAGTCTTTATTCCTATCACAAGGGAACACACAATAGGCATTCACAACCCAAGTAATCCTATAAAACAGTAGGTATTTACACAACCCAATTCTTCATACTTGTACGTAATATATTTATCTCTAATATTCACCGTACTTGTTTGCTTTACGAATTTATTTCACTTTCGTATTAATTCAAGTATTCACACAACTCTAAGGGTCCTAGTTACCCCTTGTTATATCAATTCAGTAGTTACCCTTGTTAACCCACTGACCTAACGAATTTAAGCTCGCTCACGCTTTTCCGTAATTATATTCTTATCATCTCGAATTAGAGTACGTCACAATCAAGCCTATGAATCTCCACCTTAACTCTCTCACAAAATTAAAGTTCAACACTCAATCATAAACCTACTTCCATATCATTATTCCATCAATATATTTCATCAAGGTCCCAAACACTTCCCTGATAAAATTTTAGACATTTGAGGCTTAAAAAGAAAAATCTCAAATTTTCTGGCAGATTAAACACCCTCTAGTAAAATTTCGATTTCTCCCTCTACATAACTCCGATTGACCTGATTCCAAGTTCATTGGATAGCTAAGAGAAATACCTTTCCAGTAATGTATGGCTCACACTCTAATTCGAAGTAAAATTCAAATCGCACACGTTTAAAGTCACGTTAAAAGTCTGGCAGATTACTATGTTGACAGATCAAACACCCTCTAGTAAAAGGTCTATTACTCCCTCTACAGAACTCCGATTGACCAAATTCCAAGTTCATTGGATAGCTAAGAGAAATACCTTTCCAGACATGTATGGCTAACACTCTAATTCGAAGTACAACTCAAATGGAATACGTTTAAAGTTGTATCAAAAATTCTGGCAGATTGACCTTTTGTGTTCATCAAATAAACCCTAAGTCATTCAAGATTCATGTTCTTCATCCAAGAACTCATAAAGATTCCATTAACAAAATCCCATTTTGTACCCATTTATCCCCAAAACGAATTTTAGTTACACATCACTAAAATATGAATTGGATATCACAATTTAGGAGTAAAAACAGTTAACCACTTGCCTATAAGTGTTCGTAGTGTCTGATCCGTTGTTGATGTCCCTTAATTTGGCTCCAATAACCTCCAATTTGTTCTTGATTTGCTTTCCCCCAAATCTCCTCTCAAACCCTAGGTTTAGAGTTATGTTGGCTGCCATCCCTTAATCTCCCAATTAGGTTAAAAAACCTTAATCCCGTTTTTAGTCTAATGGGCTTAATTAAAGTGGCCCAACTCACCCCGTGTGGGCCCGGCCATGCCCAAAAATATCCCGAGACCCAATTACTACCCCCGGGTACTATTTTCTGACTATCTCGACCCATCCGGACTCAACCGCGCCCTCAGAATTGACATCCGAATTAATTTATAAAAATCCTTATTTCACACCCAATTTAGTCTACCGACTCCCGGTTGAGATAAGTGCATACCCCGTCATTAATATCCAAAATGACGTAATTAAATTTCTACTATTCACTTAGTAAATAAATTTTCCTAAACACTAACCATCCACTTCCCGATTAATATTTAAATAATTATATTGTCATAATTAATTCAATTAAAATTACAACACAACAGTAATTTAAAATCCCGAATTAATTAAATATAAATGCACAAAAATACGGGGTGTTACAGTGGTTGGGTTCCTCTTCTTCTGATCTACACTCTGGCGGTGTTTGTGGTTAAAACGGTGCAACTAGGATGATTCTAGCCTTGGGAAAGCTCGTGAACTCTCTCATCTAATGGCTTCTGTGAGTTTTGTTTGTTCTAACCCTAGAAGACAACCTCTAACAACAGATATAGCCTTATGATTTTCGTCATTAATTATGACCTAAAATTTGAATTACCAAAATGCCCTCTCGGGTTGCCGATTAGGCCTAAAAACATCCCGAGACCCAAACTAAAACCCCGGGTACATTTTTCTGATTATCTCGACCCGTATGGATACATTGGCGCACTCGAAATGACCATACGGGAGATTGAAAATTAATTTACTATTGATTTCCTTAAATTAGTCCCGGTACGACTGACACGCGCGTCCACACTTAATTTCTATCATTATCGTGTTATTCACTCGCAATAATTTTAATAAATTCAGTCTCACATATTACTTTACTCATTAAGTAATATTCAACATAAGTCTCACCAATAATTACTAACTCTCGTGATGCTAGTAAATATTAAATTTAAAAATCCGAATTAATATTAAATTGATTAATCCCAATTTAATTTAATTCATCCCATTATGAAAGGCCATAAAAATACGGGGTACTACATACTTCCGCCTAATAACGAAATTTCATCCCGAAATTCAAAAAAAAGGCATACCTAGTAAAAATAATTATAGAAACTTCTCACGCATATATCTGCCTCGCACTCCCAAGTGGACTCCTCAATATTATGATGTTACCACTGGACCCGTACCAGTGGGATTGCCTTCGACCTCAATCTCCTCTCACTATGGTCTAGGATAGCCACTGGTCTCTCCTCATAAGAACTGTTGGGCTACAAGTCAATCTCCTCTATCGCAATGTGAGTGTGGGCCAAATCATCTCGAAGATATCACCTCAGTGATGAAAAATGGAACACATCATGGATACGGTGCAAGTGCTCCGGCAACCCAAGTCTGTATCCCACCGGTCCGATCCTCTCGATAATGGGGAATGGTCCTATGTACCTCAGAGCCAATTTTCTTTTCTTCCTGAACCTCATCACTCCTTTCATAGGAGACACTCAAAGTAATACATGGTCCCCACACTAAACTCCCTGAACAACCGCTTTGCATCGACATAGATTTTTTGCTTGTCCTGAGCTACCCGAGTGCAACTCCTGATTAACTCAATCATGGCTGACGTCTCCTGAATAACCTTTGTCCCGAGTAACTTGTTGTCCCCCACCTCTAGCCAACAAGTGGGAGAACGACAAGATCTTCCCTACAACGCCTCAAATGGGGCCATGCCAATCATAAACTGGTAGCAGTTATTATAAGCGAACTCCACCAGTGGAAGGTAATGTGCCCAATCCCCTCCAAAATCAAGGACACACATGCATAACATATCCTCTAGCATCTGATAAGTACACTCAATTTTCCCATCTGTCTGCGGGTTATATGCCGTACTCAACCGTAGCTTGACACCCATAGCCTCCTGAAAGCTCTCCAAGAAGCTTGACACAAAAATCTTGTCTCTATCAGACACGATATCCAGGGGAACCCCATGCAATCTCACTATCTCAGCAATTAATAACTGGGCATACCGTCCCATAGTTTAGTCCATCTGCACCGATAGAAAATGAGCTAACTTGGTCAATCGATCCACCACCACCCATATAGAATCATGATCCCTGTGTGATGTAGGCAACCCAATAATGAAATCCAGGGAAATGCTCTCCTATTTCCATATAGGGATGTCTAGCAGCTGAAGTAACCCTGGCGGTCACTGATGGTCAACCTTTACCAGCTGACAGGTAGCACACTTGGACATGAACTCGCAATGTCCTTCTTCATCACACTCCACCAGTACTGTCGCCTCATATCCTGGTACATCTTATCCCCTCCGAGATGTATCGCAAATCCATATCCATGTGAATCTATCATTACTGCATGATGTAAGTCCTCCCCCTCCAGTACCACTAATCTCCCATTAAATCGCAATCCCCTATATGAACTCACTCAGTAGGACTCCGTGCCCTCGGCTAAAAGTCATACAATCTGATCCTGGAGAAACGAATCATCTTCTTAGGCCTGGATCACCCTCATACCAATATCTGGGGTAGGGGTGGCAATTCGGGTTAGTCGTGTCATTTTCGGGTCGCGTTGATTTTTATTTGAGTGTACATTTTGGTTACTGTTAAATCTATACAAGCTAATCGTGTCAATTTTGTGTCAATTCGGGTTATTACCATAAACGGGTTATCGTGTCAAAAATTTCCAGCCCTACTCTGGTGTGACTGTGACATAAAGGATCAAGCCACTGCCTGAGATCCCAACTCTTTCTATTTCGCCTTCCACACTTTCGCCACCTCACCTACTGGCCTACGGCTCAACGCATCAACAATTGCGTTAGCCTTCCCCGGATGGTACTGTATCTTGAACTGGTAATATTTCACAAATTCCAGCCACCTGTGCTGACGCATGTTCAACTCCTTCTCAGTGAACAAGTATTGTAGTGACTTGTGGTCTGTGAAGAAGTGAAACTTCTCCCCCAACAAGTAGTGTCTCCAAATTCACAAGGCAAAGACGACCGCTGCAAGCTCGAAGTCGTGGGTGGGGTAATTCTTCTCGTGAGGCTTGAGCTTTCGGGAGGCATATGCTATAGCATGCTCCTCCTGCTTAAGTACTCCACCAAGTCCCTGTAGGGAAGTGTCAGTATACTCCAGGTACTGTACTCCTGGCCTGGGTAAAGCAAGAACTGGCGTCGAATTCAATTTATCCTTTAGCTCATCGAAAGCCAACTTATAAGCGTCATCCCATATGTACGGTACCCTCTTGCGAGTCAGATTAGTCAATGGACCCACTATTTTTTAGAATCCTCGAATGAACCGCCTGTAGTACCCTTCCAATCCCAAGAAACTACGGATCTCTAATGGTGTCATGGGTTTCCCCCACTCCCTCACTGCAGACACAAATCCATAATCCACGGATATTCCCCTTGAGAAAGCAATGCGCCCCAAGAACTGGACCTCGCGTAGCCAAAACCCTCACTTCTCATACTTAGCATAAAGTTGATGCTCTCGCACAGTCTGAAGAACCCATCTCAAATGCTCGGCATGCTCCTCCTCAGTCTGGGAATAAAGTAGAATGTCATCTATGAAGACAATGACAAACTGATCCAAGAACTCTCTAAACACCATGTTCATTAAGTCCATGAACACGGCGGGTGCATTGGTTAGCCCAAACGGTATAACTCGAAACTCATAGGATCCATATCGCGTTCAGAAATTAGTCTTTTACACATCCTGCTCCCTAATCCGTAACTGATGATATCCTGATCTCAAGTCTATCTTTGAGAAGAAGGCAACTCCTCTCAATTGGTCAAACAAGTCATCGATTTCGAGTAACGGTTACTTATTCCATATCGTGACTTTGTTCAACTCTAGGTAATCCACACATAACCTCAATGTCCCATCCCTTTTCTTTATAAACAACATAGTAGCACCCCACAGTGAGGTACTCCTACAAATGAAGTCCTGTCCCAACAGCTGCTCAATCTGATGCGGTAACTCCCTCTTCTCAGCTAGAGCCATACGATATGGTGCAGAGGCTATCGGCCGAGTTCACGACATCAAATCTATAACGAAATCTATCTCTTGACTAGGCGGTAGTCCCGCTATCTCCTGGAACACATCAAAAAACTCATGAACTATAGGTTTCGAATCAATGGGAATCACTATCTCCTTAGAGGTCTCCTCCTCTATATAATATAAATGGGTGGATGATCCTCCCTCAGGACGAGGCATCTCCACCAGAAACATCTCCTAACCTGGAATAGTAAAAATAATACTGCTACTGAAATAGTCTGTCATGGCTTTATAAGAAGCAAGACAATCCTTGCCAATAATGGCATCATGCTCGCGCATATCTAAGAATAGCATATCTGCAAGCAAAATCAGACTCCCAATCTCTATACCTACTCCCCGACATATAAAGAAAATCAATGACACATTACCCAGAGGTGAGTCTACACATGTCACTATACTATCTACCGTGTCTAACAACCCCGTGGCCAGTGCAAAACTAGTGGCTATAAAGAAGTGTGATGCCCTAGTGTCAAATAAAATGAGCCCCAAAGTACCATCGATAGGAAAATTACCCTCAACTATGGGTGGTGCCTGTGGTGATGTTGCTTGGTGGATGTTATAAACACGTCCATACTATAATTGTCCCTGCTAAACTGGGAGTGCTGGGATGGCTGGTAACGCTGGTATCTGAGGTGGTTATGGGAGGGCGGCTGGGAAGATCGGTCTCTGCGGCTCCTGACGGGCACCCTGCTATTGTGGGGCCCTATCCCCCTCAGGACAATCCTGACGTCTATGGCCATTATTTCCATAACCAAATCATCTGCCCCTAAAATTTCCTCCCCTCTGTCCTTGTTGTCCTCATCCATGATGGTCCTTACCACCCCTCCACTAGCCCTGCTAATACCATTGTTGGACCTGATGGCCCTACTGTTGGCCTTGTCTATAACCCACATGTCCCTTCCTAGAGTCACCAGATTGGAATCACTTAGCAGGGTTCCCCTGATGGGAACTCTGCTCACCCTGACGGACCTTTCCCTGAGCTTCTGTGCCCCACTAGCACAACTACCTCCTGTCCAGACCTGCTGGATGGACTCCCCAAATCGTTTGCTCCACTACTGGTGGAAGTGGTTGTCCTAGAAATGCAATAGGTCAGCGTTGAGTACATCAATGTAAGTACCCAATGACAGATTACCCAAGAGGTGCTGGCGAATCCTCCAGGTCAAGCTATCTATGAATATCTGAATCTTCTTCTCTTTGGTAGGTACCACATTTCGCACTATGGTAATAAATCTCGTGAACTCCTCCTCATACTCCACGACATTCATACCTTCCTTCTTTAGATTCAACAGTCTCCGCCTCATCTCAGTCTTCACAGTGGAAGGAAAGTATTTATGGTTAAACCACACCCAGAAACTCTGAATTGTCACACTGTCCCTCTCCTACAAAGTGGTAGTGGACTCCCACCACTGTAAGGCGGCCCCTACTAGCTTGAAAGGAAGCCAGAGCTACTAGCTGCATTCATTGTACCTTGAGCCAGAGCTACTAGCTACTAGTAGCTCTGGTTGGGCATTTCGGTCCCTCGGGGCTCATCTCGGAGGCATCTGAAAAAGGAAGGAATTTATCAGTCCATATTTATTATTAAATCTCAAATAGATGAAGAAGTAATCGCATAAATAAGAATACAACAGTCCTAAAAATAGGTCTATGTATCAAAGACGCTAAGCTAGAAGCATAATAAGCCATATAGATCCTAAGGACACTAGAACCCGATGCTCCGATACCACCTGTGACACCCCGTCTAATTAAATACTGGGTGATCATTCCTTTATTAAATTAAATCAAAGTGTCCGATTGCTTCATACTTAGTATCACTGTCAAAAAATAATTTTTCTTTATTAATCACCTGATAAATAATTAAGCTAAGTGTCAAAATATTTAATTTTATACATTAATTCCTATTGTTATGATTTAATGTACCTAACCGTTTTCATGAAAACAGGTAATAATATT
The DNA here is from genome assembly GCA_949130495.1 of Sambucus nigra. Lineage (NCBI taxonomy): Eukaryota > Viridiplantae > Streptophyta > Magnoliopsida > Dipsacales > Adoxaceae > Sambucus > Sambucus nigra. Next base: position 679,016,835 of record OX422211.1, read on the forward strand.
GAAAACCAAACCATCCAAGTGGAATAAACAGGCTAGATTAATCAATTCAAATAAAATATCCCAAATCGAAGGACAATGAAATAATTAAAACAATCCCAACTAAAACTGAAGATTGAAATAATAATGACTACAAGTCTCTCTAAACTAATAAAACTGGAAATGGGTGACACATGCCCCATCTAAAATGACTAAGTGAAGAGATGAGGTGACAAGGATGAAGTTGTCTAAATGAAAAGACCTACAACACCCTACACTAGTTGCATCACGTCGACAGTCCAAAGATCTAATTCTGAAGCCCCTATGGCTGGGCACCTGTAATATTAATATATATATACAAGAGAAAGAAGATATGAAAAGAAACGGGTCAGTGCCCGAGTGTAAAATAGTTTTAAAATTGTTTATCAAGTATATAAAATTCTTACGAGTTGATATTACATACATGTTAGTGCCTCGACAATTACTTGAGAATTCTCACCTCTTAACTAATGTGCACCCATAATGTACTACTGAATTACTCTAGATGGAGTTAACCCAGTTAACTAGTCTAACCCAAACTCCCCTTACGAATACTGATTCATGTGATCACATGACTATAGTTTATATATGATAACCTTTTCTTATGAATTCACCAAGCTAGTTATTTACATCTCAATACAACCTTAAGTTCTCAACCACTTAATTTATTTAATAACAATTAATCACAGTAGATGAATCATAGGTACATATATTTATCACTCAAAACATATATACTAATAGGGAAGCCCACATAAATCTATGGTGCTGGCATACTCTGCTATCAAGTCCTCGTATCTCTCGTACAAACGGGAAATACTAGTTCAGAATCACTCTCGAACTGTATTAACACAAAACATACATATTGGAGGCGAAGCATAGTTCCTAGTCAGTAAGAGGTCAGCATATACCCTCACGTCTCTTAGGACCATCTCACTATCATTCTCATATATACTGTACCAAGGATCCCATGTTCTAGGGTACAAATAAATATCCTCCATAAAAGTCACATGGAGATAAGACTGTCCTGGCGTGGAAACCTCCGTGATAGCAAGTAACTATGGTATGATTAAACACAAATGTTTACATATTATATATATATATATATATATATATATATATATATATATATATATGTATACACATATACATTATTCTGATAGGTACACCCACGACCCATACCATATTCTAACCATACGTGGCACGTAGCGCCCGAGTCCTGCGTAATTAATTCATTCTTTTATTTTCTCAATTATCGCAAGTTCTTAGGTACTTCTCGATCCTCGAACTCTATCATTTTAATAAATATCAAATCAATAGGTGTACCCTCTATACCCTACCGGTCTACGTCTTCATCGGCTTGCACAATCCCTAACTTATCACACATGCAATCATAGCCCATTTTATACCCTTGTAACCCCACAGTTCAATTCGATATGAAATCGTACTACCCAGACCTTGCCCGCAATCCTACTGGTCCTTCTCAAGTCCCATTATGATATTGAAGTTATGTCTAAGGGTCCTTATACAATGGGGTTAAATTAACATATAAAAAGGAAGGAAGATTAAATTTTCAGACGAAGTCGATCGATCGAAGGAAATGGTCAATCGATCGACCTAGTCGGTCGATCGATATTCAAGGTCGATCGATCGATCGATAGATCGGTTATTGGTGCGTTTCTTCAAAATTTTAACCTACGGGTTTCATCAACTTCCATCCTCAAATCCTCCATTAATTAATCCCAAGCTCCCAAACAATCAAACCAAAAGTTGTACAAACCTAAGTACATGATTTTCAATGTAAAACAAATAAAATACGTCAAGGGTCATCAATTAAAGGGATTAATTCAAGATACTTCATCAAGAACCCTATTTTTATCATCATATTCAATGTCCTCATAATTGTTCTAGATTTCAGCCTCTACTGGGCATCAATTTCATAATTAATCTTCTACATATAAATTAATAGTTGTCCTAACATGGTTTCTCCTCGAAATCGCAATATAAATCTCCCAAACAATATTATTTTTACATGAGAACATGAAATTGTATCTCCTATACTAGCATGGATGTATTATCAACTCAAGAACACCAAGTTAGATACTAGCCTCAAGAATGAAGGTCTAAATTTTTGGGATTTGATGGTGTGGCTAAGTTCTTCTTCCTCCGATCTTCACTTCGGCGGTGTTTGTGGTGAAAACGGTGCAACTTGGATGATTCTAGCCTTGGGAAAGCTCCTGACCTCTCTCCTCTAATGGCTTATGTGAGTTGTTTTTGTTCTAAACCAAAAAGAAAACCTCTAACAACAGATATAGCCTTATGGTTTTTGTCATTGATTAAGGCCTAAAATTGAAAATTACAAAAATGCCCTCCTGGGTTGCCGATTACGCCTAAAAACATCCCGAGACCCAAACTAAACCCCTGGATACACTTTTCTGATTATCTCGACCCGTCCGGACACATTGGCCTCGAAATGACCATACGAGTGACTTAAAATTAATTTACTATTTATTTTCTTAAATTAGTCCCAACACGAGTGACGCGCGCATCCTTACTTAATTTCTATAATTGTCGTGGTATTCACTCACGAAAATTTTAATAAATTAAATCTCATATAGTAATTTACTCATTAAGTAATATTCAACATAATTCTCACCAATAATTACTAACTCTCGTCACACTAATAAATATTAAATTTAAAAATTCGAATTAATAGTAAATTGATTTATCCCAATTTAATTTAATTCATCCCATAATTAAAGGCCATAAAAATACGGGGTATTACAGATAATTTCTCTAATATGTTTAGGAGAGTATTTTGTTGAGACATATGCATTTTTTTGTGGAATTTGTTGAATATGTTTTTAGAAAAGAAAAACGTTGAAATGGATTTTTTCGGTTCTAATCCCAAACCGAAGTCCAGCCCAATGTGAGAGAACTTCATCATTTATTAAGGATTGCTACTTTAATAGTTCTAAGTAAATCTCTTATATTAAGGATCTCATACTATATTATAAACTCATTCGTTAACAATATTTATCTTAATAAACAGTATTATACTGTTTTAATTGTCTTAAATTTTCTTTGTACACATGTACGACTCTACTGTATCAATCTTAAGCTTTTCGAAGTCACAATTCAGAATATACGTCTTTAGTATATTATTATAACATTATTCCCCAGTCATAAGCTTATGGTTATACATCACTAGTACAAGTCTTCATCGAGTACCATCATCACAAGGTATAACAACACATAATCCAGAATGTTTGTGAGTATACACAACTCGCACCAAATCACATGGGAAATGCACAAGCTCACAAATAAAAGATACAAAGTCCTATCACCAATTCCTTTGGAGATGACTCGTGCTATACTAGGTATAGTTATAGATCGTCCAAAATCTATAACCTCGGAGAATAAACAAAGTCATAATCACTACGCAATCTCATCTATAATACGGTCTCCACACCTAAGGCCATATGATATAATCCCCCCTTTATTCCCCCTCGTGACATGGGTACGTCAGTCACAAGATCGGGGTAAAAGAAATGAGGTAAGATCATCTCTATCATCTGTGGCAATCCTCGATCCTCACCGTGCGGGCGAGCGCATAGAGGAAGGATCCTCGGATCCTCGGATACTCGGATCCTCGGATACTCGGGTCCCGCACAGATGAGATTTTACTCAAAATAGACAAAAGAAAAAGGGGAAGCCATACCGAAGGACGGTATCTAAAGACATACTAGTGCATGCGAAATCAAAATGATTCGAGAAGGGTTCGGAGGCTTAGTTACGAAATGGGAAGCTGTTAGGCACCCATTCCGCCCTTTCGGTCTCTCATGGATATTTGTTATTGTCCTTTATTTTTCCCCGTGATATGTGTGCAGGTGTATATAGATAGTGGAGATAGGAATCCTCGACTTGTATCATGGAAGAGATAAAGCGAGTCATCCGTAGGAAGGTATAAAAATAATATTAGAAAATAAGATGTACGCAATTACCCTTACGTTGATCGTTATAATGGAACGATAATACATATGGAGTAATACGTCACTAAGAGCAAGTATATAGATTATAAGGAAATTGGATTTAGAGAAAATAAAAAATAAGAGAAAAATGATAAAAAGGACTCGAGTCTCGGGTTTTACCCCGAGACGCCTACGTAGCCTATAAAGGCATCAAAGTCCACGTAGTTTGCATACAAAATGAGGGTTGGGGTTTATCCCATAAATCCAAATGGGGGATCTCTTATTTGTGAGTGTGTCTGTGTAGAAAAAAGTGTTTTAATTGTGAGAAAATTGTGAGAAAAGTATGAGAATCCCTATTTAGAAATTATGAGCAAACCCTATTTTTCTTATTTTTTGGGTTTTTTATTTATATAAAAATAAGAGATGTGCAATAATACTAAATAAAAAAGTGTATTAGGATATGTGAGATGAGATAGTAAAAATGCTAAATAATACAAGTTATTTCAAAAGAGAATTTGAAGAGAAAGGTGAGAAAGATGGACCTTCTTGGAGATATTGAGCTTGATCTTACATGTTGGAGAGCAGCCCTTGCACTTGGATGATGATGTAGAGTGGATAATTCACCAAGTTTGATGAAAAGGATGGTGAAAAGTCGATGTTAGGAAGGGATTTGGATGTTGAAATCACGCTGCCTTCGAGAGAGGTTTCTCGAATTCGCTGAGAGTGATTTTTATCAGATCTGGGCTCTCCATGAAAATGAGGTGAAGGCCCCCTTTTATAGGCATAGGTCACTGCCGATCGGCATAGAGCTGGTCCTGCCTATCGGCACCTATCGATAGGCAGGGTCTAGAACCTGCCGTTTGGCAGTGTGTTTCAGGCCTTTTTGGAAAATTGGCTGCCGAGGGCAAACCGTTGGTCAGAATCGCACATGAGGTAAACCGTTGTAAATTTAATTTAGAGACCTTTGAAATTCCTTTGGACCGCTCCCGGGTTTGGGAGTTGACTTTGGGTCAAATATGGCTCGGAAGCGTTTGTCAGTCCATTAGACGGGAAATCGTTCGGACGCAAACGGATCGTTCGTCCTCATGATAAGTCCAAATCACTCACGGGGTGGACCGTTGGAAAGGTTAGGAGATGTATTTCGGTATTACAATGATTTTGACACAGTTTAGGGAGTTGACTTTTGTCAACCGGGTCCTGGAAGCATTCGGTGACCTCTTGGAGTCAAACAGATCATTTATCCGCATGGTAAGTCGAAATCGCGCATGAGATGGACCATTGGAAAGGGGATTCAGTTCCCTTCGAAGATTCATTTAGCCTCGATCGAGCTGAACTGTTAACTTGGGTCAAACAGAGCCCGGGATCACCCGGTGGCCTCTAGGTCAAGTTTCGAATGTAAACGAATCGTCCGTCTGCATGGTAAGTCGGAATCGCGAACGGGATGGACCGTTAGAAAGGGTATTCAGTGCCCTTCAAAGATTCATTTAGTCTCACTTGAGATGAAGAGTTTGACTTTTTGGTCAAACTGAGATAGGGAGTGCCCGATGGCTTCCAGTTCAGTACTCGGGACATGACCTGGGTTTGTAGTGATGAAGGGAGGTGTTAAGGACCTTAGGAGAGTTAGGGGGTAATGGAATGGGGTGTCTATAGAGCCCCTCGACAGGTGAGTTTAGAGCAAATGAGAACCTTCAAATAGACACCACATGATGCTTTTGAGGGAGTACGACTGATTCAGAGGGTCGAGGACGATTCTGAGGACCTGAGGGGTGTGCTGGGGATGAAATGACGATTAAAGGTTTAGGTTAATTCTGAGGACCTGAAGTGGTGTTGGGGGATGACGAATTATGCGGGTCAAAGCCGATTCTGTGAGCTTAGGGTGAAGATCTAATAACCGAGGTCAATTCTGACCTAAGAGTGGTGACGACCGAGGATCGAGGTCAATTCTGACCTAACTCAGGTGACGATCCAAAACTGAGGTCAATTCTGACCTAAAGAGTGGTGAAGATCGAGGATCGGGGTCAATTCTAACCCAACTCAGGTGACAATCTAAGACCGAGGTCAATTCTGACCTAAGAGTGGTGACGACCGAGAATCGAGGTCAATTATGACCTAACTCAGGTGACGATCCAAGACCGAGATCAATTATAACCTAAGATTGGTGAAGACGGAGGACCAAGGTTAATTCTGACCCAACTGAGGTGACGATCCAAGATCGAGGTCAATTCTGACCTAAAGAGTGGTGACGATCGAGGACCGAGGTCAATTTTGACCCAACTCAGGTGACGATCCAAGACCGAGGTCAATTTTGACCTAAAGAGTGGTGACGACCGAGGACCGGGGTCAATTCTGACCCAACTCAGGTGACGATCCAAGACCAAGGTCAATTCTAACCTAAAGAGTGGTGACGACCGAGGACCGAGCTCAATTCTGACCAAACTCAGGTGACGATCCAAGACCGAGGTCCATTCTGACCTAAGAGTGGTAACGACCGAGGACCGAGGTCAATTATGACCTAACTCAGGTGACGATACAAGATTGAGGTTAATTCTGACCTAAAAGTGGTGACGATCGAGGACCGAGGTCAATTCTGATCTAACTCAGGTGATGATCCAAGACCAAGGTCAATTCTGACCTAAAGAGTGGTGACGATCGAGGATCGAGGTCAATTCTGACATAACTCAGGTGACGATCCAAGACCGAGGTCAATTCCGACCTAAGAGTGGTGACGACCGAGAACCAAGGTCTATTTTAACCTAACTCAGGTGACGATCCAAGACCGAGGTCAATTCTGACCTAAGAGTGGTGACGATCGAGGACCGAGGTCAATTCTGACCTAACTCATGTGACGATCCAAGATCGAGGTCAATTCTGACCTAAAGAGTGGATGAAGATTATATTTTGATTCTGCTGGAGAAAGTTCATTGTGATTTTTATTTGAGCTGGGGAACTGTTAGTTGGGGAAGCTTTTGTTTCTTTAGGATGCCTCGCAGGGGGAATAACCAATTTTGGTGCTGAAAGAACTCCACTGGGGAAGTGATCAGGCGATCCTTAGAGATCCTCCGGAGCTTTGTCGGGAGGAGATTTACTTGGTTTTTTGAAGATATTGTTGGGAAAGAGGGGTTCTGCTTGAGGGAATGCGAAATTTTCTTGGTGAAAATGTTCTAAATTCATCCGAGGATTTTTAGGAATTTTCTGAAGATTTTTCGGGGCTTTTTGGTATTTTATGGGAATTTCGACCTCGCGAAGGTAAGGAGTGAGTGCCGATCGATATAGTTGGGGGAAGTGCCGATCGGCATGGCGCTTAGCATCCTATATAAAAGGGGAGAATCCCTTCATTTTTTTCACAGCTTCTTTGCTTTCTCTTTTTCTACAATATCTCTACAAATCGTTCTAGCGTTTCGATTTTCAACAAATGGACGCTTTTATGAGCACTACAGTCCACCGGAAGTGGTTGACTGTTGATGATCGGGTGAATGTGGAGTGGAGGGCCAGGGTACCTCTTTCTTTGGGGAGTGAGAACTCCTTTAATGCATTTGAGCCTATTGCGGATGAGCGAACTTTGCTGCAGGAGCCATCGCGTCATCGCTCTTCGAGAGTGATCCTCGGCGGTTATGTAAGTAACCTGACCTTTAGCATTCCTTTCTTTTTGGTGATTTTTCTTTCTTTCTTGACTTTTGATGAGACTTTTTCCTTTTTTCCAGTCGGATATTTCTTTGAAGAACATGCACGCCCGCGGGACGATGGGGCTCAGGGATGTCTGGGAGCGTCTCCCACCTGTGGTGCATTGGGTGGTATCATCAACGGGTTTTGGGAGGTTGGCATCTGCTCTGGATGAGATGCCTCGTTCGCCAGCGATCCTGTGCGCTTTGGGAGAGAGGTGGTGGGATACTACCCACACCTTCCATTTAGGCTTCGGGGAGATGAGTGTGACTCCCATAGATGTGCAGCAGCTGTTGGGGCTGGATTGAGACGGAGAAAAAATAGAAGTGGATCGCTCTTTGCGGGTGAGACCGGAGGTAGTGCGTGCGGCACTTAGTGATGTAGGGAGGATTGTCTCTGAGGATTCTATCTGGTTGTCCCTGCTGAAGGATGTTCTGTTGGGCAGGGTGATTGATGTGGAGGATGGGCTGCAAGTGAGGCAGATGGCCCTGTTATTCATTTTTCTGGTGTTGGGAGGTTTCATGGTGGCATCGAGCAGCGACGCCGTTCATTTGTGGTTCTTGTCGTACCTGAGGATGTTTTTGAACATCCCTTTCTATGATTGGGGGAGTCTGACTTTGGCGAACCTTTATTCTTCTCTGGATACATTCAGCCGGTGCTATCGACAGACTTTTACTGGAGCCACATACCTTCTCGAGGTATTTTTTGGTTTGCGCACTCCTTTTCATCCATTTGCATTTTCCTTTCATGCATTCGTATTTTCCTTATGCATCTCTTTTGTTTTTGAATTCAGACGTTGTTCTATGAGGTGATTGGGTGCAATACCCCGCTGATCACTTTGAAGGATGACACTATTGGGGACTTCTGTCCATTGTATTAATGGCGTAAGGCCAATCGGCAGTCAAACGGATCTCTCTCTCTAGAGGTGGTGCGTCAGGTCTTGAATTACCTGACCAGTGGTAGGGTAAAACTCTTTCCATTTCAGTCTTGGTTTTTGCACCTTCTGGTCTTGTATTAATTTATGCTTGCTTGGAGATTTTCAGGTGACCTTTTATCCCTGGGGGACAACCATTCAGGATGCGGGGGCAACTGGGGTGAACACGCGGATGAGGCATTTGCTGGGGCATGAGTTCGGCCATTCCTGGTATCTGGGGGAGCGGGTGGTTCATCAGATTGCTGAGGAGGAGGCAGTGGTGCCACCTGCGTAACCTCCTACGTCTATGAGGCGGGAGTGACTGCTATCGGAGGATGAGAGGATAGCTGCGATGATCGGTGAGTCCTACTTGTTGTACACTGATTTGGCTGCGCCGTATGACTATATGGACTTTGTGACGAGCTGGTTGATGGCGCCCAACATATATAATGCCCTGTCTTTCCCTCCTGCAGGTTCGATCCGAGCGGTGAGATATTCCCACAGTGACAGTGGTCCATCGGTATCTGCGGTGGAGAAGACTTCAGAAGTTCCTTTTGTGCGATTGCATACCCCTTCGTACAACATTCGACGGGCTATCGAAGGGATAGTGCCTATGTTGCACTGTCCTCAAGCAATGGATCCAGAGGAGTTGGGTTTGACAGAGGAGGTCCTTCGACCTATGGTATACCTTTATGTTCCTCTATTTCTTTCTTTTTTATTTTGGTCATCTCTGTTTTGATACTGATTTTGCATTTTTCTTACAGCAAGTCCGGCTGTCGACCACTTGGCTAAGGGACATCAGAGACTGGATATCTTCGATGATTGCCCATATTCGGGATGCGATTCATGTTCCTTCTTTCTTGGTGTCGTCTGCTTCGTCCGGAGAGGACTCTGGCTCTGGTAGTGGTGGCGCATCATCTCATCGTACGGGGAAGAGAGCACGTCACAGGGGTGGAAGCTCTTAGTGAGATATAGAGAGAGAATGTGGGTTCAGGCTAAGTCCCGTTGTTTTTTGCTTTTTTCTTTTTATTTCCTGCAAAATTGATGCAACACAGAAAACAGATATAGGCAATGCAGTGGAGCTTTTTATTATCTTTTATTTAATGATGAATGCATGCACATGCGCTTTTTACTTTGCTGCTGAGACCGTAAAAAGGAATATATTCTGAATATTTTGAAGGAAAGTTTTTTATTTAAAAGGGAAATTATATAAGGAGGAAAAAGGATTTTGAAATTCTGTTTGAGAATATCAATTTATTTTTATTGAGTTTTTTGATTTGACAAAAGAGGAAAAATGGAAATTTCTAAAAATGAGGGGTTGCCGATTGGCAAGCACCCTGTCCTGCCTATCGGCAGTTCATCCCAGTCCATCAATTCAAAGCTTTGAATGGTACCCTCATCAGCCTTCTGCACTTTGTGTGGTAGGATTTCCTCCGATTTCTGCAGGGATTATGTCTCTTGTGAGGGTTCTCAAGTATAAAAAGGGGTGAGGGTGGAGTGTTTTCATCACACCTTTGCATTCTTACTTACTTTCCCATTATCTCTTAGCTTTGCAAGATGTCTCTCCCAGGTAGCATTTAATTTGCTAACTACCTCGAAGCCTTGGAAGCGATGTGCTCTTATAATGTCGACTATGATGCTTTCAACATGCGTCGAGTCTCCTTGTGGCATAATCGGCCTATTGTGTGGAACGTGCTGATGGGAGGGATACAATTTTGGTACCTCGAAGAACACGTATTCCGCATTGGGTAGGATGAAGTTTGTCTTACCTACAAGGAATTTTCTGCCATGCTGGGTGTAAATCCTAGTGTTACCGCGGCTTTGCACGAATTTTACCATTCTCCTAGGGACTTGTTGGCTGGGCTTCTTCATATTTTGCCTTCGGCGGCTAGATCATTGGTTATTGGAGGAATGATCTCCCTCCCGGCGGTGCTGTAGTTTGTACATTTGCAGGAAGTAGGTGATGCTGGCTATGCTGGAGCCGTTGTTTTGGGCCTCATTTCAAAATTGTTGTTGGTGACTGGAGAATTGCAGGTCGACCCGCAACTTGCAGCCATTACTTCATGGATGTTATATCGTCTCAATCCTGCGGCGGGGATACTAGCGGAGACCCTGAATGACCTGGATGCCTGGAGAGAAGGTCGTTCTGACTTTTTGAGGGGTAGCCCCGTGATGCTGTTCACATGGTTGTCTAAAAGATTCCGCTTGGCGACTCCTCCAGAATATCACTTGTCGGCCGTACCCAACATTTTTTCACGCTACTTCATCAGTGTTAGTCTGTATGTTGAGAACTGGGAGCATTGGCTTGTGGAGCATGGGGCTCGTGGTCTGTATTGGTCAGTGACTTGGTGGGGACAGTTGCAGCCTATTCTGGAGCTAGGAGAGTATTCATATGTATGGCTGGTTGGTCTCAAGTAGACCTCTTTTTATTTTCCTTGGCGTCTTCTGCGCCAATTTGGTTGGGCACAGTTCGTGCCACCTCAGACACTAAATTTATTTTCGGTAGAAGATTTGACTGAGCGCCTGCATATGTTTCTTAGATCTCTGTGGGAAAATCATCATACGTCGACCCGTCCCTCCCAGTCTTTCGGGAAAGTTTGGCATGTCCCCAAATATTATATGAAGTGGTTGTGGAGGAAAGCAGTCAACAAGATGTTGGCAATGGAGATGGGACAAAGATGGTTTGTTTTATCTAACACCATGGAAGGGGGTGTTGTGGTCTTTTCGAAGATGGTTCAGGCTTATCGGTCCATGGAGAGTTTATGGCACTTTATTCAGGCAAGGAATACTTGGGGACCTCAGGATGTATATAATAAGGGTGCAGGCTCCTCTGGTAGCTGTGGGTAGGACTCCTGGAGAGTTTATTTATGAAATAAATGCGGGGATTTTATTTTAATTTTCATGGTAGTAAGGGGAAGGGAGTTATACGTTCCTTTCCTTATGTAATCCGTACTGTAATTTCTTATTAATGAAATAAATAAGTTTCTGATCATCCAGCTGTGCCTTTCGATGAATTTTGTATTTTTAATTATCTATACTGATCGCTAAGGCATACATAATCCTTTTGTTCAAGTATTTTTAGAATGAACCGCCCTTCTCGGAGGTAAAAAAAGAATAGTATTTTGTGAAAAAGAAAGGGTCGCACTCATGTGAGGTGTATGAGCTGCCTACGTACCTCTGGGGTTTTTGAAAAGTTTTTTATCAGTTTGAAAATAGTTTTTACGAGGATCAGGCCCAGGTAGTTCTGGGTAGAGGGAAATGAAGAGACTTTTTTTTTAGAATAGAAGGGGGATGAGAAAAGTCGTAGCGCGCCGAGATTTTGGACAAGGGGTAGAATTTCTTGAGACGGTCCAGATTGACTGGACGATCCATCTCTTCCCCATCTAGGTTAGTGAGCATTGACGGCACCGCCGAATAATATTTTCTTCACAATGTAGGGGCCTCTCCAATTGGGCTTGAAGTTCCCTCTGGGTCCCAGATGGGTTCTATTATCTCCTTGAGGGCTAAGTCCCCCTCTCGGACACCGCGGTCCTTGAATATTTTGTTGAATGATCACGCTATTCGGCGATGGTACCCCTGTATGTGGTAAAGATCTTTTAATCTTCTTTCATCTAGGAGGGTTAGCTCATCAAGATGACTTTGGCACCAGTCTTCTTCGCTAACTTTGCTTTCGATCATGACGCGTAGCAAGGGTATTTCCACCTCCACAGGTAGGACAGCTACCATGCCGTAGACTAGAGAGTAAGGGGTAGCCCCAGTAGAGATTCGGATTAAGGTTCGGTAGCCCCAGAGGGCGTACAAGATTCGGTCGTCCCAATTCCTACAACTTTCGATCATCTTGCTGATGATAGCATTGAGGTTCTTATTGGCAGCTTCAACTGCACCATTAGTCTGAGGTCTGTACGGAGAAGATTTGTGTCTCTGAATCCTATACTCGTTGATACTTCTGTGACTTCTTCTTCGAAATGCAACCCGTTATCTGACACTAGCTCATGCGGGACCCCATATCGGCAGATGATATTTTTATTGAGGAATTTGGCCACTTTCTTGGCATTCAACACTGCGTATGACTCAGTTTTGATACATTTGGTGAAGTAATCAATGGCGAACAGGATGAACTCATGTCCGTTTGAAGCCTTTGGCGTAACCTTCCCTATGATGTCGATACCCCGGGTGGAGAACGGCTAGGGAGAGGTCATGTTGTATAATTCTCGCGGAGGCGGGTGTTGACGATTGGAGAACTGTTGGCATTTGAGGCATCTTTGAACATAGGCAGTGCAGTCTTGGGTCATGGTGGTCCAATAGTAACCCTGCCGGATGATCTTCTTGGCAAGCATGTGACCGTTCATATGGGGCCCGCATTCCCCGTTATGGATTTTCTGCATTATTTTCTCAATCTCAGCCCCTGCGATACAGTGTACATGAGTTCCATCGAAGTTCCTCTTGAGTAGAGCTTTAGATGATGTAATAGGCGGCCAGTCTTCAGAGGGTCATTCGGTATTTCTTATTGGAACCCTCGAGATACCTACCATGTTTGCGGAGGTACCAGTTATCATAGTACCAGCAGTCGGCTAGTTCGGGATCTTCGGTGGAGACAAGCTCAATATGGTAGCAGTGGGTTGGTTTGTCTTGCTTTTGAACTAAGAAGGTGGTTATTGTTATTCCTTCGGGCATGTCGACCATGGAGGCCAAGGTCGCGAGAGCATCGGCTAGGTTATTCTTTGTTCTAGGTAGGTAATGGAAGGTAATATTTCATAATCGGGAGGCTAACTCTTCTTAGTGGGTATGAAAGGGTTAGAACTTTTCGTCCTTGACTTTCCACTTTCTGAGCACTTGACCGATGATGAGGGTAGAATCCCGATAGACATTAAGTATTGAATACCTTTTTCGATAGCAACTTTGAGGCCTACTGTGCATGCCTCGTATTCCGTCATGTTATTGATGCAAGGGAAATCCATTTGATGGCGATGGGAGTGTGGGAATCATCTGGGGCGATCAGCAGTATCCTAATGCCATATTCGTTTTTGTTGGCAGCACCGTCAAAGAACATTTTCCATCGAAGGTGATCTTGGCGGTGCAGAGGATATTTTCATCTGGGAAGTCGGAGATCCAGACATCTGCTTCTTCTAAAGGGTAATCAGCTAGGTAGTCAGAGATGGCTCTTCCTTTAACAGCTTTCTATGTGACGTACATGATATCAAACTCGGTTAGGAGCATCAACCATCGGTCCATTCAATTAGATAAGGCGGGTTTCTCAAGAAGGTATTTGATGGGATCTATTTGGGATACAAGTTTGATGGGGGAGGCGAGCATGTAGTGTCGTAACTTTTGGGTGACCCAAACGAGTGCGGCACACGCCTTTTCCAAAGTAGTGTAGTTGACCTCGTACCCGATCAGTTTGTGACTGGAATAATAGATGGCTCTTTATGGTTAGAAAAGCCCCAACTGCAGTGTCGGTTATGGTTAGCAAAGCCCCAACTGCAGTGTCGGTTATGGTTAGGTATAGGTGCAAAGGGAGACCAGGCTATGGTGGCATAAGCACTGTAGGTTGGGTCAGATATTTTTTGATTCGGTCAAAAGCTTCTTGGCAGGCCTCGTTCCAAACCTTGGTTGAATCCTTTTGGAGGAGCTTGAAGATCGGTTCATAGATGGAGTTTAGATGGCTGATAAACCGGCTTTTATATTGCAATTTCCCAAGAAAACCTCGGACTTATTTCTCTATTCGGGGTGGTGGCATCTCAAGTATGGCCTTCAGCTTTGCAGGATCTTCTTCTATCCCCCTCTCGCTGACCATGAATCCCAAGAGTTTTCCCTTTGTAACGCCGAAGACACACTTCTATGGATTAAGTCTCATATGATACCGTCGCAGTCGTTCGAAGAACTTTCGGAGAGCGGGAACATGACCTTCTCTAGTTTTGGACTTGATAATCATATCATCCACAAAAACCTCGACTTATTTGTGAATCAAACCGTATAGGATGGTTGTGGCAGCCCTTTGGTAGGTAGCCCCAGCATTCTTGAGACCAAATGGCATAACAGTGTAGCAAAAGGTTCCCCATGGTGTGATGAATGCGGTTTTTCTTGGTGGTATGGGTGCATCTTGATTTGGTTATATCTAGCAAACCTGTCGATGAATGACTCGAGAGCATGACTGGTTGTGCTGTTCATGATCATGTCGATATTTCATAGCGGATAATTATCCTTTGGAGAAGCTTTGTTTAAATCTCGGTAATCTACACACATTCGAACCTTCCCCCCTGATTTCGGCATAGGTACTATGTTGTCTAGATATATGGGATATTCGATCACACGAATGAAGCCCACGTTTAACTATTTTGACCACCTCTTCTATGACCTTGAGCGACCATTCGGTGCGAAGCTCTCTTAATTTTTGTTTAACCGGATTATAATCTGAGAGAGTGGGGATCTCGTACTAAGCTATTTCAAGATCAATGTTGGGCATATCATCATACGACCATGTGAAGACATCAACGAATTCCTTCAAAAATTCTTCGAGTTGTGCGCGCTCATGCTCGTCAAGGGTGGACCCTCTCCTAATCTCGCGTAGTTGGCTACTAGAATCGAGATTAATAACAATAGTATCTTCTTCATTAACTTGAACGCGGTTATGTTGTTTACTATTAACCTTATTTAGATCAGTTAAGAATTGTTCATTTGCAAAATCATCATCATCAAAAGTTTGATTAGAATCCAAGCAGTTAATGTAAGGCATAACAAGATACTCAAAATCTTCGTTTATTTCATTGATAGGAAAAACAACATTGAGAACCTTATCAAAAGAGGTCTCGATTGCATTTGACAAGGATAGACAATAGAAGAAGAAATAGGGTAAACATTGGGGTTATTGGGATTTCAAGAGGTAGAACTGGCACAGCATGCCAGTTGAGGAGGGGTGTATCAACAACTTTAATCAGATGGGATGGATCCATCGATGTAGTGCCTCAACGAACCATGCAGAGTGCCAGCCCCAGTGTCTGCAAGTTGTAGGAATCTTCGAAATCACTTTTTTAAGTCTCTTCGGTATCTTTGATGAGAGATTGTACTCGGTGTTAGAAACTTTCGGCCCATGGGTAGCTATCTTAGAAAAAGATCTCCATTTCAGGCTTCATCTTCTTATTTGTGTGATCATACCATGGTTCTGAAAAACCACAAAATGGGAAGTCTTCACCTTCTTTGATTAATTGTCCATTCAAGGAGTCTCCTGGGAGAGTTTAGATGCAGTCTAATTTCTCTTTGGTCGAGACTGGTGGATCATTCTGAGCTCCTGTTCTGATGGTTGATACCCCAAGCCACAAGGAGGAAAATCTTTCTTCAGTTCGATGGGCTCAAGTATCCCTTACTGCCTTTGTCCTAGACCCAGTTCGGGCATGAAGTGCATGTTTTTGAACACCTGAATCACATTGACATTGCCATAAGGGTCATATTCCAGACAAACCCTTTCTTTGAAATCGTCCCCTGCTGAAGTAGGAGTGGATCAACTTGAAATCCTGATAGGAGCATATCGTTTGACTCGTGTTGGATCTTAAGGATTGGACTACTGGTGCTTTCATCATCGACATTTTTGTCATTGCCTAAAATGGTGATGACTCGCCCATGGACGAAGAATTTCAATTTCTGATGGAGTGAGGAAGACACACCCTTGATATTGTGGAGTCAGGGTCGTTCGAGCAACATGTTGAAACAAGCTGGGATGACTATGACATGGAATTCAACGACAGGGTTTATAGGGCCAACCCCTATTACAAGTTTTATGGATCCCATCACCTCATGATGGGTATTATCGTAGGCACGTACAGCGGCGGAGGTTGAAGCGGGGTCGCTTTCTTTCAGGCCTAAACACTTAAAGGTTCTCAGAGGGTAAACATTCAAGGCGGATCCGTTATCGATAAGAGAGAATGGAACAACCTTCCCCATAACTTTGACGAAGATGTTGAGTGCATGATTGTGATTCGGCCCAATTCTGGGGATTTCTTCTTCAGAAAATGATAGCATTCGGGTAGAGGTTAAGGATCCGACCAGATTTATCGCTTCTTCCGGTGTGGTAGAAGGAGGAACTAAGGGTCCAGTGAGTAGTTTGATTAAAGCATTTATGTGCAGCTGGGAAGACATGAAAAGTACCCATAGAGTGATGTTAGCTTGAGTTTTCTTCAATTGATCGAGGATCTTGCTCTCATCGATGGTCATCCCTGGCATAGGAAGGTTTTAAACGCCCTTCCCTTTGTCATTTTCTAGTAGTGATCTTGGAACCTGGTAATGTATCCCTGATCTAGTCATGTGATTTACTGAAGGAGGAAAGAACATGAATCCCATTTACACATCAATCTAAAGTTGTTTCGTTACCCTGTTTATTTCTCCGAGGAGTTCTTCAAATGATATCATCCCACATATGTCGGTTACTGGGCCAGTTCTTCTTGAAGCTTGTTCTTCACTCGAATCTTTAAATTCTTCCCCCCATCTGGTGGCAATAATTCTGTCTTTCCATGTGAAGTCAATGCATTCCACAACTTCAATGGCTTCTTCATACAGGTCCTCCCATTCTGTGGGGATATGTGTGATTGAAGGGACCAAGCGCCCTTGCAGTTTCAAAGTATCAAGTAACCCGGTGATACCACAAATGTTGTTGGTTTGCCCGAATAATTTTTCCATAATATGGACAACATCATCTAGGCTGACTTCATCGGTTGGTACCACCCACTTGTCTGAATCTCGAGCCCATTTTTGTGCTTCCAAGAACAGTGTGCTGAACCTCTGGCAATCGATGACCATCTGTGAGGGAAATTTCAGCCCGAACTCTAGGAGTTGGTTTAACACCTCTGAAAATTCCATACTTCCATTTTTAGAACGGGTACGGACAGTGATGCATGCTCTGGTAAGGAGTGACAGTGCCTGATCAGTGAGGCTAGTAGTTTGTAGGAGTAAATATGGGCAAATTTGAAGAGGTTTAGGAGAGTATATGGGTGTGATTTGAGTTAAGGGATCGAAATTTGGGTTTTCTTCTAAGAAGATGGCATTGGTATGATTTGGGAGTGGATTGTGAGTAGTGCTTAGTTTAGGATTGGCTGGTGGGGTGATGGTACCCCGGTCAATGAGATCTTGGATTATGTTTCGAAGGTGAAAACATTAGTCAGCGGTATAGCCGGCAGTTTGGTGAAAGGTACAATGAGCATCGGTCTTAAAGTTTCTTGTGAGTGGATTTGGCAATGGATGGGGATCCAAGGGTTTGATAAGGTTTAGGCTTAACAAGGCTTGGTAAACTTTGGAGAGGGGAGCATTGAGCTCAGTGTATTCCCTTCGGATGGGGGCAGGGCGGCTTTTTGGTGCCCATGGTGTGGTTGGTTGAGAGATGTTGTTGATGGTTGAGACTGTAACACTGGCGGCTTGTCATACTTTTTAGGGGTGAACTGTCCGGACACCTTCTTCGGTTCAACCTCTGTTTTAACAAGGCTTTCCTCGATTTCTACTCCAGCCTCTCTAAGAGATCGAAAGTGGGGATAGTATTGTCCTCCCATCGTCGCTCGGGCATGGGGTAAGAAGTTCTTCTTCACTATGTTGACCTGTTCTTCCTAGGATGGTCGATTGGTCATGGTAGCTTCTTGCTCCCTCCACCGGGTTATGAAGTTACTGACTGATTCCCCAAGATTCTGTTTGAGCAGCTCTAAATCACGACTGGTGACCTCAATCTCTTCGATGTATTTATACTGTGACATGAATTCTCGGGCTATATCCTCCCAGCTGCGGATTCTGGATTCTGGAATCCTCAAGAGATAAAAACCATCGGAGGGCACTATCTTTCAAAGTTTGCTGAAACAACTGGGCCATCACTTCTTCAGAATCCCCTAGTAGAGTTATGGAATGACGATAACTGCGAAGATAAATAATCAGGGGTCCACTCCCTCCGAACTTCTCGATATTTGGCATCTTGAACTTATCGGGCAACCTCGTTTTAGGATAAGGGGACATGTGGGTGTAGTCCATGTAATTCCCAGAGATTCTGACATGGTCGAACTTCCTAGTGAGCATCTTGAGATCCACTTTGACTTTATTCAACTCCTCCTCTTTTGGATCAATGACCACAGGCAGATTAGCTATAGGCTGGGCAATGTTTGGCATTGGAAGTTGGGCATACGGTGGCCCATTGACAGGAGGGGCACGTGGAGTGTGCTGATATTTTTCAGTAGCCCAAATAGGCTCAGGTGGACCCATAGCACGAGGGAATAGGGCCTCGGGCTCTTGAGAAATGGGAACCTGGTTTCGTTGCATCTCTCGGACCTCGATTTGAAGGTTTTCAATCTTGGACACGAGCTGAGCTAGGACTACCGTCAGATCTGGCTATCTGACTAGTACTTGATCTGTATTCTCCATGGAAAGTGGATGGATTTTGGACTCAGAAGTAGTAATAGAGGAACGGATGAAACTCTGGGATGATTTGACTAAAGATCGAAGCCAATAGGGAGTCAGGCCAAGGGCTTGCAATCGACCTGAGAAGGCGTAGGATGAGATTTATTTTTTAGAAAAAGGGAAGAAACTATATACTTTTTTTTATAAAGAAAGGAGAAATGTTTTTGGATTTTTGATAAGGGAGGGAGAAATGTTTTTGGATTTTTGATAAAGAAGGAAGAAATGTTTTTGGATTTTTGATAAAGAAAGGAGAAATATTTTTGAAGACGGAACTCAGCATGATTATTATGATTATTATGTTCTCAATTGTATTTAATTCTCCTAAATGCAATATCTGACGGGACCTGAGACTGGAAAAGTGGGGTTTTAATATATGCAAAGCTGCGGTTGGACTTGTAACCAGGCTCATGGATAGGGTACCGTTTTAAAAATGCACGAAAATTGGGCGGCAGGCCGACCCAGAATTTTGACACAGTTTCGGGTGGAAATCGTAAATCTAAAGTGCGTGTCCTAGGTTTGACACCTATATGCGAGTATGCAGTTGGTTGGGTGAATCGGCATGGGTTACCCCCTTTGGCCTGACTTCCACGATATACGTCTTACTCTTGCGAGCAATCGGTACGTGTGGACAAGCCATTTGATATACCTGAGTGTACGTGAATTTCCTCTCCATATACCTCATGGGGACGGTACGTGTGAGAGAGAATTCGATATACTCGGTGTTGATGTAAAAAATTAGATCACTCTAATAATTCAATCACAGATAAATAAATGAGACAAAATATTTTTAAACTGGTTCAGCCTTATAAGAATGGTCTACGTCCACTGTTGTGTAATTGCTGAGTGTTTAGGAATTCTCGATTACAAGTTCTCAAGAAATTCCTCTCTCGATTCCAGGGTCTGGATTCAGTCCCTTTACAATGAGGATTGTACAATGTATTTATAGCCCTGAGGCTATCATGTGAAAGGGTGATACATTATGTTCATATACATATGAAAGGGTAATACATTTAATGCCCTTTAAGCGTGTGCGTCTAAATGATAAACATTTAATGAACCAGTTGAACTGTTGGTTATCCAGCTATTAATGCTGTGGCTGAGATGCAGCTCGGACCGTCTGAGTAGCTCGGACCGCCTGAGCTTCCTGGTATTCAAGAGTTCCTCGGAGAGGTCTGTTCCTCGGAGCATATGAGTTCCTCGGAGAGGTCTGTTCCTCGGAGCATGATAGTTCCTCGGAGCGAACATAAATTGGTCGGGGAATGATCTTCCTCGTCGTTATTGTGCCATGTAGATTGACACGTGTCTTCTTATTATTCATCCATATCAGCATACTAATTTTGGTATCAACAGAAGCCCCCAATGCTTCATGCTTGATGGTTTACTTGAAAGGATGGAGTATTTATTCTTCGGTGCTCGTGAAATTCTTGATCTACCTTCTTGATTTGTTCAACATAAAGTGCATTATCTTCTGGACGACATATGATGCAGCTTGTAGCTTGTCATAATCTCCCAGTATGTTGATTGGTTTGCTAGTCGACCTACTGCCTCCTGTGAGCTAGTGGTGGAC
This sequence comes from Sambucus nigra, assembly GCA_949130495.1. Taxonomy (NCBI): domain Eukaryota; kingdom Viridiplantae; phylum Streptophyta; class Magnoliopsida; order Dipsacales; family Adoxaceae; genus Sambucus; species Sambucus nigra. Next base: position 679,037,377 of record OX422211.1, read on the forward strand.
TTCAAAACATTTTCATACAACTTCTTCTTCAATGTTAGTCGAGACAGTAGTAGTAGAGCTCTCAGTGCTGTAGATGCTAAATTTTGACTTCTACCTCTGCTCGGGAACGAGCAAGAGCTGTTCGGACAGATCATCTGTGATGAACATCAGAATGATGAAAGATCTTAACTTCATAAAACTCCCCTTATGTTTTGGATGATCCTCCTGCTGGCGAGGAACCTGTTTCAAAATCAGAGGGAGAGAAACCAATAGAGTAGGAATCTCAATGTAATAGTTAGTACACAATTTAATATCAATGTAATAAATTTACGTAATTCATTTTGAATTCAGTGAAAGAATTTCATTTTTGTTCGCAAATTTGAATTTGCTATTGTTTTGTAAATATCAAACACTTTATTATTTGTGCTTGCATAACAATATTGTATGGTTCATCGACCAAAAAAGTTACAAGTATCAGAAATGTTGCTCGATCACTTAATAATAAAGCAATGAGTATAAAAATGTTTAAAATTTATCCAACCAACCAAGGTTGTTAAATTATGCTTGTCGACCAACTACAATTAGTGGGTTTTTATCCCCGACCAACTATACTTGGTAATTTTTTGTTTTTTGTCTTTAAAATGTGTCCGACCAACCAAGGTCGATAAATTCTCCTCGTCGACCAACTATAGTTAGTGGGTCTTTATCCCCGACCAACCATACTTGGTTCAGTTTGAAATATTTTCTTCTTCGAGGAACTTTTATATTAATCGTACCTCCCGACCAACATAAGTTGGCATGTGAGAGCATATTTTGTTTTCAAACCAACCGAGATTGGCGTTATAAGAATGTTGTTCTTGCCCTTTTACCAACTAAAGTTGGTCGTGGGTTTGAACTATCAAGTTCTTTCGAACTATCTTGTACACTAGTTATTTTACCAACCGAAGTTGATCACGCCAGTGTACGCCTCCTAACCAAAGGAGTATATCAGTTGTTCTCGCCCTTTTACCAACCGGAGTTGATCGTGGGTCTGAACTATCGTGTTCTTTCGAACTATCTTGTACACTAGTTATTTTACCAACCGAAGTTGATCACGCCAGTGTACGCCTCCTAACCAAAGGAGTATATCAGTTGTTCTCGCCCTTTTACCAACCGGAGTTGATCGTGGGTCTGAACTATCGTGTTCTTTCGAACTATCTTGTACACTAGTTATTTTACCAACCGAAGTTGATCACGCCAGTGTACGCCTCCTAACCAAAGGAGTATATCAGTTGTTCTCGCCCTTTTACCAACCGGAGTTGATCGTGGGTCTGAACTATCGTGTTCTTTCGAACTATCTTGTACACTAGTTATTTTACCAACCGAAGTTGATCACGCCAGTGTACGCCTCCTAACCAAAGGAGTATGGGGTTCTTTTGAACTATCTGTCCACTAGTTATTTTACCAACCGGAGTTGATCACGCTAGTGTACGCCTCCTAACCAAAGGAGTATAATTTGTTGATCCTGTAACATCCACAGGTTGATCAGCGAGCAACTTTTGTTTCTCGGGAGTATCAAGATCGGTAAACTCTGCTACAGCTTGTCTTAATGGCATGTCGGTATGCATGGTATGGGCCTGGAAACATGGCCTCATTCTTCTACTTGCCTTAATTAATGCCAATGCCAATTTTTCCAGCTTTGGGTATCTGATCTCTGCACCTCTTCCTTCGTCGTTGGAGATCGCAACCTTAAAAGGGCTTTGATCTTGTATGGATTTGCTTCAATGTCTCGCTGGTTGATGATGTACCCGAGGAACATTCCTTCTTGTACTCCAAATGTGCACTTCGTCGGGTTGAGTTTCATTTGATAATTTATCCAGTTGATCAAAGGTCTGATCTAAGTCAACTAGATGATCAGCATCTTTCTTGCTTTTTGTCAGCATATCGTGGACATAGACTTCCATACTGCAACTGATTTGTTCAGCAAAAACCTTGTTCATCAGCTGCTGGTATGTCGTTCCCTGTCTTCAGGTTTCATTTTGATCTGGTTGTAGCCAGAGTAAGTATCCATGATCAGCTCGTGTCCCGAAGTAGCATCCTCTGCCTTGTTGAGATCGGTGAAATCAACACACATTCTTCATTTATTATTTTTCTTCTGCCCGACGAGGAGATCTAGATCTCTCTCTTGCTCGGTCTTCATTTCCTCTTGTATAGCTTGATTCTTCTCGGGGCTGGATACTCTTCTTCTTCGCTTTATCATCTTCCACTTTGGTTTCTTTGGTGTCCATATTCTTCTTCGCAGACATGGCCTCCTCGGCATTCATAATCTTGGACGCTTTTCTCATTAGGTTTGACATGGTTCGAGGAGGGTCTTTGGCCAAAGTGTAGTACAACTTGTTAGGCAACAACCCACTCATCAAGGCGGTGATCGCTGTCTTTTCTTCATAATCTATGACTTCCAGCTTCTCGTTATTGAAACGAGTTATGTAATCTCTAGTACTTTCACCAGATTTTTGTCTAACACTTAGCAAGTGCGCTACTCGTTTTACTGGCTTTGCTCCAAAACAAAAATTGCTGATGAACAACTCGGCTAGTTGAAAGAAAGTTGAAATCTTACCCCGAGGAAGATTGTTGTACCATATCTGGGCAGATCCAGTAAGAGTTCCTGAGAATGCTCTGCATCTCATCTCGTCGGGGACAGCATAGATGTCGGCAGCAGCTTGATATTGCTCTATGTGAAGAACAGGATCTGTCTTTCCATCGTATTTGGGGGTCACCATAGGAGCTTTAAACTTTGACGGGGTAGGAAAATCAACAATATCCTGGACAAAAGGTGTTCCTCGAACAAAGGTTCGTTGTAGGGGGTTCTTGGCTTTAGCCATTTCTCCCAATCTCTCCTCCAACCGCTGAATAGAACCTTTCCAAGCATCATTATCTTCCTCGGGCCTATTGGTTCGAGCAACTGATCGCGTTGAAGTGGCTTCCTGGGATTTATCTCGACGAGTAACTGGTCGCGACTGGGCAGATCCTTCCCTTACATCTGGTGGTCGTCGAAAGCTCCTCGACGCTGCATTGAGAGGAATTTTGTTCCTCCTCAGGCCCAATCGATCAAAAGGAGAGGCCCTACTTAATCTTTCCACCGCGCTGGCCCTTTCTGGGGAGAGGGTGACGTGATGTTCAGTATCCGTGGCTCGTATTGACGAAGTTCATCCAGGTTGATAAGAGAAATCTTCAGATTCCTCATTAACACGCCTAGTTCGTGAAGAAAGCGCACGGGTATTTCTTTGGATGTTTCGTGATCCGAAATGAACTGGTGTTCCTCCATGAAGGGTTTGGATGAGTTGACGCATCGTATCTTGCATGGCGGTCTGGCCTTGAGCCAGATTTGCCATTATTCCAGTCAGATCTGGAATAGTTGGTGGTGCGGATGGATTTGGGGGTGTTCCGGCGTTTTTGTTGCTGGATTCAGGAATTTCTGCCATTGATGATGAATGATTTTTGGTGAAAAATGATAACAACAGTCGTTTCCCACAGACGGCGCCAATCTGTTGATGTAAAAAATTAGATCACTCTAATAATTCAATCACAGATAAATAAATGAGACAAAAGATTTTTAAACTGGTTCAGCCTTATAAGAATGGCCTACGTCCACTGTTGTGTAATTGCTGAGTGTTTAGGAATTCTCGATTACAAGTTCTCAAGAAATTCCTCTCTCGATTCCAGGGTCTGGATTCAGTCCCTTTACAATGAGGATTGTACAATGTATTTATAGCCCTGAGGCTGTCATGTGAAAGGGTGATACATTATGTTCATATACATATGAAAGGGTAATACATTTAATGCCCTTTAAGCGTGTGCGTCTAAATGATAAACATTTAATGAACCAGTTGAACTGTTGGTTATCCAGCTATTAATGATGTGGCTGAGATGCAGCTCGGACCGTCTGAGTAGCTCGGACCGCCTGAGCTTCCTGGTATTCAAGAGTTCCTCGGAGAGGTCTGTTCCTCGGAGCATATGAGTTCCTCGAAGAGGTCTGTTCCTCGGAGCATGATAGTTCCTCAGAGCGAACATAAATTGGTCGGGGAATGATCTTCCTCGTCGTTATTGTGCCATGTAGATTGACACGTGTCTTCTTATTATTCGTCCATATCAGCATACTAATTTTGGTATCAACACTCGGTGTACGTGAAAAAATTCCCTGTGGTATACCTCCCGTCATGACTTCGGTCAAGCGGTACGATGCGAGGGAACCGTTCTATATACGTCGAATACTTGGCTAATGGAAGATGAGAGTCATATCGCTTAGGCTAACTGCGACCTGCCAGACCAGTGCCCATCACGAAGTGACCCTCCAGTTATTGGGTAAAATTTTGGTCAATAGCAATGCTCGTTGGTGATGTCGTGTGAATCATGCATGATTATCTTATTAGTATCTTATGATGATAATGCCTTTCTTGATTATGCCAAACAGGGAGCAAAGTACAAGTACCAAAGGGACACCAAGTATGGATGGGTGATGCGTGCAACATGCGGATATATATGATCCTAGGTGCACGTGGTGCGAAGTGTACATGGAGAATTTTCTACAAGTGTGTGAACATAAGCATAAGCATGTGATACACATGGAAAAAGGGAACATGCTGATATGGGGGAAATATAAACAAATACAACATCTATGAAAATAGAGTCAAGCCCTCAAAACAAAACACATATCCCCAGCAGAGTCGCCACTACAGCCATCCCCGATCCTCACCGTGTGGGCGAGCGCGCAGAGGAAGGATCCTCGGGTCCCGTGCATCCCTCTAAGGAGCGCTTCGATCGACGTCATTTGAGATGAGGTGTAAAAATGTAGAGAGATTTACAGTCGCCAGTCTATTTTACTCAAAACCGACAAAAGAAAAAGGGGAAGCCATCCCGAAGAACGGCATCCAAAGACATACTGGTGCATGTGAAGCCAAAATGATTCGAGAAGGGTTCGGAGGCTTTGTTACGAAATAGGAAGGTGTTAGGCACCCATTCCGCCCTTTCAGTCTCTCATGGATATTTTATATTTTCCTTTATTTTTTCCCGTGATATGTGTGCAGGTGTATATAGATAGTGGAGATAGGAATCCTCGACTTGTATCATGGAAGAGATAAAGCGAGTCATCTGTAGGAAGGTATAAAAATAATATTAGAAAATAAGATTTACGCGATTACCCTTACGTTGGTCGTTATAATGGAACGATACTGCATATGGAGTAATACGTCACTAAGAGAAAGTATATAGATTATAAGGAAATTGGATTTAGAGAAAATAAAAAATAAGAGAAAAATGAGAAAAAGGACTCAAGTCTCGGGTTTTACCCCGAGACGCCTACATAGCCTATAAAGGCGTCAAAGTCCACTTAGTTTGCATACAAAACGAGGGGTGGGGTTCATCCCATAAATCCAAATGGGGGATCTCTTATTTGGGAGTGTGTGTGTAGAAAAACGTGTTTTAGTTGTGAGAAAAGTGTGAGAAAACTATGAGAATCCCTATTTGGAATTTATTAGCAAACCCTATTTTTCTTATTTTTTGGGTTTTTTATTTATATGAAAAATAAGATATGTGCAATAAAACTAAATAAAAAAGTGTATTAGGATATGTGAGATGAGATAGTAAAAATGCTAAATAAAATAAGTTATTGCAAAAGAGAATTTGAAGAGAAAAGTGAGAAAGATGGACCTTCTTGGACATCTTGAGCTTGATCTTGAATGTTGGAGAGAAACCCTTGCACTTGGATGATGATGGAGAGTGGCTAATTCACCAAGTTTGATGAAAAGGATGGTGAAAAGTGGAAGTTAGGAAGGGATTTGGATGTTGAAATCACGCTGCCTTAGAGAGAGGTTTCTGGAATTTGCTGAGAGTGATTTTTATCAGATGTGGTATCTCCTTTAAAATGAGGTGAAGGACTCCTTTTATAGGCCCAGGTCACTGCCAATCAGCATAGACCTGGTCCTGCCAATCGGCACCTGCCGATAGGCAGGGTCTAGAACCTGCCGTTTGGTAGTGTGTTTCAGGCCTTTTCAGAAAATCGGTTGTCGAGGGAGAACCGTTGGTCAGAATTGTGGATGGGTAGAACCGTTGGAAAGTTAATTCATAGACCTTTGAAAGTCCTTTGGATCACTCCCGAGTTTGAGAGTTGACTTTTGGCCAAATATGGCTCGGAAGCATTTGTCGTTCCATTGGACGGGAAATCGTTCGGACGCAAAAGGATCGTTCGTCCACATGGTAAGTCCAAATCACGCACAGGGTGGACCATTGGAAAGTTTAGGAGATGTACTTTGACATTCCAAAGAGTTTGACCCGGTTTGGGGAGTTGACTTTGGTCAACCGGGTCCTGGAAGCATTCGGTGACCTCTTGGAGTCAAACGGATCGTTCGTCCGCATGGTAAGTCGGAATTGTGCACAGGATGGACCGTTGGAAAGGGGATTCAGTTCCTTTCGAAGATTCATTTAGCCTTGGTCAAGCTGAAGAGTTGACTTAGGTCAAATAGATCCCGGGAGCGCTCGGTGGCCTCTAGGTCAAGTTTTGGACGCAAACAGATCGTTCGTCCGCATGGTAAGTCGGAATCGTGCACAGGATGGGCCGTTGGAAATGTTATTCAGTGCCCTTCGAAGATTGATTCACTCTCAGTTGAGATGAAGAGTTTGACTTTTTGGTCAAACTGAGCCGATGAGTGCCCGATGGCTTCCAGGTCAGTACTCAGGACATGACCTGGGTTTGTAGTGTTGAAGGGAGGTGCTAGGGACATTAGGAGAGTTAGGGGTAAGGGAATGGGGTGTCTACATCATCTAGGTACCAATGCAGTCAACATCATATGCATCGCATAAAAATTCATCCAAGTATGTCCCTAACGATCATTCACACATCATGGTATGCTTTCACATAAAATCCAAGACACAAGTATAACCCTATTGAATTGTGTCAAGCTAACAAGCATAAACCCTACTCAATTAGGTCACATACAATGACTCTTTTATTATTAGTTAATATACACGTTAAATACAATTGGTTATATCAATTGATAGCTTGAACTTCTAGGGATTTGAAAGTCTAGGTATTGTCTCACACCTTAACATTTACGAGGATCACCCTAAAACAACCACTTCCCTACTCAATGGGTTATAAACATAGTTTATTTTATTTTATTTTATTACACACATTTAAAATTAACCGGTCATATAGAATTTATCCCAAACCCAAAGATTCATAATTATGTGTATCATCCGCCAAGTGTACTTTCCATGTGCGTATTTTAAATCAATAACCCTACAGAATGGGTTACAAATACCTTCTTGTCAATTATATGATTTACCCAATCATTTTCCTTAACTGACATTCGAAAGATAACCCAATACCCAATACTTATAAATAGGTATCTACACTCAAACCCATTGTTTATATACTTAGAATAGTCTATCTTGAGTCACTAAGAGGAAACTAGTTCATAAATAACCAAATTAGGCAAAATTTAGGATGGAAATCGATTCTCAAAAGAGGGGATTGATTGTCCCTTAATTAAAAAACCTAAAATCATGAAGGAAATCGATTCTCACCCTTGAGAATAGATTCTGCCCTTGTAGCTTGACAACTTCATTAATAGCGACTTTAACCAACTCAAACCAACCAAAAGACTCTAAAATACAACCAAAAACTCCTCCTCTAAAAAATTATTCAAAATATTGATGTTTAAATACATTTCTATAAGATTTAAAGGTTTCTATCAAGTATTAAGGTTCAATTCTAAGATTAAGCCAATTTAACTTTACTTCATCTCTTCAAGTGAAAGATTTCAATTAGCCTACGAATTATAATTAAATAACGTAACAGACTTAGGTATTTTAATTATTTCAACATGTAGTTTTCATATCTAATGTTTATAAGTTTCGATTATAAATATTCAAGATTCAATTTATGGATTTATCAATAACATTACATTACTTCTTCTAGGAATGATTATGGCTTAAAAATGTAATTAACTCAAATTACGAAAATAAATTATAATATGATTTTGAATCAGATTTCATGAATTTGATAACAAAATCAAACATATTACCATTATTCTAAAATAAACTCGATAATATTATTAATCAAAATCGAGTCTTGGAGTGATTGAAGAATTAACTCCCAATTCCCTTAATTCTCCAAGCCCAAAACCATTATTTCCAAGCTAGGGTTTACCACGTGTTTATTAGTCTCTACGGTTCTCCTAAAAGTTTACAATGCTAAATGAGTTAAGCTATGAGGTTATAATAAACTACAACGCATGAAATTAAAATTAGGCCTGAAAGTAACTCCAACTAAAAAGGGCCAAATCATGCTCTAAATGGACCGAAAATTGGCCAAACCAATTACTAACCCAATGGATCTCATTCCCACTATTTTAAGTAAAAAATAGAATTTCTAAGAGTCCCTAAATAGAACATAATTTAATAAATTAATTTTCTAATGCCACGAACCGAGTTAGGGTCACCGTTGGGTCAACTAGCACTGAGTCAAGGAGTTTAAGGGGGAGGAGGAAAGTTCAATTTTATTAAGCAAAACCCTTTTAATTGCACCATTTATTAAATAATAATTTACCATTTTTAAGTTGGAAAAGGGGTGGCCACTTTAAGTAATTAGGTTAATTTACAAGACTTATTTGTAAAAATACGATTTAATCCACATTACCAATTAACTAAGTCCCGAGATAACTCAACTATCTGATTTAATTCGATTTAGTCCCCTCGTTTTGGTACATCGCGTAACACTACTGAACTGTCCAAAACTCTTCAAGACCCAAGACTTAACTCAACAACCATATCCAAGTAAAGCTCACAACTGTAAAAAGGTAAAACATCATGTGGATGTACATTACACCTTTGACACATTTTAGCACTCATGCATTGAATACTTGAATATATTTGATTATGAGTCTAAAATAATTTTAAAAAATAAAATAAATTAATTTTTGCTAAAAATTGATTTCCTATTTTAAAAATAAATAGTCGAAATTCATTTAAATATTCATTGTGTTTCTTATACACATTTTATTGGATACATCCAGTCCATAGATCTTATTTTAATCGAATGGCGTGTACAAGATTTTAAACCTTGATCCTTAAACCTTGATCTTTGACCGCCCAATTAGAATTACACCAGTTTAATCAGTGGGATATATGTCAGTTGTCCGTCCATTTCTTCTATGGAATAATCCCTTACCTATTATGTTTAGAGTTTTTGAGAGTTACCAGTTTGTATAGTAGATCCCCAATAGTTATTAGGTTATGTTTTCCGACTCTATTTTGTATAGTTTTTATTAGAGCTTTCCAGCTATACAACATAGCATGGGATTCATTTATAGTTCATAATTTTGTGGTAAACGTTTTCAATCCTAACCCTCCATTCTCATTATGTTTTTAGACTCTTCTCTCACCTAGTATATAAACACTATTATAGATTTTAGTAGGGTTGGTTAGGTTGGACATTTTTCTAGAGTGAGAATTAAATAGGGTGTTTATATTTTCTTAGAGAGAAAATTATAGAGAGTGGAGATAAATATTATGAGAGAGAGAGAGAGAGAGAGAGAGAGAGACGGTGAATTTTTTAAACTTGAATATTGTATTTCATTCCGTGTTACTCGTGATATTTAGTTTTTGCTGTAAAACTCTCAATGATCTTACACAACACATACTCTTATGAAGAGTTTTGATTTTTAGTGTTGTAGTAGAGAGTCTTGTTCTTATATGTTTAAATATATTTTTATCAAAAATTGATATCTCTTAGTTTGTGCTAAATCTAATTTTTGTTGAATATTTTTTCGGATCTAATATTTTGATTTTGTGCCTTATTGTATATATTTGTTAAAATAAAAAATCTCTCCAGATCTTGAATGTTTGTTTAATATGCTTTATAGATCTATTTCTCTTATATTGTGAATGGATATCTAAAAAAAATTGAATATTGTTTTAACACTTCTATAATTATATCTTAATGTAAAAAAAATTTAGGGATAACACTTTTAAGTGAGAATATATATTTGGCGTGTCTCCAAGTTAAGTTTTATACATATTACTTAGAAAGAATATTTTTAGGATGTTAATGATGATATCTTTCTAATTCTTTCTCGTTATTGCATATTATCGTTTTATGTGTATAATGATAATTTCTCTAATATGTCTAGGAAAATATTTTGTTTAGACATATGCATGTTTTTTTTGTGTGGAATTTATTGAATATGTTTTTCACAAAGAAAAAGGTTGAAATGGATTTTTTTTAGATTTGTGCTTGAATGATTATACATTTTAAAATATATGTAAATCACTATTATGAATTAATATTTGAAATATGGTTTGTAAGTTTTTGAGATAACTTAGCTTCTTGATATTTATGTTATGATTCTATTTATAAATGTTGTTTATCTTTTGTATTAGATATGAATATTGTTATGTAAATATATTATTTTTTGTAACTGTTTGTGTTTAAGTGAGTTCTTGCATGTTGTGTATTTTCGAACATTTTCACGGCACTACACATGTTGCACACTAAGACAACTGTACTCTGAGTTGCATGGGTTAATGATGAGAACGAGAAGTGTGGATAAATAAATAGGAAAGTTGACTACAATAAAGAATTTATAGTTCTACTTTTCATGAGATTTGGATTTCTTCGTATGTAATAAGTATGTAACTTTGTATATGTAACTTGAACGTAAAATTCTTATTTCTTCGTGGATTTTTTGTTTTACTCCGTATAGGAAGTTGTGGATATTTTCCCACCAGTTTGGGATTTTACCACGTTAAAAAATCACGCATGTTAATATTCCTTACTTCATCTCCTTCTATGTGTGAATAGAATTGCTATATGATGTATTTGATTTATTTAGAATAATTCATCATATTGGATATATTGAGATCAATGTAATATAAATTATATTGTTGTTAACTTGACAATAGAATAAATTAGATTCAATTGATTTTAACATCAGCATGTATTAAAATCTGAGTAAGTCAAATAATAAAGTTTTATAGTTTTAAACTTACATGAAATCAGACTGTTCTTTTGGGAAATTTTCACAAACTCATTAGAATAGAGATGCTGAAATCAGTGAAATCATGAATAATATGTGCTTCTAAAATTGCGTGCTAAAACCTTAAGGGATCTTAGTTAGCTTCTAATTTGTAATGTTTTTGTTTTTTTATTAATAAGGTCATAATATTAATCTAAACCTATGAGGCTTTTAACTTGGCATTTTTTATTTGGTTTGTATGCCTTGAAAGTGGGATAACTCACTGTTGATGTAAAAAATTAGATCACTCTAATAATTCAATCACAGATAAGTAAATGAGACAAAAGATTTTAAAGTGGTTCAGCCTTATAAGAATGGCCTACGTCCACTGTTGTGTTATTGCAGAGTGTTTAGGAATTCTCGATTACAAGTTCTCTCAAGAAATTCCAGTATGGATTCGGGATCCCTTACAATGAGGATTGTACCATGTATTTATAGCCCTGAGGCTGTAATATGAAAGGGTAATACATTAAATGGTATACATATGAAAGGGTAATACATTTAATGCCCTTTTTGCGTGTGCGTCTGAATGATAAGCATTTAATGAATCAGTTGAACTGTTGGTTATCCAGCTATTAATGTTTTGTTCGAGATGAATCTCGGACCGCCTGAGTTGCTCGGACCGCCTAAGCTTCTTGGTACTCAAGCGTTCCTCGGAGAGGCATTGTTCCTCGGAGCGCGTGAGTTCCTCGGGGAAGCAGTGTTCCTCGGGGAACTAGTCTTCCTTGTTGTATTCTTGTTCCTCGGAGCGTGTGATCATCTCGGAAGTGCTTATTGTTGCCATGTAGATAGCCACGTGTCTTCATATGATTGGTCCATGTCAGCAAATTAAATTTGGTATCAACAGAAGCCCCCAATGTTTCATAGTTCGAAATTTGAGGAGTATGAGACATTCTTTCTCAGAATATGGTAGCTTTAAATAGTCTTCCTGGTTTTTTGGAGCGTTTCCTTCGTATTTATTTCTCCTTCCAAAATCATGATTTTTTGAACTTTTCTGTTTGCTTCGATTCTTGCACCACTTTTCATCTTTTTAGCCGTTGTTGCCCGCTTTGATTCCCGCGTCACTTTTCGTCTTTTTAGCCGTTGTTGTTCGCTTTGATTCTCGCGCCACTTTTCATCTTTTTAGCCGCCGGTAACGTAATCATCTTTTTTTGTAATCATTACTTCACCATTTCCCAAGGCAAAGTATTTAAACTTCACAGACACTCCCATCATCTTCTACCTTTTCAAATTTTTATCTTCGAGTTTTACGTCGTCTCTTCCTACTCTCTTGTGCGTTCATCTTTTCCGTCGTTCGTTGTCAGCAGATACATTCTTTTCTTGTAAGATCTTCTTCTTTCTTCTTCATTTCTTTTATTCATCATCATGGTTTACCCTATTGAGTCTCTTGAAAAGTTTCGCTCTGATTTTTCCATTCCCTCTTGGGTTGTCTTGGAAAAGCTTTCTGAGCCTTCTGATTATTTCAATTTGGCTGAGGGACATTGGTTCCCCAGTCTCTTTTTTGCTGAATGTGGATTTTCTTTTCCACCAAATCCCTTGTGTCTGGAATTCTGTCAGTACTTCGATGTTGTTCCTGCACGAATAGCCCCCAACACATGGAGAATAGTTAATGGGGTGCATAGATTAAATCAAGTGCATGGAACTCGTATAGGAATACCAGAAATCATGTACTGCTATAGATGGACAGTTAATGATAATATTTTTTATTTAAAAACTAGATTTTTAAATAGAGCCTTAGTAGTCAATCTCCCTGATGCCAATAGGGACTATTTTGAACACGGGGTTGTCATAAAAAATTGGCAACACCCTCCATTAACTAGAGATGAGATTTACCAGGGTCCCAGATGCCCTCCTTATGGCAATGGGATAGGTTATTTTCATTTTATTTATTTTGAAATCATGTTTCTTGTGTGTTTGATAAAATGTGCCACTGATAACAATGTTTATTTATTTGCAGTTGATAGCAAGAGGAAGTGCCCAAAAGATGCAGATGTCAATATAAGGCATTTGAAACTTATCTGGAGTCTGCATCAAAGTGTTGCTGACGAGCACATTAGATCACCTTCGTATCTGCTCCAGTACAAGAGCTACACCACTTCTTTCACTGCTCGTCCAGTGATAAGTGAATCAGAGCCAGTACCAGCTTCCACCAGCTCATCGCCTGAATCCCATATTCCTTTAAGTGAAAGGATGAAGAAGATAAGACCTCCTACCCTGTTTGAGAAAACTGCCTCCGATTCTGGGGAGGCAAAGAGGAGTAGGATTGATGTCCCAAGGGAGGGGACGAAGAAGAATGATGCGCCTTCCTCAGCTGCTGCAGTTGTGAAGGTTGTTGAGAAGACCGCAGTGGCTCCGAGCAGGTCTGCTGCTCCTGGAGAGGTGATTGTGATATCACCGACCAAGGGTTCTTCCTTGGTTGAATCTGTACCTGTTCCCCCGAGGAGGCTGAAGAAGATCTCCTCGGTCAATTTGGCTGACACCATTACTCAGCCCCCAGCTGTTGGGACTGGAGTTCCCACTTTTGTTCCCCCGAGCTCTTCCATGAGCTCGGTAAAGTCCTGGATCATTCCCGAGGTCCAACGTACTGAAGAAAACCTTACTCGGGATATGGTCACCTCGTTAGCTGCTCGTCACCTTGCTTCTGTAAGTATCTTTACTTTAAATTTTTTATATTTCCTTTGTCATTTATGTTTCTAACTTGCTTTCTTTTTCTGTTCACAGTTGACAAGCTGCTTCAACATAATCCTGAAAAAGGATGAAGCAATTAAAGCTTCATGCTCCTCATCCAGTGTGGAGGGAGCTATGGAAGAGGCTATCAAGTCTTTGGAAGACTCCCGCCAGAAGTATGCCACTGATAAGGCTATTTGGGAGAAGAAGCTTGCCTCCAACGAGCTATTGAAGCCTCTAAAGAATTGGAGAAGAAAAAGAATGCCCTGGAGAAGGAAAATAAAGAGCTCGAAGAGAAGCTCAAAGCTACTGGAGAGCTTGAAGATAAGCTCATGGTTGCTGAGGAAAGGTTGGGCTAGCTTTAAGAAGTAGGTCGGCAGAAGGAGGAAGTAGAAAATAAATTGAAGGCTGCTGAGAACTGCTGTCCGAGAAGCTCTCCTCGGAGAAGCTGAAGAGGAAAGCTGCTATGAAGAAGTCCTTCAGCTCTGGCTGGGATAAGGGTGGAACAAGGGGTTGGCTGCCATGGTGTCGCAAGTGGACTATGTCAGTCTCAAATGCTTTAGGGATGGATGGGTTGCTGCCCTTCAGGAGATGAAGGTCGACGAGTCTTTCGAGCTCTTCCAGAGACATATTCCTGGGCCCCCTCCAACTCCAGAAGACTTAGAAGAGGACGAAGCTACCTCCGAAAATTCTTCAATGGTGATGGGAGATCATGCTCTAACCATCCAGCCTGCTGCCGAGGAAAATCAGCAAATCATTTCTTCCTTCGAGCAACTGCCTACTCTCCCCGAGCAACTATCTCTTCCCTTCGAGCAACCTACCTCTTCATCCCAGCCTCCCGAGAAGGTTTTGGGAGATAAGGAAAAGGTGTAGAATTGTTCGGGTTTCTCTTTATTTTGTTTCTTTTTATCAAATGTAACCCAGAAAATGTAACTCTGAACTATGATCTAATAAAACTTGAACTTTTTTGCATATTGTTTTCAATTTTCTATTCATACTCTGCTTATTCTTCTTATTGATGATTTCTCTTCTTTCTCTGCTAGTTTCTGTCCAGGATGGAACTGCTATCTGCCCATGATACAATGTTACTGCGACAATGCAATGATTATTTTAAGGCTGGTCACACAGACCTAAGTGCAGCACAAGTTATCGATATCCTCGGACAGGATGCTTCAGAACAGGCAGTTGAAGCATATCAGTACCTGAAGTGTCTACTTGACCGAGCAGTGGCCAATAATATGGCTTACTATGAAATGATCGAGGATCTCCAGTGCACTCGAAGACCTTCAGAATCAATACAGGGAATCAACTGCCCTATTGCATGAGGGTTACGAGAAGAAATACAAGCTGATCATTACCGATAAGGGCTATGCGAAGCTTTTTGCTGGATATGATGTAAGGGAGAGGACCTTGAGAGGTGAGGTCGAGGAATGCAGACAGATTGCTGTGTTGCTGGAACAAGAAAACATCAACCTGCAAAAGGAGCTGTCACAATTGACGTCTGCAGCTTCCACTTCCAGTGCCTTGATCCCAGTGACTGATGAGGGATTCTCATTCTTAGAGGTTGAGAATGCCAAGTTGAGGCATGAGTTAGATACTTTGAAGAGTTCTGGCACCTCTACATCTTCTCGTGGTCGAGCAAGAGCTTCTCGGGGACGAGCAAGAGCAGTTCGAGTTCTTGTCGAGGAACAGAGAACTCAGTCTGCCTTATAGAACCAGGCTTTCCAATTAATGGCAAAGAACCAGGCGTTGTCTGATATGTCAAAGAAGATTAGGGACCTGGAAAAATATCTCTCTGCGCAGAAGTCAGTCTTGGAGAATAAGGAGCTTTTCATCAAGAATCTTCAGGAGCAGCTAGAAAGGCTAACATATCAATTCCACAAACAGCCCAGGGAGTTCTGGATAGCTGGATACAATGAAGTGCTATACCACTTGGACGATCGTATCCAGAATGCCAACAACGAGGGCTACAAGCAAGGCTGGCTGAATGCCTTAGGTGTGCTGAAGCTCGAACAAGGTCATTATTTGTGGGACTACCATGATCCCGAGTTACTCGACTTGCCTGTGCCACCATACAATTTGGAAATGAATTGGATCCCTGCTCGGGCCATTCCTCGGAGCTTAATTTCAAAATATCTCGATGACTACAATTTACATTCTCAAATCGAGGTATCTCGTCCCGAGCATCTCTTAGATCGACCATTCGTGATGAATGTCAGGATGTTGAAGGATCTCAACTTCATCAATTCTTCTCTGTCTTTAAATGATCCTCCTGCTGGCGAGGAACCTGTGTCAAAAGCAAAGGGGAAGAGACCAGTATAATAGGAATTTTTGATATAATAATTAGTATACATGTCAATGTAACTGTAATTTCATTATCAATGTAAATTATTTTGAATTCAATGAAAGACTTTCATTTTTGTTTGCAAATCTTAATTGCTATTGTCTTGTAGTTATCAAACACTTTATATTTATGCATATCTATTAAAAAGATAAGAATATTGTGTTGTTTGTCGACCAACTCAGTAATAATTAAAAAGTTAGAAGTATCAATACTATTGCTCGATCACTTAATAATAAAGTAATGAGTATAAAAATGTTTAAAATTTTTCCAACCAACCAAGGTCGTTAAATTATGCTTGTCGACCAACTATAGTTAGTGGGTGTTTATCCCCGACCAGCCATACTTGGTAGATTTTTCTCTTAAATGTTACCGACCAACCAAGGTCGGTAAATGTTCATTGTCGATCAACTACGATTAGTGGGTTTTTATCCCCGACCAGCCATAGTTAGCTACTTTTACACTTTCTGGAATAATCTTACCTCTCGACCAAAATAAGTTGGAATTTTCGAGAATATATGTACCTCCCGACCAACATAAGTTGGCATTTTCGAGAATATATGTATTTCCTAACCAACATAAGTTGGCATTTTTAGGAATATTTTGTTTCCTAGCCAAACAGGTTGGCATTTTTAGGAATATTTCGTTTCCTAGCCAAACAGGTTGGCATTTTTAGGAATATTTTGTTTCCTAGCCAAACAGGTTGGCATTTTTAGGAATATTTTGTTTCCTAACCAATCGAGGTTGGCATTTTTAGGAATATTTTGTTTCCTAGCCAAACAGGTTGGCATTTTTAGGAATATTTTGTTTCCTAACCAACCGAGGTTGGCATTTTTAGGAATATTTTGTTTCCTAACCAACCGAGGTTGGCCTTTTTAGGAATATTTCTGCTGAGTAGTCTGAGCTTTGCCGAGTAGTGCGTAGTTGGCATTTTTAGGAATATTTCTGCTGAGTAGTCTGAGCTTTGCCGAGTAGTGCGTAGCACTAGTATTCCCCGAAAAATTCTCAATAAAAGGAGAGACTTTGGCAGAATATCTTCATTTTATTCATACTGATGGAACGGTGTTACATATACATCACTGATAATACTTGCGCAGGTGCTCTGCGTTCCATGCATTCTTAAACTCCTCCCCTTCTAGAGTTGCTATTCGGTAAGTTCCTGGTCGAACAACTTCTGTAACTCGGTATGGTCCATGCCAATTTGCCTCCAGTTTGTTGTGCTTTTGAATTACTTTCTTCAGCACGTAGTCTCCTTCTTTCAGGTCGCACTTCTTCACCCTTTTGTTGTAGAACAAAGTTGTTCACTGCTGGTAAGAAGCATTTCTAATGGCTGCTTCTTCTCTAACTTCCTCGAGCATGTCTAAATCCAATCTTCTCATTAAGTCGCTAACAGGGGAATTGAAATTCAGTACCCTATGTGTTGGGAGGCCCAACTCGGCATGTATGACAGCTTCACTTCCAAATGCCAGCATATATGGTGATTCTCCAGTTGCTACTCGGGGAGTAGTTCGGTAAGCCCGGAGTACTGATTGTAACTCGTTAATCCAGTTTACTTTCGCATCATCCAGTCTTTTCTTCAATCCATTTAGTAGCGTTCGGTTTGTCACTTCAGTTTTCCCATTGCTTTGAGGATGGACTGGTGCTGAGTGGACCTTCAGAATGTTTGATTGATGAAAATAGGTAGCGAACTCCTCATTATCAAATTGTGTTCCATGGTCTGTGATGAAAGCATGAGGAAGACCATATCGACAAATGATGTTCTTCCAAAAAAATTTGTACACCTTCTCGTACGTCATGTCGATGAGTGGCTCAGCTTCTACCCACTTAGTAAAATAATCCACTGTGACGACGAGGTATTTGAACCTTCCTCGAGTCGTTGGCAGTAGCCCAACCAAATCAATTCCCCACATGGCAAATGGCCAAGGGGAAGTTATGGGTGTCAATAATGCTTGTGGAGTTCTTTGGATGGAGGAAAAACGTTGGCACTTGTCACACTTCTTGGTATAGGCTATACAATCAGCCCTCATCGTCGGCCAGTAGTATCCCTACGTCATCACCCTTTGCAAGAGTGTCCGACCTGCTACGTGCGCTCCACAGGACCCTTCATGGATCTCTTCAATCAATTCTTTCACCTCGGAGAGATGTACACATCTCTGCAAACCTGCCATAATTCCCCATCTATATAAAACACCATTAGTTAATACATACCGAGCAGCTTTGAACTTCAGTTTCTTGGCTGTGGGCTTGTCGATTGGTAATTCTCCCTCCTCAATATATGCCCTGATAGGATCCATCCAAGATGGTCCTAAATCAAGGGTAATAAAGTTCATCGTCAGATCTTCATCTATACTCCGACCAGCCAACACTTCAATTGTAATTATTCGTCGTAGCTCGGTACGAGTAGCTGATGCTAGTCGAGCTAGGGCGTCTGCTCTCGCATTCTCCATTATTGGTATTCTGACCAGCTGAATAGCGGAAAATTCTGACACCATCTCCTTTTCCTTTGCATGATATCTCATCATTGATTCTCCTCTAACTGCATATACTCCTATCATTTGGTTTATAATCAATTGAGAGTCACTGAAGATCACAACCTGCTGTGCCTCCATAATTTTTGCCAGATCAAGCCCTGCAATCATGGCCTCATATTCAGCCTCATTGTTGGAAGCTTTAAATTGGAAACGCAGGGCGTATTCCATGTCGACCTCGTCCGGAGTGCTCAAAACTATCCCCGCGCCACATACTGTAGTGCAAGATGAGCCATCTACATATAGCCTCCATATAGGTAAATCGTCTTCAAATTTCGAATCAGTCAGAGTTCCTCGGTGAAATATTTGTTGCTTCCTTTCATCCTCCCCAAATTTTTCTCGCTATTCGTCGATCATCTTTTCTTGCCCTTTTACCAACCGGAGTTGGTCTGAGCTCGAATTTAATGATCCTGTAACATCCACTTCCCTTTTACCAATCGGAGTTGGTCTGAGCTAGTGTTTGTCGATCCTGTAACATCCACAGGTTGCTCAGCGAGCAACTCTTGTTCCTCGTTCGGAGTCCTCACAACTATCTCTGCATCACATCCTGTAACATCCACACGCCCTTTTACCAATTGGAATCGGTTTGAGCTTGTGTTGGTTGATCCTGTAACATCCACAGGTTGATCAGCGAGCAATTTTTGCTCCTCGGGGGTATCAGGATAGGTAAACTCCGCTATAAAATCTTCTACAGCCTGCCCTTTTAATGATGATCTGGGTTCATAAATTATATCATATTCACCGAGCTCTATTGCCCAATACATCAATCTCCCTGATTTTTCTGGCTTATGAAGGGCTTGTCTCAATGGCACATCGGTATATATTACTATAGTATGAGCCTGGAAGTATGGCCTCATTCTCCTACTCGCCTCAATCAGCGCCAGTGCCAATTTCTCCAGCCTTGGATATCTGATCTCTGCTCCTCGGAAGGCCTTACTTGTGTAGTAAATAGGCTTTTGTACTCCATTCTCCACTCTGATCAACGCCGAGCTAACTGCATTCTCGGACACTGCAAGGTACAAATATAATTTTTCTCCCATCACTGGCCTGGACAACAGTGGAGGTGCTCCCAAGTATTTCTTCAAGTCTTGAAAAGCCTTCTCACATTCATCATTCCACTCAAAAGTCTTTCTGAGTGTCTTGAAGAATGGGAGACATCTATCAGTTGCTCGTGATACAAATCTGTTGAGTGCTGCTACTCGTCCTGTAAGACTTTGTACTTCCTTCTTCGTCGTTGGAGATCGCAGCCCTAATAGAGCTTTGATCTTTTCAGGATTTGCTTCAATGCCTCGTTGATTGACAATGTACCCAAGGAACATGCCTTCTCGTACTCCAAATATGCACTTCGTCGGGCTCAGCTTCATTTGATATTTATCTAGTTGATCAAAAGTCTGACTTAAGTCAACTAGATGATCGGTAGCTTTCTTGCTTTTCGTCAGCATATCGTCAACATAGACTTCCATATTGTCACTGATTTGTTCAGCAAAGACCTTGTTCATCAGCCTCTGATATGTCGCACCTGCATTTTTCAAACCAAAAGGCATAACATTATAACAATAAGTTCCCCTAGGGGTAATGAAAGAAGTACTCTCCCTATCTTCAAGTTTCATTTTGATCTGATTGTAACCAGAATAAGCATCCATGAAGCTCAGCAACTCGTGTCCCGAGGTAGCATCCACCAGCTGATCAATTCGGGGCAATGGAAAGTGATCCTTTGGGCATGCTTTGTTGAGATCGGTGAAGTCTACACACATCCTCCACTTGTTGTTCTTCTTCTTTACCATCATCACATTAGCTAACCAATCTGGATATTTAACATCTTCAATGAAACAAGCTTTCTGAAGCTTCTCGACTTCCTCCTGTATAGCTTGATTCTTCTTGGGACTGAATACTCTTCTTCTCTGCTTCACAGGCTTGATCTCCTTATTCACATTGAGCTCGTGACATAAGAAGTTTGGGTCTATCCCAGGCATATCTTCATGACTCCACGCAAAAGTTTGTCTTCTGCTTCTAAGGAAAGTTATCAATTCCTGTTTTAATGAGGCTTCCAACGATGAACCTATTTGAGTAGTTCGCTCAGGGTGCTCGTCGTCCAGAATGATGTTTTCAGTATCTTCCACCACTTGACCCTTCACGAGTTGCGACTCATCTCGAGGATCCAATTTTTCAATTTCTGCACCTTCATTCACTTGATAGGTAGTAGTCTTTTTCTTTGATTCTTCCAGTTCTTCTTGCTCGGTGGATGAATAATAGCATTCCCGAGCTACTTTCTGATCACCTTTCACAACTCCTACTCCAAAGTTTGTTGGAAATTTTTGGCACTGATGCACTGTAGATGGTACAGCCTCGAACTTCTTCAATCCTACTCTTCCCATGATGATATTGTACGATGATTGGACATTCTTATCCATCACGAAGAAACGTATTCTTTTTGTCCGACAAGTAGGCCACGTACTAATGAATATATCCAACTTGATCGTCCCAAGTGGAAATACTTTCTCGCCAGCAAAACCGATGAGGGGTCTGTGGTAAGGCTCCAGTTGAGACAGCTTTAAATTTAAACTATCGAAACACGAGTAGAACATAATGTCTGCCGAGCTACCATTATTGACCAGCACTCTTGAAATCATTACCTCCTTCATTCTCATCTTGATCACCAGTGGATCATCGTGAGGATACAAAACACCTGCAAGGTAATTTTTTGAAAAACCGATGACCAATTTCTCCTTGTTCACCTCTCTCGGGCGACCTTCCTCAGCTAGATTTATTCGTTGAATGTACGAGCAAGCTTGAGCATCACCTAGGTAAGCTTTTCTTTCTGCAGTAAGGTCTCCTCCTCCTGCATCTCCTCCTGTAATAACATTACAATCAAATGACCCAAAGCGTATTAAAAATACCTCTCGTTCTGGCTGCCTTGGTTTCTTGGGAAGATCGGGGTCATCCTCTGGATCAATTTCATGGTTTCTCTTCTTATTCTCCTCTGCTCGACGAGGAGATCTAGACCTCTCTCTAGTTCGGTCTTTGTTTCTTCTTTCGCCTCCCCGATCAACATACTTTGATAGCTTTCCTCGTCGGATGAGTGTTTCAATCTCATTCTGAAAAGCTATGCAATTTTTAGTCATATGGCCATGATCCTTGTGGAACTCGCAATATTTTTCCCTATTCCTCGTGTCAGGGCCTGCCTTCATTTTCTTTGGCCAATTTAATTCCTCACTGTTCTTAATTTCTTCCAAGACGTGGTTGATATTTGCCTTCAAAGGTGTGTAATTATCAAATTTCCTCAAGACCTCCCATGACGACCTATTTTTGGATTGTTTGTCACCGCCATTGTTCTTATGTTCTTTCTTCTTAGCTTTATCACCTTCCACCTTGGTTTCTTTGGCGTCCATATTCTTCTTCACAGACATAGCCTCCTCGGCATTCATAATCTTGGACGCTTTTCCCATCAGGTCCGACATGGTTCGAGGTGGATATTTGGCCAAAGTGTAGTACAACCTGTTTGGCAGTAGTCCACTCATCAAAGTAGTAATCATTGTCTTCTCCTCATAATCAATGACTTCGAGTTTCTCGTTATTAAAACGAGTTATATAATCTCTGATACTCTCACCAGCTTTTTGTCTAACACTTAACAAATGTGCTACTCGTTTAACTGGCTTTGCTCCAAAGCAGAATTCCCAATGAATAACTCGGCCAGTTGAAGAAAAGTTAAAATCTTACCTCGAGGAAGATTATTATACCATATTTGAGCAGATCCGGTAAGTGTTCCCGAGAATGCTCTGCATCTCATCTCATCTAGGACAGCATAGATGTCGACTACAGCTCGGTATTATTCTATATGAAGGACAGGGTCAGTCTTCCCATCATACTTGGAAGTCACAACAGGCGCTTTGAACTTTGATGGTGTTGGAAAATCAACGATGTCCTGGGCAAAAGGTGTTCCTCGAACAAAGGTTCGTTGTAGAGGGTTCTTGGCCTTAGCCATTTCCCCTAATCTATCCTCCAGCCTCTGAATAGATCCTTTCCATGCATCATTTCCTTCCTCGGGCCTACTGGTTCGAGCAACTGATCGCGTTGAAGTGGCTTCCTGGGATTTATATTGCGAGCAGCTGGTCGGTCATAGGATCTATTTTGACAAGCAGCTGGTCGCGACTGGGCAGATCCTTCCCTTAAATTTGATGGTCGTCGAGAGCTCCTCGACGTTGCATTAAGAGGACTTTTGTTCCTCCTAGGGCCTAATCGGTCGAAAGGAGAAACCCTACTTAATCTTTCCAATGCGCTGGTCCTCTCTGGGGAGAGGGTGACACGTTGTTCCGTATCTATGGCTCGCACTGACGAAGTTAATCCAGGTTAATAAGAAAAATCTTCAGATTCCTCATTACAATATGAATTAGTACGCCTAGTACGCGAAGAAGGCGTACGGGTATTTCTTTGAATGCTTCGTGGTCCGGAATGGGCTGATGCACCGCCATGGAGGGTTTGGATGAGTTGTCGCATTGTTTCTTGCATGACGGTCTGGCCCTGAGTCCGATTTGCCATTATTCCTGTCAGATCTGGAATAATTGGTGGAGCAGATGGATTTGGAGGGGTTCCAGCGTTTCGATTGCTGGATTCAGGAATATCAGCCATTGGTAATGGATTGTTTTTGATGAAAAACGATATTATCAGTTGTTTCCCACAGACGGTGCCAATCTGTTGATTTAAAAAATTAGATCACTCTAATAATTCAATCATAGATAAATAAATGAGACAAAAGATTTTAAAGTGGTTCAGCCTTATAAGAATGGCCTACGTCTACTGTTGTGTTATTGCTGAGTGTTTAGAAATTCTCGATTACAAGTTCTCTCAAGAAATTCCAGTATGGATTCGAGATCCCTTATAATGAGGATTGTACCATGTATTTATATCCCTGAGGCTGTAATATGAAAGGGTAATACATTAAATGGTATACATATGAAAGGGTAATACATTTAATGCCCTTTTTGCGTCTGCGTCTGAATGATAGCATTTAATGAATCAGTTGAGCTGTTGGTTATCCAGCTATTAATGTTTTGTTCGAGATGCAGCTCGGACCGCCTGAGTTGCTCAGACCGCCTAAGCTTCTCGGACCGCCTAAGCTTCTCGGTACTCAAGAGTTCCTCGGAGAGGCATTGTTCCTCGGAGCGCGTGAGTTCCTCGGGGAAGCAGTGTTCCTCGGGGAACTAGTCTTCCTCGTTATAGTCTTGTTCCTCGGAGCGTGTGATCATCTCAGAAGTGCTTGTTTTTTCCATGTATATAGCCACGTGTCTTCATATGATTGGTCCATGTCAGCAGATTAAATTTGGTATCAACACTCACCTTCTACCCTTTTAGTCTATATTTATTTCGCTCCTAGTGAGTTTTAGATAAAAATATAAGGTACAACACATTTCACCAATTTTTTCTTTATATTAGAAATCTTAACCTAATTCATATTTACTACAAAATATCCTCTTAATTTTGGAATCAAACATTACATAATGACGTTATTGACATTTAGGTTGTAAAAAATCTATTTTGGAATTGACCATTGTATTGCAAGATCACACATGAATTGAATTTCACGTTACCGTCTTAAAATATAGTTGTTAGCCAAATTTTAAAGACACATCTCATGTCTATCCATATAAATATCAATTTAATGACCCTAATTTATGCTCAGTACAATATAGTGAATTTATAATAAAGAAATGATTTTTCTAATGATAATTTTAGGGAGAAGCCATCTGGTCCTACATGCACAATCAACGAATAGTTTTTTTCCCTTAGTACCCATTTTTTAGATCCAGTGGCTCAGAGAAATGTGAGTCATTGTTCTCCTACTTCCAATCACCTGTGCTAAGAGGAGGAAGATTCCTTTACCTTCACTCCCACTATTAGCAAGCACAAAAAGAAGGAGATAAAAAAGAAAGAAAGAAACCTCCAATTCGAGAAAGATTAAATAAACAAAAAATTGGCAAATGAGGAGATTGATAAAGTTATGGAAGAAAAGAAAAAAAGGGATAGAGAAAGGCGTACTAAAATCTGGAATGAATGGGTAAAGTCAATAAGTGGTGAGATCAAGATGGCTTGCTTCTTACAACAAGATCATAAGAATTGAGATGCTGAAATCAACGAAATCAAGACAAAATATAATCTTTCAAAGTTACGTGCTAAAACCCTGAAGGAATCTTAGGTAACTTTTAATTTGTAAAGGTTTAGTGTTTTCTCATTGGTTAGGTCATATTATTAGTATAAACCTATTATTTTATTTTAGGATTTTTTTTGTTTGGTTTGTATGCCTTGGAAGTGGGATCACTCACTTTCTATTTTTAATTCTATATTTATTTCGCTCCTAGTGCAATTTAGTTAAAAAAAAAAGATGGGGTATTACACATGTGACACCTCGTAAAATTCATAAATGGATTAATCAGGTTTAATACAAATACCATGGTTATAAAAAAAATATTTGGTAACATTCTTAGCATAATAAAATAAATAAAACGATACAAGTAAGTAAAATATGAGAAATAAAATGCAGAATAAAAATAAAACTTCTCCGATACCATTCATTAATCAAAGAAATGAACTCTAATTCTGGAAATAAAAATCTCAACATTACAACATCTTACTCTGAGTAAAATTACATCTCATACAATCTCTGACTCGAGAAAAGTTAGAAATAAACATAATTGCCTGAATTGAAATAAAAATAAATACAATATGTAAAGGAGATATACTACTCGATGCCTACATCCAGGAATGATGAATAAAATTTCACTCGAGATACTCAACCAACTAATAACCTAAGTCTGCGGTAGCAACAATAGCCTAAGACCTCCGAAAAATAATTCAACAATGAGGATTAAATTCAGCAAGTTTATAATGAGTAATAATATGACTATATTTCATCCATAATAATAATACCATATCTTCAAACCATATCGTAGTGTCTTTTATGTTATTTAAATTACCCAAACCCAAACAACCAAACTAAACATGCGATTATAATCCCAAATCGAAGGGAAACCTAATGTGAGATGATTTCATCATTTATTATGGATCACTAATTTAATAGTTCTAAGTTAATCTCTAATATTAAGGATCTCTGACTATATGATAAACTCATGCATTAGCAATATTTATCTTAATAAACATTATTCTCTTATTTTATTCGTCTCAAATTATCTTTATACACGTGTACAACTCTAATGTATTAATCTTAAGATTTTCTAACTCACGATTTAGAATATACATCTTTAGTATATTATTACAAAATTATTCCCTAGTCATAAGCTTATGGTTATACATCACTTGGATAAGTATTAATCGAGTACCATCATCTCAAGGTATAACATAACATAATCACATAATACATAATGTTTGTGAGTATACACTACCCACACCAAATCACATGGGCAATTCACATGCCCACAAATAAAAGATACGAATGTGTATCACCAATGCCTTCGGAGATCACTCGTGCCATTCTAGGTATAGTTATAGATCATCCAAAACTTATAACCTCAGGGAATAAACAAATTCATAATCAGTACACATTCCCATCCATCACACGGCCTCCATACCTAATGTTATATGATAGAACTTCCCTGTTTATTCCCCCTCATGACACGGGTATGTCAGTCATATGATCGAGGTCAAAGAAACAAGGTAAGACCATCTCTATCACCGGGGTACCAAAGCTAGTCAACATCATATGTGCCTCATCAAAATTCCTCCTAGTATGTCCCCCAAAATCACTCACACACCATGGTATGCTTTCATATAAAATCTAAGAAACAATTACAACCCTACTGTGGCCATCCTCGTCTTTTTAACCCTTCCTTCTTCCGAGGGGAGGGGTTTCAAAGGTCTCGCGTGCAGTTGGGGGGAGTGAAGAAGAAGGTCTCGTGACCTTCCTATGAGAGCTTTGGCCATCGCTGACGTGGGGTGATGTAAAGAGGTTGAGTCTCCAGCCTATTTTGCACAAAATAGGAAAAAGAAATATTATCTCCTTGAGAGAACGACATCAAATACATATTGATTCTTACGAAACTAATTAGTTTAAAGCTTTAGGGATAAGTTATGGAATGGGAAGGTGTTAAGAACCCATCCCTCCCTTTCGGTCTCTCATGGGCATGTGTTATTATTCTCCTTAATATCTCTGTGAAGTATGTGTGTGTGTGTGTGTATATATAAATGGAGAATGGAATTACTCTCCTCGTATCATGGAGAAAGACGGAGTGAGGTCATCCGCAGGAGTGTTCCAAAATAATAATTAAAAGACATAATGTATGCGCTCAACGACATATCGATCGTTATGGTAAAACGATAATATGTGTTAGATAAAGAGAGAATAAGAGTCACAAATATAATATATATCAATAAAAAGTAGAAAAAGAGGTCTTGAGTTTCAGTTTTTTAACCCGAGATGCCTATGTATCCTAAAAAGGCATCAAAGTCCACGTAGTTTTCATGCAATACGAGGGTGGGGTTTATCCCATAAATCTAACAGGGAATTTTATTTAGATGTGTGTGCGTAGGAAAAGGATGATTTGATTTGAGAAAATGTGGTGAAGAATCCCGTTTGGAGTTTATGAGCAAACCCTATTTTTCTTATTTTTGGATTTTTTATATAGAAAATATGTTATGTTCAATACCACTAATGAAAAGAGAGATTTATTAATATGAATTGACTAACAAAGATGAAATGTTAAAGGATTGCATAACTAATGAGAAAATAAGGAGATTAAAAGAGAGAGAAGAATGATTGGACCTTCTTTGGAAAGGTTTATCTTAATTGTTGAAAAGGCTTCAATTAGAAGTGGATGGTTGTGGTAGGAGGAGAGGAAAAGGATTTTTGCTAAATTGGGTGTGAAAGGGGTGGAAATGGAATGTGGTGGAAAGATTTCAATAGGTAAACCGCACTGACTTTAAGAGAATATTGCTGAGATAACTGAGAGGAATAGTTCTTAGGTGACTTTTAAAGTGAGCTCAGGATTTATTTATATAGGGTCAAGGGGGTAACGATCGACATTGTACTTGACCTAACTATCGGCAAGCACCCCAGACGCACTGTCGATAGGCAAGCAAATGGGTTTGCCATTCGGCAACCTCATAAAGATTTCTTAAAAAAATGATTGTAAAATGCAATGCATGAGTCCGATTTGCACACAGGGCATACCATTAGAAAGGGAATTCAGAGACCATTGAAAATCCATTGGTCCACTCCCGGGTTCAAGAGTTGACTTTGGTCAAACGGGGCTTAGAAGCACTCGACGATCTTTAGGATAAGAGATTTCTGAAGGAAAATATGTCGTTCATTCAAATTGTAAGGACGATTCGTGCACTAAATGGACCCTTGGAAAGGGTATTTAGAATCCTTCTAAGATTCGTTCCATTTCGTTCGGTTCGGAGAGTTGAACTTGGTCAAACATAGCCCAAAATATCCCGGTGACCCTTCGGAGTAAATTCAGTCATTCATCCGTACCGTAAGGCTGATTCGCATAAGGAGTGGACCTTTGGAAAGGGTATTCAGAGCCCTTCTAGGATTCACGTAGTCTCGTTATAGCTAATAAGTAGAGGGGAGTTAATCAGAGTTAGGGAAAACCCGTTGGCCTCAAGTTCAATTAACAAGGAAAAATGTACCACTCATTCAAACCATAAGGTTGATTCAGAGCCCTTCGAAATTTTTTTAAGGTTTCGCTGAGGGGAGTAAGCTGATTGGGGTCAAAATGGGTCCCGAAAGCGCTCGATGGCCTCCTGATCGACTTCGATGGTAAAATGGGTTATTCTTTAGAACCATAAGGCCAATTCATGAATGGGGAGGACCGTTGGAAAGAGGATTCAAAGCCCTTCAAACATTAAATGAGATTCTTGTCGGATATGAAAATTGACTGAAATTAAATGGGGCCTAGGGAACCATAATGGCCTCTAGATCGGTACTTGGAGTATGACATATGGTTCTATAGTAAAGGAGGAAGTGCTAAGGAACCTAAGGAGAGTCTTAGGGGGTGAATTTGGTGTTTACAGATCCCCTCGACTAGTGAGCTTGGAATAAATGAAATCCATCGAATAGAAATCATATGGATGTTTCGGAAAGAAATCAATTCTTCGGACCAAAGGGATGAGGATGAATGATTCAGAGGGTGATAATTCTGGAGAGACCAATTATGTGGGTCGAGGTCACTTTTAAGGACATAAAGTTTTAGAGACCAATTCTGAGCGTCGAGGTTAATTCTGAGGACCTAAAGTTAAGGAGACTAGTGCTTAGGGCTGAGATAAATTCTGAGCACCTAAAGTTGGGAGACTAATTCTGAGGGCCAAGGTTAATTATGAGGACCTATAGTTGGACGATAGATTCTAAGGGATGAGGTCAATTCTAAGGACCTAAAGTTTGAGACAACCAATTCTAAGGGCCGAGGTCAATTCTGAGGACCTAAAGTTAGATGATCGATTCTGAGGGTCGAGGTTAATTCTGAGGACGTAAAGTTGAGATGACCAAATTTGAGGGCGAGGTCAATTCTGAGGACCTAAAGTTGGATGATTGATTCTAAGGGGCAAGGTTAATTCTGATGATCTAAAGTTTAGACGATCGATTCTGACTACCGAGGTCAATTTTAAGGACCTAAAGTTGGATGGTTGATTTTGAGGGTCGAGGTTAATTCTGAGAATCTAAAGTTGAGACGATTGTTTCTGAGGTCCAAGGTAAATTTCAAAAACCTAAAGTTGAAACGATCGATTCTGAGGGTCGAGGTTAATTTTTAGGACCTAAAGTTGGACGACCGATTCTGAGGGTCAAGGTCAATTTTGAGGGTCGAGGTCAATTCTGAGGGTCGAGGTCAATTCTGAGGACCTAAAGTTGAGATGACAAATTCTGAAGGTCGAAATCAATTTTGAGGACCTAAAGTTGTGACACGGGGATGTTTTCTCTCTGGAGATTCTTTTGTACTTGCAGTTTTATTGAGGGTTGTGTTATTTTGAGGTTCCATAGGGGAAAGACATCCAACTGGGGATCATGTCCTTTTTAGAGTATATAGCTTGGCTGGGGAAGAAAAAATTCTTACGGTTGATAGACTAGGATAAATTTTAGTATGGGGATTTCGCTGGGGATTTTGGAGAAGCATTCGATTTTAGGTTTCGCTTGGGAATTTAGAGAGGCATTTGATTTTGGATTCCGTTGGGGAATTGTAGTGGACTTTTGGGATTTACCATTTTGCGGCGTGCATTTAGGGTTTGTGATGTGGGTTAGAGTGTAATATTAATCTGACTAGGGATTATAGTAGCTAAAAATGGTTTTCTTGGTGAATAAATCTTCTAATACATGTTTGGCATTTTTAGGAATTTTCCAAAGAATTTTTGTATTTTTCTGGTATTTTTTGGCCTTTTTTGTACAAACTTTCAGGGGGTATACCGATCCATAATTTTCATCTTGTCTTCAAGGAGATGATTGTTACTCCCATAGGTGTTAAGCGATTGATGGGGATTGATTGTGAGGGTTTTCAAAGTGAGGTGGATCACAAAGTGCTGGAGGCGGTGAAAGTGGCGTTGGGGGATGTGGGTAGGATAGTTTCTGGAGATTCTATTTGTATTTCCTCACTTAGGGAGGTGCTCTTGAGTCAAAGGATTGATGAGACTAATGGGCGACAAGTGAGGCAGATGGCTCGATTGTCTATCTTGCTTCTGTTGGATGGTTTCTTGGTGGAAACGGGTGGCAACGTCATCCATCCTTAGTTATTGCCCTTTTTGAGGATCTTTTCGGAGGTTCCGCTCTATAATTTGGGGAGCTTGAGCTTGGTGACCCTTTATTCTTCCCTAGGTTCATTCAGCAAGTGCTTTCTTCTGACCTTTATGGGGGATATGTACCTTTTGGAGGTAATTCTCGCATTTTATTTTCTTATATTTTCTTCATTTCCTTGTGGTTTTGTTGATTCTTGTCCTTTCTACAGACAAGGTTCTATGAGATGATTGGGATCAATGCCAAGTTGATAGACCTAAAAGATGAGGAGTTTGGGAACTTTTGTTGGATGTACGGTGGCAGAAGTCCGATAAGCAGTCAAACTAGTCCTTATCCCTGGCGGCGGTGCGATGGGCTCTCAACACGCTGACGAGCAATCGGGTTATTTTTTTCCTTCTTTTGGATCATATTTCGGGTGTTTTCTTTCTTTGCAAAAATACTGATCTTTTTGTGAATTGAAGATGGCCTTTTACCAATGGGGTACGGTTCTTTAGCACAAGGGGGTGACAAGCATGCATGCGCAGATGCGGAGGCTGATGGCGCATGAGTTTGGGTACTCTTGGTACCTGGGAGAGAGGGTTATACGATAAATAGTGGAGTATGAGGTGAAAATCCCATCGGAGCTACCTCCGATGTATATGAGACGGGTATGGGAGATGTCAGACGAGGCTAGGATGGTTGTGATGCTTGGCAAGGCTTATTTTCCCCATATGGACGCAATGATGACTTACGACTACCTAGATTTCATGACGAATTGGCTGAGGCCCTCATGTATTTGTGACATAGTGAACATGCCTCCGCATCCCATGGCTTCAGTCAGGGGTATGAGTAGGTCGATGGGATACACCCACATCACAGGTGACATGTCTTCGATAGCGTCAACGGCAGAGGAGGCTCCGCTCATTCAGGTTAGTCTGCCCTCCTATAATATTTTATTGACTATAGGATGATCATTGATCCTATCGTATCTCCCTAATGCAACAAACTTGGGGTTAATAGGGCTTACTAAGGACCCCCTTCAACCTGAGTTATATTTTTCTCTTTTCTTGTCTCATCTCCTTTTGATTTTTTCTCTTCTTTTTACTAACTGATTTGGCTTTCGGTTTTTATTTCTTTACTTGCAGCATGTTCGGCTGTCAACCACTTGGCTGAAAGAAATTAGGGCCTGGGTCGCCTTTGTGACTACATATATCAAGGACTATATTCCTTCTTATCTGGTTCTGTCTGCTACCTCGAACGAGGGATCGGGCTTGGGGTGGAGGTTCTACAACTCATCGCTGGGGGAAAAAGTGTCCGTCGTAAGATTTAGGGTATAGAGAGAGAGAGTGAGAGAGAGAGAGAGACTGTATTCGGGCTGACTCACGTTATTTTTCACTTTTTATTTCTTCTTACTGAAAAAATGTAATCATGCATTGTCAATATATATAAAGAAGATTTGTATTTCTAATCCCAATTTTAATGACTTATTCTATATGCACGTTTTACTTTGTTGTTGAGACTATAAAAATGATAGGATATCTATTTAGAAAATAGATTAAACAACTCGAGGAAAAGACTTATCATAAAAAATGATGGGTAAAAATGGATAATTTTTAGAATAAATAACCCGAGTGTCTTGAAATAAGGATTTATTTTTTGAGTTTTTGATTTTGACAAAAAAGGAAAAGCAGAATTTTCTAAAATAATGTGGTTGCCGATCGGCATACCCCTTGTCCTGCCTATCGGCATATGGGTCAAGTCAAATCACTCAAAGGCTTTGATTGCACTTCCTTCCAACCCAAACTAATTTGTGGGGTAGCCTTTATTTCGGGCTTTTTACATTTCTTGTCTTTGGCCAAGGCCTTTTTATATAAAAGGGGGCATAAAGGGGGGGGTATAATTCTTCATCCATTCTCATTTTCTCTTCCTTCTTATTTCTTGCTTTCTTCTCCATTATTTTTAAATGGCCCTTTCGATGTACGTAGAATTTGCTTCCTACCTTGAAATTCTAGAAGCCATGTGCCTGTATAACGTAGACTACGAATCTTTCAACTTGCCTCGAGTCTCCTTGTGGCATAACCAGGCTATCAATTGGAACAAGTTGGCAGCGGCAACGCAATTCTGGTACCCTAAATACAACATTTTCCTCTTTGGTTTAGGCGAGGTTTGTCCTACTTACGAAGAGTTTTAAGCCATGTTAAGAATCAATCCTAACGTAGTAGCGATTATGGCCGAATTTTCTCAACCTCCTCGGGTCCTATTAGTAAAGTTGCTCCACATTTATTCTTTGGCAGCTTGATCGTTGGTCACTGGAGGGTGATCTCTCTTCTATCTGTCAAGTATTATGTGCGTCTAATGTATTTCAACGATGCGAGCTCTGCCGGAGTTGTTTCCCTAGGCTTAACTTCGAGGCTTATGCTGGTGATGGGGAACCTAATGGTGGATCCTCAGTTGGATGAAATTACAGTGTAGATGTTTTATCGTCGCAATCATGCAGTGGTAATAATGGAGGAGACCTTGAACGGTCTAAATTCTTGGTGGGAAGGCCACATTGATTTTCTGAGAGGGAGCCCGGTGATGTTGTTTATGTGTATGGCTGAGAGATTCTGCTTGGCGATTCCCTCTGACTATCACTTGGCAGCCGTACATAATTTCTTTACTCAATACTCCATTAATTTTGATCCATCCATAGAGAACTGGGTAAATTGATTTGTGGATCACGGAGCCTAATGGATTCGATGGTCGGTGCCACGGTGGGAAGAGTTGTGGCCCAATTTGGAATTGGGAAAATACCGATATGTTCGGTTAGTTGTCCTTTGATAGACCTCATTTTATTTCCCCTGACAACTTTTGTGCCAAGTCGGATGGGAGAAAATAGTGCCTCCACAGGCGCTGGACTTTTTTCATGTGGAAGACATAACTGAATCCATGCACATGAGGTTAGGTTCTCTTTAGGAGAATCATTGATCGTCAACCCTTCCATCTCAATTCATAGGCAGGGTCTGGCATGTTTTCGAAGACTATCTGAAATGGCTGTAGAAGCGGGTCATGGCGAAGATCTTGGCGGAGGAGATCGAATATATTTGGTTTGTCCTTTTTCACACTATATAGGGGGAGTAGTGATTTTCTCCAAGATGATCTGGGAATACCATTCTATGGAGCTCCTTCGGAATATCAATAAGACAGGAGAAGTTTGGGGGGCTTAGGTAGTGGATGATGATGGGTTGGGTCTTTCGATAGCTGCAGATAAGGTCTTTTCTGAATATGGGTTTATTGCATGTCAACCTTTTGTGTGACTAGTAGGTGTTTGTATGTTTTTGTGAATAATTTTGCGAAGTTTGGTTGGGTTTGTTTGGAAATAGGTTGGTCAGTGGAGTGGGGTGGTTGGTTTCACTCCCTTCGTTGATACTTTGTGTAATAGTACTGAACTCACCTATTTGAAATAAAATAGATTTTCATCATATTGTTGTTCCTCTTAATGAGTTTTGCATTTAAATTTTCTATACTAATCGCTAAGGGATACATAATCCTTTTGTTAATGTAAATGATAAAATAAACTGTCGTTCTCGGAGGTAAGAAAATAATAGCATTTTGTGAAAAATAAGAGGACCGTGCCCAGGTAAAGTGTATGAGTTACCTACGTACCTATGGGGGTTTTGAAAAAAAAATTAGACTGAAAACAAAAGGTTTTTTAGAGGATCAGGCCCCACATAGTTTTGGGTAGAGGAAAATGAAGAATTTTTTTAAATAGAAGGAAGATGAGAGAACTCGTAGCGTGCTGAGATTTTGGACTAAGGGTAGTACTTCTTGAGATGGTCTAAGTTGACTGGACGTTCCATCTCTTCTCCGTAAAGGTCAGTGATCGTAGAAGCACCACCTGAAAGGATATTCTTCACTATGCATGGGCCACTCCAGTTTGGAGTGAATTTCCTTCTGGGGTCCCAAACGGGCTCAATGATTTCTTCGAGGGCCAAGTCTCCTTCTTGGAAACCAAGATCCTTAACTATTCGGTTGAATGATCGCGCTATCTAGTGATGGTACCCTTGTATGTGGTATAGAGACTTCAGTCTCTTTTCAACCAAAAGTGATAATTTCTCAAAGCGGCTCTGATACCAATCACCCTCGCTAACTCTTATTTCAAGCATAACACGTAAGGTAGGTATTTTTATCTCAATGGGTAGGATTACTTCCACGCCTCCCCAATAGATGTCCTTACTGAAGTGTGGTATCCTCAGAGGGCATAGAGGATCCGATCGTCCCAATCATGGTAACTCTCGGTCATTTTGCTTATGATGGCTTTAAGGTTTTTATTGGCGGCTTCAAATGCACCATTGGTTTGGGTTCGGTAAGGAGAAGATTTAGGTCTCTGAATCTCATACTCATCGACTAGTTCTGTGACTTCTTCTTTGAAGTGAAACCCGTTATGTGATACTAGCTCATGGGGAACTCTGTATCGGTAGATAATGTTCTTTTAGATAAACAAGGCTACATTCTTGGCATTCAGGACTGCATATGACTCGGCTTCGACTCGTTTGATAAAATAATCAATGGCGATTCGTATTTACTCATGCCCATTTGAATCTTGGGGAGTAATTTTACTACGACATCAATGCCCCATATGGAAAATGACCAGGGAGAAATCATGTTGTACAATTCCCGAGGAGGCAAGTGCTGGAGATTTGCAAATTATTGGCATTTGAGGCATCTCTAAACGTAGGTGGTGTAATCCTGAACCATCGTGGTCTAATAATACCCTTCATAGATAATCTTCTTAGTAAGAATATAGTCATTCATATGGGGTCCTCACTCCCTGCTGTGGATCTTCTGCATTATTTCTTCAATATCAGCCCCTGCAATGTAGTGGAAATAGGTTCCATCGAAGTTTCTTTTGAATAATGCTTTGTCGCAGATGATGTACTGGGAAGGGTCACAT
This sequence comes from Sambucus nigra, assembly GCA_949130495.1. NCBI lineage: Eukaryota > Viridiplantae > Streptophyta > Magnoliopsida > Dipsacales > Adoxaceae > Sambucus > Sambucus nigra. The sequence goes on from OX422211.1 coordinate 679,072,586, forward strand.
GGTATTTCTTGTTGGCATCTTGGGGATACCTACCGTGCTTGAGGAGGCACCAAATATCATAGTACCAACACTTAGCCATATTGGAATCTTCCTCTATGACGAGCTTAATGTCGTAGTAGTGGATTGGCATAACTTGTTTTTGGACTATGAAGGGGACATCGTTACTCCTTTGAACATGTCGACTATGGAGGTCTAGGTAGCAAGGGCATCTGCTAAACTATTTTTTATGAGGGGCAAGTTATAGAAGGTGATATCTCATAACTGAGACGCCATCTCTTCTAGGTAGGCATGAAGGGTAAGATCTTTTTATCTTTGACTTTCCATCTTCTAAGGACTTGACCGATTATGTGGGAGGAATTCCCATAAACATCTACATATTTGATACCTTTCTTGAGGGTGATTTTGAGGCCTACGGTGCATGCCTCATATTTGGTGTAATTGTAGGTGCATGGAAAATCCAACTCAATGGCAATGGGAGTGTGAGAGTCATCAAGGGTGATCAGGAGTATCCCAACGTCGTATTCTTTCTTGTTGGCAGCGCCGTCAAAGAATATTTTCCATTAAATTTCCTCCTTAGAGGTGCAGAGGATATCTTCGTCCGGGAATTCAAAGCCCAAACACCAACCTCTTCCATGATGTATTCAGCAAGGTAATCGAAGATGGCTCTCCCTTTATGGACTTTTGTGTAACATACATGATATCAAACCCAAATAGAAGCATCAACCATCGGGCCATTCGACTAGACATGGCGGGTTTCTCAAGCAAGTATTTTATGGGATCCATTCAGGACGCAAGTCTTATGGGAAAAGTGATCATGTAGTGTCATAATTATTTAGTGACCTAGACTAGGGCGACACATGCTTTTTCTAAGGCAGTTTAGTTGACTTAGTACCCGGCTTACTTTCGACGGTTATAGTAGATGGCTCTTTCTTTGTGAGTTTTTTCGATATATTAGGCTAGCAAATCCCCATTTATGGTATCAATTACGGTCAAGTATAGGAGTAGAGGGGGACTAGGTTGCGATGGCATAAGTACCGGAGGTCGGGTAGGATATTTATTGATTCTCTTGAAGGCTTCCTGACATGCCTCATTCCAGACATTGGTAAAATACTTTCGGAGGAGTTTGAAAATGGATTCGCAAATAGAAGCCAGCTGGGTAATGAACTAACTGATGTATTGTAATTTTTTCAAGAATCCCCGGACTTCCTTCTCCATTAGGGGTGGTGGTATTTCGAGTATGTCTTTTAGTTTGGCATGGTCTGCTTCGATTCCCTTTTCACTAACCATAAATCCCAAAATCTTTCCTTTGGTGATGCCAAAAACATATTTCTATGGGTTTAGCCGCATTTGGTATCGCCGTAGTCGTTCGAAAAAAATTCAGAGTGCTGGATTATGACCTTCTCGAGTCTTAGACTTGATAATCATGTCGTCTAGATAGAAATTGACCTCCTTGTGTATCAGTTCATTCAAGATGGTTGTGGAAACCCTTTAGTAGGTAACCCCTGCTTTTTTTTATCGTGAATGGCATAATCGTGTAACAAAAGGTTCCCTAGGGGGTGATGAAGGCAACCTTCTCTTAATGATTAGGGTGCATATCTTGATCTGATTGTATCTAGCGAACCCATCGACGAATGATTTGAGGGCATGACTTGACTTATTATCAATAATCGTGTCGATGCTGGGTAATGGTTAATCATCCTTCGAAGATAATTTGTTCAAATCCTAATAGTCGACACACATGCGAACTTTTCCTCCTGGTTTTTGTGCAAGTACAATGTTGGCTAGCCATGTGGGATATTCGACTACCCGAATGAATCCTACATTCAACTATTCTATCCCCTCTTCCTTGACTTGGCGTGACCATTCGGTGCGGAGCTTTTGCAGCTTCTATTTAACTGATTTGCATTCTGAGAATTGGAATCTTATGCTGATTTGCGATCGATGTCGGTCATGTTATCGTAGGACCATGTGAAGACTTTCATAATTCTTTCAACATCTCTTCTAATTGCACGAGCTCATTCTCATTAAGGGTGGACCCTATCCTATTCTCGCAATGTTAGCTACTAGAATTAAGATCGAAACAAATAGTTTCACCCTCATTAATTTGAACGCGATTATGTTGTTTCTTATTAACCTTTTAAGATCAGTTAATAATTCTTTATTTGCAAAATCATCATCATTAAGAGTTTGATTAAAATCAAGACAATTAATGTATGGCACAACAAGATACTCAAAATCCTCGTCTATTTCACTTTCGGTAAAAATAGCTCTGAGAACCTCGTCAAAGTAGGTCTCGATTACATGATTATCAGAAAAAGGAGGAACAACAATAGATGAGGAGATCGGGTAAACAGACAAGTTGGGTTGCATCTCAGCAGGTGGGACTAGTATAGCATTCCAGTTAAGAATAGGTTCGTTAGCGTCCTTGATCAGAGTGGACGGTTCTGACGATGTAGTTCCCGAACGGATCATCCAGAGTGTCAACCCCAGTGTCTGTATATTGAACGAGTCTTAGAAACCACTTTCCTCATATACCTTAGAAATGGCTACGACTCTTTGAGTGAGTGGTTTCACTTGATGGTGGCAGTCTTTGACCCAGGAGCAGTTGTGTTAAAAGATGATTTCCATCCCTGGCTTCATCTTCTTATCCACATGATCATACCATGGTTCTAGAAAGCCAAAGAAGGGGAAGTCTTTACCCTCTTTGACGAATCTCCTATTTAATGAATCCCTCAAAACAGTCTTGGAATCTTCTAAAGTTTTCTTCAACTGTGGTTAGTGGATCATTTTGAGTTCTTCTGGTGAAGGCTGATAACCCCGGCCACATGGGGAAAGGCCTTTTTTAGTACTATGGGCTCTAATATTCCTTGTTGACATCGCCCCAGCCCCAGTCCGGGCATAAAGTTTATATTATTGAACATTTGTTTCACGCTGACATTGCGGTGAGGGTTGTGCTCTTGGCAGACTCGGTCTTTGAAATCATATCCTGCCGGAAGGGGAAGAGGATCAACCCTAAAGCTGCAAAGAAGCATGTCATTCGTCCCATGTTATAATTCTTAAAAGGAATATTTCCTTGTTATTTAAATTAATAAGCTCTGATACCACTTGATGGAACGTAGGTTCCCAGAAAATTCAACTTTTACTTTAAAAAATGAGATGGTTCACACAAATGTTCCAAATTTTAAATTTCTTTCAAAATTGAAATTAAATTAAAGAAATAGTTATATTTTCTCTTAAACAAAATTAATTGAAGTTCCAAATTAGTCCAAACAAACCAAACATAATTTTTTATGAATTAAATATGTTGACATGAATTAAATTAAATAAACTTTACCCAATATTAAATTTGCACCAATTTACACAAACATTATGATTAAACTAATTTTATCTTTTTAAACCCAATCATGCATCTAGGTGATTTTTGCAAGATAAAAACACAATCACAATGCCGTGATGTACGTGGAAAATCCACAATGGAAAACACCTCGAATGGCCCAGCCACAAGTCCACTAAGTCTTGCTTTACAAAAGACACGACATAAAGACTTACTCAACACCTGATGACCTTACAAACCTTGACGCTTCTTCCTTCATCTACCTCCACCTAGTCGACAACTCAGCAATGCACCTTCGTCTCAAAGTCCACCAATGGGGCATGGCTACCATCAACACACGAAGTCTTCCTTCGTATGTACACCACGAATCAACAAAACGGAATCCTCCATTGGAAACTTTCTCTTTTAGGGTAGAGAACGAAAACCCGATGCCAAAATGATGATCTCAAAACATATTATATTTTGAAACTTGGATCATGAAACAATTGGGTGTAAACACTTGGTTTTATTCTTGAAATTAATTCATTTTGATTAACAAACACCAAGGGGACTTTTTCAAATGACTTTTGGAAGAGGGAAAAATCCTTGGCAAAAATAGTTATCATGCACTACTAAAATAGGTGGGAAAAGGTAGTGGGAAAATCGCTCAAAAACTTCTCAAAACTATCAATTTTCAAAAAAACTGACACGGTTGTTCGAATGACTTTTGAATCTTGTTCGAACAAGATTGCAGAATATAATGTTGTTTGAACAACAATACGGATGAAACTTCGAACGAGAATGGAGAAAAACAAAACGTATGAAATCTCGTTCGAACGAGACTGAAATTTCGTTTGAACGACGTTACATGAAAAGATTTATTTTTCTTCAAAAAATAAAAATAGAAAAAGCATTTTAAACTTAGTTTAGAAAACAAAATGACACCCAATAAAAATAAATCCAAGGATATGTATATATAATATGCATTCATACATTTAGAGACCATGGAAAGCTTGAAAGGTTGATGACGTTAAACATGGCACGAAAACTGACAATGATGAAATCTTCAATTTAGGATTGGCCACTACGTCTTCAACTCAAATGGCATAGGCTTGAAGGTCACAAACTTCTATCCTATGACTCAAATAGTTTTGTCCAGAATTAAGTCAACACTTACAAATTGACTCAATTGATAATTTGTCCATACAAATCTCCCCCTTTGGCTATTTTGGGACAAAAGCAAAATAAAACCCTATGGGGCGTCAAGCTCATCTAAAAAGACATAATCCCACCCAAAAATATAAAATTACAGACGCTTAACTGACACATAGTCGAATACGCTTTGCTTGCTTCAAAATTTTGCCGCTTAAGATGAAAACATGCACAGTTAAACACACCATCAAACACATAGGGAATATGACAACACATAATAATATAAATTGCATGATTAAATTCTCCCCCTTTTCTAACAATGTCTACCCAAGAAAGTACGTCTCTCCCTAAGATAGATCTTCCCAAACTAAAAGGTTTAGATATCATTTCTCGCTTTTTTTGTTCAGGAATAGACAAAGGTAAACGTGCATAAAATAACCTATTTATCCTCAATTAAATCAATTCTCACCCTAAATTAAACAAGGGATAAGCATAATGGAAAAACAAGTATGTCATGCAATGGTGTATTGAGTTACAAGTACAATAAAGGAATATGGCAACAAAAGAAAAATAACTAATCCACACAAAGATCAATAGATACCAACTATGATGCGATAGTAAAAAGATACCACTTAGAATGTACTAAGATAAGAATACGATATCAAAGAGAAGTCGCAACAAGATAGATATGTATTTGAACAAGAAGCATACATGGACAAAATAGCAAGGCAAAGACTCAAAAACAAATGAGACCATATATATAAATACTCAAAAGATACCAATGACACACAAGAGCATATATATAGGTTTAAATACCACACAATACACAAAATACATTAATCCTTCCCCACCAATATGGCATAAATGTGTCTGAATAAACATGTGGTAAATGAAGTGAAGGGGTGTGAACTAGAGACTAAAGAATTATGACCCAATCACTTAAAAATATTCAAGGAGTTCTATTTTATTGCAAAAATTTTATCAAACAAAGATTTAACCTCATTTGACAAAATAAAGTGAACTCAAAGAACAAATTAGTACAATGCATACAAGCCTAGAATTTTAATGATTCTACAAACCAATAGTGTCATGACAAAATAAGTGTAACTAGGATACATTGTCATTATGCAAACCCACGGATATTTCCATCCAAATTCCCTCATAAATTCTTTTCTTTTATTTTGAATGAACATATCAAAATAAACTATGTTGGTGTTGGCTACTTTTTACAGTGTCACACTTTTTAGGCCCTTGCCAATGGTGGTTTTCATGCAAAGGATATTTTCTCGTTTTGTAGCCCTTTCTCGTGCACCCTCATATAAAATTTTTATATAATGCAAATAAATCTCATGGGCAACGGTTCTTACATGCACAAATCATCTATAGTCATAAAAATATGTAGATGAAAAAATTGATAGGAGAACATCTCACTTTGATCAAATATACATGTGAAGTTAAAGTTTAAAAGAGCTCATGCATGCGTGTGAGAGGCATATAAAAAGATAATCCTTCAAGCAACTCAAAATCAAACCTCTCCATGCAAGCATGGTAAAGAACATTTTAAGAAATGAAATTCATAACCAAAAGTTCAAGTCACATTGAAGCGGGGAATGATATAGGATTCAAACACGAGTATATGCCACATAAAATGTGTAAAACTAAAATACACACAACGGAACAAATAAAATCTTTATGAGTGTTAAAAATTTTAAGTGAACAAAAGAATCAACTCAAAAGATAAACAAAATAATTTTGTATTTTTAATAAGATTCAATAAATAAAAACATTTAAAATACAAAAGATAAACATATCATAATTCTAGCAAAACCTATATGATGATGCATAGACTGGAAAATGTCAAACAAACATACAACAAACAAAAATATATCAAAACACAAAAGCTAGTGTATGTAAACATAGCTAACACAATCAACCTTTGTATTTGTCATGAGAGGTGTCATGTGCAAGCAAAAGAGAACCATCAAAAATAGGAAACATACAAAAATGATAAATTTTTCATATTATAAAAAATCAAATATGGATTACGCGATAAATTAGTGTAACCCGATCTAATACCAATTTGAAAAAGGAAGACTTCCCTTTTTTAAATTAATAAGATTTGATACCACTTGATGGAACGTAGGTTCCCGGAAAACTCAATTTTTACCTTCAAAAATTGAGATCATTCACACAAATAATCCAAATTTTCAATTTCATTCAAAATTGAAATTAAATGAAATAGATATTTATACTTTTCCTTAAACAAAATTAATTCAAGTCCCGAATTAGGCCAAACATACCAAACATGAATTTTTACGAATTAAATATGTTGACTTGAATTAAATTAAACAAACTTTACCCAATATTAAATTTGCACCAATTTACACAAATGTTGTGATTAAACCAATTTTATCTTTTTAAACCAAATCATGCATCTAGGTGTTTTTTGAAAGATAAAAACACAACCACAATGCCACGATGTATGAAGAAAACCCACAACAGAAAAAACCTCGAATGGGCTAGCCACAAGTCCACAAGGTATGCTTTTACACAAGACATGACAAAAAGAATTTCTCAATAACCTAAAGCCCTTGCAATACTTGACACTTCTTTGTTCCTCTACCTCCGCCTAGTCAACAACTTAGGAATCTAGCTTCGTCTCGGTGTCAACCGATGGGGGACGTCTACCGTCAACACACAAAGTCCTCCTCTATATGTACAGCACGAATCAACAAAATTGAATCCTCCGGAGAAAACTTTCTCTTCTGGGGTAGAGAATGAAAACTCGGTGCCAAAATGATGATCTCAAAACATATGATATATTGAAACTTGGATCATGAAACAATTGGGTGTAAATACTTGGTTTTGTTCTTGAAATTAATTTTGATTAACAAACATCAAGAGGGATTTTTTAAAGTGTTTCTCTATTTTGGAAGATAGAAAAAGTCATTGTAAAAATGGTTATCATGCACTACTAAAATAGGTGGGAAAAAGTTAGTGGGAAAACTGCTCAAAATTGCAATTTTTTGAAAAAACTAACACGGTCGTTCAAACGACTTTTGAATCCCGTTCAAATGAGATTGCAGAAGATAATACGGATGAAACTTCGAATGAGAATGCAGAAGAAAAACATATGAAATCTCGTTTGAACGACTTGGGGAACTCGTTCGAACGAGACTGAAATGCCATTCGAACAACTTTACAGAAAAAAAAACTATTTTTCTTCAAAAATTAAAAATAGAAAAAAAACGTAGTTTAGAAAAAAAAAATGACACCCAGTAAAAATAAATACAGGTCTCTCTCTCTCTCTCTCTCTCTCTCTCTATATATATATATATATATATATATATATATATATATATCATATGCATTCATTGCTTTAGAAACCATGGAAAACTTGGAAGGTTGATGACGTTAAACATGGCACGAAATTCGGCAATGATGATATCTTTAATTTATCTTCAACTCAACCGTCATAGGCTTGAAGGTCACAAACTTCTATCCTATGACTCAAATAGTTTTGCCCGAAATTAAGCCAGCACTTACAAATTGACTCAATTAAAAAAAAATTCTTAAAATTTCTAGTACCACATTACGGGTATCAACATTTTCAATACTGTCACCGTCTTGAAAAATGGTTATGACTTACCCCTTGGCGAAGAATTTCAAATTTTGATGAAGGGATGAGGACACCCCTCGAGTTCTATAAAGCCATGGTCGACCAAGAAATAAGTTGAAGCATGCAGGTATATCAATTAGTTGAGACTCAGTAATGAGACTGATAGGGCCAGTGCCTATTGTGGGTGTTATGAATCCCATTAACTCTCGGTGAGTATTATCATAGGCACGCACTATGGAGGATGGAGAGGTTAGGTCACTCACTTTCAACCCCAAGAAATTGAAGGTTCTCAATGGGCAAGCATTGAGGGAGGATCCATTGTAGACGAGCGAGAGAGGGACTATCTTTCCCATCACTTCAATGAAGATGTTGAGGGCATAGTTGTCATTAGGGATGAACTTCAAAATTTCTTCTTCAGAGAAGGAAAATGAGTCTAGTGGTGGTCAAGGATCCAAATAGGTTCACGTCTTCTTCTAGAGTGGTGGAAGGAGGGATCGTGGGCCCAGTGAGCATATTTATCAGAGCATTTTGATGTAACTGGGAAGACATGAAGAGATCCTACAAGGTGATATTAGCTTGAGTATTCTTGAGTTGATCTAGGATCTTACTTTCTTTGATGGTCATCTCTGGAATGGGGAGTTCTTCGGTGACTCCCTTTCCTTTATCTGCTCCTATTGGGTGAGGATTTGAATATCGATTGTACCTTCCTAATCTGGTTATGTGGTTTATGGAGGCGGGAAAGAACAAGAACCTCATGTACTCATCGATTTTGGAACTCACGGATACTTTATTGATTTCCCCCAATAGGTCCTTAAAATAGATCATCTCACACATGCTAATCACTAGACTGGCCTTTTCTTGACTCGGTTCATCATATCAAATTTATCCCCCCATCCATTAGTGACGACGTCTTCCTGCCAATATAAGTTAATGCATTCCATAACCTATATGGCTTCTTTGTATAAATATTCCCACTCAAAGAGGAGGTATGAGAGTGAAGGGTCTAACCTCCCTCGAAGCTTCAAAGCTATGAGTAAATTGAAAACGCTGCAAAATTTTTTGATCGATTGGAATATGCCTGCGATAATCTTTACTACATTATCCAAACTAATTTCATTAATGGGTACTACCTAATTATCTAATTCCCAAGCCCATTTATGGGATTCCATGAATAGGATGCTGAACTTTTGGCAGTCGATGGTTATTTTAGAGTGTAGTTTCAGCCCAAACTCCGAGAGTTGGTTCAGAACAGTCGACAACTCCATATCTCTTCCTTTGGATTGGGTACGAATAGCAATACAAGCCCTCGTAAGGAGTGACAGAGCGTGGTCAATGAAGCAGTCAGGGTGTAGGAGAAATTATGGGAAAACTTTGAGCGGTTTGGGTAAAAATATAGGTATGATGGGTGCTTTACTGGGCACAATTTGGTTAGATAGGTCGAATTTTGAGTCATTTTCCAGTAAGATGGCATTTCTATGGGTTGGAAGTGGGTTGTGAGTGGTGTTGGGTTTAGGATTGGCTGGTGCGGCAATGATACCCCGATCGATTAAACCTTGGATTACATTTCGGAGATGAAAGCATTAGTCAGTAATATGGATGGTAGACTTGTGAAAATCACAATGGGCATCAATTTTGATGTTTTGGGGAAGTGGTTTTGGCAATGGACAAGAGTCCAGAGGTTCGATAAGATTTTAGCTTAACCAGTTTTGGTAGACTTTAGAGAGGGGATCACGGAGCTCGGTGTATTCATTTTTGGGGAGCATGGATCTCAGTGTATTCTTCTCTGGAGGAGTAAGGGCAGTTTTTTTGCGCCCGAGAAGTAGCAGGCTGGGAGATATTATTGATGGTTGAAACTGTGGCATTGGTAGGCTTCTCATACTTTCTGTGGTGAGTTGTCCGGACACATTCTTAGGATCGACTTCTGTCTTGGAAAAACTTTCTTCAATATCCACACCTTCTTCCTAGAGGGCTAGGAAGTCTGGGTAATATTGACATCCTATAGTTTCTCTGATATGGGGCAGGAAATTCTTCTTCACTATGCTTACTTATTCTTCTTCGGAGGCCCAGTTGGTCATGGGGGCATCTTTCTCCCTCCACCTTACTATGAAGTTGCTGAAAGTTTCTCTAGGGTTCATCTTGAGAAGATCTAGATCATAGCGTGTAACCTCTAGTTCTTCATTGTACTTGTATTGTGACATGAATTATCGAACATCTTCCCAACTGCAGATTTTGGATTCGTCATGAGATAGGAACCAATGAAGAGTGTCGTCCTTCAAAGTCTGTTAAAACATTTGGGCCATTAGTTCTTCAGAGGCACTAAAGAGAGTCACGACTCAGTGATAGCTGCGAAGTGAACAATTGGGGGTCCGCTGTCCCCCGAACTTCTTGATGGCTAACATATTGAATTTCTCTAGCATTCTTACTTTAAGATAGGGGGACATGTGATTGTAGTCCATGTAGTTCCCAAATATCTTAACTTGGTCAAACTTCATCATCAATAGCTTGAGGTCTTTATTGACCTTGTTCAATTCTTCCTATTTTGGATCAACGGGTACTGGCAAGTTAACCCCTGAAAAAGTAAAGTTTGACATAGGGAGCTGAGATGGGGGTGGCCTATTAGCAGGTGGGGAACGTGGTGCATGTTGATATTATTTCAGAACCCAAACAGGCTCGAGAACGGGTGGTACCATGGCATGAGGAACGAAAAACTCAGGTTCTTTAGGAACTGGGACTCAATTTTGCTGCATCTCATAAACTTCAATTTCAAGGTTATTAATCTGGGCAATGAGGTGAACAAGGACTGCCATCCGATCACGTTATACATTCGGTGCTTGATTAACATTTTTTAGGAGAACTGATGGAGGTAGATTCTAGATTTGGGGGAATTTTCCGAGGAACTGACGAAGTTTCGGGGCGATTTGATGGAAAATCGAAGCCAAGAAGGATCCACGCTAAGAATCAGGTATGGGATCGACCTAAAAAGGAAAATGATTTTAATTTATTTTTGAAAAGGGGAAAAAGGATTCATTTTTGTTGAAAAAGAGGAAAATGGTTTTGACATTTTTGGTAAAGAGGAGGAAAAATGTTTTGGGGCTTTTTTGTGAAAAGGAGGAAAAATGTTTTTGGTATTTTTAATAAAAATAAGGGAAAATGTCTTTGGTATTTTGGTTTTTTGAGAAAGAAGAGGAAAAAAGGGTGAGAAAAGTTCAGCATGATTATTATTATGTTTATGTTTTCACTTATATTAGGTTTACCTAAATGCAAAAGAAATATCGGATAGGACCCGAGCATGGAAAATTTGGGTTTGAAAAATAAGTAAGATAGGGTTTGACTTGTTTCCATGCTCATGGATAGGGTCCTGTTTTGAAAAAAAATGACGAAATCATGCAAAAAATTAGGCGGCATGCTAACCCGTCATTTCGACAGATTTTCATCTGGTAATTGACAAACTAAATTTGAGTTCCCTAGGTCTAACACCTATACGAGGTTTATGCAGTTGGTGGGTTAGTGGAAAGGTTACCCTCTTTGGTATGACTTCCGTGATATACTTCTTTCTTTTGAGCGCAATCGAAACATGTCGACAAACCATTTGATATAATTGAGTGTACCTGAATTGCCTCACTATATACCTCGTGGGGATAGTATGTGTGAGAGATAATTCGATATACTCGACGTACGTGAATGAGTTCCCTATTATATACCTCTCGTAGTGAGTTCGGGCAAGTCGTACGATGCAGGAGGAACGGTTCATTATACGTCAAAGGTACTAGGCCAATCTAAGTTGAGAGTCATATTGCTTAGGCTAACTGCGACCTGTCAGACCAGTGCCCATTACAAAGTGACCCCCTGCTACAGGATAAAATTTTGGTCAATAGTCATGCTCTTGGTGATGTAGTGTGCTAAATGCAAGATTCTTGATTAGTATATTATGGAGAGAGTATTTTATTTGGCATGATGAGTAAAAAAATAACTATACTAATAGGGAAGAATGTACAAGTATCATGAAAAGTAAATCTAGCATGGAGCATAAAAATTTACACTAAGCATGGATACATGTGAGTGAGTGATGTGTGAATATCTATCAATGAGTATGTGGTAGTGAACCTAATCATAAATCAACAAAAAGTGGCATGTTATAAGTGAAAGTGAGCATGAATACATACAAGTGTGATAAGTGGAGGTGTGTGCTAGTGAAACCTAAGAATGGATATTCTAAGTGGTGTGTTAAATATGTGGCTATAAGTGATCCTACGTATAAGTCTAAGTAGTGTGAGTTGTACATGGAGGATATTTTACAAGTAAGTGAAAGTGAAAAGTTAGTGATAGATGATATAAGTACGAGCTTAATATATACAAGAAATAAATAGAGGAGAAAAGGAAACATACAGGTAAGTGAATACACACACATGAACAAAATGATAACACCCATACAAACAGAGTCTAGCCCTCTTATGACAAGTCATCCCCAGTGGAGTTGCCACTGTATCCATCCCTATCTTTCTTCCCCTTCCTCCTTCCTCCTTCCTAGGGGAAGGGTTTCGACACTCATGTGTGCGATTGGAGGGAGAGAAAAAGAAGGTCTCATGCCCTTTCTAGGGGCGATTTGACCGTCATCGATGTCGAGTGATGTAAAGAAATAAAGTCTCCAGCCTATCATGTACAAAATAGGAAAAAATATATATTGTCGCGTTGAGAGAACAACATCAAAGACATATTGATGCTTACGAAAAGAATTAGTTCAAAGGTTTGAGGGCTAAGTTATAGAATGGAAAGGTGTTAGGCACCCATCCTGTCCTTTCAGACTCTCATGGGCATGTGTAGTTATTCTCCTTAATAACTCTGTGAAGTGTGTGTTCATGTATATATAAATGGAGAATGTAATTACCCGACACGCGTCATGGAGAAAGATGGAGTGAGGTCATCCATAGGATTGTTCCAAAATAGTAATTAAAAAATATAATGTATTCGCTCATCGGGATATCAATCGTTATGATGAAACGATAATATGTATTAGATAAAGCGCAAATAAGAGTCATAAATATAATATATAGGAATAAAAAGTATGAAAAGAGGACTCGAGTCTCCGATTTTATCTCGAGACGCCTACGTAGCGTAAAAATGCATGAAAGTACACGTAGTTCACATGCAATACAAGGGTGGGGATTATCCCATATATCTAACCGAGGATTTTATTAAGATGTGTGTGTGTAGGAAAAGGATGTTTTGATTTGAGAAAATATGGTGAAGAATCCCGTTTGGAGTTTATGCGCAAACCCTCTTTTTCTTGTTTTTCATTTTTATATAGAAAATATGCTATATGCAATACTAATAATAAAAAGTGAGATCTATTAATATCTATGGACTAACAAAGATGAAATGCTAAAGTAAGGATTGGATAACTAATGCAAAAATAAGGAAATTAAAAGAGCGAGAAGAATGTTTGGACCTTCTTTGGAGACTCGAAGGTTGATCTTGATTATTGAAAAGGCATCCCTTACAAGTGGATGGAGGTGGTAGGAGATGAAGGAAAGGATTTTTTCTAAATTGGGCGTGAAAGGGATGGAAATGGAATGTGGAGGAAAGATTTCAATAGTGAAACCACGTTGACTTTGAGAGAATGTTGCTGAGATCACTGAGAGGGGTGTTTATGAGATGCCTTTCAAAGTGAGTTCACGATCTCCTTATATACGGCCAAGGGGGTGACGCTCGGAAATGTGCTTGAACTGCCTATCAGTAGGCATACCCAAACGCACTATTGATATGCAAGGAAATGGGCTTGCCATTCGACAACCTCAACCAGATTTATCAGAAAAATGGTCGTGAAATGCAATCCTTAATTTTGAATCGTCCATGAGGAATACCATTGGAAAGGGTATTCATATCCATTAGAGAATCCAATGGGCCTCACCCGGGTTCGAGAGTTGACTTTGTCAAATGGGGCTTGGAAGCGCCCAACGGTCGTTTGGACAGGTGATCCCCGGAGGAAAATGGATTGTTCGTCCAATTCGTAAGGCCGATTCACGCACAGGATAGACCGCTGGAAATGGTATTCAGATCCCTTTTGAGAGTCATTCAATATCATTTGGTTCGAAGAGTTGACCTTGGTTAATTGGAGCCCGGAAGTGCTCGGTGACCCTTCGGAGTCAAATGGGTCATTCGCCCATACCGTAAGGGTGATTCACAAATAAGGCGGACTGTTGGAAAGGGAATTCAGATACCTTCAAAGATTTAATTAGTCTCGTTTGAGATGAAGAGCTAAGGGGATCTAAACCGAATCTGGGAGGGCCCGGTGGCCTTTGGTTCAGTTTTTACAGGAAGTCGTTCCATTTAACCAAACTATAAGGCTGATTTACGCACAAGAATGACCATTGGAAATAGGATTCAGAGCCCTTCGATGATTTATTTATCTTTCTCTTGGTAAAGGAAGTTGATTGGTGTCAACATGGGGCCCGGGACCACCCAGTGGCCTCCAGATCAATTTTTGATAGTAAAGCAAATCGTTCATCTGAATCATAAGGTCGATTTGTGCATGGGGCAGACCGTTAGAAGGGCGATTCAGATCCCTTCGAAGATTAATTGAGATTTCTCTTGGATGATAAAACTGACCATAGTCAAATGGGGCCCGGGGGTGCGCGGTGGCCTCTAGATTGCTACTTGGAGTATGACTTAGGATTTTATCATGAAGGAGGAAGTTCTGGGACCTAAGGAGAGTCTTGGGGGGTCCCAAAATATGGTGTCTACACCTACTAAACTATGTCAAGAAAACAGGCACAAACCCTACTTAATTGGATCACATAAGGTCCCTTTTATTATTAGTTAATATGAACGCTATCTATAATCGATTATATAAATTGATAGATCGAACTCTTAGGGATTCAAAAGTCTAGGTATCGTCTCACACCTTAACATTTATGAGGATCACCCTAAAATAACCACTACCCTATCCAGTAGGTTATAAACATAGTTGCTTTTATTTCATTTTATTACACCCATTTAACATTAACAGGTAACATAGACTTTATCCCAAAGGTTCATAATTATGTGTATTATCCCTTAAGTGTACTTTCCATGTCTATATTTTAAATTAACAACCGTAGACAATAGGCTACTAATAGCTTCTCGTCGATTATATGATTTACTCAATCAATCTTCCTTAACTGAAATTGTAAAGATAACCCAATACCTAATACTTCTAAAAAGGTATCTTCACCCAAAACCATTGTTTATATATTTAGAATAGAATCTCTTAAAGTACATAAGATGAAACCAATTCATAAATAACCAAATTAGGCCACATTTTTTAAGGGAATCAATTCTGAAAAAAGGGCAATCGATTCTCCCCCAAGTAAACAACCCAGATTAAGGAAGGCAATTGATTCTCACTGATAGGGCCTAGTTTCGTCGTGGCGCGAGAGTCACCTACGAGCTGGTCATTTTATTTTTGGCTCACTAACTCTATACAAAAACCTAAACTATGACTGCACTCATTTAAGGGAGTACAGCAGCCAGTCCGGGTATCGGATCCACAAGACGAGCTGCTAGAATTTAATAGATTTAATACTCCTAAAATAAAAGTGTAAAAGAAAATGCTAACAAAAATAAAAATAAAAAAGGAAAATATTATACCAGGCGAGTGTATTCAAACTACGTTAACAAGGCAAATAAAAACAATAGGTTGCATCGAATATCCTTCACCTCGAGTTAATTAGTAAAAAATGGTTACATGGATCGATGAGTTACTAAGATTGAGTCTCATTTCGATAGTTAATTAAATCAAGAGTGGTCACACACTTAAATTCGAATAAAAGTCTAATAAGATTTTGGCATCAACAAATATCCCGAAAATTACGCACACAAGGTCATAATTACAATGCATACATGATATACCTCGTTAAATATCCTAGGCGTAATAACTAGGAAAACCCACTGGAAATAAACACATTAAACTCCATCACCAAAGAAAAGAAACCAATCAACCCTTAGGTGAGTTCACTCCAACAAAAACCTAGACTAAATTAGCGACTAAATTAGCTACAAAACATGGTAAATGACATGTATTGAAAGATAGCAAGTAAATTTACACTACAAAGCAATGAAATAAAGCAAGTAAATAAAGAAAGAAATACAAACAATGGACCTGGGATTGATAAAGAAGATGATGGCTAGTGTTCTTACACAACCGCGATGGGCAAACCCACTATACAAATAAACCCTAAAAGGAAGAAAATGGCACACCCAAAATAATCTCCAAACCCTAGATCCCAAGCCCTAACTAAGCAAAAAATGAACTATTAAAAGATATCCTCTAAAAAAGAGAAATGTCTTCTATTTATACTAAGTTACATAAAAGAAATAAAGAAAAGGAAAAAAAATGAAAAGGGGATAAGTCTCAATTAATTAAAGAAAGAAAAAAGAACAGAAAATAAAAAAATAGAAAGTGGGCAAGTAGCAGCAAATATCTCGGATTGAAACAAGGGATCCATCGATGGGGATCCCAAGGTCGATCGACTGACGGAGAGGAGCAAAACCCACTATCAACATTGCAAGGAAAAACAAGAAAACCCAGTCTACCGGTGGGGCTGGACCGGTCGATCGGCAGCGCCAGACCTGCTCACCAAATCTCTTCTCTACGCAACAGCCAACAAGACCCAAAACTCCACATTGCAATAAAATCAATTTCGTTTTATGCTGCTAAGCCCGAAGCCAACTACAAAATCGTGCTACACACCATAAGTCGAGAGCTGCAACTTTATGCCAATACCCATTTACAAAAATAAGCAATAACCTCCATCTCGATTATTGGCCAAAGTTCAAGCTCCATAAAAGTGGCCAAAAAGACCCATAATGTCAAAACCCACCATTAATGGCCATAGACCAAAACCCAAATGGGTATAACCCGAGACAACCATGTCCAAGACCCAAGACAACCTTCAATTTCGTGAATGGTCATAGATTTAGGCTCCAATTTGTGTGCAATCAAAACCCGAGCCAAAACCCGAGTCAAAACCCAAATTTCCACAAGTTTGCTGCAAAACAAAACGAGTTAGGACATGGGGGGTGTTATTTGATTTGTTACAAAAGAGAAAAGGGGAATGGGTGGAATTAATAAAATTGTTATTTATTTTTTATAATTATTTTCCGATTAAAGGTTCGTGTTTCCTTTGTTCGGACTCCGATTAGAGCACCGTTTACGGCCACGCGAAACTTGACCCAAGGGGTACAACTTCCTAGGATACTTCGGGCAGAAATCCCAAAGTGTGAAATTATGAAAATGTCCCTGAACGTGCGAATCTCGATGAAACTTTATCGAAATGCGGCCAAACTGTATACCAAGTACTTTAATACCTATAAAAGCTCAATTATACCTCAAATAACATGTTAGCATATAAAACGGAGGTTGTCTGATTAATGAGGATAATTGTATACATTAAAGTAATCGAGGGGGCTAAAATGCCTAAGTTCGAGGGTAATGAGTTCTATGATTCGGGACGAATCACACCCCCTAACTTACACATTTCTAGTCCCTAGTAATGAAACTAACCACAAGAAGAACTATAAGAAAATGACAAAATAGGATATATATATACAAAAGAGATAAAAAAAGATAAAAGACACTTTCGCGAGCGAACGATTGCATTTAGCGTATGTAATAAGCCGTTAAACTCCTAGGTTACCCTAGTGGACGAGTGTCGTCCCGTGAGGGTTTTCAGGGATGAAACCCATAAACATCATACGGTTTTCTCAAAATAATGCCCAATCACATGCGAAAGGCCCAACAATACGAAAAATATTTCATACACATTATTACCATAGTGAATGAATTCACACAAAAGTTTGTATTATTAACATTATAGAATGAACTTCGTAGAATTGAAACCTTAAATGTGGGAGGGGAGCGAGCACATGCAAAATTTGATTTGGCAAAAACATAAATATATCGAATAAACATAAAGTGTGCATATATTCAATCCTCACGGGCATTACAATCATCAAATGAATTCACTCGAAATAGGGAGGTAACACAAGGGACATGCGGGCCTAAAGAGTAAATATAAATGGAAGCAAGGTCGTGCACATGTCACAAATGAAGAACGCTATATATGAAATAAAAACTTGTAATCTCAATGAAATATACCGCTCATTAAAGGAGGCAAAATGTATTTTCACAGATTATTAAAACTATTTTGACTTTTAAATTAAATTCACCCTAAGATCACATAGGAATTTAGAGGGTTGTAATGTAGGTTAGGCTAGGGTTATTAAACGAAAGGACTACTTACGGATTCCAAGTGTTCGAAGATGAAAACTCGGGATAAAGGAAAATACGGGCAATTTCAAAAAAACAAAATGGAAAATACAATCCATAAAAGGAATTGAATACAACAATGGGGAGAGTAATCAAAGCTTATTGAACACTATACACAACATATACAAACTTCCTCTTTCTTTTCTTTTCTTCTTTTTCTCATGTTTTCTTTTCTTTTCCTTTGCTTTTTTCTTTTTCTTTTCTTTTTCACTACTTTCTTTTCTTTACTTTTCACACTCTCACATGCCTAAATTGCAACCACAAGACAATAACATCATTCAATCCCAAGTAACATTCTAAACAAAGGTGATGAAGGTAATGTGCATGGTTTATAACTCCAATTCGGAGTTGGTTTTGGGATTTGGGATTATGAAACGAAAGGTTATATTTAGGCTCAAAAGGGTTGACGAGAGGAAACATATAAGGTGAGGCCAAGGTAATATGGGTGATATTACAAAGATTGCCTATGATCATTTCATAAAGTTTATGCAATTCTTGAGTCAAAAAAATATATGAAAATCATGATCAAGTAACACATTTCAAGATATAAACTCAATTAATGAACGATCAATGAAAGAATAGAGAGATTACCGAAGAATTCAACATTCTCAAAGAGGAAAGAATAGTGTATAAACACGCACAAACAAAGAAAAGCCCAATGCTCACTCGGTGTAAGTATATACAATGCAACAAAAGATTACCGAGTTATAAAAATCTTAAACCAAACCAATAAAGCAAGAAAAATGCATGTGCTCATGGGATTAAAATTTAATTCATGAAGTTATTCATAATTTCAATGATTGAGGACAAGCCTAACAACTTCTAAAATCGAGAACATGCATCATTGAGTTATCTATCGGATCGGGAAATTATTAAAATTTATCATCGGAAACAAAGGAAAAATGCCCAACAAAGGAGAAAAAAGAAAGAAAATCTTTTTGAAAATTTTCAAACTTTTCTAAGAAAGCATATTTAGTAACTAACATGTGATAAAATCAATGGACAAAACAAAGAAATGGATAGAATATCCCACACCCCCTAACTTAAATGTTGCATTTTCCTCAATGCGCATTAAGAACACAACATAAAGAGAGGAAAAGAACGATATTACCCAAAATTAGAGCGATCTCCATAAGCACGAGTCCAAATGAATCTACAAAATAAGTTAGTACCAAGAATAGCAAGAACAAATAACAAATAGCTAACTAATTACACTATACTAAATTAAAAAGGAAAGAAAAAATAAAAAGAAAGAAAGAATAACAAGCTAACTATATACAACCTACTATTTAGGCTTCTCACTAACTATACACTAGAAGTCTAAATAGTTAAGGATCCATCCAAAAAGGGATTTGACTTTGAAAGATCAACGGCGGACCCTCCAAAGTGAACTTGCCTCCTGGAAAATAAGAATTTAGTTTGAACAACGAAAGGCATGTGTAAGGTGGAAGAAATGAACCATTTCCAATTAAAAGTTATTGGGGGACGATGGGGGATTTGGATAAGACGGGTGACAAAAACACATGGGTTCCAAAAAAAACTGAATTTTCTCCCAAGTATTTTGAAATTGGAATAGGAGGGGGCGCACATGGATGCAAAGATGCCTTCATGGAAGGCGACTCGAGCAAGTACACCTCATTGTTGAAAAGGTTTAACAATTTAAATTTTGGAACCAATTCACCGGGTACTTGTGACGGTGTGATAATGGAGAATGAAAAGGATGAGAAAATAAATTCAAACTCAAGAGATGAGTCATCATCACTTAAAGATTGAGTTTCGAAGGAAATAAGATCATTTTCAATGAAACATTATTCTTTGGGGGCCAAAGAATAAATCATTTCATTGCAAATGGATACTACGTCCATTTAATCCTCACTTGCTTTCTCAATTAAGCCATAGGCAAAGTGAAGAGTGGTTTATTCCAAAGTAGGCACAAAGTCCTCATTTGGTTCAAAACATTGCTCAACTTCAAAAGTTTCGGAAGAAAAATTATCATTGGATTCAAATAATAAATCCAACTCATGCTCCCAATAATGATTTTCTTTCCGATAACGATTTTCATTTTCTCATTTTCAAGCATGGGCAAACCCTCGCCGAAAGACATAGGCCGAGGCGCGGATTCTTAAAAATGAGAACTTTGAAAATTACCATCGGGACTATACTCAAAATCATTAGTATAAGAGTTTTGAAAGCTGTAACTTTTAGTTTCAACATTCTTATTATTAGGAATTAGAGGCCCAAAATCGTTACAATCATCCTCAAAATACATGCACTCCAAAGCTTGACTTTCGTAATACTCACCCAAAATCATTTTAGATTTTTCAATTTTTTGGTTCTCTAAGTATTAACCAAAATTTAAAGGTTTACAAGGATTTTGAGATTTATCACAATGATTATCGAAAGGATTGGAATAAGACATGCTTACCCGAAAGATGGCTCGAAGTGGGGAGTTCCACAAAGTGATGTGCGACCGAGAAATTCAAGCGCTTCTTAGCTCTCAAATGTAAAAGTCCTGCAAAAATGTTAGCAAACAAATACAAATATAAAAAAAAATACTATGAAATATGAAATCAAATAAATTCTAAAACAAACTCATCCCCAGCAACGACGCCATTCGATAGGGCCTGGTTTCGCCGCGGCGCGAGAGTTACCTATGCACCGGTCATTTCATTTTTGGCTCACGAACTCTATACAAAAACCTAAACTATGACTACACTCATTTAAGGGAGTACAGCGGACAATTCCGGGTATCAGATCCACAGAGACGAGTTTCTAGAATTTAATTGATTTAATACTCCTAAAATAAAAGTGTAAAAGATAACGCTAACAAAAATAAAAGATAAAAAAGGGAAAATATTACACTAGGTGAGTGTATTCAAACTACATTAACAAAGAGAATAAAAACTATAGGTTGCGTTGGATATACCTCATGCTGAGTTAATTAGTATAAAATGGTTACATGGGGATGAGTTATTAAGATTGAGTATCGTTTCGACAGTTAATTAAATCAAGAGTTGTCACACCCCTAAATTCGCATAAAAGTATAATAAGAATTTGGCGTAAACAAATTCCCTGGAAATTACGCACTCAAGGTCGTAAATACGTAGCATACATGATATACCCCGTTAAATCTCCTAGGCATAATAACTAGGACAACCCACTCAAAATAAACATGTAAAACTCCATCACCAAAGCAAAGCAACCAATCAACCCTTAGGTGAGTTCAATCCAACACAACCTAGACTAAATTAGCTAGAAAACATGGTAAATGACATGTATTGAAAGAAAGAAAGTAAATTTACCCTACAAAGCAATGAAATAAGTCAAGTAAATAAAGCAAGAAATACAAACAATGAAACTTGGATTGATGAAGAAGATTATGGCTAGTGTTCTTACACAACCGCGACGGGCAAACCCACTATACGAATAAACCCAAGGAGGGAGAAAATCGCATACCCAAAATAATATCCAAACCCTTGCTCCCAAGCCCTAAGCAAAAAATGAATTATTACAAGATATTCTCTAAAAAAGAGAAATGTCTTCTATTTATACTAAGTTACATAAAAGAAATAAAGAAAAGGAAAAAGAAAAGAAAGAGGAGATAAGTGTCAATTAATAAAAGAAAAAAAGGAAAAGAAAATAGAAAAATAGAAAGTGGGGAAGTAGAAACAAATATCTCGGATTGAAATAGGGGACTGGCCGACCAGGGTCCTGAGGCCGGTCGACCGACGGAGATGAGAAAAACCCACTGTCAACATTGCAAGGCAAAATGAGGAAACCCGTTCGACCGATGGGGCTGGGTCGGTCGATCGGTGGTGCCAGACTTGCTCACCAAATCTTTTCTCTACGCAACAGCCAACAAGACCCAAAACTCCACATCGCAGTAGAACCCAATTCATTTTATGTTGTTACACCCGAAGTCAACTACAAATCGTGCTACATGCCATAAATCGAGAGCTGTAACTTTATGCCAAGTCCCATTTCCAAAAATAACTAATAACCTCCATGTTAATTAATGGGCAAAGCTCAAGCTCCATAAAAATGTCCAAAAAGGCCCATAATGTCAAAACCCACCATTAATGGCCAAAGACCAAAACCCAAATGGGTATAACCCGATACAACCATTCCCAAGACCCAAGACCCAAGACGACCTTCAATTTCGTGAATGACCATAGATTTAGGCTCCAATTTGTGTATAATCAAAACTCGAGCCAAAACTCGAGTCAAAACTCGAATCGACATAAGTTTACTGCAAGAAAATTGAATTAGGACATGGGGGGTGTTATTTGATTTGTTATAAAAGAGAAGAGGGGCGTGGGTGGGATTAATAAAATTGTTATTTATTTCTTATAATTCTTTTTCGATTAAAGGTTCGTGTTTCGTTTGTTCGGACTCCGATTCGAGCACCGTTCGCTACCACACGAATCTTGACTCGAAGGCTACAACTTTTGTGGATTCTTCGGGCAAAAATCCTGAAGTGTGAAATTATGAAAAATGTCTCTAAACGTGCAAATCGCGACAGAACTTTACCGGAATGCGCGCAAACATCATACTAAGCACTTTAATACCTATAAAAACTCTGTTATACCTCAAATTACATGTTAGCATATAAAAAGGAGGTCGTCTGATTAACGAGCATAATTATAGACATTAAAGTAACCGAGGGGGCTAAAATGCCTGAGTTCGAGGGTAATGAGTGTTATTATTCGGGACGAATCACTCACCCTTGAGAATCGATTATGCTCTTGTAGCTTAACAACTTACTTTAACCCAACTCAAACAAACTTAAATCCTATAAATTACAATATAAACTCCTCCTCTAAAAATGTATTTAACATATTAATGTTTGAACATATTTCTGTAAGATTTAAAGGGTTTCTAACAAGTATTAGGGTTCAATCTCAAGATTAAGCCAATTTAACCTAACTTCATCTTCTTCAAGTGAAATATTCCAATTAGCCAACGTATTCTAATCATATGACATAACAGAATTAGGGATTTTAGATATTTCAATATGTAGTATTCATATATAATGTTTATAAGTTCTGATTATAAAGATTCAAGATTCAATTCATGGATTAATAAACAAAATTACATTAGTTCTTCAAGGTATGATTATCGCTTAAAAATGTAATTAACTCAAATTATTAAAATTAATTATAATATGATTTTGACGTAGATTTCTTGAATTTGATTACAGAACTAAACTTATTGTCGGTATTCCAAAACAAAACCAATCATATTCTTAATCAAAATCGAGTCTTGGAGTGATTGAAGAATCAACTCCCAATTCCCTTAATTCTCCAAGCCCCCAACCTCCATCTCCAAGCTAGGGTTTAACACCTATTCATTAGTCTCTAGGGTTCTCATATAACATTTTTAATGATAAATGAGTTAATCTATTAAGTTATAATAAACTACTACTAACAAAATTAAGCCTAGGCCTAAAAGTAACTCCAACTAAAAAGGCCCAAAATATGCTACAAATGGCCCAAAACTTGGCTAGACCAATTATTAACCCATCGGACTTAATTTTCACTATTTAAAGTAAAAATAGACTTTCTAAGCAACCCTACGTAGAACATATTTTAATATATTAATTTTGTAATGCCCCGACCCACACCGAGTTAAGGAGTTTAAGGGGGTGGGAAAAGTCCAATTTATTACTTAGGAAAAACCCTTTTAATTGCACCATTTACTAAAGATTAATTTACCATTTGCTAGTTATCAAATGAGTGGCCACTTTAAGTAATTAGGTCAATTTACAAGATTTATTTATAAAAATCCGATTTAAACGACATTACCAATTAACTAAGAAATAATCCATATCCATGTTGTAAGGCCCAAATGAAAGTGTTTAAAGTCTCCAATTATCAATATTTCAAAAGACAATTTAAATAAAATTGCATATCACTAACGATGTTGATTTCCCTTTTGGGCCTTACTCCCGTCCTTTCCAACGTCCCTACTCAAGGTACCTGAGGTGGGGGGTTTTTAACATAGAAAGTAGGGGTGAGTGAATGCTCAGCAAGGTGGGAAATACTAAGCTATTCCTATAAAATACTACACATATATGATCTATTTTAATAATTTCAAAATTGTGTAAAAATTTATCTTGTGTCAATGCAACTACTATTCAATACACCTGAGTGATGAGTTCAGATTCACACTTAACTATTTCATACACCCTTTAATGGGATAGGAGACTATTAATCATATATTAGTCATTAGTCTCCATTTACAACATTTCATTAGGTTGTCTTAATTTTACATTTTTTATCACAAAAATTATCATTTTCGTTTTCCATTAGCTTTTCTCGGAATCTTCCAATATTCGCATATTTTAACGGGCTCCACACAGCCGGCTATGCTACCATATGCTCTGGCCAGTGATTTTGGGTGTTTTACCTAAGGGCTTCGGGAACTTCTTAATTATCCCGATGTCATTCGAGTCCTTATTAATGCATGTTAACATTTTAGCTAATGTCCCATTTAGTCCACCAATTACATCGTTTTTAACATTTCTACGGTTTATATTACCATTTCACTTTGTCACATGCCATTTCATACATTTTTACCAAATAAACGATAAGGTCCAACGAGGAGTCCAACCACTAGGACCCTCAAGTTTGTCAAAATCACCATTTTACCCTTTCTTTCGTTATAACTTTGCGAAAAAACATTTTCAAATCATTATAGCGGTAAAAATCAACCTTTCCTTTCCAAACATCCTTTTCATGATTTTATGTAGAAAATCATGTTCACCATTTTATGTTTTACCATATAAAATATATTTAATCATTTAAGACCATTTTTAACCAAATGGCCATAACTTTGCCCAATTATCACATGTGACTTCAAATATCATTTTTGTTCATTCTAACAATATTTATAACACATTTTTAGGTTTGTTATCCTTATTTTTGTCATTTCTTCATAAAATCCATTTAAACATGATTTAACAAGTCTAAAATACCATTTTTTATCTTACTACATGATTCCACACATATTAAAGAGGATTTCAAGCCTAGAAATTTCTTTAAATTGCACTAAATAAGATATAAATCATGAGTTTACGTTTTTCATGCTTTCTTCCATATTTCAAGGTAAAAATGTCATTTTATTCAAACAAGATCCATCTAGGGGTTGTCTTCTTTAAAAGTACATTTTTGAATGACTTTACCATTTTAGCAAATAATTTCATTTTTGGCATTAGATATTATCTAGCATGCCTCCTACACATTTTTCATAGCTAGAAACCGTGAAATCTTAGGAAGAGGAAAACCCTACCTTATGGTTTGAAGATGAGATAACAAAGAGGATGAATATGGAAGTTTATATCTCCAAAGACTCTAAAGCTCTTCAAAATTACTCCATAGTTCCTCCTACAAGCTTTAACTCTACCACTTCCAACCTTAAAAATGCTTGAAGATGGTGGATAAGTCTTGTAAATGGTATATAATGGAGTTTCAAAGTGGTGGAAAGGTGTGACTATGGTGAAAAATGTTTGTGGAAGTAGGATAAACTCTTGCACTTAGAGAGAAAGAGAAAAAAATGCTTAAACAATGGTGAAAAGGAAACCCACCATCTCTCTCCTCTTATAACCCCAAAGAAACCCACAAATGAATTAAAAACTAATTCCCCCACGTGGTATAAACCTTTCTATTCATTAGATGCTCTAAGATGTCGATACATCATCAATCCAAGGGCCTAAAATGTGATAACACATAAGCGCAACTCACAATGATCAAAATAAGGTACGATCATTCGAACGAATTTTTATTTTCATTAGAACGAGATAAATCCTTCTTTCGAACCAACACTTCTAACGAGATTCCGAAGAGCACGAGGAATTGATCAAGCTCAGGCCGTCATAAGTCCATTCGAATGAGAATAACCCCTCGTCCCAATGACTTCTGTTTTACTTAAATTAAACTTTGAGTTATACAAATCGCAATTCGACAAGTACAAAGGCTACAACAACGATTAAATCTCAATATTCATTCATAATTACAATTTTATAAGGAAATAGATAAAATCGAGGGCACGGGTATTACAAATTTTCTCAATAAGATAATTTATTTAGCCTGTACGGGTTAATTAAGTTAAAACTTTATTATTAATTTATTATGTGTAACTTGTCATTATAAGAAACTACTCCACAATCAGTGGGACCGAATATATATGAAATAATCCAAATAAGAAAACTCCTAACACCTCATCTATCATCATTCCATAGTAGTCAATAATACTAAGTCACTTAAAATATTAATTAATGTATTACCGTGGATTATGTCGATTTCCAAAAGTGTAAAGTCACAAAACACAAAAATGAATCACGTCACAACATATAAAAATATCTTAGGTGACACATCACATGTCACGAAAAAAAACAATTAACTATGCAATTTAAATCATTTTCCAAAACATTTTGTGCATAAAATACGGGGTATTACAACACGTTACGCAACTTTTTTCTTTAGATTATTGTTATTCATTTAGTTCAAATTTACTAGAAAATATCCTCTTAATTCAAGAAGCAAACATTTCACAATAACGTCATTGGCATTTAGGTTATAAAAAATTTACTTTTGAATCGATCCTTGTATGACACGCTCCCACAAAAATTGAATTTTGTGCAGTCGTCTTATTATTCTCATTGTTATTCAAACATTTCAAAACAAGTCTGATGTTTATCCATATAAATTTTAATTCAATCACCTTAAAATCCGCTCGGTAATCTCTTGGGTGATAATGAATTATAATATTTGATAGATAAGGAGGATTATGTATTATGAGGTTATAAGAGTTCTATGCCAATCCCCGCCACTGTTGTTATGCCGCATAACAGAGACGATGAACTATTATTTAATGTTGGTGCATGAGGGGGTGGTAGGTCCCCCTCTCTCAAATGGTCAAGTACTATAGTGGCAAAAAAGGAAGACGTAAAGTTTTGTGAGCCGCACCAGTGGCTGTAACATGCCCCCAAGGATTGTTGTTACTTGCGCAGGATAATATGGGAGCAGGTCGCTAATATTACCCTTCAGATCCCGCAAATGGATGTTAATGAAAACAAATTTCCTGCTCACCAATATGGCATGAAAAATATGGTGGAGGCATATAATGGGTAAGGAATGCACAAGTATAAAGAGTGGTACATCAATGATGATGCATGGGATGAGTGGTTATCTAACTTAGCTAAAAAAGATCACAAGGATGAGTGGGGAGAACAGGTGAACTCCTAAGAAGGAAGTGTGGATGTGGTCCTTGCCCTGGATTATGGAAGGATTTTAGAATTTGGTACATGTGTAATGCACATATATATGACGTTGAGACAGATTCAGAGTGTGAAGCTATCACAAGAAGCCCTGAGTTCAAGTGGTTCTTTGACAGATTGGGGTGAAGCACGACACATGGACCGTGACCACCAAGAATATTTTAGAAATGGTCTTGGAACAAGGGGATCCCTATCTCAACTAGCTTGGTTCCATTGGGAGGTTAATTAAGAGGTACACATCAGAGATGTTGCTTTTAGAAAAGAATAAGTAGGTAAGCTTCTTCCATAGTAGACTTTTATATGTTACAGCATGGGTAAATGGAATTAGTTTTTCAAGATCGCTCCTAGATGGAGGGGTCAATAAATATTATGCCCATCAGTTCTTTGTACGAACCCAAAATTTCTAAAATGAAGATTGTGTCGGTACCAATCGTGATATCTCTCTTCGACAGCACAGGGATACTGTCACTCGGCTATGTCAATGTGGGGATTAAGTTAGTAAACTTCACATCCCATGTCATATTTTATATAATTAATGTCAATACAAGTTGCCAACTCCTGATAGGTTGGGTGTAGATGAACACACATGGAATTGTGCCATCAACATTACATTAATGTGCAAAAGCTAACATTCGTGGGATGGAGATTGTAATTAAAGATACATAAAGATTATTTTTAGTGGAAGAGACCCACTTGATTGATGTAATATTCTACACGGAATTATATGAAGAAATAAGTAGTCTGGTCATGCGGGCAGCGAATCCCCACGAGGACGAAGAAGATTATAAATCCATGAAGTCCGTTAATGAAAAGCTAGGCACACAAGTGGCCCCCTCTGAGAGAAAGGGAAAGAAAAAGAGGAAGTTTAAAGAAGAAGCAAAACCTCCACGGATTGTTCTTCCCAACAGTAAAGTCGTCTACCACTTATAACTATCTACAATCGTGACATTTTGGGATGAAAGAATTGACCCGACACCGAAATGCTTTGTCATTGATGAATCCTACTTCATTTAGCACATTGAAGAATCGCAAGAGGCACCAGAATTCATGCAGGATGGATCGCGGGAGCAGCTTTAAGTGCTTGAGGAGATAAACCTTAGAGTGGAAGGTTGTGATAAGCGATCCATATTCATTTCTAAAGTCCTGAGCCCCAAACAGTGAAAGGATATCATTGACCTGGTCAAGGAATTTACAGATGTTTTTGTATGTAAATATACGGAGATGTTGGGGATAGTCCCAAAAGTGATCTCTCACAAGATAAATGTTTTTCCTAGTACCTTATCTGTGAGGCAAGACACGCAGATTTATAAGGCTAAGTTGGATTTGAAGATCAAGGCGATAGGTTGAGAAGCTACTCGTAGCTAGATTCATTAAACCTACCCAACACCCAGTATGGTTATTGAGTAACGTACATGTGGCAACGAAAGACAAAAATTAGATACGAGTCTGCATGGGCTTCATAGATTTGAATTGTGCTTGCCTAACGAATGAATTTCCGCTACCCAGCATTAACAGTCTAGTGGATGCCACCATTGGTCATAAGATGTATAGTTTCATGTATAGGTATGTAGGATACAATCAAATATGTATGGACTTGGGGGAGGTGGAGAAGATGACTTTTCAAACCCTCTAGGTAATTTTCATTACACATTCATGCCTTTAGGGTTGAAGAATGCATGAGCCTCTTATCAGTGGATCATGATGGCCATATTTCATGATTTATTTCATAATATATTGGAATTTTATGTAGATGATCTGGTGGTGAAGCCTAAGAAAAAAAGAAAACATGTACAAGATCTCAGAAAAGTATTTGAACGATGCCAAAAGTAAAAAATGAGGATGAACCACTCTAAATGTGCTTTCAGAGTGACCGAAAAAACATTTTTAGGATTTATGGTGAATAAACAGCGGGTGCAATTTGATGCAAAAAATCATAAGGCCATTTTGATGATGCCACCACCAAAAAGACAGACGCAGCTCAAGATATTCTTAGAAAATCTTTCCTACTTAAGGAGGTTCATACCAACTCTAGCAGAGGTTTGCTCCCCTCATGAAGGATAAAACTAAGTGCTTGAAGTGGGTGCAACTTTGCTGTTATGTCTTACCTCAACGGAAAGGTCCTTAGGAACTTTTCTCACTCAAGAAAAAATAGGAATGGAACAACCCGTGTACTACCTATCTCAAGTAATTTTAGGAACGGAATCCAGATACACGAACATGGAGAGGAATTGTTTAGCCTTAGTTTTTATAGCCTAGAAATTTAGGCATTACCTGCTCATGTTCGCAGTACATATCATCAATAAATGTAACACAATTAAATAACTACTAGCACGAACTATATTGGTGGGGAGAGAAGCTAGGAGGTTCCTGATATTTATTGAGTACGTCTAAAGTGCGTCGTTTCAAAAGTCATCAAGAGCCAAGCAGTGGATGATCTTCTAGCCAACTTTCCAATCCGAAACTTTGAACCTCCGAGTGAAGATCTAACAGGAGAAAATTTCTAAGCATAATTAGCATAGGATATGGAGGAGTGGAAAATGGATTTTAATGGCTCGTGCGCCCAAGGGATGGGTGGGGCATGTATAGTTGTTTCTAATAGCTAGGAAAAGATCACCATGTCTTATAAGTTCGATTTCAAATGTTCTAACAATAAGGCGGAGTATAAATATCTCATACTTGGCCTGTTGGAGACACTAATAATGGGTATCGGAGTGATTTGTATAAGATGGGACTCTAACTTGATAGTTAAACAAGTCAACGGAGAGTTCGCGCTTAAGCATGCCAACCTTGCCCAATATAGATCAATCATCTAGAGGCTTCTTGGACAGTTATTAGAAGTGAAAATAACAAGCACCCCCGGGAAAGGAATAGGCATTCAGATGCCCTATCAATAATCACACAAATGCTGGAAATAGAAGAACTTAGGGCCACCATTATAGTCGATCGGACAACGGTGCCAACGACAGTATGTTCGTTATTCCCAAATGATGATCCAAAGGAGTGGAGGTTCCCCATTGTGAATTAGTTAGAGACAAGAGAAAGTAAAATGAAGCTATCACAGTTGGTCAACTACCACTTTCTCCTGCACACTCTATTTCAAAAGTCAAGGAGGATTTTTGTCAAGATGTGTTGGAGAAGAAGAGGCCAAAGAAAATTTATTAGCAATACATTAAAAGCACTAAATGGATAATAATATCCCACTTTACAAATGATTGCAGCGAGAAGGTAAATATTGGCCTACTATGAGAGTAAAGGCTCTCAGAGGCAATAAGATTGTCTTAAATTTCAAATGCAATTTGACCAACTAACTGAAGAAAATTTTGTGGAGACCTTTTAAGACTGGAGTAAACCCTACATTGCATACCTCAAGGATGAAGAGTTGTCGATCGAAATATTCGATGAAATATATTTAAAGAAAAGAGTTTTCCGCTTCTACTTGGTGGAGGGGGAACTCTATAAATGAGGATGTAATGAGAGGGCACTACGATGCGTAGCAGGGGAAGATGTGGTGAAGGTACTGAAGGAAGCTCATGAATCTTCACGCATGAGTGACACAAGCTATATGATCATTTAATGACCCTAAGGTATTACTTTTCAACAATGGAGGCCAACTCTATAAGGTTTGCGAAAAATATAAAGCATGCCAAGTACATGGAAATATGACCTATGCCCTCTGGGTGAGCCTACAAAGTTTATATGCCTCTTACCCCTTCCACACTTGGGCATTTGAGTTAGTGGGAAAAATAATCCCATCCTCTCATAAAAAAGCGTTCATCAGCGTAGCCAGAGATTTGTATATTAAGTGGGTAGAAGTGATCCGCTTTATAAGGGTCACATCTCAAGTAGTGACACAATTCATCCGAGAGTACATAATTTATAGGTTTGGTATTCCGACGATCATTCTCACAGATAATGGGAAATAGTTTGTGTGTAAGGAAATGGGGCTCTTCACAAATAAATATAAAATCATTCATAACAATTTGATCATCTTTTATCCTAAGGGGAATGGTCAAGCAGAGGGCACTAATAATACATTGATCAACATTTTGAAAAAGATGTTTAAAGATTTTCTGGGGCATGGGATGAAAATTAGTCATTGGTCTTATGGTCCTATAGGACTTTAAAGAGAAATCCAACGGGTTTTACCCCCTTTTATCTGGTTTATGGGACAAAAGTTTTCTTGCTAGTGGAGTTGGGAGTAACCTCAGCCCGGGTGGCTTAAAGCTATAACCTTGTGCCAGCCCCAAGACATGTGAAACTGGAAGCTTTGGATGAGAACCGTGACAAAGCCAAAGAAAACTTTATGGTCTACACCCAGTAATTATTTTGAGCTTATTAAAATTTTATTATGCCTAGAGAATTTCAGGTTGATGACTTAGTTTTGCGGGCATCCACTCATTATCTCAGGAGCATGTCAACATCAAAATTCAAACCTAATTGGGAAGGCACATTATGGTGTGAGGAGTGGGGAGGTCAGGATATTGTCAGACCTAGGAGCTAGAAAACAAGTGCACTAAATCAATTAATTGTAAGTGGATTATGAAATACTATGCCTGAGGTATTCTAAATTCTTTTTTGGAAGTTTGTTGTAGCGAGGGAAGTATCTCAACTAAGAAAATGTAGAAAACAATGACCAAAACTCTATTTTAATAACATACCCAACAGAAATTATATAGCTTTTTTTAGCACTGAATGCAATAGAAATTATCCAGTCATGACTAGTTTTATCAAGATTTTTTTAACATTGATAACGTTTGTCATTTTACATGGACAACAAGTGCATCATGTTAATTTTTTTTTATTCCTTTAATAAATTTTCTTACTATTTAAGTAAATTTTAGAGCAACTCAAGTTTCTCAAAGTATAGGAGAAAAGAGAAGACAATTTGAGGAGCATTTCTCACCATACTTGGGGGGATATGTTCACCCTAATGACAAAGTCTGATGAGAAAATCACATCTGCTTACAAAAAGTTTTAAAGTCTAAACTTTTAAAATAGCCTACGTGTTCAAAAGAGAGGGGACTGATCTCAAGTCCTATTTTTCAAAAAAATAATGATATGAATATAGGACAAACATTCCCCAGACTGAGGAAAATTTAAATACATTAGCGAGATGGAACTCCTACAGAAAAAATAGAGTAATACCTATTCACGAGGGGACAGTTCCTAGAATGAAGTATAATCCATAGCATATGAATTCAATTGATCAATAAAATAAATGTAAATAGATGAGGCGAGAAGAAAATGGCAAGGAAGAACACAATAATTATTTTTCATTAATATAAAGCACCTACTCCAAATAGGGCAGACCTAGTTATTACAAGAAAAATGTAAATAAATTACAAAAGTTCAATTAGAAAGTAAAAATAAAAGATTGTGTTTTGATAAGAATCCCTTAAAGGGGCACTAACTTCTCGAACTATCTCATCTTACAATGTAGACATCCGGCCAGTCTCCTCGACCTCACTGTCGAAGACCTTAGTCAACTTAGCCTTTAAATACTTGATCTACTCACAGATACGATTAGCTCATGAATGAAGCTCTTTGGATTTAGAACTCTTGGAATACTTGGCCCTTATTAATTTTTTTGGCAGCTGGACGAAGGAGGTGGAAAATAGAGGTGTCAAGCCAGTTAAGCGATAAATGATAGCAGTTCTCTAGATCCTTAATGGCAGCCAAAAATAAGCTAGATCTAGAACTAGTGAGATCAACTGGAGGAGTGGATGAGAACTCGTGAACGTGGCTGGCGAGTGCATTTAAGTTAAGGACAATTAAATTATCAATGTTGCAAACACTCCTGACTGTGTAAGTCATGAGGTGATGCTCGAATATCAAGTCCAGTATATCATGGGTTACTGCCCTAAACCTGTTGGGATAGTGTCCACTCCACATGACCCTCATATAAATGTCTGGAGGATCCATCTCTATCGTATTTACCCCGGTGTCCAAGGAGCTAGCCTTAGAAGGAGATGACTGCTCGCCAGATTGATCACCTTCAAAACGAGTGGCCTCAGAGTTATCATCCCTTTCTGCTGCCTTCTCATCACCCTCAGTTTTTTTACATCCTCCTGAAAATAAAATAAAAAGAAGAAAGTGAGTGAAATATGTAAAATTCAAAAATGGTATCAGGAGTAACCTACTAAGGGAAGGGAGGGGTACTTACTCGCAATCCCAGAGAGGTCAGCATGCTGCCAGACATGCAATGTTGCTCCCTCGGGGTAACCATGGGCTCCATGGGAAGAGGAGCATCAGGGAAACCAACTTAAAAGAAAAAAATAGGTATGATAGTACAATACCTGAGGAGTGCGTATAATAGCACTCACAAACTGTTCCACAGTTAGAGGAACGCTCGCAGCACTAACCTGAAACAAAGAAATAAGAAAGTTTCAGTCGGGCACTTGCGCAGTAAAAGAAAGTTAAAAAATGTGAATTTAGGTATGGCAGAGTAATACAAGTGAGGCACCTTCCTGTAAGCCCATAGAAGGTTCCATAATTACTGGAACGCTCGTGGAACTATCCTGAAAACAAAAAAAAGGGCAAGTGTCATTTACGTAGTAAAAGCAAGTTTAAAAAAAATAGGTATAACATAATAATATCTAGTTAGCACCTTCTTTGAAGTCCACAACGGGTTCCACAGATAGGGGAACACTCGAAGTATTGAGCTAAAAATAAAAAATAAAACAAGCAATGGTTATTCAAGCTCTTTCACAAAAAGGGAAAGTTATAAAAAAATTATGGAGTATGATAGAGTGATACCTCATAAGTGTCCACGGAGACACTCGTGGAAGTTTCCATAGCTGAAGGAAAATTTGTGATGCTAACCTAATAATAGGAGCAAATAAAATATCATAAGAACACTTGCGCAGTAACAACAAGATTTGGAAAGCTAAATATGCTAAAATAATATTTGGTTACTCGTAGGAACACTTGCAGCAGCAATAGCTGGAGGTGCAACAGACGAGGAGGCACTAGTTGTGCTCGCCTAATTTTAAATTAAGATGGAGTGAATAAAAAATATTTAAGTTTTGGAAAATAAGTGTAAAGATGTGCTAGTTCAAGTACGTGGACCCCAGAAAGCGGAGAAGCACTCGAGTCCACAAAAAAAGGCGGAGGGACACCTGCACTGACCTTTTAAGGAAGAAGATTTCAAAATAAAGTTACTCAAAAAACCAATACATATTGATGCAAAGTCATATGAATAAGTACCTCTGTGAAACAGGCTCACTCGAAGCAATTCTATAGATGCGTTGAGTGGAGAGAGCCTAGACTTGGGGCCTATTATCCAAGGGGAGATCCACCCTTAGGATAGTTATCCTCCAAGAAGGAGGTAACCAGGGGATAACTACCCTTGTGAGAAATAATATACCCCCACTAGTGATGGGGTCACTCGAAAGAGAATCCTACAATATGATGGTCATCAATGAAAAGAAAAAAATTAAAGACATGTGCTTGCTAGTGACAAAAGGAACATATGAAAAGAAGAAAGGGTGCTCAAAGAATGCCCCTCCAGAGCTAGCCACCTTAGTATGAGTTGGGGACTGAGCTAGATAACTTCTCACTACCAAAGAATTGAGTGGCCTAGTAGTGGGTAAGAGGGGTCACAGACACCTATCAAAAATAGTGTTTAAGTCTATAAGGAATATAAATAAGGACTTGTGAAAGAGAAAAAAAGACTTCAGTTGGGGAGTATCAAATACCTTAATAGGGCGAGTAGTCACTAAAGAGCTCCTCACGATAGTAGAAAAAATAGTGGAAAGCTGTTACAAAAGAAATTCATAATTATGGAAGGTCAAGAAAAAAAAAATTAACAAAAACAGATAAAGTGTACTCATTAGTTATAGGTGCAAACCTCTCGAGAGAAGATCAAGAAGATACCAGCATGGAATTCCTCTCATGCTGGAATAGAACGCAAGAAAGGATAGGAAAGCTAATTGATGGAGTCACCCCCACCCTAGAGGGGCCGCTCGTCCCCACGGAAGGTACCAACTCAAAAATAAAGAGTATGTAGGAGAGTTAGTAATTAAATAAGTTACAACGCAGAAAAAAATATGACAAAGAAAAAATAGGCAATGATAGAAAATACTTACAAGCTCATCATGACGAGCGTGCCCACAAGGCAAAGTCCCAGTGGTAGGGCTTGTAGAAGATGGCGAGCAGATCATAGTGTCATCACGATTACTGAGAGGAGGCTCCACATCCATGACGGACCCCCTCGTGGCTAACAAAAAAAAGAAGCATCAGGCAAGTGATCTTTATTAAAACCAAGTAAGCCAGTGTCATTTGAAGAAGAACTGTGGTAATGATAAGAAGGGGTGCTTTTATCATCAACAAGTTCCTCTTTAGATGAATAGTGTGAGGCGCAAGTGCTTGCGATTACACCACTGATATTTTTGTTAAATAAAAAGCGAGTAACTAAATTACCTTTCATTAGGTGAGTAGATGATGGAGCAGGGGGTTGAGAAAGGGTGGCTTCAAGGGTCTCATAGCCCTGCTCACGAACATATTGGAATGTCTCATAAATCCCTAATGTGTCAATATTTAAGCTATGGTCTTTAATAGTAGAAAGGGAAGTAGACTTAGTTGATTTCTTCTTTTTCCTAGTCCTTCGCATCTTGACACGAGAGGAAGGGGGAGGAGCTATCCCGATTGGAGCAGGAATGAAATTTAAAACATCAGTGTTGGGGTGCTTCCTCTTCTAAGGGACTTTGGCCTTGGCCTTGGCCTTACCCTTTCTTTTCCCCGTTGCACGTTGGGGCTAGGTTTCTAGTTGCTTAACATAAATACTCTCTATATATAGAGGACTTATAAGATTAGGGACCACCTGCTCGAGGGGAACCCTCTTAACCTGACTGTGATGCCAGACCTCTTTTTGTGTATGCTTGGTCAAATACTTGTCATGGAAAGGGACATGCTCAACTAAAGACTCATGCGGGACACTCTGAATGCATTTCTTTATCAATAAAATTTGGTGTTGCTACAAACAGAACCACGAGCGGCTGAAAGAAATGAAAAGTCGCGAGCAAGTATCAAGAAGCTCCCAAAGTGGGCAGTCCTACGAACTATCCCCTCGGGGATAAAGTTAGAAATGCCTCCAAATATAAATTAGAGGGTGAGAGGCTGGCGGGAAACTCTGGGTTATAAGTTCCCCGATCATTCCCAAATTGCCTCTTGACCCGCTCAGAATGGTAAAACTCCACTCCTTGCCTAAGCTCTATTAAAGATGGAATTATGAAAGGAAGGACAAAGGCCATTATAGATATATGAGGACAATCACTTACAGACTCAGTGTTGGCCGAAATGAAGAAAGTCCCAGGTGAAGCAAAGTGGAAGCACCATGAAAATATTCTACCCACTCGTTTCGAGTAGGGACATAAGGAAATTTCATTTATCTCATCTAAGAATAAGCGAAGAGAGTGCTTAAGGGCTTTCTTATGCCACCTAGAAATTTGAGCACCTTCACTATGAAGTGAGCGGGGATCTGGGGCCCAGTTGGGGAAATTTTACCACATCATGATGACCATGGGATCTCTCCATGTCGGTGTGAGTGTGATCTAGCCAAGTATAAATAGATCCGATAGTAAGGGCAGCGAGGGGGACACTCCTCCCACAAGCAAGTTTGACAGTCAATTGAAATAGTAACTCATAAAGGGAGTCATTGGTGTCACCTGGAACAAGAACCTTCTTAGAGTGGTAACAAATAAGGCAGCCAAGTCAGTCCTAGAATTGATCTTGGTATTATCTTGGCTCCTAGGAACTTTGGTTGAATTCCCCTCCTTGGGCACTGCCTCAAAATCCCTGAACCCGTAACGCCGCTACTTAGAAAAAGAGTGTTTTATTGCCCTAGTTTGTATGAGACCATCATCAGGGGAACATCCTTATAAGGATTGGTAAAGCTCCTTGCACATCTCCCTCTTGAGGCGGTCCTAATACCCGTCACTAAAAACATGGTTTCCTAAGATAGGTAGACTAGTTA
This sequence comes from Sambucus nigra, assembly GCA_949130495.1. Lineage (NCBI taxonomy): Eukaryota > Viridiplantae > Streptophyta > Magnoliopsida > Dipsacales > Adoxaceae > Sambucus > Sambucus nigra. The sequence continues at coordinate 679,110,226 of OX422211.1, forward strand.
GCTCACAAATGTCCTCCAAAGTAATAGTGAACTCTCCGCAACTTGTGACAAAGATGTTGGAGTCCACAATCCATAGAGAAAGTAAAATATTATAGGCACTGGTGTTTTTTAAGACAGTGCAATTTTTTAGGCTGCTGATCGCTCGAGTTAGTCCTAACTCATCAATAATTACACTGTAAGTAAGGAATTTGACAACGTAATCCGCCCATAAGTCCCATTCTTCACACACACACCCTAAACATCTAGGTTCACACTTGAGAAGGGAAATTCATCTTTATCTATTCGAATAGGTAATATAGTATCAATGAGGACCACTAGGGTGTATTCATACTCCACAAAACCTATGAGCGCTCGCTCGATAATGTTCTCCACAAACTCTACTTTGAATATGCTCACGTAAAGACATTGAATTATCGTCCTTACCAAAGAAGGGAGCGAGGCGATAAGACAAAAAGTCCCTTTTAATCAATTTTTTTATAAATTACCTTGGCCCTTTCGTCAAGGTAAGAAGTCACTGGAAGAAAGTCCCGCCCCACCAAAAACAGTGGAGACGGTGGAAGAAACAGTCAGTACGGAGGTACTAGTGGTGGCGCCAATGGTGGTGATGGTGGAGATGGTGACCTGGATGAGAAAAGAGCAAAAGAAAACCTCGCTCATGGAGGTGGAAGAGGCGAATAAAAATATAGAGCAGATGAGGTTATTGAATCTTTTAAAATCTTTAAGAAAAGACGAAAATGGAACAAAGGGTTTAAGGGGACAAAGTTCCTCTCTCTCTCTCTCTCTCTCTCTCTCTCTCTCTTTGGAAAAGTTTAAGGAAAATGACAAAGTGCTTTTTTGAAGCATTTATACCTTGTGAAATGTACATACCTGACTTCTCAAAAAATAAGGTAATCATTAACCAAATCATGAAAGGAGAGCTCCCAAAAAGACACGTACGGTCTCCTCAAGACACTAAAAATTGACTATGTACGGCTCCTCGATAGGAAACATTAAATGCACTAAAATTAAATATTAATTTGGTATTGAAATTAGAGAATTGATACAGTTTTTATTAAATTGATCCTAGCAGATAATTTTCTTGAAAATAGTATAATTTTTAATTTTTCATCGTGTGACATTTTTGAATTAATTATCTGAAAAAGATTTTATTAAATTTATAATTGTAACGAGAGTTAGATTATAAATTTAATATTATCTCGAAATATTTCAAATTAATAAATTGAGAAATTAAAATAATTGATAATGCAGTGTAATCCCATCTCTTGACATTTATCACACTTGGTTGCACATTATTTTTCGTTATTTAGTCATTTAATAGTTTGGGATTAATTAGTTAACTCTGCCTAAAAAAAAAATTAAATAAAAAAAAGATTTTAATAAAAATTGGAATTGTAAGTTTTCACAATAATTGTTTCACTTTGGAAGTTGGATTGATACCCGTGCTTATTTCAATACGATTTGTTTTAGCAAATTTTGTAGGTAATTCAAGGGAATTTTGAGATTGGTTTTTGAAGACAACGACCATACGCAAAAAGCCTCTTATCAGCAAGACCTTCAAAAGTATTATCAATGATTCAAGGGATTGACATAATTGTATTTTTTTTTGCTTTATATTCAAGTATCAATAAAATTTTGATTTCAGTCACTTCCATTTTTTCGATTTTTTTCGGAGTACGGTGATATACATATACATCCCCAAGAAATAAAAAGTATGCATGTATCTTGGTCTTTATCTCTTGCCGATCAACAGTCCATACATACTTGATCAGGTTGAACTTATATTTCGATCTGCCGATTAATTGTCGATCAGCAGAATATACTTGATTAGGTTGAATTTATCAAATCCCAGATACGCCAACAACTCAAGGCACAATCGTTGGTCGCCTAAGATGAAACTTCACGTATGACTTCGTATGTACAAGTCACGAACAAGAAGTAATCATTACTTCATGTATCAATTACTCCGTGTATGACTCTGTATTAACAAGTCACGAAAAAGAAGTATTATCCGATTAAGTTAATTACTGGAATACAATCCTAAATGCTTGGTCGGCCACAACAATTTACTTCATGTATGACTTCACCATTGACAAGTCGAACAAGAAGCCTGATAAACTTCGTATACAACTAAAAAAGTTACAAATAAGTTTTACCCGACTATGTTAAATGTAGGAATACATGTAAACATTCATAATCTATGGAATACAAACATATATTCCTCATACACTTGGTCGCCCCTGATAACTAATGCTAAACTTGGATCAATAAATCTATGTGCATTAGTTGAATATATGGTACTACAATCACAAGTTCACTGATTGATTAAATAATCAAAAGTTAACGACACAAAAGTATGGATTTACATTCATATCAACTATATTACATTCAAATGAATAACAAAATATAGAGAAGCTATTCAACATGAAGTTTTCCTTGAGCTTTAGAAGTCGGTTGATATGGTTGCACTCTCTCCATTCAAGCAGGAGGATCATCCAAGGTATAAGGGGAACCAATGAAGTTAAAATATCTTAGCATTCTCATGTTGCTGCTGCCCGGGGCATTGATCGGATATGGAGGGCAAACTATTTCATGCACATCATGCAAGTCGTAATCTCCCAAATATTTAATACTCAGGCATCGAGGAATAGCATCAACAGGAATCCAAGATATATCGAGTTTAAAAGGAGGCTTGTCACAGTCCAGCAAACAAGGTTCATTCCAGTACCACAGCTCGCTAATACGATCATGTTTCGGGAAAGTTAAGCAGTTAGCCCACCCCTATTTATAGCCTTCATGATGATTCTGGGCATGGTGATCATCAACATGGCCAAGAGCTTCATTGTAGCCTTCCATCCACACCTCTTTGGGTTGTTTGTGAAATTGGAAGGTTAAACTTTCAACCTGATTTTGAAGTTTCTTTAAAACATCATTTTTTCACCTTCAACTGCACAGATTGTTCAGTAATAGCCTTATCTTTAGCTGTCAGTTTTGTGGACAAGTCAGCAATAGCTTGACTCTTTGCTTTCAGCTGGGCAGCTTGGTCAGCTAAGGTTTTCTTAGTCCTGGCCTCTTCAGTAGCTGGTCGGCTCGACCTTTTTTATCTAGAAGATTTCCCAGGGCTGGATTTCTTCAGAGCTTCAAGTTCACTAAGAGAAGATTATTTCAAAGTCTCTAGCTCATTTTTTATCCTGTTATTTTCCTCTTCTTAGAGCTTGGCAATATCCCTAGTTTCATCAACTTCATGGTTTAACAAGAACTCATTTCTCATATACATAGAAGAATATTTTTCCAGCTTCTCTTCAAAACACAAACCTTCACTTAATGCCTTATACTTGGCTTCATAGTCGGCATGCAGTAAATATTTGGTTTCATGATGGACTTCTTCCAAGTCTTCAATCATCTTGTAATAAGCATCATTATTTGCCACAACCCAATTCAGCAAACCATAGACATAAATATCTGCCTCTTTAGCTTGCTCAAACATATCTGGATCAACTATGCCGATCAAGTCTTCTTTAAAAAAATCAATATGTACAGCTTCCAAAATGTTTTTACTCCACCTGAGTAGGTCGGATTCAACGAAAACTATCGCCTGCTTCCTAGCATCAAACTGAAAATTACAAGTGTAAGACAAAAAATATGATTACTGAATAACAATAACATAAGCAGAAGAGTTCATTCAGCCAAGCAAATCAAACAATAAAAATGGGAACTATGATAAGCACAACACATATAATAGGAAAGATCAAATGATTTCATTAATAACCCAAAAGGTGTTACAAACTGTTGGTCCCATTACATAGAAGATAAATTAAAAATAGAAAAAGAAAATTAACAAAGGAGTTAAACCTTCTCCTTATCCTGAACATGGCTCCCAAAAGGCTGGTCGGCGAAAGGGCAATTTCATCAATGTTCTTCAAAGCAGACCAAGAAGTTTGAAGGAAATATTCACCAGATGCCTCCTCATCATCAAATTATTCATCCAAGTTGGGAGAACAGCCTGAATCATTCCTCGGAAATAATTCATATTCTGCTGGGGTGCCAATCTCCTTAAGTGCCTCCAGATAGCCATCCTGGAAAGAGTTCTTCCTCATAAAGTCAATCTGAGCAGAGGCTGCCAAAAATGCATTATCCTAGCCCTTGGAGAAGATATCCTCTTTCAGCTTTTTCTTTTTGGCATTTTATGCGATTAACTCAAAGGGCATTGATAATACGCAAATATCGCGTATTTCATCCGTCGAACCTACGCATTTTAGCCCCCTTGGGTGCCTTAATCTCTATATTTAATCCCGTTAACCAGAAAACCTCGGTTTATATTGATAACATGCAATATGAGGTATAATTGGGCTTTTGTAGGTATTTAGGTACTAAGAATGGGATTCGGATGCATTCCGTGCAATTTCTGTACACAATCACACGTTCAAGGGCAATCCGATCATTTAACAGCTTGGGCACCTGGCCCGACATCTACACAGAAGTTGTATCTCTACTCGCTAGTTTCGCATGGCCATGAACGGTGCACGATTCTGAGTCCGTATGGTAAAGCTACGACTGTTTGAGTGGAGAAGAATTACATGCCAAAGCAGGGGATTCTGCAGTCTGCCCGGCTTGATCGATCGATCGAGCCTGGGGGTCGATTGATCGACCCTTCATATTTCTGCCACGATTTTTACAATCGATCGATTGACTACAGGGGTCGATCGATCGATCCCCTATTTTTTCCTTCAGATATTTTCTTTTCTTTTCTTTCTTCTTTTCTTTTATTCTAACTTACTACTTAAGCCAATTTTTGTTGTAATAAGATAGAGAGACATTCATATTCTGATATAGATAGTTTTAGTTAGGGTTTGGCTTGGAGAGATCATTTTCTCTTCTTTTTGGATTGACAACCCATGGGTTTTGTAAGATTGAACTATTCATTTCCATCTCCTTTAATATAGCTTTGTTCTTCATCTTTCCTTACTTTGTAATTTAGTTCCCATGCTTTCTAACTAGTTTCCATGCTTTAATTCTTGCTTTCCTAGATTAATTATCATAATTTAGTTTAATTCATCATGCACCCTTAGATAAATAGGGTCGGGATTTCATTTCCGCCATTTTCGGGGCTCGAGCTCTGAAAATTAGGGTTTGTGTAAAATTTCATTTAATTGAACCCGCGTGAATTAAAGTCAGATTATTATGCGTTTAACTTTATACGTCATGCATCGTTAGTGTTTATAGCGATAATCTGAGTTTAATACGCGTGCGACCAATTTTCGGTTAAGTGTTTATTCTCGCAACTTTTGCTTAAATTCCTTATTGTCTGAAGTTTATGTTTAATTGATAATGCTCGATTAAATTGCTATCGAGCCGGAATCTTAATTAGTAGTTGTTTCGATCTGTATGGTTGGATGATATCCCGATCCTCGCTTTACTTTTATTTAGACTTAACTTATTCTTTTCTTTCTTTTACAACCAACCATCACCTTTTTACACTTTTATTCCTGGATTAATAATCTGTTACGATCTATCGAACATTCCCTGTGGATTCGATACCCGACTTACCTCTGTACTCACCAGTTGAGTGTAGTCGTAATTTAGGTTTTTTGTATAGTTCAGGTGATCCGAATATAAAACGACCGACGGGTAGGTGACTCTCGCGCCGCGACGAAACCCCGTCTATCAAATGGTGTCGTTGCCGGGGACTTGTTTTGTTATAGATTGTAATTGACTTATTAGTTCGTAGTATTCTTTTCTTTGTAATTGTATTCTTTATTTTAACCCTTTTTTGCAGGACTTTTACATTTGAGCGCTTAGGAACGCTTGAATTCACCGCCGCACATCTTCTTTGTGGAAGTCATCCTCTCGAGCCTTTGTTGGGGTAAGCATGTCTTATTCTAACTTTTCTGGTAATCCTAATGATAATTCTCAAAATTCCGGTAAACCTTTGGCTTTGGGTCAATACTTGCAATCCCAAAAAGTTACAACATCTAAAATGACATTGGGTGAGTATTACGAAAGTCAAAGTTTGGATTACAGCAATTTTGTGCATGATCATTATGATTTTAGGTTGCAAGATCCTTACGATAAGAATTTTGAAACCAATTGTAATCATTTTCAAAATTCTTATGCTAATGATTTTGAGTGTAGTCCCGAAAACAATTTCCAAACTTCCATTTCTAAGCATCCACTCCTCGCCCTATGACTTTCGGTGAGGGATTGCGTATGCTTGAAAATGAGAGGATTGAAGAACGTTATCGGGAATAAAATCATTGTTGGGAACACGAGTTGGATTTACTATTTGAATCCGACGACGACTTTTCTTCAGAGACTGCCGAAGTCGACGACTGTTTTGAACCAAATGAGGACTGCGTTCCTACTTTGGAACAATCATCCTTGACTTCACCCATGGTACAGTAGAGAATGAGAATGAGGATGAAAAAGAAATAGTATGCATTTGCAACGAATTCGTTTCTTCTTTGATTTTCAAAGAATAAAGTTTCATTGTAAACGATCCTATTTCTTCCGAAATTCAATTCTCATGCGATGATCACTAATCGCCTGAGATTGAATTTCTTTCATCCCCGTCTTCATTATATACTGTCACACCAATTCTAGTACCCGATGAATCAGTTCAAAACTTTACAATTCCAAACCGTTTCACCGAAGAGGAGTACTCGCTCGAGCCGCTTTCCATAACGGCATTTTCTCCCTCATGTGCGTCGCCTCCTATTCCAACTTTAAAATACTTGGGAGATGATTCATGCTTTCTCGGCCCCCATGTGTATTTGTTGCCCATCCTATCCAAATCCCCCATCCTCCCTCCCAAAGTTTCAATTGGGGATGGTTCACTTTTACCGGCTTACACATGCCTTCCGTCGTTCGAATGTAATTCCTATTTTTAGGGAGGCATGCATGTTCGGGAGGGTCCACCATTGATCCGCCAAATTCAAATTGTGTTTTGGATGGACCCTCAAAAGTTTCAACTTTTAGTATAAGCTAATTAGAGTTCTAAATGTAGTTGTATATAGTTAACTTCTTAATTTTCATCTTTTCTCAATTTAGTCTAGTGTAATTAGTTAACCTCTTTTTATGTTTTTTTTTTGTATGCTTGGTTCTAACTCTTTTTTAGGTTCAACGCACTTGAATTTGCGGAGACTATGCGCCCCGGCACACATTTCTTAAGAAAACAATCAAAAAAGTCACAAAAACATTTGTCCTTTGTTTTTCACACACGCATCCTCACGCATTTGCATTTGTTTTTCTTTTTTATTTTATTTTATTTTTCATTTTTTCGTGAACATGCGTGTGTGTTGCTAGTTGTACATATTTTTTAATTTTTGGTTAGCATAGGCCTATTTGTGTGTATATTTTAGCCTATGTCTATTTAATTTTATTTTTATTTTATTTTTATTTTTATATTTTTATTTCATATTTTTATATATATATACTTATAGTTACTATATATATATTTATATTACACTTAAACCCCCTAATTATCCCATAATTGCAAAATCCCCCCATCTTAAAACAGGAAGCATGGTGCTGTTTGTTGCTCAATCAATCGATTGAAGGCCCTGGCTCGATCGATCGATCGAGCAGTATTAGGCCGAGAGCTACTTTTCTTTTTTTTCCCTTTTCCTTATTCTCTCTTCTCCTCTCTTAAAATGTTTCGTGCCCTAGATTTCTCCACCACCAGATTTCTTCATTTTCCTCCAATTTCTACACTACAAAGGTATAATACTTCCTACTTCACATTATTTTTGTAGATTTTGGTACTTATTTGTCATGTATTCCACGTTTTATCCACATTTTGACATTTTTGGAATGTGTTGGTTTTTCCCCTGATTTTTGTTGTTCCGACCATTTTTTCTTGTGATTCTTGTTGAATATCCACTCATGAACACTTGTATATTGCTACATTGTTGTTTTGTTCATGAGTGGGGCTTTTGGGTTGGTTCAAAATGGTATTTTTTACCCTTGACGCACATTGTACACGCCAAGTGTTCGCTAAAATTCCCCAAACAGTTTTCAATCCAATTTTCGGCGCACACTTGGGTGATTTATACTCCTTGCCGCATTCCGACATTTTTTATCGCAATGTTGCAATTTTTACCTCAGTTTTGCGCATTTGCACCCCGATTTCAACTTGTACACTAACTAACCATTAATTGTGATTACAATCTTTTTTGTATTGTGTAATTCTTGTTTTGTAGGTTAAAATGGCGCAACTAAAAAAATACAAATATACTAGGTGCTTGCCCGCCGGGGGAGTTAAGGGGTTCCGCTGCGATCAGGAGCGGGATTGGTACCGCGCCCATTTTCACACATCTGAGCATCCACTTGGGTATCATTTTGCATGGACCATTGAGCATATATCGAGCGAGGCGCGTGTTCTTCTGCGCCGTCAGGGATGGGAGCCCTTTCTCGCTACTAACGGGGGCATCAATGAAGAGCTAGTCCGGATATTTTATGAGACGTTGGTAAAGGTAAGGGGGTATGGTCCGACTACTTATGAGGCGATGGTCCGTGGGATGAGGATTCCTTTCAGAATTTCTGATTTGGCTGACTACATGGGTGTGCCAAACCCCGCGGATTCAGTCAGTTTTCTGGAGGGGAATATCTTCAGGCATGGGACATTGATACAGACCCTTGCACCGGGGGAGGCATGGGAAAAGGGTTCTTTTCGCTCGGCGGCAATGGAGGACTTACCCAGATTACTTCACTACATCACTGTCCACTCTTTTATGGTAACGAACAACTGGTCAGAGGTGCATCACAAGCACGCTGCATTGATTTACACACTGATTAACAATTTGGGCAATATCAACTTGCCCAATATCTTTCTGGACATGATGTGCGTGACCGCAAAGGAGATTGCCTGAAGGTATTCCCTTCCTTTTCCTGCCCTCATTACGAGGATCTTTATATCGCACAGTTGCCCAAAGTTTGACGCTGACCGCAAGCACGAGCCACTTGGGCTTATCTCCAAGGACAATATTTAAAAGATGCTAAAACACGAGTGGGGGAAATCGGGCAGCAGCAAGAGGCAGAGGGCAGAGGTGGATGATGAGCCAGACGTAAAGGAGGATGAGATTAGGGGATGGAGTAGGGTGAGGGTTCTCACGTGCCACACACCGATTATGATGCCCCTCTTTGAGGCGTTCCAGGCCGTGCAGGACCAGCGCTGGGAGGAGACCCAGCTCAGGTGGGCTACATGGGAGTCCCGCCTAGACCAGCAACAGGCCGAGTAGCGGAAGCAGTGGGCACAACAGTAGGCCCAGCAGGAGAAGTTTCAGGCCGAGCAGCAGCACGAATGGGCCCTACAGAGGCAAGCTAGAGCACAGCACAAACATGAGTACAGGATGATGCAGCAGATGATGAGAGATATTTATTTACAGCGACATGATTCCAACACACCGCTTCCTCCTCATTTTCAGGACCCTTCTGATCCTAGTGGTTCTGGCCACTAGGTTATTGTTGTACTGGGTCGTTTTTGGCACTCTCGGATCGGATATTATATTGTGATTTTTATTTTTATTTTTATTTGTATTTATTTCATTTCACTAGTTGTAATGTATTAAGTGATTTTGTATTGAACTTATGAAATGGGAAATGAATATGTAGTTTGTGGTTGTTTATTGGATTTTGCTGTGTGTGACCTTTCATTTTATAAAATCAAAAAGTTCACCATCAATTTATCTAGTATTTGCACTTCATCCCCTCTATATTATTGTGACTTGTGACATAGATTCTCTTAACTTAATACATCGGTACATATTCTTCCTATGCTTTGTACTGACTTGTTTTGCGGCTTCATTTGGACTTGTACTTTTGGAGATCGCTCCAAATTTGGGTAATATCATTATTTTCCTGTCTTTGTGTTGCATTCTTTACTGGACGCATTGAGGACAATACAACATTATAGTTAGGGGTGTAGGATATTCTATCCATTTTGCTGATTAGTCCTTGAATTTGATTACAATTTAGTTACAAAGCATGTTTTTGTTAAAAATTTGAAAATTTTCAAAAATATTTTCTTTCTTTTTTCTCCTTTTTTGGGCATTTTGCCCTTGTTTCCGATGATAAATTTTAATAATTGCCCGATCAAATAGACAATTCAACGATGCATGTTCTCGATTTTAGAAGTTATTAGACTTTAGTCCTAAATCATTTATATTATGAATAACTTTATGAATTAAACTTTATCACGTGAGCACATGCACCATTCTTGTTATATTGATTTGGTTTAAGATTTTTATAACTCGGTATGCTATTATTGCATTGTATATACTTACACCGAGTGAGATTAGAGACTTATCTTCATTTGTGAGTGTATACACTTTTCTTTCCTCTTTGAAAACGTTATAGTCGTTGGTAATCTCTTTATTCCTTCATGGATCGTTCATTAATTGAGTTCATACTTGAAATGTGTTACATGAGAATGATTTTCATATATTGTTTGACTCGAGAATTGCGTATACTTTTTGAAATGATCATAGTCCATCTTTGTATATCACCCATATGACCTTGTCCTCACCCTTTATATGTTCCCTAGTCAACCCACTTGAGCCTAAATACTAGCCTTTCTTTTCATTACCCAAAATCCCATAACCAACTCCAAATTGGAGTTTTATACCATACATATTACCTTACATACCCTTGTTTGGATTGTTACTTGGGATTAAATGTTATTATTGTGTTGTGATTGCAATTTGAGTATGCAAAGAGTAAGAAGTAAAGAGTGAAAAAGAGAAAGTTAAAAACAAAAGAAAACAAAAGAAAAAAAAGTGAGAAAAAGAAGAAAAGAAAAAGAAAGAGAAAGTTGTTTATAGTGTTTGTATGTGATTAAATAATTCTTGTTTCTCTCTCGATTGTTATATCTAATGCTCGTTTGGAAATCATTTGTCCAATTTTGAAATTGCCCACTTTTTCCCATTTTCCCGAGTTTCATCCCCGAACACTTTGAATTCGTATATACATCCCTTTCATTTAGTACCTTAACCTAGCCTACATTACAACTATATTAAAGTCCTATGTGATCTTAAGTAGATGTAATTCAAATGTTTAAATAGTGTTGATAATCTGTGAAAATGCATTTCGCCTTTTTTATATCTGCGGTATCCTTTCACTGAGATTGCAATTTTTATTTCCTATATAGCGCTCTTCATTTGTGACATGTGCGCGGCCTAGTTTCCATTTACATTTACTCCTTATGCCCGCAAGTCCCGTGTGTTACCTCCCTGTTTCAAGTGAATTCATTTGATGAGTGTAATGCCCGTGAGGATTGACTTTTATGCATGCTTTGATATTTAGTATCCGAGTTATTTAAGTTTTTCGCCAAATCATACTTTGCATATGCTCACTCCCCTCCCACATGTTAGAGTTTCAATTCATTGAGGTGCATTCGATAATGTTAATAACTACAAACTTTTCACGCGAATTCGGTTCCTATGCTAATAACATGTTGAAATCTTGTTCGTATTGTTGAGTTTGTCGCATGCATAATTGGGCATATTTTGAGGAAACTTTATGATGTTTGTGGGTTCCATCACTGAAAACCCTCACGAGACGACACTCGTCCACTAGGGTAACCTAGGGGTTTAATGGCTAATTGCATACGCTAAATGCAATCGAATCGCCCGCGAAAGTGGCTTTATGATTTTATACCATATTTCTGTACTTATCCTGCTTTTGGTGCTTGTTGTTCTTGTTGCATCCTATTTCATTGCTAGGGACGAGCAATGTGTAAGTTAGGGGGTGATAATACGCAAATATCGCGTATTTCATCCGTCGAACCTACGCATTTTAGCCCCCTCGGGTGCCTTAATCTCTATATTTAAGCTCGCTAACCATACAACCTCAGTTTATATTGATAACATGCTATATGAGATATAATTGGGCTTTTGTAGGTATTTAGGTACTAAGAATGGGATTCGGATGCATTCCGCGCAATTTTCGTACACAACTGCACATTCAAGGGCAATCCGGTCATTTCACAGCTTGGGTACCTGGCCTGACATCTATATAGAAGTTGTATCTCTCCTCATTAGCTTCATGTGGCCGTGAACGGTGCACAATTCCGAGTCCGTATGCCAAAGTTACGGCGATTTGAGCGGACAAGAATTACATGCCAAAGTAGGGGATTCTGCAGTCTGCCCTGCTTGATCGATCGATCGAGCCTGGGGGTCGATCGATCGACTACAGGGGCCGATCGATCGATCCCCTATTTTTTTCCTGCAGATATTTTCTTTTCTTTTCTTTCTTCTTTTCTTTTATTCTAACTTACTACTTGAGCCAATTTTGATTATAATAAGATATAGAGACATTCATATTCTGATATAGATAGTTTTAGTTAGGGTTTGGTTTGGATAGCTCATTTTCTCTTCTTCTTGGATTGACAACCCATGGGTTTTGTAAGATTGAACTATTCATTTCCATCTCCTTTAATATAGCTTTGTTCTTCATCTTTACTTGCTTTGTAATTTAGTTTACATGCTTTAATTCTTGCTTTCATTGTTTAATTATCATAATTAAGTTTAATTCATCATGCACCCTTAGATAAATACGGTTGGGATTTCATTTTCGCCATTTTCGGGCCCCGAGCTCCGAAAATTAGGTTTTGTATAAAATTGCGTTGAATTGAACCCGCGTCAATTAAAGTCAGATTATTATGCGTTTAACTTTCTATGTCATGTATCGTTAGTGTTTATAGGGATAATCCGAGTTTAATACGTGTGCGACCAATTTTCGGTTAAGTGTTTATTCTCGCAACTTTGGCTTAAATTCCTTAATGTGTGACGTTTATGTTTAATTGATAATGCTCGATTAAATTGCTCTCGAGACGGAATCTCAATTAGTAGTTGTTTCGATCCGTATGGTTGGATGATATCCCGATCCTCGCTTTACCTTTATTTAGACTTAACTTATTCTTTTCTTTCTTTTACAACCAACCATCACCTTTTTATAGTTTTATTCCTGGATTAATAATCTGTTACGATCTATCGAACATTCCCTGTGGATTCGATACCCGACTTACCGCTGTACTCGCCAGTTGAGTGTAGTCGTAATTTAGGTTTTTTGTATAGTTCAGGTGAGCCGAATATAAAATAACCGGCGCGTAGGTGACTCTCGCGCCACGGAGAAACCCCGTCTATCAGACATACCAGCTTTTTTTTCCTCGATAACTTTTAGGAGACTTTTACTTACAGCTAATTTCTCCTCTGCTGACTTGGCCTTCTTCTTAAATTGGCCTCAGTTGTAGCCAATTATTCTTCAGCAGCTGTCAAACTTGTCTCTGTAGTGACCAGTTTTCCCTCAGCAAGAGTGGCCCTATCAACAACCTTCTGCATCTCAGCATCCTAAGCTTTTTTCTTGGATTCCAGAAGTTATTTGGAAGCCTCAACAGACTTCCTCAAACCCTCAAGGGCCTCTTTAACTTCTCCATCAGAAAAATGAACCTACTCATCTTTCTCAAACATTTGATTAAAATTTACTAAAAACTACATAAAAACAATATCATATTATAAGGAGCGTCAAAAGAAAAGAGATATCCAGAGGAAGCAAATAAAGAGGAGATACTTACCATTGCCAAACTTTGGCAAGCATTTTCTACCAACTTCGGTCTTGGCAGGGGGCAAGAGCTACTCTGTCAGTAGAACGGGTTCCGGTCTTAATCAATTTCCTGGCAACATCAGAATGGATAGAGATAGAGGATGACCCCATAGCAGTCAAATCTTCTTGAATCTTCTCGACTAACTCCTAGTCGACAGTAGAACTTTTTTCAACTTGCTTCTCAGGCAAGCCTTTCTTCAATCTCTTAAATTGAGGAGCAGCAGTATTGATTTCTTGATCTGAGGAACTTTCCCTTTCTCAGAAGCCTTAGACTCTTTCTCTGGCTTCTTAGTGTTCCCACCAGCTTTCTTGGCAGGAGGAGATAAGGCTCCAGTAATCAAGTCAGGAATTTTTCTCTTTACCATGGCAGTAAGTGGAGAGGGGGGAATGGCTGAAATTTCCAAAGAATCAAAAGATGAAGAAGTTCCTAAATCCTTCTTTGCCCCAGCAAATTCATCAGACGAGGAAGCAGGGATTGGCTCTTCTTCAAGATTAATGGTATCAACAACTATTAAAGTGGTGGGTGGGGTAACAAACGAAGTTATAGAACTCCTGTATTGCAGCAGATAAGAGGCAGCTCTGGGATGTTCCCCGCCAATATTCTGCCGGATGTTCCAAAGAAATTTTAGTTCTCGTACGTTCACAACCCCATATTTAGGACACTTATTCTTACTCTCAACAGCTCAAAACTAGAAATAAGACAAGAAAGAATGATTTAGCATATCATTAAACAGTTGGTAAGCAAAAATAGGGGAGTATAGTAATGAAAACCAGTAACCTATGCCTGACCCACTTGGGAGCATATGGAGCCATTATACTCCTCTCCTATTTGTAAAGGAGCATTTTGCCAATTTTTAGCAATGACTCCATAATAAAAATAATCCTTATTTGAGTCTAGCGAATTGGCAATTAAGTCTACCCAATCAGGAATATTTTGTTCCCGCCTAAATTCTTCTAAAGAATTCCCATGTACGATGTAAACCATGGATATGGTAAAAGAAAGAAAGAAGACAAAATGAAAAGGGAATGATAGCTTACATATAAAATGGAGACTTAAGTGAAGGAGGAACTCAAAGAAGGCTTAGATACAAAGAACTTGAAGAAGAAGAAGAAGAAGAATAGTTCGAAAGCTTGAGAAAGGTTTGGTAAAGAAAATCTGGCAAAATCTCACCTTTTATAGCTAACCTGGAAAATCGTGCATAAAATGATTATCTACTTCAATGATTGACATCTTGACGGCCTTGCAGTTATCATAACACGAAAATACCAATTTACCCTTTGGTGGTTTGCAAATTTTCAAATTATTTACAAAAATGCCACTGCAAAATCAAAACATGGAAAAAATTTACAAGTCCCACATCTCGGCATGCGCCGATCAACAGAGAAGAAAATATACTCCATCCTTTCAACAAAAGCATCAAGAATGATGTATTGGGGACTTTTGTTGATACCAAAAATCATCCACCTAAGTGGATCAATCAAAAGTGGACAAGTGTCTCGCTACGTGGTAGAAATCCTAGTCAGCAGATAATTTCTAGGCAGGAATGCTGACTAAAGTAAAGAATGTAGACCATCAATATAAATGAAAAGCCATCACACGGGAAGTGTAACCAAAGCTATTATCACACGTGATTCTTACCACCCACCATCACATTCATTATGTACAGGTGTAAAGGCTTAATGTATAAAGGCATTCCATCCCTTGATATTCCAACCCTTGATTTCCAGGTCACTATAAATACATTGTATTCCTTTCATCAAAGGTAAGATAGAACGGATTCTAGGATATTATTATTAACAAGAGTACCTACCTTTATGTAATCTCCCAAATCAATACCATGATAGTGGACGTAGGCTTTTTTACATAGCCGAACCACTTAAAAACCTTGTGTCTCTCTTTTAATTATATCATTACAATTTTATATTTTATCTGTGATTATAAATTGGATCAAGTCCAGTTTTTTACATCAACAGCATCCATGTGGCTGGACATCTAAAAGTTTTTCAAAATAGATTTGATATGGGTCAGAGGACAAAACCTTTTAAAAACATTTATCAAGTAATTAAAATGCACTAATAAATATGCAGTACAACCTTCCATATTTAAGTTAGTGTCGCGCTCCTATGAGATACCCCTCACCTCTCAACTATAGTGCACACTTAATGTTTGCTCTTAACTTTCCTAGTTATTCTACCCTGCCTAACTAGTCTCCATATAACCATTGGTCCACAAACTACCCTGTCTTACGCATATTTTCTATGATTATCTTGCATATCCGCAAAATAATGATAATTGTCAATTATAATTAAATTAGTTCGCTTCAAATACCTATCTATAGTTATCAATGTTCACAAGTTAATATCACATAATTCGTTTCAACCAATTATCACTAGCTATCAAATCATTATTCACACTTAATGTCTTAAGTCTGTATATAATTTTCTTCACATATATATGTATTTTCCATATCACAACAAGTAGACATATATATCACTCATTATATATGTAATCGCATACATGAATGTACTCCAGCTTCTGAATGCGAACTCACTAGCATGCTATCGTGCTCCAAGAATGTCCTCTACACTCTGGGCAGCTAGGTTAGAATCTCACCATTGAATCTGAAAATCTCAAACGAATGTTAGAGGCGGTCATGGCCTTAAGTTCGTGGTCATAAAAATACCAAATTATTCCACAGGACTCCAACCCTACATCACATGGTCATCCACATCTCCTATGATCCTGGGGAACAATGCTACCTCTGCAGGGTTTCGCCAGAGTGATCTCCCACGGCGCGCAACCTCTATGATAGCATATCCGCTAGGATGGGTATGTTTCGCATAAATATCATATACACATATATATATATATATATATATATATATATATATATATATATATATATATATATATATTCACAAAGTTATGCTAATTCGTGCCTATCATCCGAATCACTTGCCTACTTATCGGAGTCTATCCCTAACTCTTAATTAATTTAAGTTATCACCAATTAAATTAATAACATAGCATAACCCTTCTAAAATACGTGGACTTTTCCCACTATCTCGTAAATAAAAATAATTAAATTAATAACATAGCATCACCTTGCTAAGATACCTGGACTTACCTAACCAGCCCATGAAGAATTTTATCCGAATTCTTCTATTCAAAATTCTTATTAAATTACTTTAAGAGTTTTTTGTCTCACTTCTTTAACTTCAATTCGGAATGTACCCTCTCATCCCAAAGTAGTTTAAAAGTTTCTAAGATCACTTATATAAGTCTATGTTATTTTATGGGTCGTTCCAGAAAATCGAACCTTTTTATCCTGGAAAACAACCCATACTGGGCCATTCCAGAAAACCGAACATGTTTATCCTGGATGCGAACCAATTCACTTTGGCCATCAGGCCCAAAACCATGTAGTTTTGATTCGGGAAAAATTCAACATATGTTCTTCCCCAATTTTTGTCCCAATCACCCTCTAAATCATTTTCCTACACTACCCAATTAATATAAAATGTAAGGGTACATCTTTTAAATGAATTTAACACCCAACAATCATTTTACTTCAAAGGATTCAATCATCAAATAAATCCATGCTTATGAGTCTCAATTATGAACATCACAATTTAACGTAGTTTCAATTCAAAAACCCAAACCTATAAATATCTATCAATATGTTATCTTTATGATATGGAATTCATTCAATAACGTCATACATCAATTTAAACCACTATTTATGGAATTTATTTCAACCAAAACCCCATTTACATGCAACCCCTCACCCAAAAACTTGTTTTCATAGCACCTACCATGATATGAATTGAAACTACTACATATATGATTAAGCAAGTTAATTGTTTGCCTTAAATTTTTGTCCTTGAGTGTAATGGATTAACACTAGGAGTCCTTGAATCTCCTTCAAATTTGGCCTCCTTTAGGGCCCTCTCTTGATTTCTCTTCTTTTTCCTCTCTTCCTCCTCTCTTAGGGTTTTAAAATAATGAAGTGGATTCCTACCCACATTAACCCTCTTTTTTTAAATTCCTAATCCCAAAATTAAGTTATTATGCTAATTTAAAATGACCCAAATACCCCCAAGTGAGCCCGGACTAGTCTAAAAAGCCCTTGGAACCCAATTACTACCTCGGGTACTTAATTCTGAGTATTTCGACCTATTCGGGATCAACTGTGCACTCGAAATCTCCATACGAGTTGCTATAAATTAATTTCCTATCTCAAACTTAAAATAGTCTACTAGCAAGACCTGATTGAGATATCGTCAAATTCTCGTTGTTATTACCCACTACGACGTACTAATAATTGGCCAAATTTTATTTACTATAATCACACTAGTAAATTTACCACATAAATATTAATCTTATTCTCACAAATTAATACCTATTATAAATAATTAAATTATGACACACGTGTAATTTAAAATACTTGGAATAATTAAATCTATAATTATTTAAAAATATGGGTTGTTTTCTACTCCCCCCCTACAATGGAATTTTGTCCCCGAAATTCATATATGCCCGGTATTAAAAACTTCGGATCCTTACACGCGCTGCCTCCATATGTATTCAAAGTTAAACTTGATAATATTTTGGTGCTTCCACTATACAACCGCTAGTGGAACCATTCTGACTGAAAGTCTACTCACTACAACCCAAGATTAGCGACAAGTCTATTTAAACTCTTACATATCGATATATTCCCTCATTCTTAAGGTCTCACCTATATAATGATACGTCAAAACTATCGTCAATCCTCTAACAATATTTCAAAAAGACGATCATGTACTCCACTTTCTCCATTATCTCCATGTTGGAAAAGGCCCCACTTCCATAGGTGCCAATTTCCCTTGTTACCAAATCGCGTAACTCTTTTCATGGGAGACACCCGCAACAACACCTAACCACTCAAGTTAGACTTCAAAAACTTCGGTTCAAGGCAATGTAACTCTCACAAAATTACTTAACCATACTAAAATGTCTTAGATTAACTCAATCCTAACCGACGAACCCTGAATCACGTCGAGTACGAGAAACTTGTTAATCCCCACTCCTAACCAACCAAAGGGTGGATGATAAGATCTCCGTATGAAGCATCAGAAGGTTCCACGCATATAATATATTGCTATGAGTTATTACACGCAACTCTATCGCTGTTAATTACTTCACTAATTACCCTAGAATTCCAGATGCACATTTTTAGTGCATCATCTAACATCTTAGTCTCCCCCCATTTACCCATTAGTCTATGGGTGGTACATCTGCTCAAATGCACATCGAGAACCATAATAATGTTCTCTGGTACCTTGTGCCAGCTCATTCCCTTCTTTTATGAAATGTTGGGCACATTGCCCGCTAGTGTAACTCACCAAATTAATAATATCTGCTATAGTGACCATATTAGTCAACAAGTTCCATACATCAAAGGAAAGGTTAACCCTTTTATGATGTTGGTAGCCCATTACTGACTCCATCAGTTTGCCTACTCATTCCATCATTGGAGTTTCTAAGTCTTAAAAAATTTCCCAATCAAATCGTCTCGGACCAACCCTTACTTATCTAACAAGTGATGCAATCGAAGACCTTTTCCCCATGTCTCACTCCACATCGACCCACACACTCAACATCCTAATTTATATGATACATCCTACTCCCTTTTTAGAGGTATACTAAAATCATGACCCATGTGTCACTCTAAAAACTGTGCATTTTGTAGGTCTCTCTTATCTGATAAATTTAACATCCTATTTATGCGTAAGCACCCTCCGAACTATGTTGAGTATGACTCCTCTCTAATCCCCAAAAATGTTGGACATTCCTTTAAAAGAGATCCCCCGCCTGTATCCTTATAGTCTTTTTACCAATCTCTTGTGTTATAGCTTCCTTTCTTTACACATATTCGAACTATCTTTCTCCTCGACGAGATTCAGTCCATATTAATTTTCCAACTCTTCTTCTAAATTACCCAAATGCATAAGTTCAGCACATACATTTTCGCATCTCCTAATCACGGACGACACTAAAAAGTCAACAAACCATGGCACCCATACACCCTATATCCCGTGGATCTCTGCACAATTATACCATACATAACATATATATATCCAACTACGCCCCGCCTACTCGATGTGAGTACATAGTAAGGGTATATACTCTACCAATCATAATTTAATTATTCTCGAGATTTCCCTCCTATCCACTAATGGTGCAAATGTTCCATAGTGCTTCCTACATTGTAGTAACAATTCCATACCCTACTGACCGCATGTATCCCAACTTTCAACCATCACTAAGCTTCATGCCTATGACGTCTGAAAAGGGAAATCCAAACAAGGAACCCCCTCGAGACACTATTGTCTAGTATTATGGGTCACTGAGATCCGTAAGCACAAAGCATATAACCAGGACAGCCGAAGACCTGTCCCCCGACACATAATTCTTATCGTCCCCTCCCAATTCACTCAAAGAGCCATACAATACGACATTCTCACTATCGTTAGGTCCTCAGCGCTAAATTAATAATGAGCTAAACCTCTTCGCTCGATAGTAAACCCGATATCCCCTAAGTCACATCAATAAAGTCCCTACACACTGGGATTGAAAATAACAAGACATCTATACTTCCTAGATTATTTTTTATAATATAATACATATATAGGCTCGACCCTCTTTCAGGTGATACATTGCAAAAACAATACATTTTACCCTGGAATAGAAAATAGGATAGTCTTACTATAATTGTCCACCATCGCTCAAAACTTTGCTAACGAGTCAATACCCACGATAATAATATGCTCTATCCTTATAACTCTTAAAAGGAGGAAAACTATCACAAAATATAAACATTCTCTTAATGTATGTACCCGCTCCCCTGCGAGCGGCACCAAAGAGCCCCACTACCCAACGGTAAATATATGCCTAATAATAAGGCTGACACTACCAATGCACTCACTAAACCCGACTCACCCGTGAATTTTATTGTTAATAAGCATATATTGTTATGCACCCATGTCACCCCAAACTTACTATGCACTCATAAGGATAAATCAAAAAAATTACCTTTAATTTCTAATTGCCTTGCCTGGTCAACGGGTTCCTGAACATAATTCTCATGTCGGAACAGACCCAAGAATTTTTGTAATGGTTGTATCTCAAGGATATGACGCGACTAAAAATGTGTCTCATAAATGCGTTCACTCTAGGCTCAAGTGCAAGCCTGTCGCTCAAGTAATAATCCGATAAGTCGAGAACGTATCCACATGAAAAAAGGACAACGGAGTTGTGACGATGGGAAAAGACGAAGGAACCCTAACTCTGACTCTAAAAAGAAAGGAAAAAATGATTTGGTTTTTGAGAATGATTATGCTAAATTCAATTATGAAATTATTAAGAAATTCAATTATACTAAACTACCTAAAATATGAATGAAAGATGATTTGAAAGTTTTATTTAAATGATGAGAAAAACAGGACGGGAATACAATCCCCCAACCCTAGTGAATTGCAGTTATAATACTAATCGTAAATTTAACTGATTAAATTGACCCGGAATTTAGTACTCCCAATCATTATGTATACGAGGTTCAAGCCCGCGTCATACCTAATCTGAGGATGAGTAAATCGGTATCGCGATAGTAACACTCGAATTGCATTCTAAATCATCACGGTTACCCATAGGCAAACGAGGTATAAAGACCTACAATTGTTATGTTCCTATGCGAGAGAGTCGTATTCAATCACTAAATTCAGAGGATTAATTTTATACACGTACAATTAACACCTCAGGCTGGGTTCATGTATCCCCGCCTTTTAAACCTAGCCGGACATATTAGACTGAAGGATACATGAAATAGTAACGTTGCATGCGAAAGAACTCATGATAAAACTAGATTGAAATACGTAGCTAAGTATTATGAACGCAGAAACTTATTCAAATCACGCGAGAAAATTACCATGCAAGAACAATAATCATAAGAATGAAACTTGGATTACAACTTGAAAACAAACCCGGAATTGTATCAATCTTGCAACAATTAATTCAACTTATGTTCCTAGATATTCTTCTCCTTTTTTCTCTACCAAAACAAAAAAAAATTATCCAGAATTGTTGTTCTCCCCCCACTAAGTACGTCCAAAACTGTTTTAGAAAGAGTTGTAACTTCCTGGGATTCTTTGGACCAATCAGAATAAAGGAAAAAAATTCGCGCTTCAGGACCCCCGAACCGGTTCGCATGTTCCCTGAACCGGTTCGCCCCCCAAACCGGTTCATATTGGGTTTGGGAAAGTTCGCTGGTTTGGAAGTCCTTTTCTTTCATTCTAACACTTAGAATTTTTTTCTTGTTTTCTTCCTTTCTTCCTTGGATTTTTCTTCAACTTCAACTGGTCATAACTCATCAACCGTAGCTTATATTTGGGTACCATTTCTTTCAGTGTTCTCGTTGTTCCAAGATTTTCAACTTTCCAGTTGACTCCTACTTCGAGATCTGGTTGCAGGATTACCGAAATGCCCTTGAACTTGCCTTCCTAGCCTTTCTTTCATTGTTTTGCTTTCTCTTTTGCACCGCTTGCATAATTAACTTGTAAAACAAATAGGAGAAACATGAAACATGACATACTTGACAACGAAGGTTAGTAGCATAAATGTGCATTAAATCCATATCGGTTGCATCACTCGGGTTCACAAATGTACCGAAATTAGGGGAATAAATATATAATATTTATGCCCAATCAGGATACCATCCCCTAGTGGCCCTCTGCCTCACTTTAGGCAATCCCTCTTCTTGTGGCCTGTCTCCCGATAAGTGAAACAATGCCCCAAACAATCTCCCTATCTTTGGCCCTGGTGGCCCTGTCGAAACCCCCCTTCTCTCAGTTAGAATTCCCTCAATCTGAATCTCTTAAACGGGTCCCTTTCTTGGTTATTCTCCTAAGTGGGGCCCACTAGCACCGATTATAATAATTATTGCTCTACTAACTAGACTCCTCAATCTCTTAGCTCAGTTCATAGCACTTACAAAAGACATTGACGACATCACCATAGTCGTTCAGGTCGTATTTCCTCCTCAAAGCTGGCATATTCTACACATGAGACCATCATCAACCCAAAGACCATTTTTACTCCGTAGCCACCTCGTCGGGTAGGAATTTTGCTAAACAAGCAAATTCTCCTTCATATTCATCTACTGTCCATCCCTCATGTAATAACCAATGAAATTTCCCTCGCATTTCTGTTTAAACAGCTGATGATAGGAATTGTGGTCAAATCGCACCCCAAATTCCACGATATTCGTGGTATCTCTCCTCAGATGTGGTGATTGACTCCGATCACTACAACACTTCTCCTATGAGTTAAAAATTTCACCCAAAATTTAAATCTTGAGTGTCACTGAACTCCACCATACGCAATTGCCTTTGGATAATGCCCTTCCATTTGCTAATCACACTTTCTTACTTTCACCGAATTATTGCGGATGGAACTTCTAAAAATCCCCTTTGACTCTCTCCCTTACTAACTATATTAGGTGGGTCAGAATTGGCACCACCATCTGCTATGATGGTACTTAGAGAACCTGTTGTGACCTAGTGGTTATCACAGCGTCAACTGCCTGAATAATAATAGTGGTGACTCTTACCATAGTCACCATTCCTAGAATACTCTATGGCTTTGGCTGAGCCTCTCCTCCAGTAGTCCTCCTAATGGCCCTCGTTGGTCGTCCAATATTTTTCGGTATACAAAACCAATCTAAACTCGTATATGATTTGCATCAACTATAATCAAAAGCAGGAGAACGTAAGTCTCATTATGAATCGATAGTCCTAAGCATAGGGCTCTATATCAAAGAAAAGAAACGCTGAAAAACATAATAAGCCGCAAAGATCCTAAGGACACTATAATCTGATGCTATAATACCATCGGTGATCGAATTCTTAGCATCATTGTCGAAAACATTTTAAATTACTAACCACTTATTAATTAAATAAGTCGGATCCATATTTTATCTTTAATTAACATAAAACAATATTAACCAAACAACAATAATCGCATATACATTAATCAATATAAATGAAACCATAATGTAAAGTGTAAAGCAGATATAAATAAATAAAGTCCCCGAATAAACTACCGGGTAAAAATCTAACCCATCCAATCCATCTGACTAAAATAATCTGAAATACATAAGTCTGAATGAAAAGGGGAAACACGCCTAACCAATACTGGAATAGAGAACCTAATCTATAATGTCAATAATATAATCGTCTTCTCGAAAATCCTTCAATCCTCCACATCCGCTGCAGCTACGTATCCCTGGAAAGAATAATCATCCTTGGCGTCCCTGTGGTTGGACACCTAAAAGTTTTTGAAAATAGATTTGATCCGAGTCAGAGCCCAAAACCTTTAAAACACATTTAGCAAGTAATAACAATAGATTAATAAATATGTAGTACAGCCTTTCATATTTAAACAAGTGTCGCACAAACATGAGATACCCCTTACCTCTCAACTATAGTGTGCACCTAATGTATTCTCTTAACTCTCCTAGTTATTCTATACCGCCTAACTAGTCTCCATATAATAATAGGTCCACACACTACCCTATGTTACGCATATTTTATACAATTAGCTTTCATATCCTCTTAACAATTTCAATTCTCAATTACAATGAAATTAGTTCATTTAAAATAACTATCACTAGTTATTAATGTTCACAAGTTAATATAACATAATTCGTTTCCAATAACTTTCATTGTTATCAAATCATTATTCACACTTAATGTCTTAAGTCTGTATATAATTTGCTTCACATATATATACGTATTCTCCATATCACAATAAGTACACATATATATCACTCATTATATATGTAACCTCATCCATGAATTTCCTCCACATTATGGACGAGAACTCACTAGCATGCTATCCTTCTCCAAGAACGTCCTTCACACTCTGGGCAGCTGGGTCGGAATCTCACCATCAAACCTGAAAATCTCAAATGAACGTTGGAGGCGGTCATGGCCTTAAGTTTCTTTGTTATAACCATACCACATCAGTCCATGTGACTCAAACCCTACATCACATGGGCATCCGCTACACCTATGACCCAGGGGAACGGTACTACCTCTGCAAGGATTTGCTAGAGTGACCTCTCACGTCGCGCAACCTCCATGATAGCGTATCCCCTAGGATGGGTATGTTTCACCTAAATATCATACACACTGATATTATTCGTACTCATATATATATATATATATATATATATATTCAAAAAATTCGTGTCTATCACCCGAAACACTAGCCTACTTATCCCAAGTCCATCCCCAACTCTTAATTGATTTAAGTTCTCACTAATTAAATTAATAACATAGCATATCCCTACTGAAATACCCGGGCTTTCCCAACCAGTACGTAAATAAAAATAATTAAATTAATAACATACCATCACCCTGCTAATATATCCATACTTACTCAACCAACCCGTAAAGAATTTTATATGAATTCTCCTGTTCAAAATTCATTATTAAATTACAACAAGTGTTGTTTATCTCACATCTTTAACTTCAAATCCGAATGTACCCTATGATCTTAAGGTAGTTTAAAGGTTTCTAAGATCACTTCTATAAGTCTATGCTATTTTATGGGACTCCCAAACCAACCCGATTTTTTTTTATTTAACGAAACCCTTAAAAACAATACACACTGGGTAGTTCCAGAAAACCGAACCAGCTCGACCTAGAAGTGAACCGATTCGCTTTGGCAGACAGCCTCAAAACGACATAGTTTTTATTTTGACAAAATTTAACCTATTTTCTTCCTTAATATAAGTCCTAATCACCCTCTAAATCATATTTCTACACTAACCAATCAATTTAAAATGTAAGGGGGCATATTTTAAATGATTTTAACACCCAAAAATCATCTTAATTCAAAGGATTTAATCATCAATCATCAAATAAATCCGTGCTTATGAGTCTCAATTATGAATACCTTAATTTAACCTAGTTTCAATTCAAAAACCTAATTACCTATGATCAAACCTGTAAATCACTATCAACATCTTATCTTTATGATATGGGATTCATTCAATAACATCATACATTAATTTACATCGCTATTTATGGAATTTATTTCATACAAAACCCCATTTACATGCAAACCCTCACCCAAAAATTGGTTTTCATAGCACCTACCATGATATAAATTAAAACTACTACAAATATGATTAAGCAAATTAATTACTTGCTTTAATTATTCATAGGGTCTGAATCGTCCTCCTGTGTAATGGATTAACGCTAGGAGTCCTTGAATCTCCGAGAAGCGACAAAAAAGAGAAAAAGGAAGATAGGGAACACACAAACATAAGTATCAAAAAAACAATAGAGGAGAAAGCAAAGGGAAACGTAAAAGCATATTAAGTTTCCGTTCTCTCTTTTTCCACTTTGTTCTATTTCTTTGAAGATTCCCACTATTCCTTTATTCTTTTCTTCTTTCTTTTCTTTGTCTAAATTTTTTAGTGGCATTCTTGGATATTCTAATAGGATGAACTTTCCTCTATTTTTTTCCATTTCCCCAATTGGTTTTCCTTGTTTTTGTTTCTTGCTTTTATCTTTTCACTTTTTTATTTTTGGTTGTATTCTCTATTTCACTGATATACTTTTGTTCTTCTATCTCTTTTGTTTCTAATATAAAGGGTATGGATCCACACTCATTATAGCTTAAAGAAATCTCCCTTGGCATTGTATTTTGCCAAGCAAAGGATGATTTTTTTAGTATACAAAAAAAATGCTCATAAGAATATGAGACCCAACCACGTCTTAAAATGCAAGACCGTCTCCTTTTTTTAAAGGTGACTTCGACTTCCTTGCGGTCCACAAGGTTCGTAAAAAATGACTTGTCACCGGTCATGTGCCTAGAGAATTCATTATCAAAATACCATTGGGGGTATCTTGAACTTTGAGAGCAACGTGAACAATAAGGGCTTCATCGTCTTATTTCGATACCCAAGTGGAGGAAAACTTTTGTTCAACCCTTATTGTTGTTGGATCTAGTCATAGAATTAAAAGCTTTCTCAAAAGGCAAAGGCATCCTTTGAAACTCTTCCATTGACCTTTAAGAAGTCGCGACTAGGACCTCAATTTTCTCTCTATGGATAGCAAAATCGCTATAGTGGCCCACAAGAATATGTGTATGTTGAGTCCTTCATAACTTGTAGCAAAATTCCCTAAGGTGGCCTCTTCTTTTACAATGAACTCAAACATAGATATATTTGGGTCTACCGTGGTTAATTCTTTTATGTTAAACTCTTTTTTGTGGCTTAGGTCGAGGATAATATGTATCTACCACAAACTTAGGAATTGGTTTCGATGTGGCATGAGAAGTGGATGCACCGGCATAACCTATTCCTTGACTTTCCCTAAAACCTACAACAAGACTGAGAAACATCTTTCCTACCTTCTTCGATGTATCCTCTATAGTAACCTTGACCTCCCGGGAACATTCGAGATATTTCTCGAGTTGGGATACAAGGGCTTTAATTTCTCACAAGTCTTTAATGAAGCTCAAATATCTCTCGTAGACTATCCACTTTGTTAGTCAAGTCACCATTTTTCCTCTCCACTAAAATGATTCACTCTCCTAAAGAAACTCTCCCTAAGGAATATCTTTCTCTCGACTCTCTTAAATCCTTCTCTAAAGCTAACACCCTAATCACCAAATTTTTGTTTTGCTTTTTTATCTTAAAGGACTCGGCATAAAGTTGACGTAAGCACGTTGGAGGACACTTTCTCCTTCACTCAAAACTTCATCTACCTCACTCTCTCCAAAATGATTAGACTCACTATCGAGGTCATCATGTTCGGAAATGTCCTCATCGGTATGAGACGTACTCGATGTACTAAAATGACTAGTAATAAATGCAGTGAAGTTACGTCCATGCGATGTTTCCCCAGAATCCACCGACTCGACATTGCTATCACTAAAAGTCACATTAAAGGCAACTTTTTCATGCCTGTCTCTTTATTCTCGTAGAAAACTCGTGAGCTTTGTGATCCTTACCCTCATATTCATAGCATCTCTCCTCATCTTTCTTAGGGTACTCTCCTGTCACTTTTTCAAAATACATAAACTTTTTATCTTTCTTAAAATTTTTGTATTCTTTGGAAGTATTTTTTTCTTATTTTGAGAATTTTTTTTATTTCTTTTTGTAAAAATGGCAAGATCATTGGATCAAAATCATAATCAGAGTTAGAAGAAACCTCCTATTTCCTTTTAAATTAAACTTTCAAAGAAATCCCCTTTTCCTTTGGCTTAATAGTTTTGGGAAACATACCAATTTCAAAAGTTTGAAGGTCTCCAACGAGTTCTTTTGACATAGGTGTATTTAAAATTCCCAACGAATTGAAGACAGCGACCTTAGGAACAAAGCAGGATGGAAGGGATCTCAAAATCTTTTTCACGACTCTTGTCTTAGAAATTCTCTCACCCAAATTGAAATTAGAGTTGACTATATTAGATAAACGTGCATAAAACTCATCAAAGGTTTCAATATCTAGCATAGTAATGGTCTCATACTTTATGGTTAGATTCTAAAATGTATAAGATTTCACACCATTGGTACCCTCGTGAGTGAGTTGGATGATATCCCACGCTTCTTTAGACGTAGTGCATGTCATGGTGCGACGAAACTTGTAAGGGGTGATGGCTCCAAAAATTGCACTAAAATGGTGTGAATTGAAATTTCTCAATTTAAATTCATCATTTGTAGAAGTGGTGACGGATATAGGACTTACGACATCTCCATTAGTCACAGTGGGTGGTGTCCGCTCTCTTTCACACACAAGTCATACCCTCTCGTCAATTGATTTTAAAGCAAACCTCAATCTAGCATTCCAATATTCAAAATTTAACCCATAAAAAATGGGAACCCTATTATACAAATTATCCATATAAACCCAATTTAATGATCACACAATAAATTAGTGCAACTTTCTGTATGGAATAATTTGTATATTAGATTACCCACATGAAGATCCAATTTTTAACCAAAATTTATCTTGATTATAATTAGGTGTGAATTCAAGATAGAGTCCAAATTAAATACCCAAACCCCAGCAATCAAAATAACCCAATGACATAAAGAAGATGTTTTGAGGAAAAATTCCTTTAGGGAAAAACCTATATTTCATCATTATAAAAGAATTTGATAGACTAATTGACTTACAAACTACTTAGAGCTCCACTAAGTATAATGCACAGAGTCTTCAAATCATTGATAGAAAGTCATTCAGTCCAGAACCATCCACAGGAATCAGATCTTCCTTTAGTATCAGCCTCAGGATTACGAAATCCTTTTTTCATCAGTCGTAGAGTCCCAACTCCGTAATCAGCAGTAGAGTAAACAATATAAGGTCTTGATGTCGTGTATGCAAATTGGGTTTGACAAAACTCAATAAATCATATTAATAGGTGTATGATTTGGAAAAGAAAAGTATTTATTTGAAATAAAAATTGGAAATATTTTAGTGCATTTATTGCAATTTATTTTCACCAAAAGAGTTATCTAGAACATACCAAAAGAATCCATTTTTGGAAAAACGTGTTTTTTGAGGCGGTGAAGTCATTCGAACGAAATAGAACTTCATTTGAATGAAAATAAGGTTTTGTTCTAACCAGGTCCAATCTCGTTCGAACGACAGGCCTAGGTCGTTCCAACGACCTTTCAACTAGAGTAAAAATGTCAAAAAGAGATTGCTCTTTAGAAGCTCATTAGATTTTTGTTCTAACCACTTAAGAATTTTATTCCAACGAAATCAATCCTTGTTCGAACGAGATTAAAATATCGTTCTAATGAAATCAAAAATAAAAAATATATTTTTTTAAAATCCTTTTTATGAAAAAAATTCCTCTAGTATAAAAATCATTCCAAAATATAATTTACTGAGAAATATCAAAAACACAAAGTTGTATACCTACATAAAGTGTCCGTGACAATTCTAGTGTCTTGAAATTTGGAAATGATGCTCGGTCACTAATATGTCTTCAACAATCGTGGAACCAATGCGGATATAGTGTTCATTTTCCAACTTCAATTTGTAACAAGATATGCCAAAATATCTAGGCTATGAAGAATTATAAAATATTGCTCTTACATTCCTTGCCAAAAAAAAATTGTGTCGTTCTCCAAGAGGTCCCCGAAAAGCTTCGTCAACTTTATCTCAAATCATTGATGTTGGACCTCAATTACACCACTAAGGAAGGGTATAAGACTTATCAGACATGGAATCAACCCTTAGTTAATTTATTTTCATGAATTGTGAAATACACTATGAAAATATACTTTTTATATATAAAAAAACTATTTCCTTAGAAATTATTTTTTTGTGTATTTTAAGTATGGTTGTTCTAGGTTGTAACAAATTTACTTAGGGTTAATTTCACATATATTTTTATAATATATTTAAGGAAAAATTGGACAAATCCCTTGACAACTTTCCATAGTGAAATATTCCTTCATTGCAAAGAACAACTCTTAACTGGTAATTTTTCCTCTGTGCGTTTCCTTGGTTCTTTACATGCCACTTTCACTTTAGGTTTTCTCCATCAAATATTTTCTTCATTTTAAGGAAGCTACTGGTGAACGTTTAACAGAGCGTTGAAAGAACCATTTTGGATGATCTTTCCTTAAGATCTCATTGGATAGTATTTCAAGGACACTTTTTTGTCTAATTCAGTCCTCCTAACCTATTAGACTCCTAAATGTTTCCTACCTCGTGATTATATAGTTGTGATTATATATTTATGTGCTAAACACTCTTCCAACCTAAGAGAGAAAACAAGAAAAGTCTTTTTGCTAATCGAAATCATTTCATTATTTAAGAGAATATTTTTCCCTCCTCTTCTTTGAGTTCTTCAATCCACAGCTTTTGGAATTTTTCTTTAAGAAAGCCTTATAGATTTACATAGTCATCTATTTTATCATTTTTTTTAATTTAAACTTGGGTTCATGAGTGTATAAATTCTCTACTTTGACTTGAAAAACTATTTGTGAGATTTAGATCACCATACCCTTGTAAAACACATACCCAACCTTATAGGTTTCCCTTACAATCCTAAGTGTAGCTTTTATGGGTATTGGAAGGTTTTAACCTTGTAACGAAGTTGCAACAATTTTAAAGAATTATTTTTATGTCAAGTGGAATTTGAAGACATTGGTCGCGGATCAAAATCTGGGGTGGTTATTAAGCATTCTTCATCTCTCTAGTCTTTCTTTAAAAGATATGGTGTGAAAGACTGTCTGTAAAAGTTGTGTAAATGTCTCATAGTTTTCTTTCGTAATAATCTACCATTGAATAGTTCTCTTTTATTTCGGTTTGAGATTTTCCCCGTTCCTGGGATTTTCCTTCGTATATCTGGTCTTGTGATTATTATTTTACTTTTTTGCATATTTTAGAATCATTGTCTCAATTTAAGAAGATAAACTCCAAAACTTAGGAAAATATTTTTATCACGGCGATTTTTAGGATTTTTATCACAAATTTTATTAGAGATATCAAGATGTTTGGCGCATCCAATAAATATGGATCACGATGTTTGGGGTAGACCTCAATATCGAGAAGATTTCATAACAAAACCATAAGACCAATTGGGGATTCAAGTGTCAAGAAATATAACTTAATTATCAGACAATCTCCATATTTTATATTTATATATTAATTTTCATTTATCTTTTTACTAGATCCAATTATGTTAAATTTGACATCGATAGTGAATTTGGTAAATTTTTCTGTTCATTTTTCCCCTAAACTTCTTTATGTTTCCTTCTTATGAAACATTTGATGAAAAGACACAATAAAGATTTAAATGCATATATGGCAATACTGATATCCTTTCATTTTGTAATTTTTCTATTTTTTGTATCTTCATAGATTGTATCAATACAAAGCTTAAAAGGTAAGAATATTATACTAGTATAGAACTAAGAATAGGAATGAAAAGAAAAAGGTATTAATATTCATCGTTTTTTGTTCTTGTTTATTTTTTTGTTCTTGTGAAACCTTTAGTTACGATGGATATATATTATCAATAATGAAACATTATCACTCAGGTTAATGTCGATTCATATATTTTCCTCCTCCAATTATGATTCTTTCTTATATTTCTTTTTCTATTTATTGAGGTCACAACTATTTATCTTGAATCCATTACACAACTAGAAACATAACATCAACTAATTAAGTTGTATGCTGTTAAATTAGTACAATGCTTTTATATTAAATTATATATTCATTTCTTTAGTTTCTAAAGTTTCTCACTTTTACTCATTTAGTATTAGATGTTATCTAGGATATATGGAGACTCCATGAGTTTGGTCAATCAAACATGACCTAGATTTTACTTATCATCTAAATTGATGGATTATGCTTCCTTGAGAAAATATATTATAACGACCATTAAGTTACTAGAATTTTTTTCGCTAGATCAAACTAACATAATTTGAGGGTTATGGATTTTAATGTGCAAAATATATATATATATATATATATATATATATATATATATATATATATATATATATATATATATATATATATATATATATACATATAAGTACCTAACAGTATATCGTACATTGTTAACTTGACAAGAATATTTTTCAAGCTCTCACTTTCTGTGTAATCTATAATTTTTCCTACTTGGAGGGTTCATGAAATTATGTTAATATGACAAATCAGTTTCTTGGTTGCCATTTTATTTACACTATTAGTGTAAAAAGAAATGGAATATAAAATTTTCCATTAGAAATTTCTCTCAATCACATCTATATCTTGTGCTCGTAATTATTACATTTATGTCTTCAATTTCTCTCGAACAAAGCTCCATAAAGTTTTTTAAAACATTTTGAAATAAATGAGTGTTTGTTACAAATTCCATCTTCCTTCTCCCATCATATTTTATGTCCCTGCAAATATTATTTTGGTGGAGCTGGAATGAAGATGGAACAACAGAGATTAAATTACAAACCCAATTGCTATTTTATAAAAAAATTGTCTAATCACATTTAACCCATCTTTGGTGGTGAAGGTCGGGGACATTTTACTATTACTAGTAAATGCAGACGTGCGTTACACATGTAATAACGTTAGAATATGGTATTTGAAATGACATATAATTAGACCATGTCACTTAGCTATTAAGTACGATTGAGTCTTTGAGTAATGCAAGATTGAAACAAAATGTATATATTTTTTACAAAATTGAAACGGCACTTACAACAATTAACCATCACAATGCGTTGCATGTGTGATCAATGGTTAAATTTACATTTTAAAATGATAACTACCTTATGGGGAGTATAATACATACGAATTAGAGAAAATTATTACGAAGGATAAGTTTAAGTAATGTTTGTGGTGCATAATATTTAGATAACTAGTGACAACAAAGAAGATAACACACAACCTATAACACTGTTAGCATAAATTATCAAAATAATATATAATTTGACCCTTAACAATGGATCTTGCTGCTAATACTTTATGCACATAGGGTTTAATGTGTAGTACTTGGGTATCCCATTTGATTTTGGATCAAAAAAAATTATAATCCTTATTGTGTAAACATCTTATATTTTTTTCTAAAAATTGATTGTATACAGAACAAGAGGATTTCTTAAAAATAACCAATGACGATTTTTTTATCCTATAAAAATCGGGAAAAACATTTCCTTCTACTTCGTGTTTCCTATACATAACTTACTACACACTGACAAATCACATATTTCATATAATTCATGTTTCCTTTAAATTTCTAATTGTAAACTAGCATAGGGGAAACATAATAGGACAAAGCACTTTACTTCTTGAATTCAACATAACAATGTAATAATATTGAATGTTATTTAAAGACTATAATCTCACATAATCAAGTAACCCTTCCATGCGTCACAAACCTAAACAATTGGTAGCGGTTTAGATTAAATAGTACAATTAACCAGGGCATTCATCATCATCCTTGCCTTAATCCCATCATACGGGGTCGACCACAAGTATTCTCCTTTTCCATTCTAATCTATTATGTGAAATATTATCACTCAAGTTTAATTCCTTAAGGTCTCTCCTAACATTTTCCTCCCATAATAGCATAGGGTGACCGCTTTCTCTTTTACCCTCTATTTCTAAAAATCTTCCTCTTGTTATAAGGGCATTTACTGGTATACGCAATACATGTCTTTACCATCTAAGTCTACTTTATCTTAATTTATTGCTACTAGAAGCTACTCCTAACTTTTCTCATAAGTATTGATTTTTAATTTTATCTGAGGATACTAGAAACAGCACCACCAGATAAGGTGTTGACAAGCTCAAGCAAGTGATAAGAATGGCAGCACAAGAGTATATATATAGTAGGAGATGAGGAGAAGGGGATGAATACAGCAATATAAGTGGTTCGGCAATTGCCTATGTCCACTGTGCCTGTGAGTGTAAATATCACTATCAGAATAGGGCTCTAATGGCCTTAGTAACACAATCACTCCACTTTCTCTCGCTACTGTAAATGTAACAGAGTTTGGCTAGGGTTATATAATTATGGATCCCCTACAAGGTAGGAGAAGACAAGTATATATAGTTTTGGGGGGGTTTAATGTACCCCCCAAACATGCAATGAGCATGTATGTGATGATCTAGCATGAAGACAAGTATATATAGTTTTGCGGGGGTTTACTACTGATTTTATCCACGCATTCCCAACCTTGCATGCGTTTATAAATGCTCGGCCTTGTGTCCTTGACAGGTGTAACCTCGGCCTGGAAGATTACGAGGTTGGTGAAGTCTGACTGTTGCTTTGTCCACGGTTAATATCCATGACGACCCGGGGTCAGGTGGGATAGATGAGCTTATGTATTAGATATAACGTCGGCTGGGGACGATGAAGATGTTAGTAGATGAGCCCATGAAATGCAGATTTTGGCTGGAGACCGCAACGTTGGCTGAGGCCGATGATGATGTTAGCAGGTGTTTGAGCCCGTGAGACCTTGATGACCTCGACGGATGACCAGCTGAGGTTGGTGTGATGATGCTGCAAGGTCCTCTAGGGTTGACCTTATGAGACACGATATTACTAATGGTTGCCATAGGCTTCTGGTTAGGGGTGTGCAAAAAAACCGTTAACCCGAAGAACCGAACCAAACCGACCTTCGTGGGTTGGGTTGGTTCGGTTTTTTTTCTCCACGGGTTGGTTCTGGTTCCAAAAAATTGAGAACCGAAGTGTTCGGTTCGGTTCTCAGTTTTATACCTGAACCAAACCGAACCGAACCGAGAACCGAACACATGGAACCGAACCAAAGAACCTACTCGAGAACCGACCCATGAACCTGAACCATTAACCAGAACCATTAACCATAACCATTAACCAACCCGAGAACCAACCCACGAACCAGAACCATTAATGAAAACCGCGAACCAGAACCGCGAACTAGAACCGCAAACCAGAACCACGACCCAAACCGCGAACCAGAACCGCGAACCAGAACCAAGAACCAGAACCATGAACCAACCCGAACCAAACCGAGAACCGATGGTTCGGTTCCGAACCGAACCAACCAATTTTGGTTCTGGTTCTGGTTCCAAAACCATGGAACCGATCAATTTCGGTTCTGGTTCTGGTTCCGTAGTGGAACCAAACCGAACCGAACCATGTGCACCCCTACTTCCGGTCACCTCAGCTGTGAGACTAGCTGAGGTTAGTTGCTCTGAGTAAGAGGGTGCACTTTAGGCATATCATTGTCCTTTGTAGTAATTCTCATCATCTACCGGAGCATCCTCATCTTATTAGCATGGAAACTTTGTTAATCTTTTTCTTTAACTCCCAACACTCCGCTCCATATAAGGTAGTTTGCCTAACAACTGTTCTATAAAATTTTCCTTTTAATTTATTAGTTATCCTCAGATCGCATAACACTGCACTCGCTTGTCTTCATTTCATCCAACCAGTTGATATTCTACTCGCAACATCCTCATAATTATCCTCATTACTTTAAAACATTGAACCTAGAAAACGAAATTTATTAGTTTATTTTAACATTATTTCTATAATCTTTAACATTATGTTATTCGATGCCACATTATTAAATTTACATTCCATAAATTCCATTTTATTTCAACTAATTTTTAGACCCGTAGACGCTAAGTGTAAGGACATGAATTTATATTTGTCCGTTATTAATTTAGTATGTCGTATACCGATGGACCGTCGAAGAACGTTCAAGATCATACAAGCATCGAGATGGATTTGAATATCAAGCTTCTTCAACAATCAAGCTCAATGAGGATGAATTTGGTAAATATGTTTAAGTTCCATTTCTATTTTACACTAAAAGTGTTGGGATATTTTTGAAAAAGATAAAATATTTTTCTATTTATGAAAAATGATTTTTGTAATAATTTTAAATGTTTTTAATTTTTCAAATACATTTTTATCATAAAATTTTTGGATAAACATCTCCTGATCCTGTGAACTGGTTTGGTTTTTGAGGATTCCAAGTTATTTAAATATTTAAAACTTTTTAAGAGGATCAGTGACTGTCATTTAAACGACGTCACATCTTGTTCGAACGAGATGGAGTGTCGTTTGAACGAGAAAGTGTTTTGCCTTGACATGACACCGCCTTGAATTTTAATATTTAAAGGGTGCCAGGCTACTGAATTTCGTGTGGAGAAATACTGGTTTTAAACAGAATACGATTTTGAGTGTTTGGGTTTATTCTCCAATATTTTAAGAGTTCAATATATTGTTTTACAATTCACAAAATCCCAAGTACTTTTGTGTGAATTGTTTTGTGGAACCCAAGAACATTACTTTGCTATAGTTCATACTTTGTGGGGTGATCTCTCCAACCGAGAGTTGCGTGCTATTGTGGAGTGAGTCGCTACGATGTTTATGACTGCGTGTCATTGAGGATCTTATGCATGTTGGTTCTTTGCTGAAGACTGCGTGTCTGAACTGCGTATCCATTGTGGTATAGCTGCGTGTGAACCATTGCAGATTTCTAGCCAACGCTTTGAAGGTTTGACAAAGACACCGTGCGTTACACTTGAGGGAATTTGTATGTAAGTCAATGATTTGTAAACTTGTCAAAGTTCTAGAAATAAAAAGGTTTTTCCTTGCGGGGATTTTTCCTGAAATTGGTTTCCTTTGCATGCTTATTGATTTTAGGTTATCAAATCACCTAGATGCGTGTGTTAGGATTTAACTAAAATTTGGGCTAATTAAAATTTAATTTTATTTGAAAAGGTCCATTTATTCCGCTATAGCACTTTCTCAAATTGGTATCAGAGCGGGTTACGCTAATTTATCTCGTGATCCTGATTTTTGTACGCACTTTTGTAATAAAGCATGTTGCACTAATTTATTGTGTTTGATCCTGTTTTTCATAAAAATGGTTTTTGGAGGTTTTGATGATTTTTAATGTTGACTTTTTGAAAAGACGAACTGAAAAATTCACACGAACTCCTGTTTTATATCTTCTATTGAAAACGAGTCTGAGAGGTGTTCGGGATGTGAGGTAATTGGTCACATGATAGATGAGTGTCACACAAATTAAGGAAGCAATTGAAAAAATCGACATCTCATGTCCCTACCCTTAATGAGAGTGATTCGGAAGAAGAAGTTTTTTATGCTTCTAGGCGAGAGATTCCCACCCACATGATTAGTGATGATAGTGAGGGTGATGGGAGTGAGGATGAGCGTGACTTGCAAATGGCTTTTAATGAACTTTATGCTGAAGCTTTGGAAATAAAGAAAGAAATTTTGAAATTGAAAGCTCAATTGCAATAGAGTGCCTTAAAATTGATAATAATGTTTTGGTAGAAGAACATAGGGAACGAGAGAAAATTTTTAGAGAGAAGTTGGATATGTAGAAGGTGAGAGAGATGATCTTTGAGGCGTGATCGAAGCTATGAAAAAGGAGCTTCTTGAGTTTGAGAATTCTTGGCGCTTACTTGAATCTAGGATAGGTGAACTTGAGAAAAGTTTGATAGATTCAAGTAAAGTGAAATTCAATTTGGAGTCTCAGTCCGAAAAGTTAGATAAAATTTTAGGGACTATCCAAATTAAGGAGGATAGGGGTGGTATAGGCTTCGATGAGACTGTCGCACCCATTCCAAAATCTATCCCCACACGTATGAGACAGCCTTCTAGGGTTGTTAAGAGAGAGGCACCTAGGCTTATTAAGAGAGAGACACCGAGTGTTGTCAAGCGAGAGCCACCTAGGAACATAATGCGAGAGGCACCTAGGAATTTGAGGAGATCGTAACTTAGGAATTTGAGGAGAGGGCCACCGTTATGTAACATTCATCGCCCGATTTACACTTACACACATTGCGGTAAGCAAGGTCATCTTAGGCGTTTATGTTATAAACTTTTGAATAGACTTAGGAAGTTTAATAGAAAAGTAAATTCGATTCCTAAAACCTCCACACCTCGTTACACATCAATTTGGGTGAGGAAATCGAATTTAGAGGCTTATGGTCTAATCAAGGTTCTAAAAAACGCGAGGCGTGATCGAGGCGTGGAGGCCAAGCCTTAAGCCTTATAAGCCTAGGCGGGCCTAGGCGTAAAAAGGCTTGAAAAGGCGTTTAGGCCTTTTTAATATATTTTAATATTTTTTAATCATAACAAGACTATTAAAATACTAAAATTGTACATATCATAAATATATGTTAGAATATTTGCAAATAAAAATACTATTTGATTATTTTGGATGAGATAATGGTCCGGTTTGTAAAAAAATCTTTAAAAGGCGATATCGTTTCACTAAAGCATTGTTGTTTTTAGAGAAAAAAATTCGCCTTAAGGGTTTTACCAAGCATAAGGCGTCAAAATCTTAAGGCGAGGCGATTCTCCCAAGCCTCAAGCCTAGGCGTGCCTAGGCGAAGCCTAGGCGGGTTTTTTAGAACAGTGGGTCTAATTGTTCATGACTCTCGTTTGCTTTCACGTGATTCACCCCATGTGAGATCTTTTGGTTGATTGTGTTGATATTTGTCATATGCTAGTTGTGCCTTATGATATATTCGTACTAGTGTTATGACTCATTTTGTTGTAGTTTAAACTGCTTTTTCTTATAATAGCTAATGTTTTGAATCTGTCACCATCTTTCAGGCATCATTTTCTGGAAATTTCTTCACTGGGAAACAGTGCATGATATTTTAGGCAAACTATGAAAATTTGATATCTCATTTGAATGAGATTTTATGTCGCGTGAAACACTTCTCATAAGATGCCTTGTTATTCGAACGACAGTCTGTCTCGTTCGAACGACCTATGGAGAATTTTTTTCTCTTTGTTTACAGTACCCTATGTTCATTGGTTACATTATTGGTATTGTTGGTTGCTTCTAGAACAATTTGTACGCAGATATTCTTAATATTCATGCTTAATTGATAACATTGCATATTTTCGTTTAATCGCACCTGCTTTGACTAATGATTCATTTGTGTGATTTATGTTTGCTACCATAGGATGATTTATATGTTGTTACTATTCCTATTGCTAGTATGTACCATGTTTGTATTTATGATTTTCATTTTTGATATATTTTTTGAAAAACCAAAAAGATTTTCAATTTTGAAAATTTTTAAAAATGACAAAAAGATTTTTGTATTTTGTTTTACACCGTATATGAATGAACACTTAGGATGACCAAGTCACATTCTCATTCCATTTATCCATGGGACAATTTAATAGTGTTTTGAGACAATATATCTTGTCATTCATGTGCTTTACGATATTTGGAGTCAT
Organism: Sambucus nigra; assembly: GCA_949130495.1. Taxonomy (NCBI): domain Eukaryota; kingdom Viridiplantae; phylum Streptophyta; class Magnoliopsida; order Dipsacales; family Adoxaceae; genus Sambucus; species Sambucus nigra. The sequence continues at coordinate 679,149,626 of OX422211.1, forward strand.
CGAGATGTAATTAGTTGTTACTTCCTACACGTTTGACTCATTATGTCGTTTATTGCACATGTGCACGAATTTGTTTGATTATTGTACTTATCTGTCACATGTTGGTCGAGTGTTTTCATCTCAATCCTGCCCTTAAAGTGAAACTAAGTGCAATAATACGAGAGTAATAAAAGTAGTGCATGTAAAAACCATTGCCCGTGAGAATTTTCTTTAGGACCTAAAACAGTGAGGAATTATAAATTATCCGAGGTCCAATAAGGTTTGAAAAGAGCCCGAAAAAATTGAATGATAATAAAAAGAATATTATGCCAATAATGGGCCAATAGGTTTTCTCTAAGTTGAGAATCTAGTACCTCATTAGATATAAAAACCTACATTATTTTATATGAGGGAGTTTTGGTTCATAAGTAATCAATGGGTTTGCACGTCCTTTGAAAAATTCTCGAAATGGCACTAAATTATTTTGGACGTTATTGGTGTGAAAATCACTTAGGCTTTGATATGTTGATTTGATTTAGTCGATATCATCTAAATTCAACAATTTTACACCTAAGGATGCTTTTGATGTTCATTCGATAGGAGTACACTTATGCATCGTGTACATATGATTGATTGAGTTGATTTACCTATCGAATTTGTTCACACACATTCATTCCGTTTCCACGATTTGGTTATCTTAGTAAAAATTCATGGTGTGTGAGTTTTGCAACATCGTTTTTGCATTTTTGAATGAAAAATTGAAAAATCAAAAATAGTTTGTAGGTCTTTTAAGCAATTCCTCTACATGCACATAGTTTGAACCATATTTGCGCTTACTTGTCGTGACAACTCCATGCTTTATAGTGTTTATTCTGTCCTTGTCTATATCGGACAAATAAAAAGGAGGAGAACGAATTATGGGGGAGTTTTTCACTATGGGGGAAACTTTATTATATTAATTGATTTATTCTTATATCATTTCAAACTCAATGCATCACGACGTTATTTGCTTTATCTCATGTGTGTAGGTACAACAGTTGAAGATTATTGGATTGCACACCCTGATAAGAAATTCTTAAAGTTTTGATGTTGAAGACTTTTGAAGAAAAATTGAAAGACTTGCATTTATAGTACCTTTTCACTTTTGGGTTCATGGGAGGGTATTAGATTTGTATAGACATTTTGATTTGAGATTTCGGATATTTTTATTTTGTACCGGCATAGACATAGGGGGAGATTTGTAAGGACATGATTTTATAAATGTTCGTTATCAATTTAGTATGTCGTATATAGATACACCGTCGAAGAACGTTCAAGATCATACAAGCATCGAGACGGATCCAAATATCAAGCTTCTTCAACAATCAAGCCCAATGAGGATGAATTTGGTAAATGTTTTTAAGTTCCATTTACATTTTACACTAAAAGTGTTGGGATATTTTTGCAAAAGATAAATATTTTTCAATTTATAAAAAATGATTTCAGAAATAATTTTAAATGTTTTTAATTTTCAAATACATTTTTATCATAAAAGTTCAAATACATTTTTAATTTTTGAGGATTCTAAATTATTTAAATATTTAAAAGTTTTTAAGAGGGTCAGTGAATGTCGTTCAAACGACGTCACATCTCGTTCGAACAAGATAGAGTGTCACTCGAACGACATCGTCTGTCGTTCGAACGAGAAGGTGTTTTGCCTTGAAATGTCACCGCCTTGAATTTTAATATTTAAAGGGTGTCAGGCTACTGAATTTCGTGTGGAGAAACACTGGTTTTAAACAAAATACGATTTTGAGTGTTTTGGTTTATTCTCCAACATTTTAAGAGTTCAATCTCTTATTTTACAATTCATAAAATCCCAAGTACTTTTGTGTGAGTTGTTTTGTGGAACCCAAGAACATTACTTTGCTATTGTTTATACTTTGTTGGGAGATCTCTACAACCGAGAGTTGCATGATATTGTGGAGTTAGTCGCTACAAAATTTACGACTGTGTGTCATTTAGGATCTTCTGCGTGTTGATTCTTTGTTGAAGACTACGTGCCCGTTGTGGTATAGTTGCGTGTGAACCATTGTTGATTTCTAGCCAAAGCTTTGAAGTTTAAATGAAGACACCGTGCGTTACACTTGAGGGAAGTTGTATGTGAGTCAATGGTCTTGTAAACTTGTCAAAGTTCTAGAAATAAAAAGCTTTTTCCCTGCGGGGATTTGTTGTGAAATTGGTTTCCTTTGCATGCCTATTGATTTTAGGTTATCAAATCACCTAGATGAATGTGTTAGGATTTAACAAAAATTTGAGCTAATTAAAATTGAATTTTATTTGAGAAGTCGCATTTATTCCACTGTAGAGCTTTCTCAGTAAGACTTTTTTCCAAGTATATACTCTAATCGTTAAGACTTCCTTTAAAGTGTCTACAAAAACTATATCATCCACAAACAACATACACCATGGGACATCTTCTTGTATGTCGTTAGTAATATCATCCAAAACTAAGGAAAATAACTAAGGACTTAAACTCAATCCTTGATGTAAACTCACTTTAATTGTAAAGTCATTAATTTCTCCACATATTGTCCTTATTCGAGTCTTTGTGTTATGATATATATCTTTAATAACGTTAATATAACTCTTAGGGATTCTTATTCTCCATAAATCCCACCAAATTATATCCCTAGGTACTCTATCATATGCCTTTTCTAAATCTATAAAGACCATATATAAATTAGTATTCTTACTTCTACATTTATCCATTAATGGTCTTAATAAGTAAATAGCTTTCGTGGTGGATTGCCCTAGAATAAATCCAAATTGATTGTCTGAAATAGTTGACTAATTTCTTAATCTTTGTTCTTCATATTGTGATTCATCAGTTTGATTCATCTATAATTGCTGCAGTTATGTATATCCTCTTTATTTTTATACAAATGTATTATCGTGTTTTTTCTCCACTCATCTGGCATGTTTCCTTCTCTTATTATGCTTGTTAACCATTTTACCCCTAGACTTCCAAGGGTTCTCCAAACCTCTATGGGCATTATATCCGGGCCAACCTCTTTATTCTTTTCCATTTTCCTTATAAATATATCCACTTCTTTTTCAATAATCGGACATACCATTCTTATGGAAATAGAATAGTAAATAATGGAAATACAATTCTTATGGAAATAGAATAGTAAATACCATTATTTTTTAATAAAAATCAATAAAAATTTAAAAAAATAGAATAGTAAACAATGGAAATAACACACCTGAGTAGGACAAATTTCACGGCAATGAGTCATCTTTCGGTGTTGCTCTGACAGATATACTTGAAAGAAAAACAGCCATGTTATAGAATATACAACCCTAATTTGGTCGATCACAGTCCTGTTATACTTTGTCGTGAATTTTGAATCTCAAAAAATTTCAGACCACTGCTTTAATCTTGTGCCTTTCTACGGATCTTTGAAAAAAATCCCCAATAAATCTTATTAAGTCTATTCAAAGCCCAAAAAGAATATCCAAATTTCCCACATATCAACTTCAATATGACAGATAAATATTACCTGGGCATAAATATCATTTAGGATCAGTTCATGTTTGCTATATTGAAAATAGATCGTTGTTGTGTGTTCAGAATGAATTCGAGTTTGATTATTTTCCTAATGGAGCATGTTCGTATAATACACAAACCCCACTTCCTAATACAATTAGTAAAATTGTTACATTTATAACTTAATCATGTTTTGTAGGTTTTCTTTTTATAATGGGGTGTCCATGTTTAATGAAAAAACTTCACTCCAATACCATTAGTGAAACAATCATTTTTGTAATTTGGTCATGCTTTGGCTAAAGAAATACAAATTGCTTTTTATTTCAATTTGATGAAGGAAAATAATATTATATATCATGAATATAAAAAATAGTTTATGAAATTGAAATGAGGAGTTAAAAATTGAAACCTAAAGAATTTATTTGGAAAAAACATTTCATGTACTTAATATTTATTATATTTAAATATATGTATGTCTTCATAAAAATATATTTTTTACATTGCCCCTATATTTTTGGATACCAAAACCAAAATTAAGATTTTAGGATTTTTGTCAGGTATTTTTTTTAGGGTATTTTGACTTAACCTCCACTTCATAATGTCGTATTTTACTTAGCCCCCCACTTTCATAATCTCTTTGACATAACCCCCAACTTTGTAACAGCAGTCTAACTCCGTTAATATTTTCTTAATTCAAAATTAGACATAATTGCGAGTAATCTTTTAAGACAAAAAAAAAACTAAATTTATAAACTCAAACACCTTGTGACAACCCGCTCACCAAAATAGGGGGTGGCCATCCCAATACTCCAATATAACGGAATCATAGATGGAATCATTCTCAGCATCACAATAAAAATATAAAGTATCCAGGATAACCACCCATTATTTCAGAAAATGGGTTACCAAAAATTTTGATTTGAAAGTAAATAAATGAAAACAAACAACCCAATTCCTGAAAGATAAGGGAAACCCCAAGACATATATATATAATACAACAAGGATACAATAAAAAGACCGAATATGTTACCGGTCACCAAACTGATACACCAATAATACACAAGTTCCATAAGTTACATATTACATTTCATTAGGCATTTATAAAAGTTTGGGCCCCTCGCCCGAATAAAAGACTTGATCTTAACTAGAATGAAAAATGAAAACGTCTATACCAATTGTGTCCCGTAATACCCGCAATGCATCACGGCTCACCGAGGACATCGGAATAGGAATTCAAATCAGGCATCCCTGCGGAGGAGTACCTGAGTGGAGACAAGATGCATATGCAACAAAAATGTAAATGGGTCAGGGACTGGTTCTATATGATTGCCAGATGAATAAAGAGTATGACAGTTATGAATACCATCATGCTAGAAAAGACAAAAGAAAACAAATCTATCTACACAGTACTACAGCATAAGCTAACGAAATGAAGAAGAGCATGAAATGAATTTAACTAAGCAGGAGAAAAGAAAGATTAACATAATTAAAACTTCTATCATATACCCCGATTCGTGTCATAGTTTACTCCTCAATAGGAAAATAAATCTATAACTATAAGCTCTTTACGGCTTTTATCTCAATTTTAAGCTCTTTGTGGCTTTTATTTTAATTACATTCCCATCTTGGCATTACCATTCCTTAGCAGGAATATAATCAACATTAAATGCTCTTTATGGTATTTATCATACATCAAGTCCCACTTGATTTAGAATGGTTATATTCTTATGCATACAACGATTCTAAGACCGCCCCTCCGAGTTTCCCCACTGGGCGCGCCCCTAAATGACCATCATCTTCCAGGGCCTATCTATACAAGACAACCTGGGCTCATAACGCAAACGTCGGGAAGCGGCCATATGCCTGCGGGAGAGTCAGGACCACACCCGGAATCCCCTCACCAGCGCAGAAAACATAACATAATCGCGCATATGGCCTAGGACTATATCCACCCTGCATTCATTAGCCAGGGGGCATCACCAAGCGCGCGAACTTACCTTATGATGTCATTTAGAGAGGTGTGTTTAACCAAATTACCATTTATCATGTTAATGATTAAGTAAATTATCATTTACCATCATTTCCATATCCAATTACATTTTAGCAAATGTATATCCCATTTATCCGAAACCATATTCATTTACATTTTGTAAATATTTTGCCTTTTTAAATCCGGAGCCATAAGTATTTACATTTCCATTTTGACCTCGAAGAATAAATAGACTTCCAATTATTTTCCCAAGATTCGTTGATAGATATAATAAACCATCAAGAATAACATAGCTCCAATGAGCTTCTAAGGTCTCCCAAACATAATAATGCATCCCCTAGTTTAATAGAAATCAACTAGAAGAAAGAATGCCCTAACTTCAATTGGCATAATCCCCGGAAAAGTTCCCACCTATCCTATTTCTAATGTAGGGTGGATAACTAATTCCTCTAGGACTATAAAACTCTAAATTTACTTCATTCAAGAAGGTTCCTAGTCCCTATTGAAGAAAATAAATCTAAGAAACAAAGTAAGATTTTAGGATGAAAAACAGGGGACCCGTCGACCGCATCTCAAGGTTTTGCCTACGGAGAAAAGCAGAAAGCTCAAAATGGAATGGACGGTCGACCGGTCAGGGGACCGCGGTCGACCACGCAAGAATTTTATGCCTTTGTGGGGAAGCAGTAAGCCTGCCCCCGAAGGCCCGGTCTACCGGTCAGGGGACCGCGGTCGACCGGTCATAGCAGACCTAGGGCTCTTCTTCAAAAAAAAAAACTAAACCCAAATCTCAAATCTATTTAATTTTAACACAACCCACAACTTTTATCTACCCAAAGATTATCCTACATGATTTATAACTATTAAAACTCACAATTTTATCATCAAAACTAAGATTAGGGTTTAAATCCCATAAATTCATTTTTGATCCATAAATGCAAATACACAACTATCATACAAATTATTCAACTTAGATCACATATTAGCAAGTAGAAAACTTGCCTTAGGGTTGCAAATTCAGATTTCTTGGTGGTAGAAGCAATCTCCCATCTTCAATCTTCATTTTCTCTCTTTTTTCTCCACTTTTCTCTTCCTCTTTCTTTCTCTCTTTTTCTCTCTATGTTCAAGACATAAAATGGGGAAAAATAAGGGATTTTAGAAGACTAAAATCGTGGCTTAGGTTAAAACTCCCAACTTAAATGGTTAATACCACGTTAAAATGACTCCCAAATACGCATTTAAGTTAAAACCAGTCAAAAGTGCCCAGAACCCAAAAATACAATATGGCACTTATTTTGACTGTCTCGCACCATCCGAGACTAACTACACCCTCTAAACTGGCGTCCGAAAATTTTATAATTTATTTAGAGTCCCAATAATATTTAAACTATAATGTCATTTAATATACATGACACTATAAAATATACAACATGAGGATGTTTACCTACATATATGGTAAATATACAACATCCCAGTAAATATTTACTTCTATTTCATTCAATTAATATTTACTCCAGTCCCCACATTTTTATATAATTACCTTATGCGGTAGAATTAGTATAAAATGAGCCTCCCAGAATCGTGGGTTGTTACACACCTATTACCAAACACACTCCTTCTTCCCCAAACTCAAAACACCTTTTACCAAATACATTCCTTCTTTCCCAAACTCACAAACCCTAATCTAACTTCTAAATTTAAACATAAATTCATCGGGGAATTTATTTTTAAGTTTAACCAAACAGTCATAGTCTAGGCTGAAACCTTATTAATGCAGTCGTGGAAGAAACCCGACCTCACCAAAATGGGGAAAACTGACCCAGTGTGGGTACAAACCATCCAGAACCAGCATAAGGATAGCATAAAATGCCACCGACACAGTAGATAAACCCAATTTATATAAGTATTTGAACCCCCAATTAATTTATGATTCCTTTTAAATTTATTTATTTATGAAAGCTCTTTTTGTTATATTTTTTATCTTTAAGGTTAAAAAACTTCAGCCAACTAGGAAGTGATGTGTGGGGACAAAACCATGATTAGGTCCGACTCAGGCCTATCCATATCCCAGTCTACTAAAGAAAAAGGATTAGTACAAAAATTTATCACGTAGATAATTACAAAGTAATTAGTATTTTAATCAATCTCACAACGGACCTAAAATCTCGGATGAGATATTCAGGAGATCACCACACGGGCCAATAGAATCCCAAGGGAGTTACTAGAATAATCAAAACACTATAGTTTTCCACAACTATAAATACAGCCCAAACTCCAAGGCCAATGGGGATGTAATTTTCATACTTTGAGAGAAGCTAAAAAAAATCCAGTGACCTCTCCGTGGATCGAGGCAATTTATCAAACTACGTATATTTATGTGTTGTGTGTAACATTTGCATGCTTTTACTTTAATTGCTTTCTAAAATTCTTTAATTGTGGTTACTTGCACTCACAATTGGCGTCGTCTGTGGGAATCGAATTTCTTTCTACGAAAGAAATCCTTACAAAAGAATATCTATGATGTCTCATCACCCAAACAGTGCACCTCAACCTTGAGATGTGTGAGCTGACTTAACTCCATTGAGGATTAAATCGGACGTCCATCAAGATGGGAACCCAAGGTTTTAACCAGAGAAACAACCATCCGAGGGGAACCACGGGCATCCTAGATCTACCCAGATCTCACGATTGGTCAATCCATATGAAGCAAGACTTCAACAATAAGAGGAGATAACTCACCTCTAAATTTAGTAAAATTCCCGTCTCCAACGACGACTGGAAAGAATGGAGTGAGAACTTCGCTAGGACCAAAAATGTCAGAGCTGGACTTCTAGCCCTCAGGCGAGCAAGAATCCCAGTAGAGGAAATAACATTGTGTGCGACCAAGAGCATTCGAAATATGAAAGTCATCAAGGGAAGTGCCACCTAGACAACAAGTGCCACAGGGATGACATAAGGAGTTTGGTCCAAAGGGAAATGGACCAGCACCCCACTCACCGAGGAGTCAGGTCTACATAAGAGCTAGCAAGTAGATCTATAATTATCCATATAAAGTCTCCTTTTTCAAGGGCTATTGAGGTATAGGAACCACTAATTAAGTTTGCAACCCCCGGGTTCAAAATCTACGATGGCAAGAATAACCTATAGATCATGTTCGGATATATAAGCAAGCCATGACTTTATGGAGTCATAACTCCTATGTGTCGTATTTTCCCTTTTGGGTTGGGGGATATATCTTAAGTGGTTTGAGAGTCTGCCTTACATATCCATTAAGATCTTCAAGGTCCTCGCTGACTAGCAACTCACACTATAAGAGGATGGACTCACCGCTCACAATGAGAAAGAAGCCTGAGGGGACTCTGTGTGAGTATGTCAAGCGTTATTAGAAAGTGTTCAATGAAGTAGAAGATTTCTCAGAGTAGTTTTTCATGGCGTCTTTCAAAATTGGTGTACCCCCTACTTCCATGATACACCAGTCTCTCACCAAAAAGGAGGCTAACACCATTGACGATCTTATGTCACGTATTGAAAGGTACGCTAAGGGGGAAGATGTGGTCGAGAAAATCCAGGTAGAAACTGGTCATGCAAAAGCAAACAAAGGGGTGACACAGAGAAAAATCCAAAGAAGGGAAACAAGAAGCAAAATGCTGCAAAGAACTGGGATAAAGCAGATTCATCCAAATTTACTCAAGCCGTTAACATGGTTTTCAAGGAACCAATCTACAAGATTTTAGAGAAGATTAAGGATCACAGTTCTTCAAGTGGCCAAAGACGATGGGAGGGGATCCTACCAAAAGAAACAACACGCTCCGGTGTGCATTCCACAAATAAAAAGGGCACAAAATTGAGAATTATACGGCGCTAAAATCCCTCCTAGAGGAGTTGGACTAAGCTCGACATCTGAATAAATATATAGAGAAGAAATCTGACCAGGTTGTCGTTAATGGTGACCAAAAACTAGATAACATCCTGGATGATGAGATAGGACATGAGTTTACGGTGATACATGAGGCGTACGACCTCAAGCAGATCCAGGGAAATATTCTTCAAATGGATCTTAAGAAGGTCACGGCTGTGATGAAGGCCTTCTAAGAAAAAATCGTCAAAATCTAGGATGGCAAATGCCGATGACCAGAGTACATTAACTACAACAAGCATATTATTTTCATAGAGAAGGATTTGGTTTGGTAAGAACCCCCACACCACGATACGCTGGTAATCACGCTCAGAATTGCAAACTGAGATGTGAATAAGTTACTAATGGACTAGGGGAGCTCTTTGAAGGTGATATACCTGGACCTCTTCCACAAGCTCAAGCTCAAGATGTCAGATCTTAAGGAAATGACCATCCCTCTAGTCGGATTTTTTGGAAAGATGACCATGATGTTGGGAAACGTGATCCTGCTAATGAGGGCAGGGAATATTTTGAAGCTCATTGAGTTTTTGGTGGTGGATATTGATTTGCCCTATCATGACATTCTCAGCATGGGTTGTCTTCATGCCGTGAGAGTTGTCCCTTCTACTTACCACCAAAAGCTCAAGTTTATCTACTGAATATAAGAGGAAACCAAGCCATTTCTTGGAAATGCTACATCATCTCCATTAGACCTAAGCAGTAGAAAAAAAAGAAGGAGGTTCTTATGGATACATCCCAGGACGGGGGAACTCCATAAAAATAGCAATTACATCACGACCGACTAGGGTGGAGGAGACCAGGATCGACCCCGCTAATAGGGTCATTGAAAACCTGGAAAATATTTCTTTTGATGAAAGCCGAGCGGAGGGGAAATTTTTTATCGAAATAACACTGACCAACTATGAGAAAATGGAGATGATTGATTTTATAAAATACAACTTAGACGTATTTTCCTGGGAGCTATATGACATGCCAGGAATTGATCCTACGATCGCCTGTCACAATCTCCATGTGTACCCAACATTCAAACCTATCATATAAAAGGCTCGCCAAATAGCACCCGAAAAGGAAAAGGCGGTAGAAAAGGAGGTAGGGAAATTCAGGAGACAAGGTCCACTAGAGAAGTTCAATTCCCGAAATGGCTCTCCAATCTAGTCATAGTTCGTAAGAGAAATGGTAACTGGAGAGTCTGTATAGAATTCATCGACCTCAACGGGGCTTGTCTTAAAGACAGTTTCCCCCTATCAAAGATAGATTAACTGGTTAACACCACTACAACCCATAAGCGAATGAGTTTTATGGATCCTTATTCAAGGTATCATCCGATTCCTCTGTTCATCCCCGACTAAGACAAAACTTCGTTCAAAACACCATTATTCATTAACTATTATAAGGTCATGCCATTTGACGTCAAGAATGTCGGAGCCACGTACCATAGACTAGTCACAAAGATGTTTAAATATCGGATAGGGAAAACGATGAAAGTATATATTGATGACGTGCATATCAAAAGCAAGAACAAGGAAAATAATCTAGAAGACCTGGCCAACACCTTTTAAATCCTCGGGCGCTACTGGATGAAGATCATTGCAAGCAAATTCTCATTCGGGGTTCGGTCAGGAAAGATTCTGGGTTATCTAGTCAGTAAAAGAGGAATTGAGGCCAATCCAGCTGAGATAGAGGCTATCAATAATGTCTAGCCGCTAAAGACAATGTGCGAAATTCAAAAGATCACTTGGATGCTTGCAACACTCAATCGCTTCATATTGAAATCATCTCAACATTGTCGACTATTTTTTCTGCTACTCAAAAAGGAGATCGACCTCACCTGGAATGACGAATGCTCAAGGACCCGCGAAGAAATCAAATCCTAATTGAGAAAAAACTAGTTATTAAACATTCCCAATAAAAGGGACCCCCTCTACCTCTACCTTGCAGTTTCAAGACACACAGTTTGCTTGACCTTGGTCTACAAGAAAGAGGCAAAACAGTTTCCTACTTACTATGCCAGCAAAATTCTCGTAGACGTCGAGCAACGCCATGTAACACCCCGCCTAATTAAATATCGGGTGGCCAGTCCCATACCAAATTAAAACAGAATATACAGTTGTCTCATTCTTAGCATCACTGTCGAAAACATTAACTAATCACCCAATACCCAATTAAGCTGGTGTTAAAAACTTTCCAAATTTTAATTCAACAAAAATCCATTTTTAGTTTATGAATAACACTACACATATTATTCTACAACACTAATAACCGAATAGATAACACAAAAGAATTTAAATGCAATTGTAATAAACAATCCCACATAATTATCCCATACAGTAATCCCAACAATAGTAAAGGTATTAATATGACACAAATACAAGAGTATTTGACTCAGATAGAAAAGAGATAACTGAATTCCTTTGGGCGACATGCCCTAACTAAAAGAATAATGTGAATCAAATGAAGATATGCGTCTAAGCAATACTCCATAGCTCCATATCTGGTCATAATCCACTAAGGTTGGCGTCCCTGCTGCTGGACACCTGATATAGATAGTACAATAGAAAAGAAAATATGCAAGGAAACGGGTCAGAGCCCGATGTGAAAATGATTTTGAAAAAAGCAAGTATTTAACAAGTGCAATAAAGCATTTATTATGTACATGTTAGTATCCAACTCTCACCTCTCAACTAGAGTGCACACTTAACGTTTCCTATTAACCTCCTAGTTAATGGTTCCTCCTCACTAGTTTCCATATTATGATTCCATCCCATAACATAACCCCGTATGTCCCATACCATACGTCATATAATCATTCATATACGTTTCTCATTAACATGAATCGTTTCTCATTAATATGAATTAAGCTTTTCAATTCTATAAGAATAAACATTCATTAACCTAATTCCATTCTCTTTCTTTATTCACCGTTATCTACAATTATCACACAATAGATTCATCAAACCACTATATACACATGTAATTCATTATAATGACTTGGGGTGCCGTATTTTATATATATATATATATATATATATATATATATATATATATATATATATATATATATATATATATATATATAAAATACGGCACCCCAAGTCACAGCTGCGGTGCAATGCATTACTCTACTATCATGTCCCAATATCGCTGGTCGCCGAATAGGGGACTAAAGGTTCGGTAAGGATTCCTCGAACGACAAACAACAACACAAATATTGGAGGCGAACATAGTTCTCATACCCACGGGACACGCACATACCTACGTTCCCATAGTCAGCGAACTTATTAACTCCCCGATAAGTCTTTCATAGACCTATGTTCTTGAGCGACAAATCAAAGATCCCATGGATTCATCAGGATATGACCGCCCTCACGCGTAAACCTCCCGTCAATAGCAAGTAAGCTAGGTATGTCATACATATAAATCATCAATCAATCAAATAGGCATTATCATCTACCTATATATAATATCAACAAGGTAATCACGCTACCATAAGATAATTCCCATACGTAGCATTATATCTCTTAAATCCTACGTATCAAAATATTATGACTTTACTTCTTTAATTTAACTATCCCCGAGCCTCACTCATTACTCAAGGTTCAACTAGGTTTTTCCTCAATATTTTATTCAATAAGAAATCACTAATATCCTACTGGTCCATATCATCTTATCTCCCGAATTACTACGAATTAAACTCCCCTTAAATAGGGTTAAAACCGATTGTTTCTAATATCTTATAAACACATCTTTTATCAACTAGGATTGAATGTCATCATCACATGGCTCATAGTTTATAGTGTTTCATTCACACAATATGACTTATCAACAAAATCAACATGCTCGCATCCTATAACATCTCTCCACTCCCGACGTCGTTAAGGTTCATGCGCGGAGCGTCTCGCAAAGCGAAATCCAAACAAGGAACCCCTCCAATACACTACTACTTAACTTGGTCGATCGAGGAGGTCCCTCAACTTCAAACACACAATAGGGATAACCTCATCCCCTCTTTCAACCAAATGTGGTATGAACTCCCATCTCTATCCAGGAGCCATACCACTAAGCGCTTGTACTACACTCAGTCCTTGCGCAATCAATAATGAGCTTAAACTCAGTCCTTAATGTTTAAATTGTAACCCTAAGGCTACCCAGGTGTTATATTAAATCTCACCTACTGGACCTATCCTTAATCCTCATGCATACCAATTAGAATCCAACACATGAATCTAGGAACCGAAATTTCTTTCAATTTAATTATCATAATTCTAATCAATTAAATTCCAATCAAATTAATTCAATCTTATCTAGGACCTACTGATCTTTTCTAAGTCCCATAATATCCAATCAATAATCATCGAAGATCTACAAAAGGTTTGGGATTAGAATCAAAATTAAAAAGAAACAACTTTAGGAATTCTGGGGAGGTCGATCGATCGAAGGAAGATAACAGCCTAGTTCTCTGCATTTCCTCCACTACGAGTTTCATCACTTTTGATCATCCAAAACATCATATTAACTACCCAAATTCCTTATAAACCTTACTACATTATATATAAACATATGTTAATGATTTCTAATGCTCTAAACATCCTAGAATCATTAAGAGTTTGAATTAAAAGCATATGTTTATCCTCTTTTTCCAGAAAATTATATACATGATATCTTCAGGAACACACCAATGATTTTCATAATTTCTTCATCAGATTGATGAATATTTTGTGGATTACTATCTATCGACAACATGAGTTTGATTCCTATAAACTTCCTTTTTCAGAAATCCATTAACAACTCTTCATTATCTTCCAAACATGTAAAAATCTCATCTTTTTTATAACTATCCTAATATGGATAATATACAAACTTAGATTGCAATCATCAAATACTTGCCTCTAATGAAGATCTGATCCTTTGGAGTTGAATAACACAGGTGGTTCTCCCTTTCTCCGGCCAACTTCCGGTGGTGGTTGGTGGTGGTGACCTTTGGTCTTTGGTTCTTCTCCTTTCCAAGTAAGTTTTTCTCTTCCCAAGCAACCTTTCACTCTATCTAAGAAGATGACCTTTCAATTTTGTGAAGAAGACATGAATGAACCCACATTCAACTAATCTCCAAATACTTATAATCAGACAAAATCCGAAATCACTATTCATCCCCCTTGTAAAAATGACCAAAATGCCCTTTTTGGTTGTCTTTTCATTTCCAAATGACCCGAGACCCAAAACCAACATCCAAATAGACTTTTCTGACTATTTCAACCCTTCCTGATGCAACGATGCAGTCAAAACGGCTATAAGGTTGATGTAAAAATAAGTTTCCTTTTTAATCTCATAAATTAGTCCCGACACGTCCCATACCGCGTCCGACTAAAAATTCAAATTACTGAATTAACAACTCACATCAATATCAATAACATCACATTCATATATTACCTAAATACCTTTAAGTAATAACCAGAATCATTCATTTTAATATCCACAATTCGGATAAACCCAAATGAATTAATTAATAATAAAATCCAATTAATCCATAAATTTAAAATATAACCCATTTTAAAAGTCATTAAAATTACGGGGTATTACATACTTCCCCCCTTATAGCAGAATTTCGTCCCGAAATTCGGAAAGATCAATTCATACTGGTAAGGTCATCTCTGAGTATAAATCGCACATTGCAATTAATCTATGTCGTACCGCCCATACAGTACGTTATCAAAAATTCCCATTGATGTTATACGCCAAGCCTCACCATATAGTTTCATCTGAATCGAATTCAAACTATACCCAATCTTCCCTATACCATCCTCGTGACAAAGTTTGGGAAAATGATCCTCACTTATTAAAAAAATAAATCCTAAAGTCACAACTACTTACTATATCACAATTATGAAAACTACTACAATCCAACCATCCAGGGCACCCATACACCCTATCGTACAACTTTCATTATAAAAATGGATATGATTACCCGCATAATACTCTGATTTATCACAAAGGTTATAAACTCATATCCTAAAGACCTAACTTATTTCGACTCCCAACGGTTATTAGTTTCATGCGTGGGGTGTTTCGCAAGAGAAATCCAAACAAGGAACCCCCCCGATACACTACTACCTAAAGTAGTCGGTCATCGAAACTCCTCAGGTCCTTAGTTAATAGTTTATAACCTCTCTACAGGTTTTATCTATTTCAAATAAAAGTTTACTAATTTACTCTCTTATTAAAGACAAGATGTTGGCTATACGCTCTCATATACCACAAATGAATCCATGTCGATAGTCACATCATGATCGGACATGCCTAAAGTAAGTAATTCCGTGATAAAAATCAAACCCACGTAATGACATGAAAATATAGGTGTCCCACACCCATCGGTGAGTCTATGTAAATTACAGTGCTATAGGCTAAGTTTAGTAACCCTTTTTCCCATACAATATTTATCGCTACAATAAATATGAGGTCCTCACGTAAATCATTATGCTCCTCATAACTCCTTAGATAGAAAACATACCCTCATTCGTGGGTGGTGGTTGTTGACTCCCACAATTATAACTTTGCTCCGATGAGTCAAGAAAAAATTTTAACCCAAATTTTCAGTTCTAGTTCACCACACTCCACTATATGCCCAAGCCTTTGAATATATTGCCTTCATTAGGTAACACACACAATTCCCGCATTTCAAGAACTTCTACTGATTACTCTCCTCAATTTTCCATAATAGGGGTGACCTCAACTACGGTCATCATACCCGAACATACTTCATAACCTCCTAAGTACAAACTCTGCTATCCGTCCAATGGCCCCCATCTTCCATACTTCTTGTACGAACATGTCCGAACGCAAATAATATTCACCAATATATACGTGATAGCAGGAGAACAAAATCTCACCAAGGAAATCAAAAATCCTAAACATAGGGCTCTACATCAAAGAACGCTAATTTGAAAACACAGTAAACCGTACAGACCCTAAACGACACTAGAACCTGATGCTCTGATACCACCTGTATCAGCCCGCCTAATTAAATACCGGGTGGCCAGTCCCATACCAAATTAAAACAGAATATACAGTTGGCTCATTCTTAGCATCACTGTCGAAAACATTAACTAATCACCCATTAACCAATTAAGCTGGTGTTAAAAACTTTCCAAATTTTAATTCAACAAAAATCCATTTTTAGTTTATGAATAACACTACACATATTATTCTACAACACTAATAACCGAATAGATAACACAAAAGAATTTAAATGCAATTGGAATAAACATTCCCACATAATTATCCCATACAGTAATCCCAACAATAGTAAAGGTATTAAAATGACACGAATACATGAGTATTTGACTCAAATAGAAAAGAGATAACTGAATTCCTTTGGGTGACATGCCCTAACTAAAAGAATACTGTGAATCAAATGAAGATATGCGTCTAAGCAATACTCCATAGCTCCATATCTCGTCATAATCCACTAAGGTTGGCGTCCCTACTGCTGGACACCTGATATAGATAGTACAATAAAAAAGAAAATATGCAAGGAAACAGGTCAGAGCCCGATGTGAAAACGATTTTAAAAAAAGCAAGTATTTAACAAGTGCAATAAAGCATTTATTATGTACATGTTAGTATCCAACTCTCACTCGCTATTCTCACCTCTCAACTAGAATGCACACTTAACGTTTCCTATTAACCTCCTAGTTAATGGTTCCTCCTCACTAGTTTCCATATTATGATTCCATCCCATATCATAACCCCGTATGTCCCATACCATACGTCATATAATCATTCATATACGTTTCTCATTAACATGAATCGTTTCTCATTAATATGAATTAAGCTTTTTAATTCTATAAGAATAAACATTCATTAACCTAATTCCATTTTCTTTCTTTATTCACCGTTATTTACAATTATCACACAATAGATTAATCAAACCACTATATACACATTTAATTCATTATATATATATATACACATATATAATACGGCACCCCGAGTCACAGCTGCGGTGCAATGCATTACTCTGCTATCATGTCCCAATATCGCTGGTCGCCGAATAGGGGACTAAAGGTTCGGTAAGGATTCCTCAAAGCACAAACAACAACACAAATATTAGAGGCGAACATAGTTCTCATACCCACGGGCCACGCACATACCTACGTTCCCATAGTCAGCGGACTTATCAACTCCCCGATAAGCCTTTTATAGACCTATGTTCTTGAGCGATAAATCAAAGATCCCATGGATTCATCAAGATATGATTGCCCTCACGCGCAAACCTCCCGTCGATAGAAAGTAAGCTAGGTATGTCATACACATAAATCATCAATCAATCAAATAGGAATTATCATCTACCTATATATAATATCAACAAGGTAATCACGCTACTATAAGATAATTACCATACGTAGCATTATATATCTTAAATCCTACGTATTAAAATATTATGACTTTACTTCTTTAATTTAACTATCCCAGAGCCTCACTCATTACTCAAGGTTCAACTAGGTTTTTACTCAATATTTTATTCAGTAAGAAATCACTAATATCCTACTGGTCCATATCATCTTATCTCCCGAATTACTACAAATTAAACTCCCCTTAAATAGGGTTAAAATCGATTGTTGCTAATCTCTTATAAACACATCTTTTATCAACTAGGATTGAATGTCATCGTCACATGACTCATAGTCTATAGTGTTTCATTCACACTATATGACTTATCAATAAAATCAACATGCTCGCATCCTATAACATCTCTCCACTCCCGACGTCGTTAAGGTTCATGCGCGGAGCATCTCGCAAAGCGAAATCCAAACAAGGAACCCCTCCAATACGCTACTACTTAACTTTATCGATCGAGGAGGTCCCTCAACTTCAAATACGCAATCGGAATAACCTCATCCCCTCTTTCAACCAAATGTGGTATGAACTCCCATCTCTATCCAGGAGCCATACCACTAAGTGCTTGTACTACACTCAGTCCTTGCGCAATCAATAATGAGCTTAAACTCAGTCCTTGATGTTCAAATTGTAACCCTAAGGCTACCCAGGTGTTATATTAAATCTCCCCTACTGGACCTATCCTTAATCCTCATGCATACCAATTAGAATCCAACACATAAATCTAGCAACCGAAATTTCTTTCAATTTAATTATCATAATTTTAATCAATTAAATCCCAATCAAATTAATTCAACCTTATCTAGGACCTACTGATCTTTTCTAAGTCCCATAATATCCAATTAATAATCACCAAAGATCTACAAAAGGTTTGGGATAACAATCAACATTAAAAAGAAACAACTTTAGGAATTCTGTGAATGTCGATCGATCGAAGGAAAGGGTTCGATCGATCGATCGCCCAGATAACAGCCTAGTTTTCTGCATTTCTTCTACTATGGGTTTCATCATTTTTTATCATCCAAAACTTCATATTAACTACCCAAATTCCTTATAAACCTTACTACATGATATAGCAACATATGTGAATGATTTCTAATGCTCTAAACATCCTTGAATCGTCAAGAGTTTGAATTAAAAGCATATGTTTATCCTCTTTTTCCAGAAAATTATATACATGATATCTTCAAGAACACACCAATGATTTTCAGAATTTCTTCAACAGATTGATGAATATTTCGTGGATTACTATATATCTACAACATGAGTTTGATTCCTATAAACTTTCAATTTTCAGAAATCCATTAACCACTCTTCATTATCTTCCAAACATGTAAAAATCTCATCTTTTTTATAACTATCCTAACATGGACAATATACAAACTTAGATTGCAATCATCAAATACTCGCCTCTAATGAAGATTTGATCCTTTGGAGTTGAATAACACAGGTGGTTCTCCCTTTATCCATCCAACTTCCGGTGGTGGTTGGTGGTGGTGACCTTTGGTCTTTGGTTCTTCTCCTTTCCAAGTAAGCTTTTCTCTTCCCAAGCAACCTTTCACTCTCTCTAAGAAGATGACCTTTCAATTTTGTGTAGAAGAGATGAATGAACCCACATTCAACTAATCTCCAAATACTTATAATAAGACAAAATCCGAAATCACTATTCATCCCCCTTGTAAAAATGACCAAAATGCCCTTTTTGGTTGTCTTTTCATTTCCAAATGACCCGAGACCCAAAACCAACATCCAAATAGACTTTTTTGACTATTTCAACCCTTCCGGATGCAACGACGCAGTCAAAATGACTCTAAGGTTGATGTAAAAATAAGTTTCCTTTTTAATCTCACAAATTAGTCCCGACACGTCCCATACCGCGTCTGACTAAAAATTCAAATTGTTGAATTAACAACTCACGGCAATATCAATAACATCACATTCATATATTACCTATATATCATTAAGTA
The DNA here is from genome assembly GCA_949130495.1 of Sambucus nigra. Classification (NCBI taxonomy): domain Eukaryota; kingdom Viridiplantae; phylum Streptophyta; class Magnoliopsida; order Dipsacales; family Adoxaceae; genus Sambucus; species Sambucus nigra. The sequence continues at coordinate 679,169,398 of OX422211.1, forward strand.
ATAACCAGAATCGTTCATTTTAATATCCACAATTCGGATAAACCCAAATGAATTAATTAATAATAAAATCCAATTAATCCATAAATTTAAAATATAACCCATTTTAAAAGTCATTAAAATTACGGGGTATTAAATCCCTACTTACTATGCCAGTAAAATTCTCGTGGACGTCGAGCAACGCCACTAGCCATTAGAAAATCTAGCTTATGCATTGGTGATTTCTTCTCGGAAGCTTAAGCATTACTTTGAGGACCTCTCCTTCATTGTCATTACTTCTCCACCACCCCCCCCCCCCCCCCAAGGTTGTCCTTCGTAGAGTCGATCTCTCCAATGAATGTTAAAATGGTCAATAGAACTTGGAAGGTTTGACATTCACTTTCTGCCAAGGACGATAGTCAGGGGCAGATATTGGACGACTTTATAGTAGAATTCATAGGAGATGGTCCGACTGACCAACAAGTCATTGAGCAATCACAATTCCATGAGAAGTTTCAGGCAGGAAGTTGGACATTATATGTTGATGGTGCCTCTAATTCCAAAGTAGCAGGTGTAGGAATTATCCTCATAACTCCAAAAGACGTAATGTTAGAGTAGGGGATCCGATTGGGCTTTGAAGCCTCCAACAATGAGGCCGAGTACGAATCACTTATAGCTAGCATGCGCAAAGCCCGTTTATTGGGTCCAAGTCAACTCAAAGTTTACTGCGACTCCAAACTAGTTTCCAACCAAGTCAGCGGGGAATTCAATGCCAAGGATGATAGGATGGAAGCCTACCCCACGGTAGTACAGAAGATAATGATGAAATTTGAGAAAATCTATGTTCAACAGTTCCCTTGGGGGAAAAATACTCATGCTAACACATTCGTAGCCCTAAGCTCAATAATAGACTCTAATCTCAACAAAGAAATCAAAGTGGAACTCCTCATCATGACCAGTGTTGACAAAATGATATGCACCGATCGCGTTCACTCTATTCAGAAGGGTCCTAACTGGATGGACCCAATAATTGCGTACTTCTAGAATAAAACATTATTGACCGAAAAGAGACTAGCCCATCAATTCAGGGTGAAAGCTACTCCCTTCTACTGGGACCCCGAAGGGATCCTTTATAAGAGATCTTTTGTAGGCCCCTACCCCCAATGCATACATCTAAAGGACATCAACCAGGTTCTTTACGAACTTTAGGATGATATTTATTAAAATCATACAGGAAGAAGGTCCTTGGCATTCTGAACAATTAAAAAAGTCTATTGGTGGCCATATATGCAGAATGACGGAAGTGTTTATGCTCGAAAATACGATAAATGCCAAAAAATTATCCCATGGTCCAATAACTGGCCAACCACCTGAGGCCATTGACTAGTCCATGGTTGTGTACACAATGAGAATTGGATATCATGGGACCACTACCAACTGCATCAGCGAATTGCAAATACATGTTTGTTGGCATAAACTATTTCACCAAGTGAATCGAGGAAGAACCACTGGAAAACATTAGAGATGTATACAAAATAAAGGTTCATTTGGAGAACATCATAACTCGCTTTGTGGTACCAAGGGCCATCAAAATTGATAATGGCACACAATTTAAAAGTGGAACTTTGTAAGGTTTCTATGATGAGGACGAAATGAAGCATAGCATCAGTTCAGTGGTGTATCCCCAAGTTAACAACCAGACAGAGGCCTTCAATAAAATAATGCTCGATCGCCTAAAGAAGAGACTGGAAAGGGAAAAAGGCACTTGGGTGGATGATCTTCCTCATGTCCTCTGAGCATCACATACTATGTCGAGGAGGCCAACCAAGGAAATGCCATTCGCCCTCATATATGGAATGGAAGTTGTGATTCCACTCGATGTTGGTCTCCCGACCATAAGAATATAGGTTGTAGATCAAGGGCTAAATGATGATGCCCATCACGTTGAACTTTAACTGGCCAACCAATGGAAATTACAAGCCATGATTAAGTTAGCCTCATACCAGCAGCAGTTGGCAACGTAATACAACAAAGGGGTCAATCAGAGGAAGTTCCAAGTGGGGGATTACGTCCTCATAAAGGTTCTAGATTACGCTAAAAGGTCATCCGACAAAAATCTAGGACCTAACCGGGAGGCACCATTCAAACTCGTCGAAGATAATCTACAAGGAGACTTTCACTTGGAAACAATAGTCGGCAGAGAGATACCAAGAGCATGGAATGCGACCAACCTCAAGAAGTTCTATTTTTAGTTTTATCTTTCATGTCACACCCCAAATCCAAATCCATTCAAATCATTTCATTTATATAATAATTAAATCATAATCTTCAGCCTATTAGAAATATAATTCATTTATTAATATTTTTTCATGTATAATAAACATAATTATGTTCTCGGTACCATAACATAATTAACATCAGAGTCATAATTAAACGAACATGTTATACTATGATTGACTATGATTAAACATTACAATCGTCAAATCAACCCATGCTAACTCAATATATAAGATGTGCGAGTGTAGTAAAACCTCAGTGTGACAATGACAAAATCCCCACGTCTATTACCCAGATCTTTCTACCAGTGAAACTCTCAGATCACCGATCATATGATATCATAGTTGGCAGCGTACAAACCTGAAAATGTTAAAATGTAACCCGTAAGCATTAAGATTAGTGAGATACTCCTTCCCTAAAATGAAATAACAGTTCTTTATCAAATCTGTGGATATAAAATCCAAATAATCCTACTCTACTATGAAATAGTAATTCCATATCAAATCTTTAGATATAAAATCCAAACAATCCTTCCCTGTAATGAAATGACAATTATATATCAAATATGTGGATATATAATCCAAATAATCCTGCCCTGCTATGAAATAATAGTTTTATATCAAATTTGTGGATATGAAATTCAAACAATCTTGCCTTGCTATGAAATAACAGTATTATATCAAATCCGTGGATATGAAATCCAAACAATCCTGCCCGTTGGCAATAATAAATCATGGAACATAAGTTCCAACAAATCCTTGTCATAAGACAAATCAAATAATTAGATCTTTGTCCAATTCCAATCCTGGATCATAAGGCTCAAACAAATCCTGAATATTTTAATATCCAAACAAATTGTGAATACCGAAGTATTCAAACCAATCTTGGATCATAAGACCCAAACAAATCCTGGATATTTTAATATCCAAATAAATCCTGAATACCGAAGTATTCAAACCAATCCTGGATCATAAGACCCAAACAAATCCTGGATATTTTAATATCCAAACAAATCCTGAATACCGAAGTATTCAAACAAATCCGCTTTTAGAGATATATTCATATTTATATATGAAACAAATCATAAGTACACTCACTTTGGCAACTTATCAGGATTTTCCTTTTACTTTGTTAGGAACTTGAGAAACCGATTCTTCTTCCCTTCCAAACATTCTTACACTATTAGTATCATCATAAGAATATCAACAATCCGAGGAATATCTCAAACATAACTCAATTCATAAGCATCATATGATTCTATTCAAATCACTTTTCAAAAGTGAAGTTCTATCCAAATTCATATTAATATATTTAACATATCTATATCATAGACTAAACATGATTTCATTTCTTATTGGTAATCCAATTATTATCATATTAGGTTTCCAATACAACAGAAGAAACATCATTTCAGGTTCCTAGAGCAAGTTATGACCATTTCTTTAACACATAGCAAATCTGCCCTATAGGCTCATCCATCGTTCAATAAATTTCCAGGAATTTTCATAATTTCTCTACCTCATAAATTTATATGATATTCAACCCAATATCAATAAACATATTGAATAATATGAAATTACAGTTTCATAATTTTTAGAGTTCATTTTCTATGTCATTCCAAACATCGAACACATGGTGTGCATACTTACACTTTGGGGGCAGATTTTATACCTGAACTTCAAACTATCACCAAAGATTAATTTCTTGGTATTTTCACATAATTTCTGGATATGTTACACATATATGAGTCTATTTTAATCTCCACCTTTAATTATTCAAATCCAATAAATATACAAAAAGATATAGAAATTTGAATACACAAGGTTTCCAATCGAAGAACTCGCATCTATGCATATGTATGACTCAAAACATGAAGTTTAGTAAACAAATGATAATTTCTATCATTAATCTCAATAATACCAAAAATATAACAAGATTTGTAAGTATAATTACGTTAGGGACTTTTACGTAATTCCCTATGAATTTTTCTCCAACTTCTCTTCGCCCTTTCTTCATAAACTTCCCGGTTCTCTCTCCTCGGGCTAAAACTCTTCCATGGATGAAATATGCTGAAGGAGGATATTATTTCAAGGTTTATAAGTCGACATAAGGTCACCCCCTTAGTCGAATCAAAATATAACATGTAGCGCCATTTAAGACAAAATAGCATTTAAGGCTAAATGACTACTTTACCCCTGTTCCTAAAAAGACGATATCTTATCACTATAATGTCTGTTTGATACACCGTTTGTTATGTTACAAACCTAACTAGCATATCTACAATTATTTAGTTTTTACCTAAAGTCAATTATTATATTATAAGGGTCAACATTAGTTTCCAACATGAGCATTCCTACTGAAAACTTTAACATTTTGTGTTTGTAACTAATTAGATATTTCACGATTTATGAAGGTAGGATTAGACTAAACGTAATAACCTAGTATAATATATTAATATACATTATCTATGTCCCCAATTATATCCGTGTTGTCACATTTTAGCACTTAGTTTTTGCAAATTTTCATTTCAAAACTCATATTGCTCGCAGTTTATTATTTCAGTTATGAATAAAGGCCTTTATTTCATTCGCTCAATATCTTAGTTATTCAATTGATATACATTATTTCCACAATAACAGGCTCAAGATTGGAATTAATATTTAAAAGTGTCGATGAGTCTTTAACTTAATTACAATGGCAATTTGGCTAATTACAATTAAAATTAAAGTCCTCAGGTCCTTGTTACTGTTAACACAGGCGACTTTACGACTTTCTAAGGTAAGCTAAATCACTACGGGGGATCCCTAGGCAGTAAACCATCTCGATTTGGACGAATAAAATCCTAAATGGGAGGATTGCCCAAAGACCAGGGGAATTTTTTCCATTGTCTCTTCTAGGTCTAAGGGAGTGTGATGAGACAACCTAAAAGGTAAAATAGACAAATATAACACATGTTCGGCATAAAGGAATGGAAAAATGAAAAAAAATAGTATTAAATTGATTCTTCAGCAAATTTCCGATCATAAAAGATGCCAACTACTAAATAATTACGAATAATATAAAAATAATGACAACAGTTTATGGTCGGTCGGCCAAAAAAAATTCTATCTGCTTCCTTCGACTATCGTCAGGATCAGACCGGTATTCGTCGTCACTATCATGACCTTCCAAGTAGCTCTCATCAAGGGGAAGGGGAATGACATCCAATGGGACCCATGTCTCATCGCTCCCAAAGGGAGGTTATCGGTACACTGGACACTCAATGTGGTATATATACCAACTCTAGGAATCCTTGGGTTCTCTAAAAACATTAAGGGCGATCAGTTGTCCATGATTATAGGCAACATCTTAAGCTTCATATAACCATATAGTGGCATTTTTCCATCCCTCATCATAGCTTGGCGACCAGGCAGCTCTGGGGCCCATTCTAAAAAGATATCAAAGCTTCTTCACGTCACGCTCAAGTCCTATGACCATTACATTTCCCCTCTGAACTTTCTCTTCAGACTCCATGCTTTTTTTCTTTAGATCGTCATTTTTAGATTGAAGAAGAGCACTAACCACACCCATATCCTTTGACTCAATGAGCTAATCCCTCAACTTATTTAACTTATCCAGCATAGAGGAGCCCACATCATCCAAGCCTTTAAGGTCATCTTTGAGCTTGGAGACCAAGGTAGACGGGTCCTTATAAGCCTTGGTCCTCTTATTCAAGGACTTATAAAGACTCATGAATGGCTGGAAAACATGATCGCTTGCATCATGCTCGAGCAAATTATCTAAGTTGCCTAGAAAAGGATGGAATCTCCTTGATAATAGGCTACAGCAGCAAAACAAACACCAAAATCAACCAAAGATTCAGAAGGGCAACATTTAATGTACGTGTAAATAGATTATAATAAGAAGAGAATCTTTCAATAATATATAAATAGAATGGCCTGAGCCCTTACACTTTAACAAAAAGGGGGAGTACAATGTACAAGGAAAAATCCTATAAACTAAATGCCTTATTCACTCGCCTGCTCCTTGGCCTCAGTTTCTTTCCCCTTCATCTTTATCTTCTAGGCCTGATTTGAAGGGTTGCTAATGGTTACCTCTTATGTAATACCCTGTCCCAATGACTTGATTAAATTTTATATATAAATTTTTATAAGGTGAGGGTGAATATAGTTACAGAAGAATTGAGGGTCAAAATTGAACAAAAAAAGGAAAAAAAAAAGAAAGTCGTTCGAACGACCTAGGGTAGTTGCTAGAAGTAAGATGGAGATGTCGCACGAAGGTTGCGTGATACAGGGCTTCAAACGAGATGTTTTTGCATTACAGTGGCAGGTCCCGCAAAAGCATTCGAACAAGGAGGGGAAGTTGCTCGAACGAGCTGGGGATGTCGTTCAAACTACGTGTCTCAAGAATTTTTAATCAGATCGCCCTTATGCATTGTCATATTTTTGTCCCTTGATTTGGTGTGATGTCAAGCCCAGATCATCCCAGATTGAGCAAAACTGAATTTTTTGTCTTAGGGGAGGTTTTTATAAGGCTTTTTGGGCCATTTGTTAGGGAAAAAAGCAAGAAGAGGGGAGAAGGGTCGTCTTCCACCTCTTCCCACCACCTTTTTGGGTCATTTGATTAAATGATGAAATTATGTGTAGTAAATAATAAACATTTTTATGGAATAAAAATGTTGGTAAAATATTATTTAATTGAAATAAAAAATTAATAAATATTTCAAAGTCATGAAATGTAAAAAGTTGTTATTTTGTGAAAATTGTGTATTTTCTAGAAAATTGATGTTAAACATTTTATGAAATAAAATGTTTGAAGATAATGATTTGTGAAATAATGTTTTAAAGTTTCTTGCAAAAATGAAGATTTTATGAAAAATGGATATTTATCGGGTTTGAAGAAATTAAATTTTCTTTATGCTTTGAAAATGTATTTTTGGCAAGTACGCTGAATTTCTATAATGAAAAATATGTTTAACCCATTTAATAGGATTTTTAAGGTCTAAATCTATCTTCTCATGTATATAAACGTGTAGTATTTGGGTGATGAATGTATAAACAAGTTTAAAGAAGATTTAGTTGGGTTTAAATATGTAATAAACAAAAAGTGAAAATTCTAATCTTCAAATGTGTGAAAATTGGATTAAAGGTATAATGAACATGAGGTTATAAGACTACATGTGTTGAATAAAAGAAATGGTATTTCTCCTCAAAGTAGTCTTCAAGTGTAATTACATTTCTCAAATAAAGAAAGTAAAGAAATACCTAGTTTCGAAAAATGGTTAATAATGGTGTTGAACAAGTGTTAATGGTTAACATTGAAAAGTTGGTGTGTGTAACTTAATAATATTATAAAAGATTAATAATTGTGAAATTAGAAAGGAAATAATGGGATAAATATGTTTCTAATTAAGAAAAATGTTACTCCAGGGTTAAAAAGGGTGCTATGGTGCTTGAGAAGTTAGTATGGTTAACTTAATAGTACTTTGGGAAAATTAACACTTGTGGAAATGAAGTAAAAGATGAGTTTGGAAACAAATGGGTAAAATGGTAATTTTACTTAAAGTGGAACATTTTAATGAAAAAAAATTGGAAATGGTGTTACACAAATTGATCCAAAATGAATATCATTTTTTAAATAAAATCAATGATAAATTATAAAGGACATGAAATTATAATTTCAAGTGTAATACAGATTGGGGTGTAATCTCGGGTTTGGCTTCGGTCGGGTAAAAAGGGAAAGAAGGAACAATGTGAACATTTGCAAAATGTTAAAACACTTGTAAAGGAACTCGAATGACTTCGGGATAATTAAGTAGGGCCCGAAGCCCTGAATGAAAAAACCAAAACAACAAGCCAGAGTATATGGTGCACATAGTTGACGGTGTGGAACCCGTTGAAGTATGCACTATTTTGAAGACTCCAAGAAAAGATAAAGGAATAAGGAACATGTCAAGGAATGCGTTTTGTTGTGAAATGTGTTAATACGACCTAACTTGAATGAATTAATAAATGTCCTGGTAAAGTTTAAAATGGACAGTAAATGTGTAATTGATGAATGTCCATAAGATAAGTAAAAAGGTAAAGTAAGTGGGTAAATAGGTGATTAAGCAACCTAAATGGTTAAACCCATAATTAACATAAGAATGTGTTGTGAAAGATTTCCAAAGGCTAGATGAGTATTTTCTAACATGGTGTTTGTGTGTGTAAAAAGGGCAGTTTTCAACGAAAATACTAATGTGTATTGGATAAAATAAAAAGTATGATTTTGATAAAGATATAGTTTTCGATCAAATCAAGTGTAGGGGTTTCAAGTATTGAACCGTGTGTTCTAGATAAAGTGATAAATTCTAAAATGAGTAAAGGGGAGCATTTAATTAGAATAGGGTAAATTAGTCTGGAAAAATAAGGTTTTCAGAGGTAAAACTGTTTCATGCACTAAGTATATGTATACGTATGTTATATATATACACGGTAGTTGCATGTGTAGATAGGCATAACATGTTAGATTCTTCTTTCTGCCATTCAATTTTATAGTGCATTTATATACTTCTCACTGAGCATTGGATCACACCCTCTCTTTGTCACGGCGATTTGGGAACAATTTCATATTTTGGGAGTAGGCATGTCAACGGGTAGGAGTCAGTTCGGCTCTAGGGAGATCCAGATCAATTTAATATAACTTAATCGGGTTTGGGTTTGGGTCTGGGTCTGGGTTCGGGTCTTCATCGGGTATACAATATTGGATCCGGATCCGAAATGGGTCCTCGGGTCTGGGTCTGGGTCCAGGTCTGGCCAGATATATACATTTATTTTATATTTATCTTTATTTTGTCCCCCTTCTTTATTTTTTAATCTTAGATTAAAATATTTTGTAATGTAGTATAGTATATGATTAGTATAAATAAAACATATATTTATTATATACATAAATTTATCTTTTTATATATAATAAAACATGTTATATTGATAAGATATATTTATAAATATATATATATATATATATATATATATATATTTATTTTAAAAAAATAATGTACAAGGCGGGTCGGGTCTTCGGGTCCGAGTTTTGTATAAGATCCAAACCCTACCCGTGTAATAAACGGGTCTTCGGGCCGTCGGGTCTCAGGTCCAAAAACATATGCTCAGACTCTATTATACGGATCGGGTCCGGGGCCAGACCCGACCAATTGACAGGTATATTTGGGAGCGTTATACAGGTAAGTACTTTCTTTTATATTACGTTAGTAGCTCTTTATGCTTAGACTTCGGGGTTCTCCCCATGGGTCTCTAAAGTAGTTTAATTTGAAACTGGAATCACATGCTAAACAAGTGAAATGTTAATTAGAATTAAACTAAACTAGCAACATTATATAGGTTATTTCATTGCACTTCCCACCTGACGCTCGGGTCGAATCGGGTTGACTACGGGTAACCCATAAATCCGGGTCGGGGCATTACATCACCATCGACCTATGGTGGAGGGACAGGGTAATGCTCGTTGAAAAGATGTGACTCGATAGGAACCTCGACCTTCACCAAGGTTTATCATCTCCTTTCTTATAGAGAGCCTTTCGGATCTAGGTCAGCTGGACCCTGGCGTCAACGTAAGCCTCTTCCTAGCCCTTTGTAAAGCTTGCCTCCTTGGTTGTAGGGAACTTGACAACCTTTGTTTTCAACCGAGTACTCTCAACCTTCAATAGGATACTCTCGGGATTTGATAAGGCCATAGCCTCTGTAAGAACAATTTTTCTAGGATTGTTCATATCATAGCTTTAGGCTAATTTAACGTATCCCATTACAACTCGTCACGCACCATCAAGACGAACCAAACTCAAGCATCTCCAAGTTTGAAGACTTACCGGCATCCCAAAATCTATTAAATGATTTAGAGTTTGAATTAATTCATGGAATTATATTTGGGATGTGTATTTTTTACAAAAGGCGAACAGGATTTTGTGTTTTCCAAAGTATGTTTTATGAGATACCTGGGGGAGGAGTTTTTAAAAATTATAACTTTTTGTTTATGGCATTCAAACGACATCCCAATGTCGTTTAAATGATATCACTAGGTCCTTAGGTCCTCATTTGAAGATTGGATCAATTTTCGATCAAACTACTTGCTACTGGTTTTGTTTTATTTCGGTCGATAGTTGCGAGATGAGATTTCGTTAGAACGATATGCTTTAATCATTCAAACGACATCCTCCTTACGTTCAAATGATATCCAAAAATATTTTGAACGACCCGTCGACTCAAAGTTTTTATAAACACATGTTTCATTTATAGAATTTTTAAAATTTTGACAAAATGTATTTGCATATCTGATACAAAAGTTCTTCTAGTTTTGTGTTGAAAACACTTGCTTTAATTCACAAAAAATCATCCTTGAATATTGTTCTTGTGAATTAGTTTAGAACCCTAGAAATTTTTGTATCTTTGCATACACCTTTTGTGGAGAGGATCTCCATTGCTAACTTGTGATATCTGCAGGGATTCACAACTGAAGACGAAGGCTGAGCCTGACGGAGGGCTGAAGTCCATTGTGGTTCTCAAGGGAATCATTGTTGATTTGAAGGCTCCATCATTTGTGGGTTTTTACAGAAATTCATATTTGTATTTCACTTGTAAGTTTGCAAGTTGTGATTTTCAAGTTATTAGTGGAATGAAACGTTTTTGCCCTGCGGTGATTTTTCCCTAAAACTTGACCTTGTCGTATTTTCTTATTTAAATTATTTGTTTTATCACAATAGATGCATGCATCGGATAAAATATTAACATCAATTTAAAATTGGCTTCCACATTTATAAATTGGTGTTGCAATCTTTGTTGAAACCACCGCCTGCGATTATTTTACGTTTACAAATTGGTATCAGAGCTTCTATGATTTTTAAATTGGTATCGGAGCAGGTTGCACTATGTTATTGTGTTTGATCTTATTTACCTGCCGTTTGGTTGGTTTATTCATCTTTCTTGTGTTTTGTTTTTTTGTCTCTCGGTAGATTCTCGTTTGAATTTGAAGTCTGCCGAACGAATTGAATTTCTTAAAAAGCATTCTAAAATTGTTTTGGAACTTTTACAAACGGTTCAAAATCAAAGAGATATCATTCGTGAGAAGTTTGGAGCTGTTTATGATGACTTTAAATCTTTAAAAGTTGCCAAAAAGGAGAGTGATGATAGAGTCATAGTTTTATAAAAACAATTAGAGGACTTAAAAAATTCTAGGGTTTGTGCTTGTGCCAAAGAGGATAAAAATGTTTTGATAAATGATTTTAAGGCACGTGAGAACTCTTAGGGATAAATTTTCTTTTATTGAGGGGGAGCGAGATAACCTTCTAAGGGTAATTGAAAATTTAAAGAAGGAGTCCCTAAAAATTGAGGAGTCTAATTCTTTGCTTGAGTCTAAAATTTTGAAGTTGAAAGATGATTTAAAAGACTCGATTAGTTTGTGTAGTGGTGGTTATGGCTCGTCATGTTCTCATTCTTCGAGTGTTAAAGACAAAACCATAGTTTGTTTTCTAGGGTCAACCAAAACCAAGGACGTTAGAAAAGGTCAACACATAGGTAACATTCCTCCCGTTTACACATGTTCACATTTTGGTAGGAAAGTTCACCTTAGGCATTTCTGTATGATCTTAGAAGAGGTCCTAAGAATTTTAAGTGTAGTGTCCCGTCGGTTCCCATAACCCCTCGAGTTAAGTATACACTTGTTTGGGTAAGGAAATCTGTTTTGGAGACGTTAAATGTTAGATTAGATGATTCTCACATGCTTTCACATGATGTGTCACATGCTATTTCATATTGATGATTGCTCACATAATTTTGTTTGTCATACGCTAGTTATGCTTCATGATATATGTTTGTTAGTGTTATGATATGTGTACTTTTTGTATTATTTTTCATATTGAGTCATATTTTCAAAATACAAAAAGATTTTTAGTTTTATATATTTTTTTAAAAATACAAAAAGGTTTTGTTTTTTGAAAAATTCAAAAAGATTTTCGATTCTTGTATATTTTAGTTTTACATATTTAGTGTGGCATATTTGTGTGTTTGAGTCGAATTCGTTCCGCAATTTCCATGTGGCTAGGACATTTGGTTATGACTTTAGATGCTTAGATTGTTCTTAACCACGTTTATGGAGTTGTTTCAAACTTGACTTGCTTTAAGGATTCGACTTTGTTTATTCCTCCACACACACATGCACGAGCTTATTGGATTTTGACTTCATGATGTACATTTGAGCTTGGTGAGATGTTCTCCTATCAATTTTTTCATCTACATGTTTATTTGACTATGGAGGATTTGTGCATGTAAGAACAGTTGCCCATGAGGATTTATTTTATATTGAAAAACGATGAGTGTACAGGGGAAAGGGCTGCGAGAGTATAATGATCTCGTCGTGAAAGCCACCATTTGAAAAGAGCCAAAGAAAAAATTAAGGAAATAAAAAAAAATAATATGCCAAAAAGGGTCCAATTAGTTTAATTTGATAAATTCATTCAAAAGAAAATAAAAGAATTACATTTTGAGGGAGTTTCGATGGAAATATCAACGGGTTTGCACAATGATAATGAAACCTAGTTAAGCTTACTTTGTCATGACACTATTGACTTGAACAATCATTATTATTCGAGGCTTGTGCGCATTGTGCTCGTTTTGTTCATTAAGTTCAAATTTAATTGTTACTTAAGGCTAAAGCTTAGTTTCATAAAGTTTGCGGTTAATTAGAACTTCGTGAACATATTTGAGTGTTTGGGTTATGATTCTTTTGTTAGTAGTTCACACCCATTCATTCTATTCCATATGTTTAGACACATTGATATTATGCTCATTTGTAAAGCTTATAAGTTTTGTGTCATGTTTGGTGGTCGGTTATACCAATATATGTGTGCCAAATTTTCATTGTTATATTTTGCATATATTATAAAGAATGTGTTGTATTTGTGAAATTTACATTTTTTGGGAAAAATTGAAATTTTTCAAAAATAATTGGTGTTTGTTTGCCTTTGAGATTATCATTACATGTGCTTGATTGACATCTTTTATGATGATATCTTCTCTTCATCATGGTGCTTTGCACCTAATGTTTATTGTTTCCACTTCTTTGTCTATTTGTCTATTTCGGATAAAAACAAAGGGGGAGAGCAAATTAAAATGGAGTTTTTCATGAGTTTGAAATATGGGCGAGTATTTATTTATTAACTTTATTTTGTTTCAAACTCGATGCATCATGAAGGTATATGTTCGATGTCTCATGTGTGTAGGCACTTAAAGAGGAATTCAAGACACACAGATGAAGACAAAGTTTGAAAGGGATAAAGAAGAAGTTTGAAGACAAAGAGACTTATGGCGTTCCGTTCTAGGGTTAGGAAGCATATTAGTATTATTGTTCTAGGATATTTTATTTTAATTTGTTGTTCGATCGTGTTTGTTTATTTTGTACCGGAATAGCCAATGGGGATATTTGTAAGAACAATTTTTCTAGGATTTTTCACAGCATAGCTTTCGGCTAGTTTGGCGTATTCCGTTACAAATCACCAGGCACCATCAAGACGAACCGAACTCAAGCATCTCCAAGTTTGAAGATTTCCGGACATCCCAAAAGGTATTAAATGATTTAGAGTTTGAATTAATTCATGAAATTATAGTTGGGATGTTTATTTTTTATCAAAAGACGAAAAGGATTTTGTGTTATCCAAAATATGTTTTCTGAGATACCTGTAGGTGGAGTTTTTAAAAATGAAAAATATTTGTTTATGTCATTCAAACGGCATCCCAATGTCGTTCAAACAACATCACTAGATTGTTAGATCCTCGTTTGAAGATTGGATCGATTATGGATCAAACGACATGCTATTGTTTTGGTTTTATTTAGGTCGTTAGTAGCAAGATGAGATCTCATTAGAATGACATGCTTTTATCGTTCAAACGACATCCAAAAATCGTTCGAACGACTCGCCGACTCAAAGTTTTTATAAGTACCTATTTCGTTTATAGAATGTCTAAGGCTTTTGACAAAACGTATTTGCATATCTGATACAAAAGTTCTTCGAGTTTTATGTTGAATAACACTTGTTTAATTCACAATAAAGCATCCTTAAATATTGTTCTTGTGAATTAGTTTAGAACCCTAGAAAGTTTTGTATCTTTGCATACACCTTTTTGTCGAGAGAATCTTCATTGCTGACTTTTAATACCTGCGGGGATTCACTACTGAAAACGAAGGTTGAGGATGATGGAGGCAGCAGTCCATTGTAGTTCTCGAGGAAATCAGTGCTGATTTGAAGGTTGAGGTCTTTGTGGATTTTTTTGAAAATTCCTTGTTGTATTTCACTTGTAAGTTTGTAAGTTGCGATTTAGAAGTTATTAGGGGAATAAAAGGTTTTTTCCTTGCGGGGATTTTTTCCTAAAACTTAGCCTTGTCGTATTTGCTTGTTTGATTTATCTGTTTTATCACCATAGATGCATGCGTAGGATAAAAAGATAAAATCAATTTAAAATTGGCTTCTGCATTTATAAATTGATGTTACAATCTTTGTTGAAATCACTCTCTGTGATTATTTTGCATTTACAGATTGGTATCAGAGTTTCCCTTCCTTTTCAGCCTCAATGGTGGCCTTCTTCTCTCGATCATAAACCTCTTGGGACTTAGCCGTGGCCTCTTTAATTTTCTTGAGGTCCGGGCTAAGTTCATCATTAATCTTGGAATAGTCTTGGTGACCATCCAAGATCCATGTAAACACTACCACAAACAGCAAAACCAAAACACAAAGAAAGTGTTAAACAAACTCACAATAACAGGTAAATTGATCAAATAAAGACGAAGGAAAATAAAAGTTCCCACCATGGACAGAGTTTATTAAGAGCGAATAGTAAGTTGGTCAAGTCCCAGCGTCTTCAGTTGCTCGCGATTTGCATCGAACATGGCCCACTTAGTAAACCATGGTCCAGAGATGGATTTTGGGCCACAGACACGATCTAGGAGGCTTTGGGGGGAGCGAGGGAGTAACATCACTTCTCTTAAAAGAAGTAGGGGCCATAGGGTCCTTTTCCTTTTCCTTCTTCTTCTTCTTTTCTTTGATGACCAGACTTGAGTCATCAACTTTTATGGGCTTAAGGCTTAGTCCTCTTTTGGGAATTAACTTTACGAGAGAGGGGGACATCATCATCTTGTATTTAAAGAACCCTCTTCATTAGAGGATCCATGGAATCCTCTTCATTTGGGAATATGGAACTGATGCTGAGGGACTCAAATGAGGATGAAGCTTCCTCATCATGAATGGGAAGCTCAGGGATGGCATCTATCGACCGAGCAGTGAAGTTATCGGTAATGTTATTGTATTCCAAGAGGAACGAGGTCGATCGTGGATATTCACCTTTAGGAAGGTACTCTCTCACACTCCAAGCCTTCAACAAATAAGTGTCGTTGATGTCGTTGATGGAAGGATCCTCATTTTTCCTACGAACTGTTCAAAGACACAACAAAATTCATTATCAGCAATAGTAGAGAGAAATGATAAACTAAAAACAAGTAAGTGATGAGCGAGCGAGGAGCAATCATTGACCTATTTCACCCCTCCCCTCAGTCTGGGCACAGAAACTCAGCCTATTCTTTGCCCTCAAGGATCAGTGGATGCTGTCAATTTCTGGTAATAAATCCCTGATCCCAATATCTTTTACTGGAATCAAGGAGGTTCACGACTAACACTCTGTTGCCCTTACTCGCCTTCAAGTAAAGAAGACCGTATATGGTATGAGACCAGATGTAGAAATACCTGATCTTAGGGATACAAAGGTTGGTCCTACTGATCTCATTTATCTTATTCACCCCATTGACAATACTCCACATATTAGGGGAACACTGAGATGGGACCACCCAAAAGAACTAACTAAATTCTAAAAAAATAGGGTTTGGGAGGAAAGTCAATCCCCTTGGACCAAAGCAAGGGTGTGAATTCAGTGTCCCCCTTCAACAACCACAACGTGTCTGGGCATGGGGGCATAACCGATTGTGACTCAAGAAGGAATAGACTAATTCCTAAAATCATTTACATTTTTTCCATAAAGTGTGTTTTCCATTCTCAGAAAAATAAATTATGACAACTGAAAAAAGCATAGATGACGAAGAAGAAATCTATGAAGATAAGTACTGACAAAGAAGATGAAGAACAAACTTAAAAGTTAAATGAATGTGAATAGAAGGAGCTCTGAAGTCTTTTTTGTTAGAAGGAGAGAGAGAGAGAGAGAGAGAGAGCAAATGATGATTTAAAATGAGTGTGGAACGAACAAATGTTTCAAAAATGTGTTCAATCATAAGGAACAGTAATCGAAGCAATTTTTAGCGCTTTAATTCTCCTTAGGGTGAGCGTACGCCTCAAGTTCCAACCTATTTATAAGTTTAGTCTACCGATTCAAATTCATTAGAAATGGATCAAATGAGTGGGCCTTTAAAAAGAGTAAAAGCCTATGTCCCAACATTTTTGGCCAAGAATTTTAGGGGCAAATGTGGGGACCAAACCATGATTGGGCCTAACTCAGGCCTATCCGACCAAGCCCACAGCACCTGGGCACATCTCGCCCAGCCTATTAATGAAAAGGATAAGTACAAACATTTATTTCACGAATAATTACAAAGCAATTAGTATTTTAACTAAGATCACATCGGTTATCTAAAATCTCAGACGAGATATTCAGGTGATCACCACACGAGACAATAACAACCCATGGAAGTTCCTTGAATAATCGAAACACTATAGTTTTACACAACTATAAATATAGCACACGCCTCAGGTCCAAGGGGGATGTAATTTTCATACTTTGAGAGAAGTGAATAAAAATCCAGTGACCTCTTTGTGGATGTAGGCAATATTTCGAACCACGTGAATTTATGTGTTGTATGTGACATTTGCATGCTTCTCCTTTAATTGTTTCCTAGAAGTCATTAATTGTGATTATTTGCACTCATGGTATAATACTTATTTTTTTACACACAATATAATGTGGTCTCGAGCCTTGTAAGCCTCTAAAATTTTGTGCAGGGATGACTTGTCTTATTAATCATTTCTTCCTCAACAAAAAGTGGGATAAGGGCGGATGTAGTAAACAAGTGTAATTATGTGTGTAAGAGAGAGTGAGGAAGAGGTATGTTCGAGGAGAGAGAGCTATGACTTGAGAGAGAGCATGGGTGTCCGTTAAGGAAGTGTAAATGGATAAAAAAAAAATGTAAAAAACATCACTACATTAGTAACTGTTGGATCATACATTATTAAACCAGGGTAGGTTAGGAATTTTTTATTCAATAAGGGGTAACATTGTCCAAAGTGGACAATTGTGTTTTACATGCTTTAATAGTTAGTATAAATTTTAATGTCACTTGTTTGGGCCCACATAAGAGATTGTTCTTTTAATCACTTTAAATAGGAACATAAATGGTATACAAGTCATATTAATCCACAATTGTTCAAATAAACAACTTGCATCTTTATTTATGTGAATAAATGAAAGCACAATTCGGATTCCCTTAGGCTCCGTTTGGTTGTCCCAAAATTGTAAATTGAATCATTAATAAATTGATCCGTTTACAAATTGACTCATTAATTGTGTTTGGTTCATTCATTAATTGCCCCATTTTAGCTCATGTGCAAAATCTAAAACTGAATCATTTCACAAAAAATGTGAAATGAATCCATTTGAAATAGGAATCACATAAAAGTGCATGTCTCCTCTCCCTCTCCCCCTCTCTATTTTCCCTGCCCCACTTTCTCTCTCTCTCTATGTTTTTACCTTTTTTTCATAGAACCTTAACATCAATTTCAAATTACCAAACATCGTGTAAAATTAAATTTAACTCATTTCAAATTCACTCATTTACAATTCACTAATTCACAATGAACCAATTTACATAATCAAACAATTTGCGCAACCAAACTGGGCCTTAGGGTTCATCTTCATTTATGTGAATAAATAAATTCTCAATTAGGATTTTCCTCAAAGTTCATTTACAATGTCTCTCATATATATTATTTTATTGTCACAATCTTAACTATATATATAAAGATACATGCGCAATATAAAACTACCTGCGCATCGTGCGGGGCGATAACATCGTTAGTAGGAAATCGTAAGATTAACTTGTTGGAAATTAATGTTAAGTGACGAAATTAATTATTTAATTTCAATTGTATTAAATTCCGAATTTCCCATTTATGTGGTTTTAATAAATGTCAGATAATTAATTAGGAATGTGATAAATAAAGATATTAAAAGATTTGGGTAAACCTTATCCGTTAGTCACATGATGGTTAGTGGCATTAGTGGGAGACTTGAAAGAGTCCCACCTTGACTAGGATTCCGGCCCTCTTCCCCTTATAAATAGAGGATCCCTACACCATCCGGGGTTATCTCATAACACACTATTTCTGAGGTGGGAGAGAAACTCCGAGATTCCATTAGAGTGCATTTTTTTCCAAGAAGGCGGATTGATGGAGCAATTAATCAAGATTGATCTTTGATCAAGGTATGTCTTATTTTCTATCTTTTAGACGTATTTTGTGAAAACATGAAGATCTAAGATCCTTTTATTAAGAACAATTGTATGTTAAACTTTAATCATATTAATGTGTTCATGATTAATATTAGGGTGTTCTTAAGAATGATTTTATATGTGGTATCAGAGCTAAAGTTTAAGATCTCATGATTTTCCTTATTGATGTTCGTCTATAATGATATATGTGCCTGAGACTTTCTGCGACATTTTATTTATGTCATTAAATTGTTTTTGTGCCTGAGACCTTCTGCGACGTCTTATTTCTGTCATTAAATCTTCTCTTAAAGTGTGTCTGAGATTTTCTGTGACGTTTTTCTTCTGTCGCCAATACTCACTGGTGAGAATGAAAGGTCAAAACTTGCTCAGAATTTTACGAAACTGACATGGTCGACTGGAAACGTCGAAATAAACAAGACCCATTGTATATAATGGGCACCACCTTACTTTTGCGTTTTGACGTCGTTAAGACCCTCAAAACCCCGTTTTTGCCATTTCAGAAAATAATCTCGGGGCTTATAACTCTTTACAGAAAATTGATATTAACGTTCCGCAAAAAGTTTTGATTTTCTGGCATGTTTTACTTCAATTCCAAAATTTATGTATTACGTGTTTTTATACCTGGGCAATTATGTTTTTGAGGCATTCGAGCTACTATTGGTATCTTTGTGATTACTGATAGATTACATATTATAGTTAATATTAATACATGATTAACTATATTTAAGTTGAGACATGTAAACAATTATTCATTTGAGTTAAGTCAAAGGCCAAACACAGGCTGAGACTGCATGTACGAATAATATACTTACATTCATTAAAGACTTATTCTAATGTTAGTTATAAAATTGGATTGAGGCGCAACACATGCTAATATCTGAATTGAACAACATTAGAACCAGTTTTGTAAAACCAGAATAGTTGACATTAAGTCCATTAATCATGGTATTAAATGAATTAGGCAACAAACACAGATGCCAAAATTATGGGACCATGATAAATGAATTATAGGGTAATATATCTTTACAATCTGAATATTATGTGATGATTAACACAGATTCCGTGATATTCGGAATGTAGATGAAATATACCAAAATTTTAGTCAACAATTCAATATTCGACCCTTGCAATTTTTGTTGTGTGTGAAAATTTAAGTTTTCCCATATTTCATGTATGTTTTATCTAGAAATGTGACAAAACCTTGCTCTAATGATCCTTTTTTAGTTGAATATTCGTGCGAAACACATGCCAACATATTTCATATGGTAGGATATTAGACTTGTGTTATTGTTAATATTCATATTTTGATGAATCTCGTGCCAAATACAGGCCAATGATTCATATTGTTGAATATTATGATATTCATGTTTTAATGAGTCTCGTGCCAAACACAGGCCAACGATTCATGTGGTTGAAAATCAGAATTATTGTTTATTTTAAGGCTAGTACTCCCATTAAGTTGAATTAAATGACAAACACAGGCTACAATTCATATGTGCGGATACTAGATTTATTCGTTGCATGCATGCATATTTGAATGCATGACTTGCAAATTTTGAGACTCATAAATAGGTATTCATTCAGTTTAATCAAATGCCAAATACAGGCTAAGATTACATGTGAAGATACTATACTTGTAGTCATTTCAGATTATCCTAATGTTTGTTATAAGGTTAAATTGAAGCGCAACACATGCTGAAATTTGAATCAAATAAACATTGGAATTTTTGTATGCATATTTGAATGCATGACTTGCAAATTTTGAGACTCATAAGTAGGTATTCATTCAGTTTAATCAAATGCCAAATACAGGCTAAGATTACATGTGAAGATACTATACTTTTAGTCATTTCAGATTATCCTAATGTTTGTTATAAGGTTAAATTGAAGCGCAACACATGCTGAAATTTGAATCAAATAAACATTGGAATTTTTGTAAATATTAAATATTTGGCATCAATGTTAAAAAGTCATATTTACATATGTCACTAGTATGATAATTGTGATTATAACCATATTGGGCATTAGTATGACCATGAATGATTTGGGTCAATATTTCTGATTTGTTACTCATACATAAGTGATGAAGCGAAAGTAAATGATTTATGTCTTCCATTTACTATTATTTGTGTAATATCTCATGTAAACTCTTTCTCTATTTGATTTTCACATTATGTCTAATTTTTCGTGAATTTCAAATTAAGGAATAGACAATAATATAATTATTCATGTATTACGGGTATTTTGCACATGTATGCGTATCTCTTATATTTATATAATATATGGTTTGGTGTTCATTAAAGTGATCCATTCCAGAAGATATAAATATTGGACTAATGCATTAATATCATGCATATTTTGGTTGCCTACGGGTCCATGTATGATATTGAATGCTAGGATGATGATACTTTATGATGTTGCATACATATTATTGTTTATTCATTTATTGTGATTACAATAATTGAACAAAATGTTAGTGGTGATATATATTGGGAAGGTAATAATGGTCGTCAAAAATAGATGCCATAATTTCTTTCACTATCATATCACCAATTAAGTTTATGAAAACCATAAACATGAATAATTTAGCTTATTGATCATGCAATATTTAATGAAAATAAATAAAAAATTTATTGACTTGTGTATGTAAGTCTTTACGTAATGTAATATTCATATTATGAAATGTTTGGTAGTCACTACAGTGACCCAACTAGAATGGCAATGAATATTAAATGTAAAGATGATGGTAGTAGTAACTCATGATGCTTATAATTGTAAAGATATTAATGGGGTATATTGAGTTTATTTCTTCAAGCAAGGTTATTCCTTACAGGGAATCAATTTTGAATGATTGAATGAACATCATAGATCACATACATTATTATAGTATGTGAAAATAAGTTGTGCACAAATGTCGTGTACAATATAATGAAATAACATTATACCCAATAAAGTAATCTACAAGCATCATATAATCGATATTTCACGGTTACTACTGGCAAAACCTCACGGTTATGCACTCAATTTATCATGTAATCGATGTGTGTGTTGTTAAATCAAAGCATTAATGAAGTGAGCAATTTATCTCATTATCTTATCACATATTATTGTATCCCATCTTATTTCTCTAAAATTTCATATTTAATTTGGTTAAACAATATAAGTTTGTTTACATATTGCACACTCGGACTAATAATGATAAAGATAATATGTATCTTTTATGATTTGAAATGAGTTTTTCATCTCAGTAGAGTTTTCAAGTTATACTTACTGTGTTATAGAAAGTATCTACTTTTGCTGCAAGGATTTCTTACAAAACAAACTAGAAATGCTAATAAGATTCTTTTCTTTTGTTCTTGGGGAATCAAATCGCCATTTGTTTTCATAAACCCTCAATTTCTTTTGGAAAATGTTTGTCTAGACTTGATCGTGAGGGATATGTTCTAAAGAATCTTTTTATGTATATTTTTTCAAGGGTTATGATTTTAGTTTTGATGTTTTGTACAAAATAAAATTTGGACATAGTTCTTTAAACATTTGTTTGATCCTGCATCATAATCGTAGCGCTTTTTTATGAAAATCTTTAAATCTTGTACCAAATTAAATCTAGACTCTTTTTCATAATTTTCGTGGATAAGATTTTAGTAATGTCTCTTACAAATTTTGATAGTCGAGTTGTGCTCTTAAGGTATTACGATGTCTAATATAAGGATGACCTATGTAGCCCAAGTGGGAGATTATGAGAAACTTCCCTTAAAGTGGACCTACATAGATCATATAATTGTCATTGACACGTATTTATTGCATTAAAGTCAAATTCATTATGAAAGGTGAAATTAATGGTAGTAGAAAATCATGAAATATGATTATAAAGGAAGGTAGGGTACTTATCCCATTAACGATAACCTTCTTGAATCCTTGTTCTTTTAGTTGTTAGATTGTCTAAACAACAAAGAACAAATAAATGGTCAACCACTAAATGATAGTATTGTCACCGTGAGAGAAATGTAGATGAAATCATAAGGAATAGTATTAAGAAGATCCTAAAAGGTCTACTATCCTAAATGATTATGTGGTGTATCTGCATGAACATGAATTTGGCGTAGGAATAAATAATGACATGGTTTTATTTTCAAAAGTCATAAGAAGTGAAACTAATGGACTACAACTAAGGTTGAAATCTCGTTGAATTACATAATTGATGCACTAAAGTCGGGTATAAGGGGGTCATCAAGACCAAACGCGACACTAACGGTAGTTTAACGAGATAAAGCTAAATTATAGTAAAATATTTCACTATTAATGAAGAAAAGGTTATAAATGAACCTTCTCAATTATATGTAAGGACATGGAATTCCTATGACATTAGTAGCTCATTATGATTGAGAGTTACATGAAGTGGATGTGAAAATTATTTTTTGAATTCTAATAAACCATGCGTATATGTTTAGGAGATCATTTTATAAACATAAGTTTCCCACATGAGGCATTTTAAGAAATAATATCATTATTTTTTTTAATCGTTGTATATTTGTATACACCTTAAGATCAGTGGGAGTAAGTTTATATATTTTCTCTATATACAAGCACGGATTTAGAAAGTAGAGAATCAAAATAATTTTATGGGTTTAAAAGTTGTGTATGAAGTAATGAGATACTTAAGGGACTATATGCTCACATTTATGATATATGTGTTCATTTAAATATGAACAATTATTGTGACTCAGATTTACTATTTGTACGGATGGTATGAAATTCACTCTTGCTTAAGAATATTTGTTTTGGTTTATCAGCAAATATAATGAAGGAGTGCAACACAATCCATCCATTAAGTATTGTCAAAGCTGAGTTTGTAGTATGCTTGATGCTACAACTTATGTATTTTGGCAGCGTGACTTCATTTCGGGACTTGGAGTTGTCGACACTATTATCAAGTCGCTGAAATATTATGATAATGTCGCTGCAATCTTCTTTATGAAGAAATGTTAGGTATTCCTAAAGTAACTAAGCACGTTGAATGAAATACCTATCAGTTAAAGAAGAAATTCAGAAACAAAAAGTGTCAATTAATCACATTAGTACAAGTGATAACATAGCAGATCCTATTACGAAAGGACTATCTCCAAAAGACCTTATGGAACGTGTCAAAGAGATGGGTCTCGATTAGTAAAATTATGATTGCTATTTGGCTTAGTTGTTTGACACTATTACTTGAATTCAATAAAAGTGTTTCTGATTTCAATTATTTCTGTCCTTTGTGAATGCATGCAATTATGAAGTGTTGTTGACAGAAATAGTCCTTATTCCAAAGGACATTATGAGGACATTATGATACCCAATATTAAAGGCTTAGTTGAATGAAACATTGGTGTTGTGGTACATGGAAGGAACCATGCTCTTGAATAGTATGGAACCGCCATGACTCGCATCCGTGAATCATTTGATTCAGCAAAATAAATTTATCAATGATTGTGCACCTTATGATACCTAATCTAATTATGCGAATTATTAAGACCAAGTGGGAGACTGTTGGAAATTAATGTTAAGTGACGAAATTAATTATTTAATTTCAATTGTATTAAATTCCGAATTTCCCATTTATGTGGTTTTAATAAATGTCAGATAATTAATTAGGAATGTGATAAATAAAGATATTAAAAGATTTGGGTAAACCTTATCCGTTAGTCACATGATGGTTAGTGGCATTAGTGGGAGACTTGAAAGAGTCCCACCTTGACTAGGATTCCGGCCCTCTTCCCCTTATAAATAGAGGAACCCTACACCATCCGGGGTTATCTCATAACACACTATTTCTGAGGTGGGAGAGAAACTCCGAGATTCCATTAGAGTGCATTTTATATAACTTACTATTTTTTCACACGTGGGCTGGCCAAAAAGTGTAAACCCATTTTTTTAAAAGCGGGACGTATCAGTTTTGTCTTACCAATGCAACCATATTTTTTTCCATTAGTAAACATCGGCAGTTTATGTTCTTTCATTATTATCATTATTTACTTTTCCATTCATACACATTGAAAACGGTGTGAGAAAACCTTGCCAACAAATGTATATTATCTTTTGAACATATATCATGTTCAGCCTCCCATGTCTGATAACAACAATGGCACTGTTGTAGTAATTGTGAATGTTCAAAGTCATTCTGTGGAAACCTATATAGACTCACGGACTTTGATTTTGGATCCATTTGATTTCCTTCGGACTTTATCTAATATATTCGCCATATTCTTTACAGTGAATACAAACACGGTTGTTTCCCTAATTTCGGTAGGTGAAGGCAGGGGCGGATCCAGCCCGGGCCGTAGCGGGCCGGCCGCCCCAGTTCATTTTTCAAAAAAAAAAAAAAAAATTTTTTTTTTTTTTTGGTAAAAAATTAAACCTGAAGGTGACTTGTAATTATATTAAAAGTTCAGGGGAAAATCTGTAATAAACAAAAAAAAACATGACTTAAAATGGTGCTCTCTCTTCTTTCGTACCAAAGTAAAAGAAAAACCCTATTTTCTAAAGAGTCCGCCGCTCTCTCCACCCGTTGCTCTCCACCCGCCGCTATCTCCACCGCCGCCCTGCTACTCTCCACTCGCTGCCTTGCTGCTTTCCACCCGCTGCCCTGCTCTCCATAAGTGGGCGCTGGCGCTGCCCTGCTCTCTCTCCTCTCCACCTGCGCTCGCATCTCCTCCGCCTCTGCAGGCGGCTGCTGCTCCCTCCTCCGAGGCTCCGCTCCACCCGCCCCCTGCTATCTCTTCCACCAGACCAAGTATATTTCATCATTTATTTATTTTGTGTATATTTGTTTATATGTGTCTGTTTATATGTGAAATTATATTTATACTACTGAAATTATACTAAAATTATTTATACTAAAATGAAATTAAATTTATAATGTGAATTTATAAATTTATTTTGTGTATTGTTTATATGTGTCTGTTTATTTATTTTTGTGTAAATTTATACAAATTTATATGAAATTAAATTTATATGTGAAATTAAATTAAATTTGTAAATATTGGGAATCAATAGAGAAATTTTTTAAACGAAAAAGAGAAGACAATGCACCAACCGTATCTGAAGTTGAGATTCAGTCATCTCCCACTTCAATCAGTGTTGAAAATGAATATAATGCCCAAAAAAGTAAAAACAACACAAAAAATGCTCGAAAAAACTTGATCCCCCCCCCAAAAAAAAAAATCGCCTCGGGGGCTCCCGCCCCCGAACCCCCGGCAACTATCGAAACTTTCGCCCCAGTTCACACAAAATCCTGGATCCGCCACTGGGTGAAGGTGCTTGTTTATCATGTCTACGATTTTCTCTAACAATGATTTTCTCAATTCTTTATTTTTTCTAATAAACTATTGATTTATTTTTTATAAACTACTGATTGATTTTTTTTACTTTAATTCATTTGTAACATTTATATGAAACATTAATACATTTTAATCAGTTTATTAGATTTTGGTATATTTTTCATCCCTAAATGTCATTAAAGTTCACTTTTAGTTGCAATTTTTTTTTTATTTAGCGACAAAATATATGGAAGTGTAATAAACTAATTAAAATGTATTAAATTCCAATATCGTAAATTAGTAATGTATTAAAAGAAAAAAAATCATTATCAAATTTATTTTGCATTTCTTGCGCTTCCATAATTTAGATGTAATCTCGAGAGTGCTACTGAGTCAATGTCCCCACCCATTTTTGTTTAGCATATGTATTTCAATTATGGCTGGCCCAACATAGCTGAATCTAACCCACATCAACCACGCTCGCAATGACAATGACAAGATAGCCACAAAAGGACAAGGACAATGAAGTTTGTTTTTTGCATAGCCACAAAAGGACAAAGAAGGAATATTGTCCATAAAACAGCTCAAATGGAGGCATATACTTTGGCCAGTTTGGTTGCACAAATTATTTGATTATGTAAATTGATTTATTGTCAATTAGTGAATTGTAAATGAGTGAATTTGAAATGAGTTAAATCCAATTTTACACAATGTTTGGTAATTTGAAATTGATGTTAAAGTTCTATGAAAAAAAGATAAAAACAAATTAAGAGAAGGAGATGGGAAGGGAAAGAGAGAAGGAGAGGGAGAGGGGGAGAGGGAGATGGTGCATGTATTTTATGTGACTCCTATTTCAAATGGATTCATTTCACATTTTTTGTTAAATGATCAAATTTCAGATTTTGCACATAAGCTAAAATGGGACAATTAATGAATTCTTTCATTAATTAAACCAAACACAATTAATGGGTCAATTTGTAAATGAATAAGTTTATTAATGATCCAATTTATAATTTTGGGACAACCAAACGGGGCCTTTGAGTATACAAAATAAACTTAACAAAAGATAAATGAATATCCTATTCTATCCACACCCATCCAACGTCATAACCCAACAAATATTGGGGATCCATGAGATGAGCTCTATATACAGGGTCCTATTAATTCCACCCAAAAAATATTTACAAAATAAAAATCAAATGCATAATTTACTAACAAAACCCAAAAGTGTTGTACCTTTTTAGTTAATCAAAATATCTAAAATATCCCTAAATAATCTAAAAATTACACTCTAATTAAACACCACAAACAACAACACACTCCACAATACCATATATCCTCACATTTCAAACTCTTCACATCTCACTAAAAGAAACCTTCATACGATTTACCCTAACCATTTTCACCTTGTTCATTTGTCCTAAAGCTCTATTTTTGTTGTTTCTTTGTGTTGATGTGATGTTGTGGTGTTGTTTTTATACAGAAAATAAGGTTTAAAGAGATTACATTACAATGGGCGAAGAAAAAAAGTTAGATGATGAAGATTCCCAAAAGTTGAACATCCAGTGCTCCTTTGATGATTTTGAGGTATTAAAACACCTCTACATAGTCTAATGTGTAAAAATATTTGAAAAATGAAGCAAACAGTGAAAAAATGAACATACTGTACTTACGACCTCCTGTAAGCATAAGTGACGAGTACATTTGGTTATAACTAGACGTAGGTTACTGATAATTGAAAATTAACTCACAGTTTAATTAAATCATAATTTAAATGTATATGATTAGATGAAACCGTGTGTGAGGCCCTCAGGTTGGATAACACAGTGGGTTGGACATTACGACTTTTTGTAGCCTTATGTTCACCTCATAAAAATTCTTAACCGTGGTGTCACTCATACAGTAAATGGTAACCGTGGGTTTATCATTTATGGTTGATATTAACCGTGTCTTAATTATTACTGTATTCTCAATTCATATCGTATTTCTTATTGTATTATCAATTCTTATTGTATTTCAGATAGATAACTCGATCCTCGATGATTCATTTTGGCAAGATATGGACAACGTTACCGTACCGAGTGTTTTGACTATACGTGTTTAACTCGAGAAATCGAATATGCGTGAACAATGCACGATTGAGGAACCAACAGCATGAACCTCAGGGAATTGTTTGCGCGATTTGTTCCTAGATTTGACACTATCTACAATAAAAAAAAAAAAAATCATCAATTCAGCTTTTTAATGTATGATATAATTAGATGAGACTAACATTTGATTGTATACTTTGATAGGATGCGGGCGTAGATGAAGGATTGGATGTTAATGCAATTACGAAAGACCATACAGTCGAATTCAAAACTCACCATGCATGATTATTTTTTTATATATGTGGCATGAACATGTTTTAGTTTCTTTATATGTGACATGAACACGATATACTTTTTCATATAAAGTTTTAATTTTCATATATGATTAATTTCAATTAACAATGTTATAATTGTGCAGATTTTCAATGATCATAAAAAGATGATTGATTGGTGCCAACAAATTGGTCGCAAACTTCATGTTGTTATCATCATTTTAAAATCTGACACGACCAGTTTAGTCAGAAAGGGAAGGATTGTACTGGGTTGTGAGCGCAGTAAGCTTCATAGAAAGAGAAAAGATGAAGCGGTGGGTAAGAAGATGAAGTGATATTCTGGTACGAGAAAGTGTGATTGTCCCTTTCGATTAAAAGGCGTTTCGCTAGAGGATGGCCGTTAGCGGGTGGAAGTTATTTGTGGTCTACACAACCAAGAGGTACCTAAAACAATCATTAGACACCCTTATGACACGAAGCTTTCACAAGAAGAGTGGAACATTGCAAGCGAGATGATTAAAAATGGGGTGGGGCCAAAGGAAGTACTCCACATGTTAAAATAACGGTCAGAATATAATTGCTCTTCTGTTAGAACAATTTATAACACAAAGCACAAGATGAAAAATGTTGAGATCAAAGGGCACAACGATGCAACAATTGATGCATCTGCTAATAGAGAAGCTCTATGTTCAATGGCATATGAGAACTAAGAAAACGGATATTATGGAGGATATATTTTTCGTACATCCTACATCTTGTTTGTTGGTGAAGTGCTTCCTGACCGTACTAGTGATCGATTACACCTAGAAGACCAATCGGTATAATATGCCATTATTCGAGATGATTGGAGTCATGTTGACTGGGCAATCATTTTTCATTACCTTCAATTTTTTAAAGTATGAAAAGGAGGAAAAAAAAATTGGGCATTGCAACATTTGCGATCACTATACGATCCGAAAGCTTTGCCACGAGTTGTTATTTCTGACAAACAATAGTCTTTCCAAAATGTGGTGCAAAAGGCGTTTCCACTTGCCACCCTTCTATTATGTTAGTTCCATGTTAAAAAACACAAAAGGTGCATGTTTTAAACCCAATATCAAAGACTAAGATAAGAAGTTATTTATGTAGGGTTGGATTGGGGTGGTGGATTCCGAAATGACGAATAATTTTGAGAATTCGTGGGCAACTTTCCGTCAAAATTGGCATAACTACCCCAACATTATTGGTTACATACACAAGAATTTAATGCCTTTACAGTATCAGTTCACATGTGCTTCTACTAATAAGGCACCTCACTGTGGAAATCGCACAACTAACAGAGCGAAGGGTGCACATGCCCAACTTAAAAAACACCTAATAAATAGCATTAATTCTTTTGCTACTGTGTGGAAGGGAATGGATACATTGCTTGTCACCAAGTGACTCAAATACAGACGATGTTTCGAAAATCACTCCAAACAATCAAGCATGACCACAGCGACTAGTTCACATGAGATCCGTGGTAGGGCATCGCACTATGCCTTAGACTTAATTGTTCTGGAGATTGATTACATGACATTGGTGTTAACCGAATCTAGCACTAAAACCTAATATATAGAGTTACGATGCTCACACAAACTTTGTATATTCTACGGACTGCCATATGTTCACGAGTTGGCCCAATGGGAGAAGCTAGGCTAAGAAATTCCCCAATGGGCGCTAGATGATCACTAGAAGAAACTTGCGATTGTCATGGATGTCCCTTGGTACTATGAGCTTGAATATATGGTAGAGATTATATTATTAAAGAAATGTTGCATTGAGGCTGGTGAAGCTGTATGGAAGATGATGTTAATCAAGTTATTAGAAATTTCTCAACCCCCTTGCATGTTTTTTATTAAGCCTATTCAAATTCGTCAAAAGGGTAGGCCTCTTAAGGGGAAGAATCATATTGACATATCTACCAAAAGAATTTCATGTGCTTGGGAAGAAGATGTACCATCCACAACTGAGTTGAAAAAAACATTTGCAAACCAGACCCCATTAGCATGCATCAAATCAGAGACATAGTCTCGGGAAAAGAATATTTATAATAAGAACGTTCCCGACTTTTACTAATCATTTGTAGAAGAGATATACGATGCCAAATCTGATGAGAATTGTGGTAATACGTCCATTTCAAAAGGAGTCGGTGTTGGTAATGGACTTCAACATTCTCATGCTATCCTTAGTGCACTATTATTCGAGGTATGTAGGGACAAACCTTTCAGGTCTACTATTATGAATTCATATGATATTGAGGATTATGAGAGGAGATTATACTATTTCAAGCACTCATGCACTATAGGACATTGGTTGATCATGCTCGAGTTTGGTTATCTTGCAGCTAATGCACTTAAACTTATGGTATTAATAATATCCAAACTATAATGCTTAACTTTTGTGACATTCGACGTTAGGCGAAAATCTCCGATAGAAGAGAATCATATAGTCTTTATCATTAACATTTCAAATACTCAATGGGTGAATTTAAAATGCACATGCTTTTGTCCCCTACCACCATTTACCTCTCACTAGAGATCGAGGGCCACACAAGATGCCCTTGAGTGGGATAATATGTTCAATGCTCGCTTACAAACTTTTCAGAATATATATTCGAAAGACATTGCGATTAAAGATGAACCATGCTTGATTTCGTCAGATGAATAAGAGTACTTGACTGAGCCTTGAATTTAATTTTTGTGACTTTCTCTAACATTTTGTGGAATTATGTAATTTGGTGATAGCATTGATTGTAGCTTTTTTGTAACTTTTTATGGAAATATGTAATTTGGTTATAGCAATTATTTCATTGGATGAAGATGAGTACTTTACTGCGCCTTGGTTGTAACTTTTTGTGGAAATATGTAATTTTGTTATAGCAATTATTTCATCGGATGAAGATGAGCACTTGATTGTGCCTTGATTGTAACATTTTGCAACTTTTGTGGAAATATGACGTTTGATTATAGCAATTATTTCATCAGATAAATATGGTCACTTGACTGCACCTTGATTGAAACTTTTTGTGGAAATATGGAATTTGGTTATAGCAATTATTTCATCGGATGAAGATGAGCACTTAACTGCACCTTGATTGTAACTTAATAAAATTAGCATATTATAACATGATAAAATCATACATTAAATATCAAATACAAAATATGATATTACCTATACATTAAATCAAATTATCAATTACACAACATGATCTAAGGAACTTACTAGGATAACACAACACACGGTAACTTTAAGTCGTTTAACGTGATCCCACAGTTACACCACACCGTAACTTAGTTAATAATGGTGACACCGCACTGTATATCTTAAACAAATGCTTCTACCTGACCATGTCTAATATACACACAGTGGTTTCACACCGTGGAAATTATGCAGTGATTTTGTTAAAAAAAATAGCAACTTTAACCACGGTTACACTTCACTATCTAGATAACACATACGATATAGACCTGACCGTGTGGAATATACATACGGTCACATCGGGGAGATTATGCAGTGAGTTTGAGTAAAATTCATAACATAAACCACGATCACTTGAGGTCGTATATCACAAAGACACAGTTATTCTTGACCGTGTATAATATTTACATGATGGTTTCATACCGTGCAATTATATATTGATTTTGTGTAAAATTGATAACTTTCACCACAGTTACACTTCACTATCTTAGATAACACATACGGTCTAACTTGACAGTATGGAATTTACATACATTATTTTCACACCAGGGAGATTATGCAGTGCGTTTGAGTGAAATTCATAACATAAACTACGGTCACCTGAGGTCGTATATCTCAAATGCACGGTTGTACTTGACCCTATCTTATATTTACACGGTGGTTTCACATCGTGGAAATTAGGTAGTGATTTCATGTAAAATCATAACTTTCACCATGGTTACACTTGACCGTCAAGGTAACACATACCGTCTAACTTGATCATGTGGAATTTACATATAGTGGTTTCCCACTGGGGAGATTATGCAATGAGTTTAAGTAAAAGTCATAACATAAACCACGATTGTTCTTGACCTTGTTTAGTATTTACACGGTAGTTTCACACCGTATAGCTCAATTATTCGGTGGGACTTGATCGATTGTTTTATAGCAACGGTTAGCCTTGACCGTGTATTTTAAAGATTATCGTGAGTAAAAATATTCCAAATCAATAGTGTTCATACCAAATCATAAATAAGATTACATTCAAAATTTTTCATACCAAATCAATAAAGTATGCATACCAAATCTAAAATACACCGTTGTACATCACAAACAACAATATTTCATTCAAATTGTTTCAACCACAGGCCAAACCAGAGAATAAATAGTTTTGAATACTGTTATAACCAAATTGTTTCTACTTTCTATTTGAAAGCTTTAGTGGGGGGCTTTTTGTTGGGGGCCTTTTTGTGGGGTTAGATCATAACGTGTTTTTGTCCTAGTTTCTTGATGTGTGGGTGCCTTTCTCTTTCCTTTTTGAGATTGTGTTCCCTTGGCCTCAAGTGGAGCATCAAGCATTGCACGTGCAGAATTAAGGAT
This sequence comes from Sambucus nigra, assembly GCA_949130495.1. NCBI lineage: Eukaryota > Viridiplantae > Streptophyta > Magnoliopsida > Dipsacales > Adoxaceae > Sambucus > Sambucus nigra. The sequence continues at coordinate 679,202,434 of OX422211.1, forward strand.
GTTCGATATATCTTGGTCCGAGCTGACGTCAATAGTCTCCTAGAGAAGACTGATGGCTACGTCAATCTCATGAACCTATATATGTACAACCATCCACTGTGTTAGAAAAATACGTGAAAATAAGAAATCCGTTTATGAATTTTTGCAACTTACCATTTTAACGGAGTGCTTTAATTTAGGCTTCCGAATACGATGATCGGGATTTTTAACATATGGATGGGATCTTTATAGGTACCAGGACATATACCCATCCACACGGTTCCAAGGCATGTTCATCACCGCATTCGACCGTCTAGCGTCGGATAGAACATGGTCCACCCAGTTAAGTTGATACCATTTGTCGATATCAAACTTGACATTGTAGCGATGATGAGTGCATTATTTTGTATGAATTATGCCCAAATCTAGGCCTTGTTAGGCCCATTGTATTATAAATAATGAGCTTTTAGAGTCATTGTCGTAAAATAAAAGAAAAATGCAAGTTTGAATAAAATGTCAGTTAAAAATGCAATTTTAGTAACTCCAGGGGGTGAAATCATAATTTATAAATTTTATGGATCTGAAAAGAGAAATTAAATATTTATCGAGGCAAAATAAAGTTTTATCTGAAATTTGGTTGAATTTCGAACTAAAACGAGTAACTTATGAATTTTGGGGGCTAAAATGCACCGAGGGATAATTATATAATTTTTTAAATATTTATGACCCTAAATTTGAATTAATTATTTTTATTTTGCATTTTCATAGGTACCAAGAGAATTTGGACAACAAAGGAGTCGATATGCAAAAATTGTCAGGATACTTCGCGACACGATACGGTTGATACAATTGTGCCAAATATTTTTTATAAAATCGCTCGAGGGTCCATTGAGACGGTGTCAAACCTGTTCAAAAAGATTTTGACAAGACTCACAACTTTGAAGTTCGGACGAAAATGAGATTTTGATATTTGGGGGGTCAAAATGCAATTAAAGTAGGTGCTGTGAATAGTGACATGAATAGTGCCAAAATTGGGAAAATTATTTTAAAAAAAATGACTTTTCATTTATCTCCAACTATTCCCCAAGACTCCAAGAGATAATTATCAACTCAAATACAACCAATCAAACAGAGTTTCACTCCAACTCAAACACCTTACCCCTTGCCCTATAAATAGGACACTTACCTCATTATTTTGGGAGAGAAAAAATTATAGAGCTTGAGAGAGAGTTTTTTGTTAATTTATTTTGAGAGTATATTTTTATTGAAGGCCAAGAATTATTTTGTCAAAGAAGTTTTGTCAAGATTAATTGTAAGACTCGATTATTTTTGTAAGTTTGTTTCATCAATAAGAATTAGTATTCATTCTTGTATTTATATTTTGTCTTCAGTGATGCTAGCTTAATTTATTTACTAGGACTAGGTGAAATTTATTAAGTTTGATTAATATTACGAGTAGTTTAAATTCGTCTTTATCTCCCAACATGTTCTAAAAAAATTTAAAATTCGGCATTCATTTAAAACAATACGAGAGTGTGTTTTAAACCTTCGACTTTGCCTAAAAAAATTATTTTTTATTTGATGTATGAGTACTTTTTGATGGGTTATACTTTTATTAAATTAATTGAGAGTCCATGCTTAAAGACTATACTTTGAAATTCAAAAGTGAACTTTTTAAGGGAATAGGGATTTTAGCCATCTAAATTAGAGAGGTTAAATTTTATTATGAACTTAACAGCATTATTTTTCGAATTAAATACGACGAGAGTCAGTTTAATTTGAGTTATAAAATCGGGAATGACGAATTAAATTATTACATAATATTAGTTAAATGTGATAAATGGATCCGACATCCTACTTTTCACACTTACTTGATTATATCTTTCAAAGTCGCAATATTTTTATTGTGTTAACTTAGTTTAAATTTACGCATCATCTCTAAACTCATTTCGTCTAGTTGGACAATCACAATTATTTTGAACGAAAAAATTGATAAATCTATGTAGGTTCGACACTCACTTATACTCGTTATTCTATGATAGTCCGTGCACTTGCGGTATTATATAAATTGACAAACAAGTTTTTAGCGCCGTTGCCGAGAATTTGTTCGATTTTTTTAAAGAAATGTGACTTTCGGACTAGTTGTTTTTACTTTTTCGCATTTTTGTTAGTAAAAATTTCAAAAAAAAACTGAAAACAAAATAAAAAATCAACAACTAATATTTTTGTTTTTTTTAGTTAGTAAAAAATAAAAATAAAAACAGATTTAATCTTTCTATTTTAGTAAATAGTAGTTGTAGAACTAGTTTATCGCAAAAATACATGAAAATTGAGAAAAAAAATCGAAAAAAAAATATTTTTCTGGAATTTTTCAGGATGTTTTTTTTAGTATGTAGTCCCTAGAAAAATTTTAAAAATGAAAATTCAAATTTTTTTCTAGTAGTAATTTTGCTATTTCCAGAATATAAGAAAAGGTTCAAATTTGTTTCATAAATGTGATTTTTTATATTTTTTTATTAAATACACCACTAGTGCGTGTGTCGTGTTAATTTTTTTTCTTTTCTTTGCTTTATTTTTTTGTGTATCACACTTTACATTTGGTGTAGTTTCTTTTGTGTTTTTTTTTCAGAGGCACATTTAAAAAAAAAAGAGAAAAAAAAAGGGACAAAAGTGAAGACAAATTCGAAAAAGTGTGCAATGGTGAGCGAACGTGAAGAAAACTTATGCAATCTTGACACGAGCACAAGGAACTCTCGGGGACGACTGAAACGTATGCAATGTTTTCCTCTGATCGACGTCAACTTAAATTTCAGCTCAGCATAAATAAGTGACTATAAAAAGTCCACGTCAAATGTACGTTTTTGTGTGCTCCTATGTGGTTTAAATTTGCACTTAATTTAGCATGTTGCATAAATTGACTTAAGGGCAAATCCCGAATGAAAAATAATGTGGAGATTTCACCATGCTTCCTTTGTCCGAAAGTCACTAATTAACCAAGCATTTGCATATCCCAAGCCATCAAAATTAATTTAAAATCAAGTAAACATTGGCCTTAGAATATCACATAGCTCATAGGAAACCTCTTAACGAGGCTAGAATTAAAAGTTACTTCAACATGAACTTGTCAAATTGATCCCGTTTCACTTTGTTTAGGATTGGTGATTTTTAATGAGTCTTCGTACCGACCACCTACTTAGAGGAAAAAGCGCGATTTGAGGCGATAACCATAGTTGGTCATCTTTTAAATTCTCCTTTGTCAAAGAGTAGGAGTTGTCTAATTAGGGAGATTAATTCGGAGACCCCTGCTGTCGTTGATTAATCTCGAGAAAACTAGAGTTTAAAATTAAAATGCCCCTCACCTAAATTAGATGATTCAATTTGCTTTGTGTTAGCTAGGAATTACGTGGTTTGAGTCAAATATTTTTTTTAATTTTCTTCACACAAAAAAAGTAAAATATATAAAAAATAAAAAAGAGGAAAATTCGAGTTAGCTCAGTTTATGCGAAGTTGGTTTCGAGATCATACCGATCATTTGTCGAGTATGGAGTCTAGCATTCCTGATACTTACGTAAGTAAATTTTTTATATTCACTGAAATGGGAGACGAATTAGCACCATGATCCCTTAAAGATTACCTTTTCCGACAAGGTCTAGTCAACCTTCATGTATACTTCTACCCGAGCACAACACGAATAATTTCCAATTCCATCCGGTAACAATCCAATTATTACTCGTGATTTGAGATACTGAAAAATAGGATTCCTACCTTCATGTGTGTGAATTCGAGGAGATATGGGGGACCATTAAGTACTAATAACTCAACGACGAGATTGTTAAACTTCAATTGTTCCAGTTCTCGTTGAAAGACAAAGCCAAGAGTTGGTCTAACTCGTTAAAACCGAATCCATCACCACTTGGAAACAAATTTGTGTTGCTTTCCGAAAAAAATTCTTTCCTAACCAAAAGACGACGTCGATACGTCACGCCATCAATACATTTAGCCAAAAGGAAGCAAAAGCCTTGTGGATGTATTTAGAGATATTCAAGGACTTGATATTGCAATGTCCGCACCATGGGATTGAGATGGGATGCCAAGTCCAAATTTTGTATGAGGGGCTCGATTGTAATACTCGGACTATGCTCGAGTCACTATGTAACGGTGATTTTACCGAGAAAAGTGAGGTCGACGTGTGGTTATTCCTTGAAGCCATAGAGAAAATTTCCCAGCGATGGGCACCCAATAGAGAATCTAGTTCCACCACGTCCAATAAGGGTTTCGCTCACCAAGTCGAACAAAGTTATGATTTAAATGCCAAAGTGAACGCATTGGATCGACGTTTAGAAGCTTTAGAGACGAGAAAAGAGGGAGATCGAGCCACACCTACGGTGGTAAAACATATAGGTTCCCCTATATATGTCATTTACAACGCATTCAACCAATCAATCGTAAATTGTCCTACCCTTCCAACCCACAAGGCACTCACTGAGCAAGCCAGTTCCCTCAACCCAAATAGGCCGAAGTACGACCCATATTCCAATGCATACAACCCAGGGTGGCGAGACCACCCTAATTTTTCATGGTCCAAGGGCCAATACCAAGAAAGGGGAGGTCAATCTTCTAATAACTCACCCCCAGGTCCCGAACTAACGGATTCTTCATCCCAAAAGATCCAAGCTTTAAAAGATACGGTGAATTTGCTTGCTCAAAGTACCCTCCCATTCCAGCAATCAACTCAAAGTGTCCTCCAATCCACCCAACAAAGCTTGCACGTAAACACTCAATTTATATCCAAACCGGAGGTTCAAGTGAGTCAATTAGATAACGCGTTGAGTGAGAGAAATAAAGGAACATTCCTGAGTCAACTCGAGCCCAATCCTAAAGGGAACATGCCTAAAGGTCAATATTTTGTTCAAAATAATGTCGTTTCATAACAAACTCAAGAGGATGTTAAAGCCATCGTCACGCTTAGGTCCAATGAGGAAGTACTGAAAAACGTTTCACCACCCACCGAGAGTGAATCCGAGAAATGTAAGGCGAAGGAAGATCCACCCGTGGATCCCACTTCCTACCCACCCTTATCTTTCGAACTATCTATAGAGACCTATGTTCCAAAAGATCCATTTCCCCAACGTTTAGTTCCCCAAAAGAAAAAGGCGCAAGTTGACAAAATGTTGGAAGTATTCAAGCAAGTACAAATCAATATCCCACTGCTTGACACTATACAACAAGCTCCATCCTATGCCAAATTTCTGAAGGACTTTTATACCTTCAAGATAAGGACCAATGTACCCAAGAAATCTTTTCTCGCCAAGCAAACAAGCTCGATCATTTCTTATCGAACTCCCATAAAGTATAAGTATCCCGGTACTCCGACGATCTCTATCAAGATAGGGGAGCACATCATTGAGAAAGCCCTTATAGATTTAAGAGCAAGTGTGAACCTTATTCCGTACACCGTGTACGAGAAACTAGGTTTGGGGGAGTTGAAGCCGACTAGGATTACCTTATCATTAACCGATCGTTCTGTGAAAATTCCAAGAGGTATCGTTGAGGACGTTTTTAATTAAAGTGTGTGATTTCTTATTTCTTATCGATTTCGTTGTCTTAGACAGCCAGCAAGTGCAAAATCATGTTGCAGAAATTCCTGTTATTTTAGGTCGTCCTTTCCTTGCCACATTTGATGCCTTCATTAGGTGTAGTAGCGGGAAAGTGAACTTATTGTTTGGAAACATGACCATGGGCTTGAATGTGTTTAATTTATAGATCCATCATCTGATAAGGAAGAGAATGAACTCAAATACATTCAAGAAGTGAATGATGTTATAATCCCATCGGGATTGTGACACGGCCAATCTACGTGCTTGGCCACCTGATTTGTATTTAGATATGAGTCTTGAAAATTTTGAGAAAGAATTTGGCCCGGATGATGAGGATCTTACCATTAAAGTCCAATCGTTATTTGACTTATTTTGTTGCTTAGAGGGGAGAGACTGGAATAATAAGATAGATTAATTCCTTCTTTGTGAACGCGAGTCCAATCCTTTCGAGAATAAGCTGGCACGTGAAGTTTTATATATTAGTGATAAGATTGAAAAAACAACTCAATCGTTTGTACCTGGTGATGCATGTGTTTGTCATATCGTATTATCCTTTTCCACTAAGTCCACCTGTATCATTTGAGTGTTTGGATGAGATCGAGGACATGACTAAAGTATTGTCGGACTTGGAGCTCAATTTATTCATTCTCGAGTTTGAGGGAAACCTAGGCTTAGTGTATCATTCAAAAAAAATTATGATAATCTTTTCAAGTCTGACCATTTATGCTATAATGCGACTGCGCATCTCAAAATTTTCGCTCACATTCATTATGTGTCTCCATGTGTATACTTTTTTATTGGGTTGACTCTCAATTGTTAAGACTTTTGATTTATGATGCAATGCATGTGAGATCGGTGGGAAGTTAGTAACATAAGTGAAAAATTCACGGGTAATATCGTCATTTTACCTCTCTACTTTATTTTCTTTGTCCATATTTCTAGTTTGATCATACATTGAGGACAATGTAAAATTTAGGTTTGGGGGTAAGGATGGTATTTTTTTTTTAAATCAAATAAAAAATAAAAAAAAATCCAAAATCCAAAAAGATTTTCAATATAATTGAGTTTTGAAATAATTTCTTAGCATAGAATTAATTCATGAACCTCTCAACTTATGAAATGTTTTACACATTAGCCATATAATATGATTGAAAATGGATATTGAGGCGAAAGTTAATATGCTTAACGAATAAATGTGAATATTTTATCCTGATGAGATTTTTGTACCATTCATCATTTTCGAAAGATTCAAATCAATCCGAGTTAAAATAACTCAAACTTTCCTTCAATGATAAATTCGTTGATGATCAAAAATTCCTTGTTTTGTTTCATTACTGAAAACAAAAGGTCAACTTATGAATCTTAAGCACTAGAAGTCTTAGTAAGTCGTTTTGAGACACAAATTAACTCAACGAAACTTGAGAAATGAGATTAGGCCATAGTTTGAAAGCCCAAAATTAAACCTAAACTCTAACCTTTTTACATTATTCAGTATCAAGTCCATTTGAGCCAAAAAGAAAATATGCCTTTTTAATTGAAAACTCATTATCCTACCCAACTCCAACAGGGAGTTGAAAGCCCAAAAAAAGAAGCCATACCCATTTTTTGAGAATACTAGGGTATAATTACGGTAGAAAAAAAAGGCCAAAAGAAAAAAAATAGCAAAAACAATGTGTGAAAATAAAATAAAGGGAAAAAATAAAGAAAAAAAGAGTATGTGAGTTTGAAAAGAAAAGGAAAATAAAAAAAAAGGAAAATGGCGGTTGGAAGAAAAAGTGCCTTAACCGAAAAACCTCTATATTCTCAAAAATTATGAATTCTAAAAATCATTCTTTCTAGCTCAAACACGAGTCTACAATACAACCAAAGAAAGTCCTAATCGATCTCAAGTGAAACTAGTTATAGCGTGGAGAGAAGAGGAATAGGATCTATGGTGCGATTCAACGTTTTCAAAAAGTAATTGATATTCCGTTCATGAGATCATATTCATCCATTACAAAAATTTATTTTTGATCATGAGTATGTGAAATTTGTTCATTTAAATTTACTCTTTTATTCACATACATCGAGAGAAAATAACTCATTTCCGAGTGTTCAATTGTGAGTGCATTATGTGAGATTTTGAAATCAAGACGAAATTTCGGATAAGAAATATAACAATCAAATCTTTTGAAATGGACAATTATAATGGCTATGCATACACACACACGATAAGTTGAGATTGAAAAGTGAAGTTCTACTGTATTTATGAAGTTTACAAACCTGGTTATATTACTTTAATGTCTTTTGTATTGAGTCAAGTTTTTTAATTTTGTAGGTATATTCACTCCAAACCTTCATGAGACAAAACCCGTCCACTAAGATAACCTAGAGGTTTAACGGCTTGTTGCACATGCTAAATGCAATCGTGATTCCTATAAAAATGAGTTAGATTAACAAAGTTTAAGTTTGGGGGTATTTGCTGAGTGCATTATTTTGTATGAATTATGCCCAAATCTAGACCTTGTTAGGCCCATTGTATAATAAATAATGAGTTTTTAGAGTCATTATCGTAAAAGAAAAGAAAAATGCAAGTTTAAATAAAATTCGAGTTAAAAATGCAATTTTGGTAACTCTGGGGTGAAATCATAATTTTAAAAACTTTATAGACTTGAAGAATTTTAAAATATTTATCTAGGCAAAATAAAGTTCTCTCTGGAATTTGGTTAAATTCTGAATTAACACGAGCAACTTATGAATTTCGGGAGCTAAAATGCAAAGAGGGGTAATTATATAATTTTCTAAATATTTATTACCCTAAATTCGAATTAATTATTTTTATTTTGCATTTTTACAGGTATCTAGGGAATTTGGACAACAAAGTAGTCGATATGCAAAAACTGTTAGGATACGTCGCGACACGACACGGTTGACACAATTGTACCAAATATTTTTTATAAAATCACTCGACTGTCCGCTGAGACCATGCCATAGCTTTTCGAAAATATTTTGGCAAGACTCACAATTTTGAAGTCGGACGAAAATGATATTTTAAAGTTTTGGGGGTCAAAAATGCGATTAAAGCTGGTGATGTGAATAGTGACGTGAATAGTGCCAAAATTGGAGATAATTATTAAAAAAAGAATTTTTAATTATCTCCAACTCTTCCCAAGATTCCAAGAGATAATTATCAGCTCAAATACAACCAATCAAAGAAAGTTTCACTCCAACTCAAACACCTCATCCCTTCCTCTATAAATAGGACCCTTTAGCTCATTATTTTGGGTGAGAAAAAATTAGAGAGCTTGAGAGATAGTTTTCAGTTCCTTTATTTTGACAGTATATTTTTATTGAGGGGAATGAATTATTTTGTGAAAGAAGTTTTGTCAAGATTAATTGTAAGACTTGATAATTTTTGTAAGTTTGTTTCATTAATGAGAATTAGTATTCATTCTTGCATTTATATTTTGTCTTCAATGATGCTAGCTTAATTTATTTACTAGGACTAAGTGAAATATATTATATTTTATTAATATTACGTGTAGTTTTAATTCGTCTTTATCTCCTGACATGTTCTAAAAGTTTTAAAAATTCGGTATTCATTTAAAACGATACGAGAGTGTGTTTTAAACCTGCGACTTTGCTTTAAAATTCATTTTTTATTTGATGTATGCGTACTTTTTGTTGGGTTATACTTTTATTAAATTAATTGATAGTTCATGCTTAAAGACTATACTTTGAAATTCAAAAGTGAACTTTTTAAGGGAATAGGGATTTTCGCCACCTAAACTTAGACACGTTATATTTTATTGTGAACTTAACCGTATTATTTTCTGAATTAAATACGACGAGAGTCGAATTAATTTTGAGTTATAAAATCGGGAATGACGAGTTTAAATTATTGCATAATATTAGTTGAATGTGATAAATGGATCCTAAGTCCTATTTTTCACGCTCATTTGATTATATCTTTCGTAGTCGTAATCTTTTTATTGTGTTAACTTACCTTAAATTTACACATCATCTCTAAACTCATTTCGTCTAGTTGGATAGTCACAATTATTTTGAACAAAAAAATTGACAAATTTATGTGGGTTCGACCCGTACTTACACTCGTTATTCTATAATAGCCCGTTCACTTGCGATATTTTATAAATTGACAAACAAGCGGGCCTGGGTATTTCTCCTCTCCTCCGACAATGGCCGCATTGGGAGTCTCGGGATTGTTTGCACACGGCCAGTCGGGCATAGGAACCTCTCTCGATAATAGGATTCGCCAACATCATAGCAAATCAGGATATCGTTGTACCACGAGACCTCCTGGAAGGGGTAAGCCTCAGGATTTTTAAAGTAGGGATCCCAGACAACCTACACGTTATTCCAAATATCAACATATAAAATAGAGAAACAAATGTTAATAAATTGAGTTTAAAATAAATAATACTCACGTCATAAGCTTTTAGATCGTTCAGGGTTCCCCTTAGCTCTAGAATTTGTGCGAAGGTATCACCTGACATCATTTGCACCCTCCATTTGCATAGACTCGGCTCGGACGGATGAAACTCTAGATTCCTTACGCCCCTTGCCACGTTAAAGTGATAGTATATCCACGCCTGCATCAAATTTATAAATTTATATATATCGAAATTACAATAACTGGCACATGACAACTTTAAAATATTTACCTCTAAAAGAGGGAGATATCTGTCCACGTGTCGCAGGTCTACCCGGGACGCAACCCCAAGTTTCTAATACAAATGAGCAAATATGCCTATGCCCCACGTGTATTCGTTGCACTTCCTAACTTTTCTCAACGTCTACAGGTAGTAAATCGAGACTCGGTTCCCCAATTTCTCCAGTAACAACAAGCACCCGATCATGAACAACAAATACCCCCTTGTCGCTCGCTCAATCTCCTTTTTTGTAACATTTTCCCCCGAATTCTTCACATTCCCCTTGCATAAATTCAATATCCAATCAAAACGGAAAGCATACAACGACTTGCATTCTTTCAATGACTCATCCTCGGTACAACCAATCTATTTGGTAAGCCATTAAATTTGTGTAGCCTTCTCCCCGACTTTTTAAAACACGATCCCATACATCGATTTACCAATGACCGGGAAATTAAAGAGAAGGTACACATCATTAAGTGTGATGGTCATCTCACCGAACGGCATATGGAATTAATTCATCTTCGGTTGCCACCATTCGATGAACGCCAACACAGATACATAGTCAATATACCGGTACGAGTGTTTAACCAAACCCAATAGACCCGAGTTTTTAACCAAATCAATCATCCACTCATCTTCCTTCTCTATATTCCACACATTAAATTTTTTGAAGTGGTACACGCGCTTCATCACGCCCCTATCCTCGTCGCGATTCCATATCGAATAAATGATATAGTTTTGAAAATTGTGGAGAAACTCGGGGTTATTTGGCGTGCACCCCTTGAGTGGTTGTGAATCTGAGTGGCTTATTTTTTTCGTTGTTTCTTATCGAGCGTTTTAGCATATGTTGATTGTATTTCATCTTTCGAAGAGGAAAACTCGTCGTCTGTATCATCTCTTATATTCTCTCCTTCTTGCTCCCCCACTTGTCATCCTGCCTCATTTCCTTTATTTCCCTCTTCACTTTTAGCCCCCTTTGCCTCAGGAATCTCCTCCGCATTGGCAACCCCATCCCCTTCCCAAACCCCACGTACTTCACCAACCACCTTCTCAATAACGTTATCTAATGACGGATGTGAAGGATAATACCCTTTATTATCTCCCCTATCACTAATGCTAGACAATTAGGGTTATTCACCTCCTCTTATCGCCTCCAACCTCCTCTTTCGCTCTGATGCGATAGGAGGATTTTTTATTCTTCCTATTTATATATCCTACAATTACAATAACAAAAGACTCAGATATAACAAAAAAACTCAACCTGTATACAGTCACTCCTCACAGTAAGAACAATGGCACGGTCGTAGGGCAACGAAGGTGATTCTCACCTACGTGATGGGAAACTATAGGTTCAGCTTCACCAGTTTTTTTTGTGCGTTTTAAAACCCTGAAGTTGTATCATTCTTTTTTTATGCAATATATTTCCAATGTTCATATTATGTATAATTGAAATACAATTAAAAAGTGCTTACATTGTAGTTGTTAGATATTTTCATATTAGGGTTTACATTATAGTTGGAATGATACAAAGAAGATTAACATGTCCCCTGCATAAGGATGACATGCACAAATTGAGAAATGGTCCAAATTTAATCTTATCCAAAAATATGGGGATATTAGTGGTGATATTACTCATGGTATTAAAGCAGCTTGGGTCAAGTGGAGAAGTGATACCGACGTATTGTGTGATTAGCCTATACCTTTGAAGTTAACAAAGAAATTTTATAGAACGATCATTAGACTCGGCATGTTATATGAAACAGAGTGTTAGACAACCAAGGACCAAAATGAAAGTGAGTGTGGTGGAGATACGAGTGCTAAGATAGATTTATGGTAAAACTATAAAGGATATAATTAGAAATGAATAAATTTAAACGGTAAAAGTATCTCCTATATAAGATAAATTAAGAGAAAATTGACTTGGACGGTTTGGACACCTTAAGCGTAGACCAATGGATGCTCCCGTAAGGAAGAGTGATTTAGTTAGTATTGATGGTAACGTAAGGGGTTGAGGTAGGCCTAAATTGACTTGGTGGGATATTATAAAAAAGCACATGATATCACGTGGTTTAACCGAAGATATTGTGCTAGACATAATGGAATGGAAAAATAGGATTCATGTAGCCAATCCCAAATAATTGGGAAAAGGCTTTGTTAAGTTGGGTTGAGGCTTTGCATGCTATGGCTTCATACCATTTGAGTGTGCATTCAGATACAATAATGGGTATTAAAGTAACATACCCGAAATTGATCATGAGGTAGAGTGAGTAGTTGAGAGAAATGTTGGAGAGAAATGTGCGTAGGTAGTGTAAGTTTGAGAGAAATGTTTTGGAGGGAAGTGAGAGAGGAAAGAGAAAAAGTGAGGTTTAAAAAAAAATTACTTCATATATGACAAAAAGTAATATGGTGTTGGGGTTTTGTGGTGTTTTGGAGAAAAAGGTGTTTGGGAGCTAAATTTTGGTGGAATTAGAAGTACCCTATATATATATATATATATATATATATATATATGCCCAAAAAGTTTCATGTAAAGACTTCTTACGGTGCAAACTCCGGTACATACAATTTTTTTAAAAGAATAAAAAAATTATTTTTTTATGAAACTTCATGGATATGATCTCCACAATGAGAAGATCATCTCCTATTTTTTTGAATCAAAAAATTCAATAAAAAACCCCCATTGAGATAAGGTGATATGTTAAAAAATAGTATAAATATGCATTTTCGACCGTTCAAATTTTGACGATCATCTCACCCACTTTTTGATTGAATTTTTTTGATGAAACTTAATGGATATGTTATTTTATTTTTGTGCCTGCCATTTGATTGATTGAATTTTTTTATGAAACTTCATGGATATGATCTTCTCCTTGCCCATATCATATCCATTAAGTTTCATCAAAAAAATTCAATCAAAAAGTGGGTGAGATGATCGTCAAAATTTCAACGGTTGAAAATACATATTTATACCATTTTTTTTGCATATCACGTCAGTAGGACATACAGAACCACAACAGAGGCTGCAGTTAGCAACACGTACATGGCAAACACCACCAAGAAGACACCAATGAGTTTCTACGAGTTGTTGGGCATATCAGAGAGTGTGAGCCTCCCTGAAATAAAGAGAGCATGCAAGCAATTAGCTCTCAAATACCATCATGACGTGTCACCGCCAGACCAAACAGAGGAGTACACGAGGAGGTTCATAAGGGTGAAAGAAGCTTACGAGACGTTATCTGACGAGCGTAGTAGAGCTTTGTATGATATGGATTTGTCTAGTGGTCTCCACTTTTCTATCCCGACCAGAAAGTAGAAACCGGTGGAGAGAAGCAAAGAATGGACAGATAGGTGGGAGTCTCAATTGAAAGATTTGAGGGCTCGTTTGGCAACCCAATTCCAAGGCTTGGAATTGGAATTGGAAGGCCAATTTGAATTCCACGGAATTGAAATTGGCCTTCCAATTCCAATTCCAAGCGTTGGAATTGGATTGCCAAACGGGCCCTGAAGAGAAGAAGCACTAAAAAAGATTCAAGAGGGAATAATATCTCATGGGGAGATCGAATCTGCGGCCAAAGAAAGTGAAACATCTTTTTTACTTTCCTTCCATAGTCTTAGCATTTGTGTATATATAACTCCCCCTTTTATCTTCTTTTTTTATGCCATGGTTTTAACCTGGGATACGGCTACTTTGTAAAGTGAATCGAAGGTGAAAATTTTAGAGATCTTCAATATATTATCACTTGTACTGGAACTAATACCTTTTACTTTTAGAATTCATCATTTTCAATCATAACTAAACTTTGAGAACTTGGATTTAAGTAAGTCGTGAAACTATAGATCAATTGTAAAACCTAATTATTTCAATTGTACAAAAGTTGTTATACCAATGAAAGGCCCAAAAATTTGCATACTTGAATTTATGTATTTGCAACCCCGTTTAACTATCAAATCTAAACACTATAATAATGTATTAGTATAATAATGTATTAGTATAATAATCGATATAATATACATTATATACATATATATACATTATATACATATATATATGTATGTATGTATATATACATATATATTATATATATGTATATATATAGAATAATGTATATACATTATATACATATATATATGTATATATATATTATATATATGTATATATACAGAAATATATATACATATATATGTATATATACAGAAATATATATAGAATAATGTATATACATTATATACATATATATATGTATATATATATTATATATATGTATATATACAGAATATAATATACATTATATATATGTATATATTATATATACATATGTATATAATATACATATGTGTGGAATATATGGAATATATATTATATATATGTATATATTTTGTAAATAATATATATTAAATATAAGGAATATATTGAATATATGAAATATACAAAATATATAAAGGAATATATGAAATATACAAAATTTATGAAATATAAATATATATTAAAATATATGAATTATATAAATTATATAAATGTACGAAATATATAAATATATGAAATATATATAAATATACGCAATATACATATATGTGCTAAAATATATAAAATATACGAATATATATTAAAATATATGAAATATATATATTTATATATTTATTAACAATATATATTTATATATTTATGAAATATATAGAGTTATAAAAAAAAATTGGTTTTAAGTGATTTGCCGCCCAAAGGTGGCAAACAAAAACCTGCCCCCCCCCAAAGAATTGAATTCCACCCTAGGGTGGCAAATTGTGCTTAAGGGGTGTTGTACATAGAAAACAAATTCCAGGGCAAATTAAGGCTATCAAACAGCCTAAAAGCTGGAAAATACCAGAATTTTCCAACTTTTGGGAATTTGCCTTGGAATTTTTGTGCTATCAAACGGACCCTAATATGTTGTAATTGTGTACAATTAACGTAAAATATGCTTGCAAATAATTATATTTAATGGCCAAATAACCATTAAGAGATAAATTACTCATAAAGAGCTTTATATTTGCGTTGGAACAATCCCGTTCTCAAATACCCTACAACCTCTCGAGTTCTTACTAAGTTATTGTGTTAAAAAATTGAAATAAAACTCTTTAAAGGTAAAAATAGTTATGTTGTTATTCAAGTCACCTGTTGTCCCATCCCCTGTTAGTTTTCAATAATATCTGATTAATGTGGACTATATCTTTTCTGCATGTCAGATATAAATTACCATATGTATGATAAATTTAACCTAAATAAATCATTTGTCCCAACTACAATAGATATATAAAATTACATAAATAAAAAAATGGAGAAATATGTACAATTATTTAAGGGTCATTTTAATTTAATTCTTAATTTTCAATGTTTAATTTGACTTGTCATGTAATCTCTTAAGTTTTCCCTAACATAAGTGGTTAAGTCTAATATGATATTATAAAGAGGGGTAATGTCAATTAACTTTTTAGACATAACCTTTTACTTTTATGAAATATTTTGAGATAACTCTATCGTTCATGAATTATATCAAAGAGATTAGTAAAGATGAATTAAGTAAAAAATCTCATTATTTAAAAGTTGCATGTGGGTTAAAGTGTTGAATTAAAAAGATAAAAATAATTATGTCGTTAGTCAACTCATACGGTTTACTCTCCCTTGTTGGTTTTTAAAAAATATCCAATTAAAGTGGAGTATATACTGCCCGCATATGGGATTCAACTTATCATGTGTAAAGGAAATTAGGGTGTGTTTGATTGATAAGGAAAAAAAATTCATTGAAAATAGTTGTTTGACTCATGTTTTGTCTTTGTAATATTTTGGTTCCAAACAAGTTACACAGAAATAACATTCATGCATATATCAAGTGCTCCTTTCAAAACCTAATTTTTAGTGGAAAATATTTCTTATCTACCAACGAAAGAATTGTTTTTTATGAAAAATTAAAAAAGTAAGAACAAAAACTCATCTTTTCCCACTCATTTTCCAATCATCGAAATGAACTATTTTTCAATAATTTTTCAACTTTGTAATCAAACACACACTTAATGTAAATAAATTACTCATCCCAACTACTAGTGTTATGTAAAATTGATTAACCAAAATAAGAACTATTTTGATAGTCCCAATTTGATAATATGATTTAGACTTAAATCCAAATTTTGCAAATAATTAAGAATAACTCCAAATTTGAAAAAATATTGATTTCCATTTAATATAAGTAATCTTTTATAAAATATATGTTTATAGTAGTTTATTTATATGAAATATATGTCAATTTTCATGAAATTGATATGACGACTAATTATTTTTAAAAAATAGGATTAAATTAGATACCGTATTATTAAACAATATTTTTTTCTATACTACCGATAAAATAAAGATAGACATATATATATAATTATCCAAATAAATGTCATTATTTTAAATCCTAATTATTGAAAGAATTTAATAACATATTTATTTTAAAATTATCGCCTGTCAACATATTGAGGTGATACGTACCTAATGCTTTTGAAAGACTTCTCAAACGTGGGTCCTTTTAAAACATCGAATTTCGCAATACCGTCTTAAAATCTGGTTGTTTGTCATCCATACAAATTTAAATTGATGACCTAACGCGTTTTGATATCAGATGTCTAAACAATACCCACCATCTCCCATTTTTGTTTTACATACATATGTTTATACATCCTAACCCTACCCAGCCTAAATTACTCTCAATTTGAATAGTAAGAGCAATGATAACCATCAAGTGGGGTGTTAAAATAACATCCATGCATGCATCAACTTGACAATAGATTACATAATACGACTATCAAGTGGGTAGAGTTTTAAGTATTAAAGATCAATGAATACCATACTCTTATCTCCATCCAAAGTCTTGCTCCAAGAGAAACATTGATTTATTCTTTGTTGTCACTATCCTAAGGAAAAGCAAAAAAAGAAGAAAGAAAAAAAAAAAAAAAGAGCTTTGTTGCTATAGTAGACATAAAGGTTACAATCCTTGCCACGTAGTATAATGTATTCCCTCCACTAAAATAATCCCATTAACTTATTTAAAAGACGAAAGTATTTGATAAATGACTCGTTAAAACATGTAAGTTCATTCAAATATTTGTTTTATAAATAAAATAGTAAATTTCATCGGTGTCCTCTCAAATTTTTCACTGTAACGGTCTTCCTCAAACTTTTTTAAATAACAATTTAGCCCCTAAACTATTTGAACACTCAACCGTTGGCTATTTCTTTTAACTTTTCTTTACATCTAAGAGATTATGTGTACATGAATTGGAAGTCATGCAAAACATCCCTTATCATCCCCAAGGATGGAGCGACAGTAGGTCGAGTGGGGGTTGTACCCTTCACAGATTAAAAAAAAAGATATATATATATATATATATATATATATATATATATATATATATATTAATAATGCTTTTGTATAGACTAGTCCGCATTTTAAGAATGCGGACCGGACATGTGTCACCTAAAGGTGCGCCTAGAAATTATCGCTTAAATTATAGGCGCACTCCCTCTCTCTTCTGGGCTCACCGTCAGGTGACACATGTCCGGTCCGCATTCTTAAAATGCGGACTAGTCGGCACAAGAGCAGGACTGATATATATATATATATATATACAAAATTTTAGGCCAAAAAAATATTTACAAACTAACTTGGGGGCATAGTTTAAAATGAAATAAAATTTATCAAACTTAAATCTAACTAACTACACAACACAAATACATGTACAAGCTACTTCACAAACAAACTAATCTTTCTTCCAATCTCCCTCCATCTCACTCCCACACCAACTCTCCCTCCCGTCCAGGCCAGTCGTCACTCTCGTCCAGTCATCCTGTCCAGTGTCGCTGATTATATTATTTTTGTTTTATTAATTTGTTAAATTGTAACTAATAGCATAAATGCTTTTTTAGTTTATTGTTAAATTAAATAGTTATATTATATGTTTCTTAGTGTAGTTGAATATTAAATGGTTAATGTTTTTTTTTGTTTAGTGTTATTGTTGGTTGGTTTAAATTTTAGGGTTAAATTTGGGTTAATTTTAGGATTTGGGGCTCAATATTAGTTTAAATTTGATGTTCTAGAATTAAATTATGGAGAAGTAGTTTTAAAAAATGGTGACGAATAAATTTAAGGTATTATGAAGAGTTTTTATTATTTGTAATTGATTGTTTATCGATCTTTTTGTTAAAATATGGGCAATTATATTCTATAAGTCAGAAATGACCTTGAAAAAAATTCCGCTAGAAGTCACCCGCCCCCTTACTCCCCATATTCCTCACTAAATCAACCCCCACTCATTACAATTTCTGACTCCATCCTGATCATCCCCTGTTGGAAAAAACAGCTGTATAAGCAGCTGTTGAGTTACAAAACTTGAAAGTGGATTTCCTTCTTGTCTCACGTCGGTGGGTTGAAGGAAATGGGTTGCGTTAATATACCCTTTTTGTGAGTCTAAAGGGTAAGTCTTTTGGGCATTAGATATTTTGTGTGTATGGGTGGGGGACTTATTGGGCAAGTCACACGCGCGCGCATGCCGCCGCCGTCCGTCCGGTGCGTGCCCGGGTCCGGGTCTTGAGCTCATTAAGAAATAATTTTTTTGGACAAATACATAATTGTTTTTTGGGCTTTAAAAATTATTTTTTAACGTTTTTTAATTCCGAAAAATTAAAATGTGTTTTATTCTGAGTTGATTTCTTCAACCGAGTTGCCCACTACTTCCAGTTTTTTCTCTCCACGTTTGCTTACCAACGTCTCTATTTTTTGTTGCCCATAAAAGAGGTTGTAGCGTCCGTTTTTTAACACACAGTTATCTCCCACAAAAATTCTGCAAACAGTTCTCATCTTTTCTAACCCGCGAATTTTTTTTAATACACAGAAATAATTATTCATCCACTGAATAATTATAACGACACAGAAATATAGAATCTTTCCCAGATTATTTATATTTATCGTGATCGAGCAGTATATATTTAGAATGGGTGTTTGTTGAGCGAATCAGATTCGCGTTGCTGATTCGCATTATTTTCTGAGGCTGTTTTATCCTGGGGGTGACGGGGTTGTACACTGTCGGCACAAATTGGAGGCAGAGCCGCGAAACACCTTAAAGAGAGCGACATTGCCCGCGATTCAGCCATATTTCTGGACTGTCCAGTTTCGAGTTTCTTATATTTTTCGCCTTCGATTTATCAGCTCCTAAATTAGGTAATTTCGTTCCCTACTTTAATTCTGCATTTATTTAAATTATTGCAACAACATCCCTTAGTCAATCCCTAAAATGAAATAACTCTAGACCATACCCAAACTCATTATTAAGAAAAATATCTTCGACAAAACAAGTTGTTTGTCTGTAAATAGGTAGTGCGTATGGTTTTGAATTCTTTTGCGCTTGGGATTTAGTTATCACTACAGGATTTTTTTTTCATTGAATTGTGTTAGCTCAATTAAAAAGTTGTCACTAAATATTAATGATTAGTGACAACAAAAGTAGTTCTAACTTATAATTTCCCTTTTTATAGTTGTCACTCATTATCATAACACAGTAGATATGCTCACAACATGTGTTGTCACGATTTATATTTGTGAGAAACCAGTTTGGTCAAATATTTTGGCAAAATGAATATGTGATGACGTATATTGTAGAAAAATGTGGTTTAGTGACGACTTTATGTGGTCACAATATCTTTTTTTTTTTTTGTGACAACTAATTATGTCACTCATAAAAATAATTTATTGCGACACACACACACACACACACACACACACACACACACACACATATATATATATATATATATATTATTGTGACACTTTTTTGTCCCCCGAAAAACTTTCTCCACTAATCGGAAAGTTATTTGCAATATTATATTTTGTCATAAAAATTATATAGGTGAAAATTTTTGGGAAAAATTGGTAAAAGTCATTTATAAAGAATAATATTGTGTGTCAACACTAATACACAACACATAGAAATACACAACACTAATACACGCCTTAGAAAACTTATATAAAAAATTAAGATTAGTATTTTCAAAAAACTAATACTTTAAAATTTGTAAGTAGTGCATGAAATATAGAAAAATCAAACTAAAAATATAAATGCTTTCCCTCCGCCCTCTTTTAGTTGGGCACCCCTTATTCCCTCCAACTGTCCAACATGTTTTTTAACCCTCTCATTTCCCTCTCACTCCTTCCTCTCCACCTCTAGCTATCCATCGCTCTTCTCTAACCCTATCCCTATCCCTATCCCTTTCTCCATCCTTGGCTCGCGTTTCTCGCATTTAATGAAGGCTTGCTTCGAGAAACTTTAGGGCCGTTTTTGAGATTTTTAGTTACAACAATTTTGTCACTAACACTGAAATTTCTTGTAGTGGGGTCATAACATAATTATATACCTTGAATTACAAGAAATACAAAAAACTGTGTAAAATTTAACGAAAAAGTTAACGAAAGGCCAAAAATGCAAAGTTAAAATAGTTTAGGGGATTAAATGTTACAAAAAATCAGTGTTCTAAAAAACGTGCATAGGCGTGGGATTTTTTAGATACGCCAAGTTTTGCCCTAGGTGTAGGTTAAGGGGTGATCAATCGTGGTCAGCGTTTTTTTGTGTTAAGATAGAAAAAATGCATTTTTTCTAGTTAAAACGCGCCTTAAAACGAGTTTTTTTATTTTGTAAAGGGTTACAAAACGAGGTCATTTTTTATCCCTTTTTTAACCAAAAAAAAAACAGCTTAAACAACAAACAGGCCTCATTCGTTCCAACGTTCAGCCCTAATTTCTATTTAGTTGTTTTCTCTGACACAAAGAACTAGGGGGTGGTTGTTTGTGTTTTTGGATCGTGTTTCGGGCCAACACAACAAGGATTTTTCGAACATGAACACGACACGACACGAATTTGTGTTTTTTTAGTTGACACGAACACGAGCCAAATAGAACACGACACGACACGAATAACACGATTTCTTAAATTTATACTAAATTAAACATAAATAGACACGATAACCCGAATAAAAACACGATCAATACGACAAGACACGATAACACAACTAATACGACTCATAATTTTGATACGAACATGACACGACATGACATCGTGTTAAAAAATACGAACACGACACGAACACGACAAGTCGTGTTAATTTCGGGTCAACTTCGTGTCGTGTCGTATTATCGTGCCATGTCTAAAAATGTCACCTCTACAAAGAACAGTCCTTCGTCGGCAAAATCCCCTCTCTCCGTCGGCAGAACCTCAGCATGAGATCGCATTTTCGCCGGCTCAAATCCTTTTCGTTTTTAGTACAGCGAAATAGGCATTATTTATGAACGAAATAGGCTTAAACAAACAGGTAATCTTCAAATCCCCAAATTTCTATTCAGCGTTTTCTTTTTTTTGTTGATATAAGAACTATTGTTTGATTATCTATTCATGATTTCAGTCATGAGGTTGCTTTCACCGGCGGAGCCAGGAATTCTAGCTGACCTAGGCACGAAAGAAAATTTTCGGGATGAATTTTTTTTTTGAGTAGTACTTATAATAATCTTTTAAATGCATAGAAAATAACATATAAATAGATGAATTACAATGATTTAAAAAATTAAATATCAATACAAAACGAATAATTACTACAAACCCAATAACAACAATATTAATTTCAACATCATGTCCAAAAAATATTACTACAAACCAATAACAACAACATTTATACTAATATTAAAAGGGATAAAACAAAAAATAAGCATATTTTCAGAATTTCAACAAACTCTCTAATAATGAATATTTGCTACACAAAATTTCAACAAACCCTAACAATGAATATTTACTAAAAAAAAAAAAATAGGAGGAAGACATATTTCAATGTGGTGTAGAGATTTAACTCAAAGAATAGGGAGAGTAAAAAGTGAAAATGTGTATAAATTTTAGGAGTTTTGTTTTTGAACGTGAATAGGAGAACTTTTGTGCTGAATTTTTTTCTTTCTTTAATACCCTTACTAATATATGTGTATATATAAAAAAAAATAAGAAAAAAAAAGGTGGCCTTACCTGTTTTAGCGTGGGAACGTGCCCAAGTCATAGACAAATGGCTCCGCCACTGGTTGCTTTTAACCGTCATGAGCATAAGTAATACAAAAATTTGATTCACACAATCAAGAGTACAAGTAATACAAAAATTTGATTCACATAGTCATGAGTAATCCAAACGTGTTTTTGTAACAAAATCTTTCAATTTTGTTGATTTACAGATGAAAGAAAGAAAAAAAATATTGTAGGTCATTTCTTTACCCAAGCAAATAATTTTTTTTAACAGGTTCATTGTTTGGAAAGATTTTTTAAAAAGTGTTATTGCTTCAATATAACAACTGTTTGAAGTATATTGCTGTTGATAATTATATCTATGGAATGGCATTTAATTTAGGGGCAGTGGAATAATTTAGGGCATTTAATTTAGAACTTGATGTTGTGAATAATTTCTTGCTATTAATAATTTTATGCTAATAATTTCTATTTTTTAATATAGGTTAATATTATTTATTTTACTGACTACTTTGAATTCTGATTGCATGTAATTGGGTGATAATATGATGAGGACTTATGGAGCATTCATAAGGAAAAGGGGTTCCAATTACAAATATTCAGACATATTTTTAAGGTATGTATCATTTTAGTATTTTTAATTACCTTGTTATAATTAAAAAATATTAAAATATATTATAAAAGGCCTAAACGTTTTTTCACGTCTTTTTACGCCTAAGGCCCATCTATGCTTCTAAAACTTAAGGTTTAGCCTCCACGCCTCGATCGCGCCCCGTGTCTTTTAGAACCTTGCGAAAAATATATTAAGGGGTACAATAGGCGAATTTTAGGGGACACAATTATATATAAAATTATAATTTTTATTACCACATCATAAATAAGAATTATTTTTTAAATGTAAATTTCCTGATTTTCTATAGTTGGTATACGAATTTATAAAACATTGTTTATATACATTTATTTATATGTTGAGGATTAAACATTAATATATGAGTTTTACAAAAAAGCGCTACGTAATATATATCATAACATCTCAATCATGTAAATTATTTTAGTTGTGGCAAGTTATTTGAATATGTTACAATTGAATAAAAAATATTGTTCAAAGAGAACAAAAATGAGTTGTTCCATTTTAGACCTTGTGTCTCAATAAGGTCTTAGAATGTTATGCTAAAAAGTAAAGTAACACAAGATGCATGTGTGACATCCCGCCTAATTAATCCCGGGTGATCCGTCCTAAATTAAATTAGAACAGGTTTCTCAGTTGGTTCTTTCTTAGCATCACTATCGCCTTTTTAATTACTAACCACCTAAGTGAGAAAATTAGACTGGTGCCAAGTTTTATTTTCCATTAAATTAATGAAATGCTCATGCGGAAACAAAAATAATTTAAACAATCACAATTAACTGAAATCAACCATTCACATCTAAATAAACTTGGCCGAATAAACTATCGGATCAAATCCAACAAAAGTAAAGACAGATAATGATAAATCTCAACAAGTCTGACATAAATATTAAATAAAGCTGTGAGCAACATGCTCAAGTAACTGATAGGAAATTTCTATACTAGAAATGAAAAGAATGAGGGGCCTATCAAACTCCCGCAACATCCACATATGCTGCAGCAACGGATCCCTGGAATGAGTCAAGTTTGGCGTCCCTGTGGCGGACACCTAAAAGGTTTTTAAAAATATTTATAGCAAGGGTTAGAACCCAAAATATTTGGAAAAATATTTAGCAAATGATTAACTTATGGTAATAAATATGTATGCGTGCTCTTCATATTTTAGTTGGTGTCGCACTCCCTTGAGGACATCCTCACCCCTCCTCTAATGTGCACGACTAATGCCTTAATTATTTCCCCTAGTTATTTATCCCATAACTAGATAACCGATGTAACCCCTTGCAACCACCCTACTGTAACCGAGTATGCAATAATTATGATTTCTAAGTTATTATCAACATTAACTTAATTAATCATTCCCCTTTTTAAATTCATATAACTTTCACACCCGTTATATATATAATACAATTCACGACCTATATTAATTTACCTGTATATAATTATTTATCTCATTATATACGTATAACCACATTACAACATTCACACATATATTGGAATAATAAATAATAAATGATAATAACCATCCTCCCGAGTAATAACTCACCGAATGTATATTCTCTAAAGTGCTATCCCTCTAGGTGTATTCACATAACCTAGTTACCCCAAGTCAGAATCGCTCACTAACATGGTTAATAACATAAATATTGGAGGCGGTCATATTCCTTCCCTAAAAGTGAGATGCCCCTCACCCATATAACGGACGCTATGACCTAGGGATATACTCGCCCTACTCCTCAAGCTAGGGGATTCACCCTCTACGCGCAACCTCCCCTGATAGCACTAGAGTATATATAATAATAATATTTAGTCACTGATATTAATGCACACACCATATATATATACTATCGCACACCGTATATATATATATATATATATAAAACAATTCCGACTTTACCGTGTACTAAACCTGTAACACTAGCCTCTACGTCATAACTTGAGTTTATGGTCCCACTCAGATTATTAATTAATTTGCACATTAATTGATTTAATTACTTTGGTATCGCTCAACCACTATACCCGGACTCACCCACTTGATCCGAATTTTAATATTTTGGAATATATTTCTCCAAAATTAACCACAATGTGTCACCCATAAATTCTCTCCAAATCCCAATTACTTTCCCTCATAATTGTTAAGAATTTATGTCCTATATTTATTTCTCGCTAAATAAGGTGTGGGAACAAAAGTTTAAGTAAATTTCCCTTATATACTAAAATTGGCCGACCTATCAAAAATCTCCGACCATCGATCGATCGATCGAACAGTTCTTCGTCTTCTCCGAAAGTCTGCCATGGACGAAAATCTTAAATTTTCAACACCTTCTACAGTCTAACCCAAGTCCTCTCATCAATATAATACACCAAGAACATCATAAGGAACCCCCATAAAGTCCCCAAACCCCGTTTAATTTCCGTTCTCTCCTATTTTCTGAATTGGGAAAAAACGCGTGTTATTCGTTAATTAGTCTCAACACCAAATTACCATCTCAAATTCGTTCATAATTCGTCTGGATTTTCACATCTAACCAGTACACATAAATCTCAGATTGTGTCATGAATCTCTACAAAAATTTCTAATCAGGAAGTTGATTTACAAAAATCCCATTTTTATACCCTCTTTACCCCAAAACGAATTTTGATTCCCACATCACACAAATATGAATTGTAATGCAAATAAATGCTACAGAAAGTTAACCACTTGCCTTATGGTTTCGTAGGGTCTGATCTAGAGTTGTAATTCTCAAGGTTGATGATGAAATCCCCTTTGGTTCTTTCCTTTGTCTCCCAAATTCTCCTTAGGGTATTCTCTCCCACTATAGGTTTTTCACAATGAAATCAGTCGTTCCCCTTTTCCCTTTAATTAAGTAATTAGGCTTAATCCCCTTTTTAGCCTAATGGGCCAAGCCCAAGTGACCCAAATACCCCCGTGTGGGCCCGGTTATGCCTAAAAACGTCTCGATACCCATTTACTACCCACAGGTACTCTATTTCGACTATCTTGGCCCTTCCGGACTCAACCGTGCACTCAGAATTGGCATCCGGATAAATTTATAAAATTTCTTATCTTCCACCTAACTTAGTCTGGAACCAACTCCCGATTAAGATAAGTAAACCCCACGTCATTAATACTCTTAAGACGTAATTAAATATTACTATTTACCTAGTAAATTTAATTTCCCATAGATATTAACCAATTATTCTCCCGATTAATATTTATATATAAATTTCATAATTAATTCCATTAAATTACGACACACTAGTAATTTAAATTTCTCCCGAATTAATTAACTATTAAATGCATAAAATTACGGGGTGTTACAGCATGCGGTTCGACAAGTCATCCTTTTTTACGTCCACAAAAAAAAGGGAGGGGTTTCTTCACTATTAAGAAAACATCTTAGAATGCTAAGATTTCTAGCTCAGATTCCAAGCCGAGTTTATAGTAGAGGTATGATTAATTCTCAACGTAGTAATCTTATTTATAAACATGTCAAGTCTTATTTATTTACAACATTAAAGATGTTTAGTCGAGTTATAGTCGGCCTCCTTTTGAGTTGGTTAACTTCGGTAAAGCTGCGCTAGAGTAGGACTTCATTGCTTGATCATGCCTCGGTTTGACCAACATATTCTCGGGGTATTATGGTTAATGAGTGCCACACCCATGGATCAAATTAACTCTATTTCCATTAAATTTTTCTCATAATTAGGGTAGCTTGTCTTTTGTAACACCCCGTAAATTCGAGAACTTTTAATTTAATTTTTGGGAGAAATAGAATTTATAATTTGGAGAATTTATGTAAATTAGAGGATTTATTTAATTTGGTGAATTGAGATTTAATTATTCGGATTATTTTTGTGTCGCATTTTTTAGGTCAAAAATTGAAGAATATTATAAAATAATTCGAATGACAATCTTGAGTGTACGGTTGAGTCTGGATGGGTCGAAATAGTCAAAATAGAGTACCCAATGATAGTAAATGGGTCTCGGGGTATTTTTAGGCATAACCAAGCTCACACGGGAGTGTTTGGGTCATTTCAAAAAACCCACAAGCCCAAAAACGGGATTGACTTAATAAACCCTAAAAGTGAGAGGATATGGCAGCCATAAATCATTTAAGAAACCCTAAGTAAGTAGAGAAGAAAAGAGGGAAAAATTTGAGAAACTTTGCGAGCCAAAATCAAGAACAAATGTGTGTGTTCTTCGCCAAATCATCATCATCTACAACAAAGGATTCACACCCTAAGAACCCTTTAAGGCAAGTGATTCAACTTGCTCTTAAATTACTTGCAGATTTCAATTTATATCATAGTAGGTGTGATAAGATTATATGGTTTTGGGATTGGGGTTGGTTTGATATCTAAATTGGGTTTTGATGGGTAGGATTAAATTGTAGAACAACTTCTTGAATTTGAAGAAGTTTATGAAATTGGGTAAATTAAATCGTTATTTTATAAACTTTTTTGCGACGTTTTGGTTCTGCAAATGGATATTATGTCCGCGATGCCTCATAAAAAATTCTGTTTTCTGCATTTTGTTTTCTGATACGTTTTCTCCAAAAAAGGCTACGAAATGCCTCAAAATCGTATTTTAAAAATCTGGGCACGTGGGGTAAATTTTAAGAAACTTTATTTTTAGTTGCTATTCCGTTAGAGGTTGCCTAGATTGATTGAGTGTGATTGTTGTTCTATAATAAGGACATTAGGCCTAAAGTGAAGATTAGGTTTACACAAAGTGAGACAAGTAAGTATTGGGATAATTGAGAAATTATCCGTAATTGATAAATGAATAAAATTTGAAAAGGGTAGCGTAGTGATGAGTGAACCTATGTTTATGACTAGTAGTGACGACGGGAATAACTACTGACAAATAATGAAGGGTTAACTAGGGCCCTTAGAGTTGTGTGAAAATTCATAAAAATACGATAGTAAGTAAAAATCGTAAGTAATAAGTACGGTGAGTATTCGAGAGAAACATACTACGTACGAATGATAATTTGAAATTTGAGGAATAAGTTCTACAAGATGAAATTTCGGATTGAGGGAATGAGTCTGGGTAATTTAGTTGGGTGACACAACTCGAGTGATAAATAAATAAATGTTGGAATTATTTAAATTACAAGTCGGTATATGTACTTGGGAATGTTAGGCTAGTGTTACGATAAATTGTGCATGAAGTATCCAAGATTATATATATATATATATATATACAGAAAGTCTCTTGTAAGGACTACTTATGGTGCAGATCCCGGTACATACCATTTTTTTTAAATAGTAACTAAATGAATTTTTCGATGAAACTTCGTGGATATGATGTCCACGGTTAGAAGATCTTCTTCAATTTTTTTCATCAAAAAATTGAATAAAAAAACTGTTGAGATGAGGTGATATGTAAGGAAAGGGTATAAATATTCATTTTCAACCGTTGAAATGTTGGGCCGGCGCCATCCATTTTATTGATTGAATTTTTTTATAAAAGTTCATGGATATGATCTTCTCACTGTCGAGATCATATCCATGAAGTTTCATAAAAAAATTTAATAAAAAAGTGGGTGAGATGATCGTCAACATTTCAACGATTGAAAATACATATTTATATCATTTTTTATATATCACCTCATCTCAATGGTTTTTTTATTGAAGTTTTTAATGGAAAAAATCGGAGATAATCTTCTCACCGTGGAGATCATATCCATAAAGTTTCATCAAAAAAATCATTTTTTTACTATTTTAAAAAAATAGTATGTATCGGGGTCTACACTATAAGGAGTCCTTACAGGAGGGAGCCTCTCTATATATATTTGTGTAAATATTGGTGTGAATAATATTTATAGGATTACATACCCCTCTAGTGCTATCTTAGGAGATTGCGCGATATAGGTGAATCCCTCGGCTTGAGGAGCAGGGTGAGTATAGTACCCTAGTCATAGAGTCCGTAGTTAGGGGTGAGACGTCTTGGGTATGATTCGGGCTCATTTCCAGAGGAAACTATGACAGTCTCCGCTGCGATTATTTTGTTTCACTGATTCGGGGAGCTAACCGTGTCAGGGTGTCCGGGTTGATGAGTATACCTGGATTGATAGCATTGTAAAGAACATCCGATGAGTGTCTACTCGGGAGGATGGTTATATATTTACGGCATGCGTGTGAATGTTGTAATATAACTAGGGAGAATGTCTTATGGTTTTAAACGGAAAATGATTAGTTAAGTTCATGTGAGAAATAACTTATAAATCATATATTAAACGTACTCTGGCTAGAGTAGTGTGTCAGGAAGGAGTTATAAACAGGACTAGTTACGGGGTAGATGACTAGGTGGATTATAAATAAAAGCATTAGGTGTGAACAATAATTGAGGGGTGAGTTGGTCCTTAAAGGAGTACGACACTAGCTTAAATATGAAGAGCATTCATGCATTTTAATTGCTGTATTTTAATCACTTGCTAAATATTTTCAAAATATTTTGGGTTCTAACCCTTGCTATAAAATATTTTCAAAACCTTTTAAGTGTCCAGCCACAGGGACGCCAGAATTGTTTCTATTCCAGGGTTACGCAGCTGTGGCATATGTAGATGTTGTAGGATTTAGATTTAGTCGCTTCAGCTATTTCATTCCTAAAGTAGGATGCAGTTAGTATTTTATTTGGGCATGTCGCCCTAGTTCTTTCATTTGTTTCAGTCAGATGATGTACTTAGTTTATTATTCTGGTGATTTATATTTTTTATTTAGGTTTTGTAGCCGGTGGTTTATTCGGTAAAGATTGTATTTATTCATTTCTAATATGATTTGACTCAGTGATTGTGTGAACGGTTTAAATTATATTCATTCGCATGTTGTGTTGTTGTTTGATAAAAAGAAAAAAAAATGGCACCGTTTCTTTTTTAATACTAGGTTGTTAGTAAGTTTTAAAAAAGTTTTCGACGGTGATGTGGAGAATGAATCAAATGAGATTCCTGTTTAATTTGATATAGGACTGATCACCTGGTATTTTATTAGGCGAGGTGTCACAGATGGTATCAGAGCATCAGGTTCTAGTGTCCTTACGATTTGTGCGTCTTTTCACATTTCAGCTTAGTGTCATTTGATATAGAGCCTTATTATAGGGTTGTTGTATTCCTTTACATATGTGACTTACGTTCTCCTTCTATAAAGTATAATTTATGTGATTCATACATGACATCGGTCGAGCATGGCAGATCGAACATTATAGAACGACAAGAATGGGGTGTTATAAGGATTGAAGGAGGGAGGACTCAGCAAAAGCCTTAGAGTATTCTGGAAACAGTGACACGGTAGGAGTCACCACGATTATTGTTCGAACAACTGACGCTGGAGTAACCTCTATGGTGTAGTAGTTGCCCCAATAACTATCGCGAAGGAGGATGGCGCAAAATTAGACCCACCAAGTGTAAACGACAAGAGCGAGGGTCAAAGAAGAATTTTTAGTTTTAAAAGAACAATCCACTAGAATCCGAGGAAAGTGCAGAAGGGTGATGTACGAATGGAAAGAGAGCATCCATTTGGGATCATATGTGGGGGAGTGTAGTGACACTCAAGTCAAAAAATTTAGGAAAAGATGTTTGCTCATGGGAGCAACTTAAGGTGATGGGAGTCAGTCACCATATCTATGGGAAAATTACCATGTATAAAAAGGAATTTGGGGTGCGGATTATTACTAATCCCTCACCAGTTGTTTAAATAGAGAGGAAAGGAATATTTCAGTACTTTTTCCAAAAGGGGTCGGACAATGGCCGGATATGAAGGAAGTTGATGAAATTCATAAAACTTCGTAACCGATGAGAGGGATACGAAGAATCAAAAAGGGTTCATAAGTTGATAATAGACCCATGGGTAGGAGATCCTGCTAGGATGACTGGTGTCATTTTCGTCAAGGTAGTACATTTACAATTTGTATCAATACTCTAGTGAGAAGGGAACTAAGGGAGTTAGAGAATCTATCAGAAGAGTAAGACTGGATTTTTCAGTGCTAGTGAGGCACCAAAGGAAGGGATACCCAGTAGAGGACTCAGACTAATGATCGAGATCAATATAATTTCTACCAAGTGACGGTGGGTTCTGTCAGGGCCGTCAAGGCCATCAACAAATCTCATGGGACCAGCAGAGCCAAAGGGACATTAGGGATAGCAATCTTGGTCAAAACTATGAAGTTCGCGAGAAGGAAAACCCCGACATGGTCGGTGGAGCCAGAGAAAGGGGAAAGGGGGATGACAAAGAGAGGTGTCTTATGTATAAAAGAGTAGAAACACATGGGTGGATCTTGTCCGCAGTAAGTCAGGGGACAGGAGAGGGATGCCTAGCAGGGGAAACAGTTAGAGATGTTTTTGGTTTGGCTTAGACGAGGGTGTTATGTCCAGGAACCATTTGAACTGCGAGGGTTATTGGCAATTAAAATTATGAGTTTTATCCCGAGATGATTGGGGTCTATTTTGTGTGGCGCGAACGAGTCACAGTAATGTATTAGTACTAGATTCGCGTGAGAAACGAGTTTAGTATAGGTATCATTAATATCACTAGTATGTGTATATTTACCATGGAATAGCGTGCTCTTCAGTTCCACCTGTAAGGGTGCGGGTGGGTACATTGAGATGATATATTTTTATGAGGTTAGCTTGTTCTGAGAGGTCATATACGAGGTATGGTTTTATCCTGGGTACGAACGGGTTCTCGATGGTGGGCGGTTATAGTAAGGCTAGCGTGTTCGTTGTTCCAGGGCAGGATATATATTCTTTTTGTGATGTTTCACCTAAAAGAGGGTCGAGCTCGCGATGGTATTTTGTGAAGTAGAATTCAGAGTACAGTTGTCTAGTTATATTGGATCCCGATGTGTAGGGACTCTTACTGATGAGATTTAGGGTATGCCGAGTTACCGTGGAGCGGAAAGATATAGCTCGTTATTAATTTAGCGATGAGGACTTAGTGATATTACGAGCGCAATAGTATATGACTCCTTTAGAGACACGGGAATCAATTATTATACTTGTGAGTATAGTGATAGGGTTTAAGTGTCCCGGGTGTATGCTTTGGGTTCTACAAAAATCGAGGACCGAAAATGCTAAGAAATAGTGCATGGAGAAAATTTCTTTTAGGCTTTGCTGTGAGAGGACTATATGCATAAGCCTTAATAAATGACGAAAATGGAAAAATTTCATTGGATGCTAGGACATCAGATTAAATGATGAATTATTGAACGTGTAGAGGAAACAATTTAAGCTGAGAACTATTACAATATATGGACAGGAGAGTTGGGCAGTACTGCGAAGGAAGCATTGAGAGAACTTTTGCACCACAAGTTAATGGGTGAGGCAGTGTTGGGAAGAAATAAATTGCAAATTATAGGGTAATCGAGAATGCCTGTATGATTTAGCCACGCCGAGAGTGCGGAGCTGAGCTTGAGATAAGCATGTTAGGCACAGGCCGTTAGTGATATTTATGCCAGGATGTTTGGGCTATAGTATAGTGAAACTTTATGTTTGCTGTTTCGAGATATGATTTACTTATATTAGTTATCTTATCACCTGAAAGAAGATCTAGTCCATATATATATATATTTGTGTGTGTGTGTGTGTGTGTGTGTGTGTGTGTGTGATTATGGTGTGTTACATAATAGAATTATAAGAAAATATTTGTATTGTTATATTTTACCCCGATGAGTAGGGACGTTACTGATGTGACTCGAGGTGGATAGACTTATTGTCGAGCAGGGAAATGTAGCTCGGGATTTATTTTCGCGCAAGGAAACTAGTGATAGTAAGGGCACGGTATTGTATGTTGTCTTTTGTAGCATAAGAGTGGATGTGTATACTTTTATGTCAAGAGACGGGTCTTTGGAGGTGCGTGCTATGGACTGAGGGCCTAACAGATCTCAACGACCGACAATATTTGGTAGTAGTGTATCGGGGGGTTCCTTGTTTGGATTTCGCTTTGCAAGACTTCCCACGCATGAAACTTAGCGCAATGTTGGAAGTGGGGAGATGTTTGGTCATTAGTACGTAAGTCTGATACCTTGGTTAATATATACATATGTGAACTAGGAGATCAAAGTGATAGTACGATTTAAGGCTGGTAAAAGCATGGCATTATTTGTACGGTGAAGCACGGGTACATGGTGTATGGGCGCCCTGGTTAACTATATTCTCTTAAGAAATATGTGTAACGATCCTAAGGATAAGAGATTAGGGAGCTTGTTGAGGCTTGGGAGTACTAGGCTTGTCTGAATTGCGAGGACGAAATTCCTTTGTAAGGGGGGAAGTATGTAACACCCCGTAAATTCGAAAACTTTTAATTTAATATTTTTGGGAGAAATAGAATTTATTTTATTTGGGAGAAATTAAATTTATAATTTGGAGATTTTATTTAAATTAGAGTATTTATTTAATTTGGCGAATTAAGATTTAATTATTCGAATTATTTTTGTGTCACGTTTTTTTAGGTCAAAAATTGGAGAATGTTATAAAATAATTCGGATGACAATTCTGAGTGTACGGTTGAGTGCGGATGGGTCGAAATAGTCGAAAAAGAGTACCCAAGGGTAGTAAATGGGTCTTGGGGCATTTTTAGGCATAACCAAGCTCATACGGAAGTGTTTGGGTCATTTTAATAAAGCCCAGAAACCCAAAAACGGAATTGACTTAATAAACCCTAAAAGTGTGAGGGTGTGGCAGCCATAAATCATTTAAGAAAACCTAAGTAAGTGGAGAAGAAAAGTGAAAAAAATTGGAGAAGCCTTGGGAGCCAAAATTAAGAACAAATGTGTGTGTTCTTCATCAAATCACCATCATCTACACCAAAGGATTCTGACCCTACTAATCCTTTAAGGCAAGTGGTTAAACTTGCTCTTAAATTACTTGCAGATTTCAATTCACATCTAGTAGGTGTGATAAGATTATATCGTTTTGGGGTTGGTTTGATATCTAAATTGGGTTTTGATAGGTATGATTGAATTGTAGAACAACTTCTTGAATTTGAAGAAGTCTATGAAATTGGGTAAATTAAATCATCATTTTATAAATTGTTTTGCGACGTTTTGGTTTCGAAAATAGCTATTATGTCTGCAATGCCTCCTAAAAAATTGTGTTTTCTGCATTTTGTTCTCTGATACGTTTTCTCCGAAAACGGCTCAGAAATGCCTCTAAACTGCATTTTAAAAATATATGATTGTTTTTCTATAATAAGGACATTAGGCCTAACGTGGAGATTAGGTTTACATAAAGTGAGACAAGTGAGTATTGGGATAATTAAAAAAATATCCGTAATTGATAAATGAATGAAATTCGAGAAGGGTGGCATAGTGATGAGTGAACCTACGTTTATAACTGGTAGTGACGACGGGAATAACTATTGAAAAATAATAAAGGGTTAAATAGGGCCCTTAGAGTTGTGTGAAAATTTGTATGAATACGATAGTGAGTAAAAATCATAAGTAATAAGTACGGTGAGCATTCGAGAGAAACATACTACGTACGAATGATAATTTGGAATTTGAGGAATAAGTTCTACAAGATGAAATTTCGGACCGAAGGAATGAGTTCGGGTAATTTAGTTGGGTGACACAACTCGAGTGGTAAATAAATAAATGTGAAAATTATTTAAATTACAAGTCGGTGTATAGACTTGGGAATATTAGGCTAGTGTTATGGTAAATTGTGCACGGAGTATATATATATATATATATATATATATATATATATATATATATATATATATATATATATATATATATATATATATAATTTCATGTGCTCGCGCACACCAAATTTTTTAAAATATTAAAAAAATATTTTTGAATTGATTTTTTTTATGTGATATTTAAGCATTTCAACGGACCCATATAAAAAACATCAGCTCAAAAAAACTATTTTTACTATTTTTAAAAAATCGGTTAAACTTTCTCACCTTTTAAAGTGCTTAAAAATAGCGGAAGTTTGACCGATTTTTTAAAAATAGCAAAAAAAGGTTTTATGAGCTGGGTTTTTTATATGGGTCCCTTGAAATGTTTAAATATCACATAAAAAATCAACTCAATAATATTTTTTTTACTATTTTAAAAAAATGATGTGCAAACTTAGTGTGCACAAGAGTTTGTCTGTCTATATATATATGCGGTGATTGTGTAGTATATATATATTTGTGTGCTTTATAAATATTGGTGTGAATAATATTTATAGGAATACATGCCCCTCTAGTGCTATCATATGAGGTTGCATGATGTAGGTGAGTCCCCTGGCTTGAGGAGCAGGCTAAGTATAGTCCCGAGGTCATAGCGTCCGTAGTTAGGGGTGAGATGTCTTGGGGATGATTCGGTCTCATTTTTGGAGGGAACTATGATCGCCTCCTTTGCGATTATTTTATTTCACTGATTCAGGGAGCTAACCGTGTCAAGGTGTTCGGGTGAATGAGTATACTTGGATTAATAGCATTTTAGAGAACATCCGGTGAGTGTCTACTCGGGAGGATGGTTATATATTTACGACATGCGTGGGAATGTTGTAATATGATGATACGTATATACAGTTCAGATAATTATATACGAGTAAAATACATGAGGTGAACTGTATTGTTATATATAACTATTGATAATGTTGTATGATTTTAAATGAAAAATGATTAGTTAAGTTAATGTGAGAAATAACTTATAAATCATATATTAAACATACTCGGGCTAGAGCAGTGTGTCATAAAGGAGTTATAACAAGGACTAGTTATGGTGTAGATGACTATGCGGGTTATAAAGAAAAGCATTATGTGTGCACAATAGTTGAGGGGTGAGTAGGCCCTCAAGGGAGTGCGACACTAGCTTAAATATGAAGAGCATTCATGCATTTTAATTGCTTTATTTTAATCCCTAGCTAAATATTTTCAAAATGTTTTGGGTTCTAACCCTTGCTATAAAATATATTCAAAACCTTTTAGGTGTCCAGCCACATGGACGCCAGAATTATTTCTATTCAAGGGTTACACAGCTGCGGCATATGTGGATGTTGCAGGATTTAGACTTATCCGCTTCAGTTATTTCATTCCTAGAGTAGGATGCAGTTAGTATTTCATTTGGGCATGTCAACCTAGTTCTTTCATTTGTTTCAGTCAGATGATGTACTTAGTTTATTGTTCTGGGGGTTTATATTTTTTATTTGGATTTAGTAGCCGGTGGTTTATTCAGCAAAAGATTGTATTTATTCATTTTTAGTATGGTTTGATTCGGTGATTGTGTGAATAGTTTAAATTATATTCATCTGCGTGTTGTATTATTGTTTGATAAAAAGAAAAAAAATTGGCACCGTTTCTTTTCTAATACTAGTTGGTTAGTAAGTTTTAATACTAGATTCCTGTTTAATTTTATATAGGACTGATCACCCGGTATTTTATTAGGCAGGGTGTCACATCTTTCGGCTAAGTTATGATGATTGTGTTAATTAAACATTAACACCTAAGTGTAATTTTGGGCTGAAGTGCCTTAAAAATGACACATTTCTTACTTAACACAAGTGTAAGAGTAATCATTACTATTTTTGCACGTAATCCCTAGGTTTTGGGTTATATGCACTGTAAGTAGCATTTTCTAAGCCATTATTGTGCGTGCAACACATGGCCTAGGATAAGAAAGATAGTGTAACTCTATTTCCCAAGAGAGTTGTCACTTTGTATAATTTATAATGATGAAGAAATAATAGGGGGACAAATTCATTTTCCCCATTCCTTCATTTTCTCAGCTATACACCCAACTCCTTTTCATTTTCATATTTTCCTTTCTTAGAGTTCTATATAACTTTGAAGAAAAAATTAATCATTTTCAAGGAAAAACTATTTTTATCGCAATATCTAAGACACTAAGAAAGTTTGAGGTCTTCCCAAAAGACAACTTTGGGGACCTTTGCAAAAATAGAACAACCCAAATGATGTTGCTATTAGGGCTTCTCCAGAGGAAGAGGATATTTATAGTCTTAACCCTACCCACGTCGCCATTTATATCGTGGTAGTGATGGAAGGGTTGAAGCACCCTATATCTTTTACTCAATTGAGTCTACATTATATAAGAGCTCATCTAGTTTGGAAATAGTGACAAAATTGTGTCTATCCCTAGATGAACCAAAAAGCCTCAGAATCTTCAAAACTTCATTGATATTCCTCTTCCAGTTCATGAAGGTATAACATATACACCACATATTAGGACTGCATACATATTGTAATTTATTCATGCAATGATCATGTGTGAGTTAAATGCCCTTAAAATAATTTTTCAAATAATTTTTGGGATTTATTTAATATTTTCTAAGAATTGTAAATCATTTTTGGATATTAAAATTGAAACTTAATAAATCTTTAGGGTTGATTTGCAATTATTTTTTTCGCTTAAAACAATCTTGGGTAGAAACCAAAAGAGGCAGAAAATATTGTGGGTGAAAGTGTTATTTTTTAAAAACCTAAAACACGATTTGAGAATGAATCTTAAGCCTACACGTGTTGCACATTTAGCGGTTTGTTTTGTGTTTCTTGTCACTCACATATCTGAGACTTACTTTAAACCCTTGGATCGTTTTAATCTACGGTCTGCATGTGATTGGGATTAATCCAAGTGATTTGTTTTTAACTAATTAGAGTTGGTTATTTCACCACTTATTGAGAACCCTTACATTTACAACGATTCAACTTCATTTAATCTCAGCCCTTAGTTTTAAATCGTCATTCCAGATGCTTCGATGAGTTGTATAAATTGATGCCTTTGGTGAGGCAATTAGAGACTTTTGGTTATTTCTCGTTTGAGAGAAAAAAAGAGAGAGTAGAGAGAAGGGAGAGAAAAGATTTGAGAGAGAAATAAAACCCTAATTCATACTTCATCAAATCCAAACCAGAAATAATTTTCTGAGAGTTAAACCTTTGACTGTTTAGTTCGTGTTTTGAGAAGTTATCCTCTCTTGTTCTTGATCATTCTTCCAACTTAGTCACGTTGGTTGAGTTTTTCAGTTTCTCTACATAGAAACTTGAGATCTCGTCTTTATGATACAAATCACATAGATAGTTTACTGTTTTGATTTCTTATTTCAAGAAATCTTTCTTGTTGGTCATTTTTAAACTGATTTTATGTTTTCAAACCCTAAACAAACAATATTCGTTCTGATTTCATTTTACTCAAATAATCAGACTTAGATCTAGATTTGAGATCTTGATTGGGGATTGCACTTTATATCTTTACTATTTTCAAAACAAGAAAGTGTTAGGATCTTGGATATTTCACAACAAGATTCCTTCTTGATCTGCGGTTGTTTTGAAAGGTTTAAAGTCTGATATTGTGTTGACTAAACTCATTTTGGAAAATCTTGCATATCTAGTGATTTTGTAATTTGATAAATCATTCAGTCTGTATTAAGTGTGAGTGTGTTGCATGCATATGTTAGAGAGCACATCACCACAACACTTTCACTCTACCACACTTGAAGTGTTGATTGAAAGATCTTGAACTTGGTTGAGTCGACGTAAAGCTGGAATCGAGTAAAGTTACAAAGCTAAAGAGAACATCAACAACAACAACCTTCAGAGAAGTCAGATCTAATCCATAGGAGTTGGTAAAGATTCTGAACTTAGTTTAGGTGTGTTTTTGTGTCTTGATTGTTATATAGCTTGTAATTTGTTACTCTGTTTTAGTGAACTTTTTACTTTTGTGACGTAGAGGTCACCGTGGATGTTTCCCCAATTGGGTGGGGTTTTACCACGTTAAAATCGCTTGTGTACACTTTTTTTACTCTCATCTCCTTCTTTAGGTTGTGTAGGTTTGTTTTGCTTAAAGTTGTATTTTTCAAAACTGGTAAACCTATAACTGAAATTACTCGTTCATAATTGTTTTACACATCTTGTGTTTATAATTTGTTAACGAGTTTCTTCAACAAACAGTTTGGAGCCATTTAGATAGTTTAATCTTGTATTAAACAACTTAAGTGGTAGTTTTTTAAGGGTTTGTTCGATTCCCCCTTCCATTCTTTAATTGTTGAGGCACTCCATTATTATGGAGTTATCCACCTTCAAGTAAACGAAATATTTTTTCATATCTTTATGGGGATGGTTCTCATCAACCAATTTATGGGACAACTATGGGCCTAGATAAAATTAAGTATTGTTATGATTTTTAATCTAGCACTGGGTCTACTACCTGTCATATCAAGGGTCAAGATAAGCCGCAAAGTTTGGTTGAATGGTTAACCAAGTCCCATTAGGATACGGCCAAAAATGTTTAATTTTATTTTTTTTGAAATATGTATGATGAAAGCCAAAATTATAAGGTTCGTATGGTTCTCTTAGTGGTTGGTACTCCTA
Source organism: Sambucus nigra (assembly GCA_949130495.1). NCBI lineage: Eukaryota > Viridiplantae > Streptophyta > Magnoliopsida > Dipsacales > Adoxaceae > Sambucus > Sambucus nigra. The sequence goes on from OX422211.1 coordinate 679,241,667, forward strand.
TAAATAAGCGTAATCATTGCATGTCTTTTAGACTTATGTCCGATAAATTCTTATCAACGATTTTTTATGTACATGTGATATCCCTTAAAATTCATATATATTTGATAACATTTTTAGCATAAATAAAAAACTAAAACTAAACAAGTAATATAAAGAAGCAAATCACTATTAAATAAAAATTACCAACTCTGATATCATAACAATCAATCAAATCAACCCAAGTCTACGACAGCAACAACAACCTAAGACCTACAAAACAGATATAACAACAAAGTAAACATCATTTCTAAGTAGAGTAAGATTATAATTAAATTTGGACTAAAATATTACTACACAACTTCCTCTCGTCTTTTAGTAGCTTTTAAGTTATCCCGAGCCCAACAATCCTAACTATCACTTGCACCTAATCCCAGGCCCAAGTGAACAAGCGACTTGCCAAGGACCAATTATCAAGGGTACACCCTCCTCTCTCCATCAGAAATTGTATTCCCTCAAATCTTATTTAATCATTTTAAAGCATTTTCATAGCTCTGAATTTGGGATCATTTTTTTTTTAAAGCAAAATAGTTTTGTGCATTTTAGTAAATATGTTATTAATATTACCGTAGTAAATATGTAGGGTGTTTCTAAAGGCACCACAAAAAATGCTTTAAAATACCACAAGAGATTTTTTACATTTTTTTTATAAGGACCACCACATAGTATATATATTTTTTTTACTTTCTCAAAATCATTCTTCCAAAATATTTCTCTCTCAAGACAACTATAACAATGTAATACCCCATAATTTTATTGATTTGTATTAAAGAGATTAATTGAATTAAATGAGAATTAATTGAGAATTAATCCGGATATAAATACTAGCGAGATGTGAGTTGGTATTTGATTATGATGTTAAAATTGAATATTTTCGAGTATATATGGTAATATATGAGTATTGAAAATATTTAAATTGTCAAGAGACAGAAATACGACAATTTGGGAAATTTAGTTGGAACGCGCGTGTCAGTCACGTCAGGAATGAATTTATTTAAATTAAAAAATATATATTTTTATCAATCGAATGATCATTTTGAGGGCGCCAACGCGTCTGCAAGGGTCGAAATAGTCAGAAAACACTAGCCGGGAGTTTAGTTTGGGTCCCAGGGCATTTTTAGGCCAAACCGACAACCTAGAAGGGTATTTTGGTAATTTTAAAAATTGAGGAATTAAAACCCACGAATTTTAGAGTTTATTTTTATATTTTTAAAGAGGCCACTAAGGCCATTACGAGCAAAAGGCAAGAGAGTGGGCTACGGGAGTTTTGAGAGGAGTTAGAGAGAAGTTAAAAGAAGTTCCACCAAACCATCTTCCATCACCAGCATTTTGAAAGGAAATTGTGACCGGAAAGAAGAGAGAGAGCCAACCTTGATCATCAACAACGAATCAGAACATCGGATTTAAAGCAAGTGATTTGATGTCATTAATTGCAATGAATATTTCCTCTATGTTTAGTGTAGAAACCTTATGCTTTGAAAGTTTTGGAGAAAACCCAATGGAATTGTTGTAGAAACTCTTGATTTTGGTTAGGAATTGCATGTAGAATGATTTTGGACGAGACTGGTACCCTAAAACTTAACTTGGATGATTTAAAAAACGGATTTATCATGAGTATTTAGGTACAATAAAATTATGAGTTCATGTTCATAGGGTTTGGGGTAAAAATTGGGAATTTATGATAATTGCATGTTGATTAGGAGGATTTAACCCCAAAAATACGTTAAGAAGAACCTAGGAGTACTTAGAGTAGTTTAAAAACATTAAAACGTTATTGGGATGATTTTAGAATGGAATTATAGAAGAGAAAAATGAAGAAAAATGAGTTGGAAAATTTCTGGGCGTATTCTGCCACCTCGTTAGAAGACCTGCCCAGGTCGTTCGAACGACCTCGTTCGAATGAGCTTCTAACGAGATGACAGTATCCCTTCTAACGAGTTCGTTTGAAGACTTCGTTCAAATGACACTCGTTCGAACAACCTCGTTCGAACGAGATTTCTAACGAGTTGACATAATGGCCTTTTGGGCCTGATTTTATTTCGAACTTCCAGTAGACTTATTTTAATCGAGTGTTAACCTTCCCTTGTTGACTAGTGGGTATAGTTGTGAGATTGAAGTACGTTGAGGATTGAAACTTAGAATTTTGTAGTAAACCGGATGACATTTATGGGTTAAGGAATAAGTACCTAAAATTACGACGTGAGAGGGGTTGACAACTTTTAATGTATATTATTCGGGGATTTGTAAACGTGTAACATTTAATGACGATATAGGAATGTAAAATATACCTCTATTGATATTATAAGATATCTTAGATGTGTGAATGCTTAGTATATGTGGTTATCTGTGTATAACATACCTACCATACTTGCTATCACGGGAGGTTGGCGTAGGATCAGGGCCATCTAATCTTTGTGTGCCTACGAGGGGATTTAGATTGGTACCTCGAGGACATAGGTCAGAGAATGACTTATTGAGGAATTAATAAGTCTGCTGATCATGGGAGTGTAGGTATGTGCGTGACCCATATGATGTGAACTATGTTCGCCTCCATTGTGTGTGATTGTTACTTATCAAAACGGTTCCTGAGAGATTCGGAATACGTGATCCTTATGTACGTGATGTATCGGGATTTGATAGCACAGTATGTGTGCACCGCAGCTTAGTCTAGGAGTGACATTATTATATATTTATGATGAGAATGATATACTGGAAATACTGAAATGAACTATTTATATAAGTACAAATGTGAATTAATGTAACATCTTTATAGAGTTAAAAATGGGAAAACTCTTAGTAGTTATTGCAACTAATCCTGAGGAATGAAGGTAAAACTCTATGCTTATATTAAAATGTTGGGAATTAGACTACGAATAGTATAGAAAACTCAGATACTGTAATAGACTAGTTAGATAGTGGAATAACTAGAATGGGTACGGGTACGTAGGAATGCACACTTAGTTGAGAGGTGAGGGACTCATGTGAGTGTACGCACTATCATGTATTTTATATTCACTGTTTAATGATATTAAACACTTGTTGTATTTTAAACTATTTTCACAATCGGGCTCTGACCCATTTTCTTTCAAATCTATTTTCTTGTAAAAACCTTTTAGGTGCCCAGCCATAAGGACACCAAGCGTAGGAGTTCCATTTCGGTGACGAGCTATAGCTGCTGTGGAAGTTACAGGACCTCGATAGTAGACGCCTCCACTTTCTATCTTGACTCTATTTTAGATTTACTCATATGTAGGGCATGTCGCCCCTTTTCTTTTAGAGACATCCTATTTACTCAGTTTTATTTCAGATTTTGGGTTGTAATTATTTAGTGATTCAGACTTTGTATTCAGTTTTATTCAGTATTTCGGATTATTTTCGAGGAGTGTTCCTCCAAATTCATATATTTCTCTATTATTGTAATGTGACTATAATGTGGTTGTGATATCATTATTTCATAATGTAATACTTATCGTATGTTAATCGAATTTAATTAAAATTAACAACTCACTTTTTAAATATTAGGTGGCTAGTAATTTTTAAAACGTTTTTCGACAGTGATGCTTTGAACTGAACCAACATGACATTTTGTATTAATTTGAATAAAGGAGTAGCTACCCGGTATTTAACTAGTCGGGGTGTCTCAGGTGGTATCAGAGAATCAGGTTCTAGTGTCCTTAGGATCTGTATGGCTTGTTATGTTTCCGCGTAGCTTTCTTTGATATAGAGCCCTATATTTTAGGATTGTTGTATTCTTTTGTGTATGTTTCGCTCTTCAGCTATTTTGAGATAATAACTGCGAACTTATAAGACTTTACTCTCATTTCAGATGCCTCCACGACGTGCACAGCGAGTTCCCAGGGATGCTCAGCTCGAGCCACAGCCTGCACCAGTCCAGGGCTCCTTGAATGCCGCAGAGGTTGCCGCTATTGTAGCCCAAGCGGTAAATGCCGCTCTAGCAGTTGTACAGCAGGCACCACCTCAGGCGCTGGTAGTATCTCCTGTACAGGCTCATGCATTCTCGTCTTCTTGGGAACGTGTTCGTGATGCTTTTCAGAAAGCACACCCTCCGGAGTTTGCAGGTAGCTCCGATGTCGTTGTGTCCAGCCAGTGGAAGAAGGACATTCAAAGGCATTTGAGGATGTATGAGTACACGGAGGTACAGAAACAGATACTGGCTACTTTTAAGCTAGTGGGATCAGCGTTGCAGTGGTGGGAGTCCATTACCACCTCGGAGGAGAGAGACATCCTTTCTATACAGGAGTTTTGGGTGCGGTTCCACCGCAAGTATTTTCCATCAGCCGTTCACACCGAAATGAGGAGGAAGTTAATGAACCTCAAGCAGGAGGGGAAGACCGTGGCCGAGTATGAGGCCGAATTCAATAATCTCTTGAACATCGTTCCCGGTGAGATTCCGACCGAGGAGAAAAAGATTCAGAAGTTCATGGATGGGTTGACCTGGAGGATCCGTCAGCACTTGTTGGGTAATCTCTAGTTGGCCACTTATTCTGATGTGGTCAACGCAGCACTGCTTCACTGCCAGGACCACCGCTTTCACTTGTCAGAGGGTAATCGATCAGGAGAGTCCAGCCATCAGGACAGGACAGGGGGGAATGGTGCCAGCGGGGCACAATCTGCTCAGGGTCAGCACAGGCAGGGTGATTAGGGTTCCCAGCAGGGGGATTTTAAGAGGTTTAGATCTGGGGGTTTCAGAAATGGTCAGGGGGGTTTTCGTCAGGGCCAGCAGGGTCAGCACAGCCATCAGGGACAGCAGGGCCAACATGACCAACAGCAGCAGTTTCATCAGGGCCAGCACGGCCAGAGGAGGAATGGCAACGGCCACCAGGGCCGTGGGCAGCAGGGTCCGAGAGGGGGGAATTTTCCAGGGAAGTGTTTCACTTGTGGCAAAATTGTCCACAAGCGCCAGGAGTGTTCTGATAGGAGCAGGGCCCCACAGCAGCAGCAGGATGCTCAACACTAGCCCCAGAGACCTATATTTCCCGCCGCCCTCCCAGCACCACCACAGATGCCAGCTTTGCCACCCATTCCCGCAGTCTCAGTCCAGCAGGGACAGCTCCAGTACGAACGAGTTGATCAGCTCCAGCAGGCCGCAGTCCCACAGGATCCACCTGCTATTGAGGGTATGTTCTCTATTCAGGGGACTATGGGGCGTATTTTATTTGATACGGGGGACACACACTATTTCATTGCCACGAGATTTCCACGCACTTTAGGGTTGTTAGGCACTGCAGATAGCACAATTACTTGCATAGATTCACCGTTGAGTAGGGGTTCTTTGATTTATTTTATTTGTAGAGGTGTGGGTATAGAGATTGGGAGATTTACCTTACCTGCTGATATGTTAGTATTGGAGATGACTGAGTACGATGCGATTGTTGGTATGGATTGGCTAATTACGTACCGAGCCATGATTGATTGTTTCAGTAGGAGTATAATTTTTGCCATACCCGAGCAGGAGATGTTTTTAGTGTCGATGCCTCGCCCTGAGGGAGGATCGTCCACTCACTTGTACTATATAGAGGAGGAGACCTCTAAGGGAGTGGCATTACCACTAGATTCGATTCCAGTTGTTAGGGAGTTTGCTGATGTATTTCAGGATATACCTGAATTACCTCCTAGTAGGGAGATAGATTTTGTTATCGATTTGACGTCGGGCACTCGGCCAATTGCCCGCGCACCTTACCGTATGGCTCTAGTGGAAATGAGAGAGCTAAGGGATCAGATAGAGCAGTTGTTGGATCAGGGGTTTATCCGAAGGAGTACTTCACCATGGGGTGCCCCTGTATTGTTCGTAAAGAAGAGGGATGGATCATTGAGGTTGTGTGTAGATTACCGGGAGTTGAATAAAGTCACGATACGGAATAAGTATCCGTTGCCCCGAATCGATGACTTATTCGACCAGTTGAGAGGAGCTTCCTTCTTCTCAAAGATTGACTTGTGATCGGGATACCATCAGTTGCGTATCAGGGAACAGGATGTCTTGAAGACTGCTTTCTTGATGAGATATGGTTCCTACGAGTTTCGGGTTATGCCTTTTCGCTTGACCAATGCCCTAGCCGTGTTTATGGATTTGATGAATAGGGTATTCAGATAATTCCTAGACCAGTTCGTCATTATATTCATTGATGACATTCTAGTTTACTCCCAGACATAGGAGGAACATGCTGAACATTTGAGGCAAGTTTTGCAAATGCTGCGTCAGAACGAGCTTTATGCAAAGTACGAGAAATGTGGGTTTTTACTGAAGGAGGTTCAATTTTTAGGGCATATCATTTCAGACCGGGGGATATCTGTTGATCCGGGGAAGGTATCCGTGGTGAGGGAGTGGGGACAACCCACGACACCGACTGAGATCCATAGTTTCTTGGGCCTAGCAGGATACTACAGGAGGTTTATTCGGGGTTTCTCAAAGATAGCGGGTCCTTTGACACATCTAACTCGCAAAGGTGTGCCATTCATCTGGAGCGATGCCTGTCAGTTGGCATTCGATGAGTTGAAGGATAAGTTGACCTCAGCACCTGTGTTAGCATTGCCAAGACCGGGAGTTGAGTATCTAGTCTACACCGATGCGTCCTTACAAGGACTTGGAGGTGTACTACAGCAGGAGAGTCAGGCTATAGCTTATGCTTCCCGTAAGCTTAAGCCTCACGAGAAGAATTACCCCACCCACGACTTGGAGTTAGCGGCAGTCGTATTCTCACTTCGGATTTGGAGGCACTATCTCCTGGGGGAGAAATTTCGATTTTTCACAGACCACAAGTCTCCATAATACCTCTTCACGCAGAAGGAACTGAATATGCGTCAACGTCGGTGGATTAAGTTTGTGAAGGATTATCAGTTTGATATCCAATATCACCCAGGGAAGGCTAACGTGGTAGCAGACGCGTTGAGCCGTAGGCCAGTAGATGAGGTGGCCGAGGTGTGGAAAGCTAAGTGGAAGGAGTTGGGACATCAAGATGCAGTGGACCGATCATTCATGTCTGTGATGACTGTTACACCTCAGATTGTTACGACAGTGATAAAGGCCCAGGCAAAAGACTCGTTCTGTCAGGAGCAGATAGTTCGATTACTAGCAGAGGGAGCCGAGTCCTATACCGTTTGTTCAGACGGGGGATTACGCTTCAATGGGAGACTGGTCGTTCCGGAAGGGGAAGACTTGCGACACGAGGTAATGACAGAGTCGCACGGCTCGCGATTCGCGGTACACCTTGGTGGGGATAAGATGTACCAAGACATGAGACGACAGTATTGGTGGAGTGGGATGAAGAGAGATATTACCATGTTTGTTTCTAAATGCGCCACTTGTCAGCTAGTAAAGGTGGACCATCAGAAACCGACAGGACTTCTACAACCGTTAGAGGTTCCGATGTGGATATGGGAGAGCATATCCATGGACTTTATCACGGGGTTACCTACGTCACAGAGGGGTCACGAATCCATATGGGTAATTGTGGATAGTTTGACCAAGGTTGATCATTTTTTGTACGTGAGGACAGACTACACTACGGGACAGTATGCCCAGATTTTCATTGCGGAGATAGTGAGACTTCACGGGGTGCCTCTAAATATCGTGTCTGACCGAGACAAGATATTTGTTTCACGATTTTGGGAGAGTTTCCAGGAGGCAATGGGTACGGAGTTGCGGCTGAGTACGGCATATCACTCGCAGACTAATGTGCAAACAGAGTGAACAAATCAGATGTTGGAGGACATGTTTCGTATGTGCATCCTAGACTTTGGAGGTGGTTGGGAGCAGTACCTTCCACTGGTGGAGTTTGCTTATAATAACTCCTACCAGTTCACTTTTGGCATGGCTCCATTCGAGGCGTTGTATGGTAGACCTTGTCGTTCCCCAGCATGTTGGTTAGAGGTGGGGGATAACAAACTCCTTGGGCCGGAAGTGATTCAGGACACTTCGGCAAGGATAGATATGATACGGAGCCGTATTCGAGTAGCTCAGGGCCGGCAGAAGAGCTATGCTGATGCCAAGAGGTTCTTCAGAGAATTCAAGGTGAGGAACCAGGTATTACTCAGAGTATCTCCTATGAAGGGGATTATGCGTTTTGGGAAGAAGGGGAAACTGGCACCAAGATATGTGGGGCCATTTCCTATCATCGAGAGGATTGGGCCAGTTGCGTATAGACTTGGGTTACCGGAGCACTTGCATAGGATTCATGATGTGTTCCATATTTCCTCGCTAAGGAAATATCTTAGGGAGGACTTGGTCCATACTCACATTGCTTTAGAGGACATCGATCTTCAGCCCGATAGCTTCTACGAGGAGGGGCCGATTGCTATTCTGGACCACAGCGAGAGGAAACTCAGGTCGAAGATAGTACCATTAGTACGCATGCAGTGGCGGCATTATAATGCCGAGGAGTCCACATGGCAGTGCGAGGATGAGATGCGCGAACGTTATCCAGAGCTATTTTTACCAGGTATTCATTAGTTTCGAATTTCGGGACGAAATTCTGTTATTAGGGGGGAAGTATGAAATACCCTGTAATTTTATTAATTTGTATTTAAGGGATTAATTGAATTAAATGAGAATTAATTGCGAATTAATCCGGATATAAATACTAGCGAGATGTGAGTTGGTATTTGATTATGATGTATAAATTGAAAATTTCCGAGTATATATGGTAATATATGACTACTGAAAATATTTAAATTGTCAAGAGACAGAAATACGACAATTTGGGAAATTTAGTTGGAACGCGCGTGTCAGTCGCGTCAGGAATGAATTTATTTAAATTAAAAAGGAAATTGTATTTTTATCAACTGAATGATCATTTTGAGTGCGCCAACGCGTCCGGAAGGGTCGAAATAGTCAGAAAACACTAGCCGGGAGTTTAGTTTGGGTCCCAGGGCATTTTTAGGCCAAATCGACAACCTAGAAGGGTATTTTGGTAATTTTAAAAATTGAGGAATTAAAACCCACGAATTTTAGAGTTTATTTTTATATTTTTAAAGAGGCCACTAAGGCCATTACGATCAAAAGGCAAGAGAGTGGGCTACGGGAGTTTTGAGAGGAGTTAGAGAGAAGTTAAAAGAAGTTCCACCAAATCATCTTCCATCACTAGCATTTTGAAAAGAAATTGTGACCGGAAATAAGAGAGAGAGCCAACCTTGATCATCAACAACGAATCAGAACATCGGATTTAAGGCAAGTGATTTGATGTCATTAATTACAATGAATATTTCCTCCATGTTTAGTGTAGAAACCTTATGCTTTGAAAGTTTTGGAGAAAACCCAATGGGGTTGTTGTAGAAACTCTTAATTTTGGTTACGAATTGCATGTAGAATGTTTTTGGACGAGATTGGTACCCTAAAACTTAACTTGGATGATTTAAAAAACGGATTTATGATGAGTATTTAGGTACAATAAAATTCTGTGTTCATATTCAGAGGGTTTGGGGTAAAATTTGGGGATTTATGATAATTGCATGTTGATTAGGTGGATTTGACCCCAAAAATACGTTAAGAAGAACCTAGGAGTACTTAGAGTAGTTTAAAAACATTAAAACGTTATTGGGATGATTTTAGAATGGAATTAGAGAAGAGAAAAATGAAGAAAAACGAGTTGAAAAAATTTCTGGGTGTATTCTGCCACCTCGTTAGAAGACCTGCCCAGGTCGTTCGAACGACCTCGTTCGAACGAGCTTCTAACGAGATGACAGTATCCCTTCTAACGAGTTCGTTTGAAGACTTCGTTCAAACGACACTCGTTCGAACAACCTCGTTCGAATGAGATTTCTAACGAGTTGACATAATGGCCTTTTGGGCCTGATTTTATTTCGAACTTCCAGTAGACTTATTTTAATCGGGTGTCAACCTTCCCTTGTTGACTAGTGGGTATAATTGTGAGATTGGAGTACGTTGAGGATTGAAACTTAGAATTTTGTAGTAAACCGGATGACATTTATGGGTTAAGGAATAAGTACCTAAAATTACGACGTGAGAGGGGTTGACAACTTTTAATGTATATTATTCGAGGATTTGTAAACGTGTAACATTTAATGACGATATAGGAATGTAAAATATACCTCTATTGATATTATAAGATGTCTAAGATGTGTGAATGCTTAGTATATGTGGTTATCTGTGTATAACATACCTACCATACTTGCTATCACGGGAGGTTGGCGTAGGATCAGGGCCATCTAATCTTTGTGTGCCTACGGGGGGATTTAGATTGGTACCTCGAGGACATAGGTCAGAGAATGACTTATTGAGGAGTTAATAAGTCTGCTGATCATGGGAGCGTAGGTATGTGCGTGACCCATGTGATGTGAACTATGTTCGCCTCCATTTGTTTGTGATCGTTACTTATCAAAACGGCTCCTGCACTACACCAAATCTGCCCATTTGTCAAGGTCATTGACCTTGACAAATTCACCTTGTCAAGGTCAATGACCGTGACATTTCGAGGCGAGACAACTTTTTTTGTCACGGTCGTGTCACGGTCATTGACCTTGACACAAAACTCGCGTTTTGTGTCACGGTCGTGTCAAGGTCAATGACCGTGACACGTTTGTCACGGCTATAAACCGTGATAAAGCCGTGACCCTTTTTTAAAAAAATTGCCACGGTCATTGACCGTGACAAGTCCGTGTCAAATGTTGTCACGGACTTGTCACGGTCAATGACCGTGACAATTCAGGGCAGAATTTAAAAAAAATCTGCTGGGCAGTATGGCCACTGCCACTGCCCAGCAGTATATTTGTACCTGTTATAGCAACGTTGTACCTGTTCCAAACATCATATATCCAACACAAACTAAAGATAATGCAAATATATATTCATGACAGTATAATCCAAATATTCAAAGTAAAAATAATATACATGACGATATAATCCAAATATAATTAAAATGGACAAACTTAAAAATAATGTTGCTACATGTCTTGGATAAAACTGAGGAGGTGAGTAGGCCACACGACATACGAATTGACACACCCATTAATATACGTCGTGCCGCATTGTTCACGCAACCACAATAGGGAGTTCTCCTTCCCGGGTATGACATGCGTGACGAGCACCCTGGACTCCATCTCTTGAAGCACACGTCCATGGACTATTCCACCCTCGATGATATCCGGGTCCCTCAACCCCCGCCCTATCCGCTGGCCATCAAATATGTCCAATATGAACACGCTCGGCCAACCAATTGTCGATAATGGTCTGTTGGAGGGCGTCAAATAGGGAAGTGGATCGTCGAAGTACGAACGTGTCGGTGATGAAGCAGCGAGGTCCACATCCTCGTTATCCTGCGCCTCGTCCTCCCGCACCTCCTCGTCCTCCCGCACCTCCTCCTCCACCGCCTTCTCCTTACCTTTCCCTTTACCTTTCTCTTTACGGTCTCCACCCAACGTACGCTTCATGAATGCGTACATATCTTGGACCGTCGCCTCCAAACGGGACAGCTTCGCGTCGTGTGAATCCACCGTTCGAGCCAACCCGGTGTCGCTCGTCTCCAATCCGATGATCCTAGATTTGGCCACCCGCGAGCTCACTCCCCTTGTCCTCCCCTTGCGATCAGAGCCAAGCACTTGGCTGAGTGCGTCTGTGGACAAAGATGCCTTGTCGGCATCAGACTGCGACTCATGCACTTCCTTAAGCTTTGCCTGAAACGACAAAAAGCACATGATTAGTAAAATAAGTAAACTAAAAAATTATAACGTAATTAACAATAATTAAACTCCGACTTGTTTTCGACGGTAATCCCAAATTTTCCATATTTGGGGAGCCTAGGGGCGGAGGAGCCCTCGTCGCCTCCGCTACCACCGAACCCAGACGACGACATCATCATAAACAGCATCATCATCTTCGCCCTAACATCTGAAGGAGACATTTTTGCTGTAAAAAAAATGTTATTAGTACAGATAAAAAAAATGTTATTAGTACAGATAAAAAAATGTTCCGTCTATATTATAACGTATGTGTAAGTTCCGTCAATACCATTTCGTTTCAATTTTGTAATATTATGTTTTTTCCAAATATTTAAAGAGTTATTAAATGGGTGCCCCACCCCCGCCCCCGCCACACACACACGCACACCTACGCACACGCACACACGCACACACACACACACACACACACCACCCCTACCCACCCCTACCCACCCCACCCCCACCCCCTCCCCCTCCCCCCACCACGACCGTGACAACTACATAAAATTATGACATGAGATAATTGTAGCATAAATTTCATTATCATGGGTTTTACCTAATTGAATTAATTTCATGAATAAAATTATTATCAATTTAAATGAAAATATCAATTATTATCCAATATTTTTGAATGAAATATTTATTTTGAATGAAAATATCAATTATTTATAAAATTGATGTCTACTTTTAGTGTTGTGTATATATGTTAGTCTACTTTTGCTTTTTTTTTTAAATAATCAATTAACCAAATTTCATGATAGTGAATAAGGGTTAATCCTAGCCATTGATTAAGTGTATTATTAGTAAGTACAAAAATTAAATATGGACTCTTAATCTAGGATATAAGGAGTATTTGTTAGTGAAATAATAATTTAGTGATAAAAACACACTCGAACACTACCAAGTTTTGACGACACGGGTCTCTAGAAAGAAAAACAAGCATTTCCAAATTAATATGTCCTCTTTCTTGTTTAGTGTCTCGTGAATTGATAGTATGATTTTAAAAATAGTATACAAAACTAGGTGAAATTTTAGAATTACACGTCGAAATAATACATGTTGTATAATAATAATACAAGTGCATGCTTTGCGATCAAAGGTATTTATCTTTATAAGGATAAAATTATCTTAAAATGATTGGTAGGGAATGTCTATGAGGTGGATGATAATTTATTTGATATTTTATTTTATTTCTTTTGGTTAGGTTATTAAGACTTTATTGGAATTGATATCTTAGTAATTATTATTTAATATTTATTTTGAGCAATTATCTTATAGTAGGATTATTATCCTAGAAACAATTCTAACATTCCATGAAGGAAAACTTTTATTGGATGGTTGAAAAGACAATAGTTCCAATTCATTTTCATTTATTCCCTTAGTGCTACAACAATAATTTGAATTCATTTCATATGATTTCCCACCCCACCCCATCCCTCCACCACCCCCTCCCCCACCACACACCACCACACACACACACACCCCACCCCACCCCACCCCACCCCCTGCCCCCCTCCACCACCACACACCACCACACAAACACACACACACCCCACCCCACCCCACCCCCTCCCCCACCACACACCACCACACACACACACACACACCCCACCCCCTCCCCCACCACACACCACCACACACACACACACCACCCCACCCCACCCCACCCCCTCCCCCACCACACACCACCACACACACACACACACACACACACCCCACCCCACCCTCCACCACCCCCTCCCCCACCCTGCCCCACCCCGCCCCACCCTGCCCCACCCCCTGCCCCCCTCCACCACCCCCTCCCCCACCCTACCCCACCCCGCCCCACCCCCCACCCCCTGCCCCCCTCCACGCACACACATACACACATATATATATACACATACACACATAAATATACACACAAATATATATATAAATGAAAGAGAGAGAGAGAGAGAGAAAATGGACCTGAAAGTAGAGAGAGAGAGAGAGAGAGCAGCGTCGAGAGAGAGAGAGAGAGAGAGAGAAATGGAGGGAACGGCGCGGGAGGGAAAAAAGAAGGGGGATAGGGTTTTTGCTGCGAACATTGTCACGGTCGTGTTAAGGTCTTTGACCGTGGCACGAATTGTCACGGTCATTGACCGTGACAAGTCCGTGACAAGTATATTTGTCACGGACTTGTCACGGTCAATGACCGTGACAATTAGTTGTCACGGTCGTGTCAAGGTCAATGACCGTGACATAAAACGCGTGTTTTTTTGTCACGGTCAATGACCTTGACAAGGCTGGCCGGCTGAAAGGTGACAATTTGCCCATTTTGGTGTAGTGCTGAGAGATTCGAAATATGCGATCCTTATGTACGTGATGTACCGGGATTTGATAGCAAAGTATGTGTGCACCACAGCTTAGTCTAGGGGTGACATTATTGTATATTTATGATGAGAATGATATACTGGAAATACTGAAATGAACTGTTTATATAAGTACAAATGTGAATTAATGTAACATCTTTATAGAGTTAAAAATGGGAAAACTCTTAGTAGTTATTTCAACTAATCCTGAGGAATGAAGGTAAAACTCTATGCTTATATTAAAATGTTGGGAATTAAACTACGAATAGTATAGCAAACTCAGATACTGCAATAGACTAGTTAGATAGTGGAATAACTAGAATGGGTACGGGTACGTAGGAATGCACACTTAGTTGAGAGGTGAGGGACTCATGTGAGTGTACGCACTATCATGTATTTTATATTCACTGTTTAATGATATTAAACACTTGTTGTATTTTAAACTATTTTAACAATCGGGCTCTGACCCGTTTGCTTTCAAATCTATTTTCTTGTAAAAACCTTTTAGGTGCCCAGTCTTAAGGACACCAAGCATAGGAGTTCCATTCCGGTGACGTGGTGTAGCTGCTGTGGAAGTTACAGGACCTCGATAGTAGACGCCTCCACTTTCTATCTTGACTCTATTTTAGATTTACTCATATGTAGGGCATGTCGCCCCTTTTCTTTTAGAGACATCCTATTTACTCAGTTTTATTTCAGATTTTGGGTTGTAATTATTTAGTGATTCAGACTTTGTATTTAGTTTTATTCAGTATTTTGTATTATTTCCGAGGAGTGTTCCTCCAGATTCATATATTTCTCTATTATTGTAATGTGACTATAATGTGGTTGTGATATCATTATTTCATAATGTAATACTTATTGTATGTTAATCAGATTTAATTAAAATTGACAACTCACTTTTTAAATATTAGGTGGCTAGTAATTTTTAAAACGTTTTTCGACAGTGATGCTATGAACTGAACCAACATGACATTTTGTATTAATTTGAATAAAGGAGTAGCTACTCGGTATTTAATTAGTCGGGGTGTGTCAAACAACCCCCATTTTCTCACGTAAAGGCTTGTTGGACACGATACGCCGAAGATGGGATTTGTCAATCAATTAATACCATTCTCAGCCCAACGTAATATAAATACTGGTAATTTAAAGGCCGATACTTTAAAACTTTATGAATATTTTCATGACAATAAATAAACTCAACCAACACCAACTAAATAATGAATTAAGCAGGAATTAAATATCACAACTCCAGCATTATATAAATAAATAAATCTCGGGTTTATGCCCTTGGAATTGTTTCCAAAATAAAATAACTGAACTCTCGAAAAAAGCATCTAAGCTAGAGTCAATTGTAATACCCCGTAATTTTAAATGACTTTTAAAATGGGTTATATTCTAAATTAATGGATTAATTGGATTTTATTATTAATTAATTCATTTGGGTTTTATCCGGACTGTGGATATGAATATGGATGATTCTGAATATTACTTAAAGATATTTAGGTAATATATGAATGTGATGTCATTGATATGACTGTATGATATAAATTCGGTAATTTATATTTTTAGTCAGACGCGGTATGGGACGTGTCGGGACTAGTTTATTAAATTATAAAGGAAATTTATTTTATATCGACCTTATAGTCATTTCGACTGCGTAGTTGCGTCCGGAAGGTTCGAAATAGTCAGAAAAGTCTATTTGGATGTTAATTTTGAGTCTCGGGTCATTTGGAAATGGATAGACAACCCGAAAGGGCATTTTGGTCATTTTTCTAAGGGGGATGAATGTGATTTCGGATTTGGTACCATTATAAGTATTGGTAGATTAAGTGAATGGGAGTTATTCATCTCCTCTTCACATATTAGAGCAGCCATCTTCCTAGAGAGTGAGTAAGAGTGCTTGGGAAGGGAAAAGTCACTTGGGAAGGTGAAGAACAAGAACCAAGGTTCACCACCACCAACCACCACCGGAGTTTGACCGGAGAAGGGACAACCAACTGAGATAAACTACACCAAAGGATCAGACCTACACTAAAGGCAAGTGTTTGATAATGGCAATTTAAGTTTGTATATTGTCCATGTTAGAATAGTATGAAAAGAGAAGATTATTCATGTTTGGAAGAAATAATGAATCATTAAATGGATTTCTGGAAAACTGAAATGATATAGGAATTTAACTCATGTGTTAGGATGATAATAATCCACGAAATAGTCATGAATCTGTTGAAGAAATTATGGAAACCATTGATGTGTTCTTGAAGATGTTATAATAATAAATTTCTGGAAATAAGGAGATAAACATGCTTTTTAATCCAATCCTTTGATGATTCTAGGATGTTTAGAGTATTGGAAATCGTTCATATATGTTGATATATCATGTAGTAAAGATTATAAGTCATTTGGGATGTTTAGATGAAGGTTTAAATAATCAAAAGTTGCTAAACCCATAGTTGCAGAAAATGCAGAAAATCAGGCCTGGACCTGAGGGATCGATCGATCGACCCCTACCTTCGATCGATCGACCTCCCCAGTTTAAGTAAAGTTGTTTCTTTTTAAATGTTGATTCTTATCCCAAACCTTTTGTGGATCTTTGGTGATTATTATTTGGAGATTATGGGACTTAGAAAATATCAGTAAACCCTTGATAAGATTTGAATTAATTTGATTTTGATTCAAGTGATTAAAAGGATGAAAATTATATCGAATGGAATTTCGGTTGCTAGATTCATTTGTTAAATTCTAAATGGAGATGTATGAGGATTAAAGATAGGACCAGTAGGGGTGATTGAATATAACACCTGGGTATCCTTAGGTTTACAAGAGGGTTTAATCCTAAGTGAAAGAATATTTGTTTATAAGAGATTTGAAACTATCGATTTTAACCTTAATTAAAAGGAGAACTAAATTCGTAGTAATTCGGGAGAAATAATGTTATGGACCAGTAGGATATTAGTGACTTCTTACTGAATATATGTTGAGGAAAATCCTATTTGAATCTTGTGCATTGAGAGAGGGTAGCCTTAGGGGATGAGGTGATTCCAATCACGTATTTGAAGTTGTCGGACCTCCTCGCTCGACAAAGTTAAGTAGTAGTGTAATGGAGGGGTTCCTTGTTTGGATTTCGCTTTGCGAGATGCTCCGCGCATGAACATTAACGACGTCGGGAGTGGAGTGATGTTAGGATACGAGAATAATTAAATTATAAGAGCGTAGTGGTATGGCTCCTAGATAGAAATGGGAGTTTGGAACACTGTTGGTTGAAAGAAGATATGAGGTTATCCCGATCGCATAGTTGAAGTTGTCGGACCTCCTCGATCGACAAAGTTAAGTAGTAGTTTAATGGAGGGGTTCCTTGTTTGGATTTCGCTTTGCGAGACGCTCCGCGCATGAACCTTAACGAAGTCGGGAGTGGAGAGATGTTATAGGATGCGAGGATAATTAAATTATGAAGTAGAGATGATATATTATTACGTGGAATTTAAAAGAGATATAATGCTACGTATGGGAAATATCTTAGGGTAGTGATAATTACCTTGTTGATATTATGTTAAAGTTATGATAATACCTATTTGATTGATTGATAATTTATGTGTATGACATACCTAGCTTACTTGCTATCGGTGGGAGGTTTGCGCGTGAGGGCATTCATATCCTGATGAATCCATGGGATCTTTGATTTGTCGCTCGAGAACATAGGTCTATGAAAGACTTATCGGGGAGTTGATAAGTCCGCTGACTGTGGGTGCGTAGGTATGTGCGTGACCCATGGATACGAGAACTATGTTCGCCTCCAATTTGTTTGTTGATGTTTGTGGTTCGTGGAATCTTACCGAACCTTTAGTCCCCTATTCGGCGACCTGCGATGATGGGACATGATAGCAGAGTAATGCATTGCACCACAGCTGTGACTCGGGGTGCCGTATTATATATGAATATATATATATATATATATATATATATATATATATATATATATATATATATATATATATATATATATAATGGATTAAATGATTAAATGGATATATTGTGGTTAGATCTATCTACGGTGATAATTGTAGATAACGGTGAATAAAGTATGGTAATGGAATTTAGTTAATAAATGTTTATGCTTTTAGAATTGAAAAGCTTAACTCATATTAATGAGTAACGATTCATATTAATGAGAAATGATTCAGATTAATGAGTAATGATTCAGGTTAATGAGAAACTAAATCAAAATGGAGAAATGTAAATGAATAATAATGTGACGTATGGTATGGGACATACGGGGATTATGATATGGGAATGGAATTATAATATGGAGACTAGAAAAGAGGAACCATTAACTAGGAAGTTAATGGGAAACGTTAAGTGTACACTCTAGTTGAGAGGTGAGAATTGCAAGTGAGAGTTGGATCTAACATGTACATAATAAATGCTTTATTGCACTTGTTAAATACTTGTTGTTTTAAAAATACTCTACACATTCGGGCTCTGACCCGTTTCCTTGCATATTTTCTCTTCTATTGTATCTCTATATCAGGTGTCCAGCAACAGGGACGCCAACCTTAGCGGATTATGTTGAACTATGTAGCTATGGAGTTTTTGCTTAGACGCCTATCTTCATTTGATTCACAGTATTCTTAGTTAGGGCATGTCGCCCAAAGGATTTTCAGTTATCTTTTCTATCGAGGTCAAATTCTATTGTATTCAGGACTTTTTAATACATTTAACATTGTTGGGATTATTGTAAAGGATTTATATTACTTGGGAATGTTTATTCCAGTTGCATTTAAATTATTTTGTGCTACTTATTGTGTTATCAGTGTTGTAAAATAAATGTGTTGTGTTATTCTTAAAAATGAAAAAATGGTTTTTTTGCAATTTAAATTTGGAAAGTTTTTAACACCAGCTTATTTGAGTATTGGGTGAGTTGTAAATGTTTTCGACAGTGATGCTAAGAATGAGCCAACTGTTTTAATTTGGTATGGGACTGGCCACCCGGTATTTAATTAGGCGGGGTGTTACATCAATGATCTGGAAGGCTGCTAAGCACGAGAGACCACAAGGCTGGTACAGCAACAGTCCTGCTATCCCTGTCTAGAAATAACCTGGGGTGGAAAATATTTAAATTTGGGCCAGAGCCCAAGGTGTGCAAAAATTAATTTATTTAATTTATGATTCAATAATACAGTCAATGCACAATAATTATCCCCCCTTCGTCACTCGCATGCATATAACACCTCACCCCTCATCTAAGTATGATATATTTCGCATCCCAAAAAGTCCCAAATGATAACTATGACTACGTGTCGATTTAATAAAAATGGTTAAATGAATTAAGTGTACCGACTACATTTAATTATCAATACCCATAATATTCCAGTTTCATAATTTTCACATGAGAAGCATAAACTTCAATTATGCAGTAAAGAATCACAATTGTAATTTATGTCCACATTCTTAGACATTTCAGTTTATCACATATAAAGTTCGGGTAATTATATATATGTCCTTATATATATATATATATGACACACAAGGGCATCTACCGTGGTTGTCTAATTCGTGCTCTATCGACAAGTCCGGAGGAATAACTTATCCTAAGCGGACATCACAAAACACACACAAGTTAGGGTCAGTCCCTACGCACGACACATGTACACGGCCCATACCCAGCAGTGACACAGGAACAGTCAGTGTCAACATCTACCTCACGTAGGTGATGTCTCCACATAGTACATATATGGTCTACACATCGTCAAGCCCACCTGTGCCGACGTGTGGTAGGCGGCCCGAACGCGCAAACCCCCGAGCCGATAGGACGGTCCATTGGTATGTCCACACAAATACATAATAGTACATATTATTATTCTATATAATATGTATAAGTAATTACCCCATAATTACCATTAAAGGTCCAACCAAAGTCCACAGCATTTTTTTCATTTATTAATAATTTATCATCTAATAAATTATAAATTGCATTCCATAAAATAATTACTTACCCAACCAGTAATTTGTAATTTTCCCTGTTTAATGTAAGCACATTCGTTTTTCAATAAAATTCTTTGTTTTTCCAAACCCGGTTCCACTCACTCACCTGGACTCACAAAAATACTCACACCCGAAATTTCAAGCCCGATACCCTCATCAAATAAATTACAAATCTTACCCCATAAATAAATACTTAACCACCTATTATTTTTAATTATTATTAATTTAAATGTGGGTATAACATTCTTCCATCAATTAATTAACCCATATGTAACACCCCGTATTTTATAATTGATTTATTTAATTAAATCGGAATTTTCGAGAAAAATAAATTTAAGATTTATGGATTTTTATTAATTAATTATGTTGGTTTTATTATTTGGAAAGTAGAACTTCAAACGGAATCGAAATCGGATTTAAAATGAAGTTTAGCCCCTTTTTAAAAAAAATTGCTGTCAGATTTCTAATTTCCTTCTTGTTCGATCGATCGACTAAGCCAAGCTTATCGACAGTTCGGCCTTTATTTAAGAGTTTGAGTGGGATTAGTACTCTTAATTATTATTTAATGCCTCTAATCCGTAGGAGGACTTCTCATAATCACTTTTTCACAAGTTTTTCACCAGAGAGCTCTTCCAAAATATTTTCCTCTCAACCCCAAACATTAACCTCCAACATAATCAAAATTTTATCACAAGATTTGAAGGCTTAATTGAGGGTTTACTCAAGATTGTTCAAGAACACTTATTTGCTAATTTATCGAAAGGAATCTAACCATGCCACCAGATTTTCTTCATCTTAATCACAGGCATGAATACTCTATTCCTTTCCTTTAGTATTATGCGTTTTAAGTGTCAGCTAAACACTTAATTACATATTTTTATTCCTTAAAATCAATTAGAAACTTAATTAGAGAAAGTGGACACTTAATTATGAGACTATTTTTATAAAGCTTTAAAATATGAATTAATCTTTCAAACCCTTGGGTGCGTAGGTTAGATTATTGATTTTTTATGGTTTTGGGGTGTAGGTTCACATGTAGAATTTTATGGGGTTATTTATATGTTATTTGGGATGCGTACACACTTATAAAATTTATGTGACTTATAAAAGAGAACGATTATTACGTATTGAATATCATTTCATGTTAACTAAATTAACATTATTGAACGTAAATAATTTATGTCTAATCGGCGACGGTGTTATTCATTGCTTTAAATTAAATTGGGACATTTATGAATATATTATCATGTTGTATTTATAATTTATGATATTATGTTGATTAGTATTATTCATTTTGCCATCGCGGGGACGAGGGGTTTTGGATAGTATTTTTGCTCACCTTTATTATAGGATGCTTACTAGGTATGGGACTAGTGGGTAGTCCTTGGTTATAATTTACGCTTACTAGGTATGGGACTAGTGTAAATTTGTGGGGATTTTATATTTCGGGGTGGGGAAGATTTTTACGTTTTATCGTCATTTTGTTAGCCTAGGCATGAGTCTAGTACGTGTTTTATGTTGGTGATTAATCCTATATGTAGGATAGGATGTATGTGTACCCTTAGGTATGGGACTAAGGGGTAATTTGACGATCTCACATAGATTAAAAGGGTGGGGTAATTTGAAAATTTGTGAAATTAAGAAAATGAGAATTAATACCTAAGATAAAAACGGGTATTAAAATATGTGGCGACATAATGTGTTAGGGACCCACAGTTTAAACGGGTCAGCTTGGGCGATTTATGTCGTGTCGTGTGTGGAACCTTTTCATATTGCGGGGGATTGACACTTTAAACAAATTCGGTTGGCTATTGACAAGGGGAAGTGTGACAATTTGATGGATTACCACCGAGGCGGGAGGACCGCCATAATAAAAAGTGAGAACATTAATAAATTTGGGTTAATTTCATTAAATTAACGCTTTGGGGTTGTGGGATAATTAAAATGATATTGGTGTGTTTTTATCATAATCTTTGGGGTTGGTTAGAAATTTATCTTTCCCGCGTTTAATTATCTCGTTTAATTAAAATATTCTATTGTGATATTTATTGCGTATAATGCTACTATCTGGGTTCACGGACCCTATTTGAGGGGAGTATTGTGTATTCATGCTCGGCGCTCTGACCTCGTGCGTTGTCTAACTTTTTCAGGATAAGTTTTGGATAAGCTACATAGGATTATCGGAGTTTATAGTTTGGAGGTGCAGCTGGAGTTTATTCATTTTATTGCTTTATTAGTCAGACTTTCTTTTCAGTCGCATTTCATTATGAGACTTCATTTGGATTTTTATTAGGCCATTCGATTCCAAAGTTGTTAGACGATTTCAGTTGGATTATTCACAGTTGATTATTATTCAGTTTTTAATTAAATCATTATTGGAGATTGGATTTATTCGAAGTTTTAGCATGTGATGGATCTTTTATCGCTCAGTTGTTATTATCATTTGGGATTGATTCAATTATTTATCTTGTGGATTGTTTTATTTATGTCTCATATATATCACATGCTGAGAATGGTATTTTATTTGGTTCACGCCCGGCATAGTTTTGGTGGCCGCCGACACCAGAATTAGGCGGGATGTGACAAATAGTATCCGAGCATGGTCTTAAGCCGCGTAGGTTATTAGTTCGTTTATCTTCCGCATTACCGATCTTTGAATTCCTTTATTTATTCGTACTCCTTAAGGTAGAGGGTCTAGCATGCGTATTAGATGTGTTTCTTGGAGGTATGGAGTTTGGCATTAAGGACGTTGTAGGCATTGAGATCAGAATTAGTAAGCTTGATGTGAGGATCTTTATAGTTGATTTTAGGAGATGATATTTTATGTGGGAGATCGATAGTATGAATTTTGGGTATGCCTTATATTAATGCAGCAAGGTGATTAGATTTGACAATTTAGGGTTACGAAGATTTTCGGAGATAGAATCGAGTGGTGATTTGCGAGAGCACGCGATAAACGGTTATTTTCATAGTTATGAATATATATATATATATATATATATATATATATATATATATATATGGTAGGATATATATTATTATTTTGGTGTACGGGGGGTAGGTGCGCGTAGGTTTTGGTGTATGGGCTCCCAATTGTGGCATTCTACGGGTAGGCATATGTGAGCCTTATTTTTACGTTACGCAATTTACGTTTGATGTGCATGCTTCGTCTAATTTCGAGGACGAAATTCTTTGCTAGTGGGGAAGTATGTAACATCCCGTGTTTTTATAATTGATTTATTTAATTAAATGGGAATTTTTGAGAAAAATAAAATTTTAGATTTTTATTAATTGCTAGTTTTATTATTTGGAAAGTAGAACTTCAAACGGAATCGAAATCAGATTTAAAATTAAGTTTTTATGAGAGTTTAAAGTTTAGCCCCTTTTCAAAAAAAATTGCTCTCATATTTCTAATTTCCTTCTTGGTCGATCGGTCGACTATTTTAGTCGATCAATCGACTAAACCTAGTTTATCGACAATTCGGCCTTTATTTAAGAGTTTGAGTGGGATTACGACTCTTAATTGTTATTTAATGTTTTTAATCCGTAGGGGGACTTCTCATAATCACTTTTTCACAAGTTTTTCACCAGAAAGCTCTTCCAAAATATTTTCCTCTCAACCCCAAACATTAACCTCCAACATAATCAAAGTTTTTTCACAAGATTTGACGGCTTAATTGGGGGTTAACTCAAGATTGTTCAAACACTTCTTTGCTAATTTATCGAGAGGAATCCAACCGTGCTACCAGATTTTCTTCATCTTAATCACAGGCATGAATACTCTATTCCTTTCCTTTAGTATTATGCGTTTTAAGTGTCTCCTAAACACTTAATTACATGTTTTTATTCCTTAAAATCAATTAGAAATAATTATGGGACTGTTTTTATAAAGCTTTTAAATATGAATTAATCTTTCAAACCCTTGGGTGCGTAGGTTAGATTATTGATTTTTTATGGTTTTGGGGTGTAGGTTCACATGTAGAATTTTATGGGGTTATTTATATGTTATTTGGAACGCGTACACACTTATAAAATTTATGTGACTTATAAACGAGAACGATTATGATGTATTGAATATCATTTCATGTTAACTAAACTAACATTATTGAACATAAATAATTTATGTCGAATCGACGACGGTGTTATTCATTGCTTTAAATTAATTTGGGACCTTTATGAATATATTATCATGTTGTATTTATAATTTATGATATTATGTGGATTAGTATTATTCATTTTGCCATCGCGGGGACGCGAGGTTTTGGGTAGTATTTTTGCTCACCTTTATTATAGGATGCTTACTAGGTATGGGACTAGTGGGTAATCCTTGGTTATAATTTACGCTTGCTAGTTATGGGACTAGTTAGTATAAAGTTGTGGGGGGTTTATATGTCAAGGTGGGACAGATTTTTTCGTTTTATCGTCATTTCGTTAGCATAGGAATGATACTAGAACGTGTTTTATGTTGGTGATTCATCCTATATGTAGGATAGGACGTATGTGTACTTGGGGACCCTTAGGTATGGGACTAAGGGGTAATTTGACGATCTCACATCGATTAAAAGGGTGGGATAATTTGAAAATTTGTGAAATTGAGAAAACGAGAATTAATACCAAAGATAAAAACGGGTATTAAAATTTATGACGGCATAATATGTCGGGGACCGAGAGTTTAAATGGGTCATCTTGGGAGATTTATGGCATGTCGTGTCTGAAACCTTGTCATATTGCGGAGGATCGACAGTTTAAACGGATTCGGTTGGCTATTGACAAGGGGAAGTGTGACACTTTGGTGGATTACCACCCGAGGCGGGAGGACCGCCATAATGAAAAGTGATAACAATAATAAATTTGGGTTAATTTAATTAAATTAACGCTTTGGGACTGTAAATGGTATTGGTGTGTTTTTATTAGAATCTTTTGGGGATGGTTAGTAATTTTTCTTTCCCACATTTAATTATCTCGTTTAATTAAAATATTATAATGTGATATTTATTTCGTATAATGCTACTGTCTGGGTTCAGGGACCCTACTTTAGGGGAGTAGTGTGTATTCATACTCGGGGCTCTGACCTCGTGCGTTGACTAACTTTTTCAGGATAAGTTTTGGAGAAGCTGTATTGGATTATCTGAGGTTATCGTTTGGAGGTGCAGTTGGAGTTTCTTCATTTTATTGCTTTATTAGTTGGACTTTCTTTTCAGTAGTATTTCATTATGAAACTTCATTTGGGTTTTTATTGGGCCATTCGGTTCCAATGTTATTAGAGAATTTTAGTTGGATTATTCACAGTTGATTATTATTCAGTTTTTAATTAAATCATTATTGGAGATTGGATTTATTCGAAGTTTTAGCATGTGATGGATCTTTTACGCTCAGTTGTTATTATCATTTGGGATTGATTCAATTATTTATCTTGTGGATTGTTTTATTTATGTCTCATATCTGTCACATGTTGAGAATGGTATTTTATTTGGTTCACGCCGGCATAGTTTTGGTGGCAGCCGACACCAGAATTAGGTGGGGTGTGACAGATGGTATCAAAGCATGGTCTTAGGCCTCGTAGATTGTGAGTCCGTTTAGCTTTTATGTTATCGATTTTTTATCTCCTTTATTTATTCGTACTCCTTAAGGTAGAGGGTCTAGAATGCGTGTTAGATGTATTTCTTGGAGGTATGGAGTTTGGTATTAAGGACGTTGTAGGCATTGAGTTCAGAATTAGTACGATTATTGTGAGGATCTTTAGAGTTGATTTTTGGAGACGATATTTTGTGTGGGAGATCGTTAGTATGAATTTTGGGTATGTCTTATATTAATGCAGCAAGGTGATTAGATTTGAGAATTTAGGGTTGCGAAAATTTTCGAAGATAGAATCGAGTGGTGATTTACAAGAGTGCGTGGTACGCTGTTATTTTCATAGTTATGTATATATATATGGTAGGATATATATATATATTATTTTGGTGTACGGGGGGTAGGTGCGCGTAAGATTGGGTGTATGGACGCCCAATTGTGGCATTCTACGGGTAGACATATATGAGCCTTGTTTTTTACATTTCGCAATTTACGTTTGATGTGTATGCTTCGTCTAGTTTCGAGGATGAAATTCTTTACTAGTGGGTAAGTATGTAACACCCCGTGTTTTATAATTGATTTATTTAATCAAATGAGAATTTTTGAGAAATCCAAAATTTTAGATTTTTAGATTTTTATTAATTAATTATGTTGGTTTTGTTATTTGGAAAGTAGAACTTCAAACGGAATAAAAATCGGATTTAAAATGAAGTTTTTATGAGAGTTTTAACTTTAGACCCTTTTTAAAAAAGAAATTGGTGTCAGATTTCTAATTTCCTTCTTGGTCGATCGATCGACTCTTTAAAGAGTCGATCGATCGACTAAGCCCAGTTTATCAACAGTTCGGCCTTTATTTAAGAATTTGAGTGGGATTAGGACTCTTAATTGTTATTTAATGTTTCTAATCCGTTGGGGGACTTCTTATAATCACTTTTTCAGAAATTTTTCACCACAGAGCTCTTCCAAAATATTTTCCTCTCAACCCCAAACATTAACCTCTAACATAATGAAAGTTTTGTCAAAAGATTTGAAGGCTTAATTGGGGGTTTACACAAGATTGTTCAAGAACACTTCTTTGCTAGTTTTTCGAAAGTAATCCAACCTTGCTACCAGATTTTATTCATCTTAATCACAGGCTTGAATACTCTATCCTCTTCCTTTAGTATTATGCGTTTTAGGTGTCGGCTAAATACTTAATTACATATTTTTTCTTAAATTCAATTAATAACTTCATTAGAGAAAGTGAACACTTAATTATGGGACTATTTTTATGAAACTTTTAAATATGAATCAAAATTTGTGTCAGAGACCGAAAGTTTAAACGGGTCATCTTGGACGATTTATGTCGTGTGTGTGTGTAACCTTGTCATATTGCGGGGGATCGAAAGTTTAAACGGATTCGACTGGCTATTGACAAGGGGAAGTGTGACAAAACATATTCGGCTAGCTACTGTCTAGGTTCACGGACCCTATTTGAGGGGAGTAGTATGAATTCACGCTCGGAGCTCTGACCTCGTGCATTGACTAACTTTTTCAGAATAAGTTTTGGAGAAGTTGCATAGGATAATCAGAGTTTATCGTTCGGAGGTGCAGCTAGAGTTTATTCATTTTATTACTTTATTAGTTAGACTTTCTTTTCAGTCGTATTTCATTATGAGATTTCATTTGGGTTTTATTGGGTCATTCGGTACCAAAGTTGTTAGAGGATTTCAGTTGGATTATTCACAGTTGATTATTATTCAGTTTTTAATTAAATCATTATTGGAGATTGGATTTATTCGAAGTTTTAGCATGTGATGGAGCTTTTATCGCTCAGTTGTTATTTTCATTTGGGGTTGATTCAATTATTTATCTTGTGGATTGTTTTATTTATGTCTCATATATGTCACATGTTGAGAATTTTATTTTATCTAGTTCATGCCCGACATAGTTTTGGTGGCGGCCGACACCAGAATTAGGCGGGGTGTGACACCATAATTCTTGTTGTCCTTTCCTTAATATTCCTTTACCACTGTTCATCTGATAACCCAAGTGTAGAAGAATAACCAAACTCAGGCTAGAGCAAAAAGGGGACAAAGTGAGAGAAAAAAAAAACACATAGCTCAAATGACCGTGGAGTTCGTTCGCGCGACATGTCACGTCGCTCGAATGACCCACGAAGTCGTTTAAGCGACCCCTATCTCTTTCCTCTCTCCGTTTCTCATTTAAAGTTCTTCCAATCTTAGAATTCTATACCCATTTTTCATTCGAAACCCAAAAATATAGAGAGAGAGAGACTAACTTCCAAATCCCATAAATAAACCACAAATTTTATATTCGTTCAACATTTAAATCGAGTCAGATGTTTTTCAAACTTCTAGTTATCATCTAATTCAGTGTAAAGGATTATATAACATGGAGTCTACATAATTTCAGTCCACAAATTATCAAAAATATCCTCTACATTGGTTATTAAATTATCCCCAAAATAACTATCAAAAGCTTAAGGGAATCTAGCATAAATATTCAGATTTTCGATACCGAATTTCTGGGACAAATTCTACATAAAGATGAGTCCTATACATGTACTGTTCATCATCAAATCAAACACATTATGCCCTAAATCTCATAAATCTAAAGGGGATAAATATGATGCATTGAGAAATAAATTGAAAACACAAATTAAGCAAGAAAATTCTTGCCCTAAAATCTGTAGAAGAATTTCTCTTGAAGATCCCTTGATTTCCCCTTTGTTCTTCCTCTTTTCTTCCCTTTTTAGTATTTCTCCTTTTCTCTCCCGTAGCTGTTGATCTAGGTTTTCTCTAATGATAGTGGGGGAGTGGTTTACCCCCATTTAAATACTTAATTAGTGATTAATCCCGAGTTGGGCCTAAAATCCAACTTTTGGACTCCCAAATGGACCCGAATCCATAACCCAACTAGCCCAAAAGCTCCCCATCTCATATACCTATGGCCCGGGACCAATTCTAAATATTTAAAACACAAAATCGAGTCTCTAACGCTTTCCAAAACGCATCCCAATTATTTTTATTGCACTTAGACATTTTATTATGTTATAACGACACGCGCTCATAAATTTATGTATGTGTGATTTATTTTTCACTAGCAAACCCATTATGTCCAGTTGAGTATTATATTTATATAATCATGAATGATTGTTTGTTTTAAATTTAAATTTTACCCATCTAGATTTAAATTCATCCGATTTAATTTATTCCCAAATTAATATTATATTATATTATCAAATTTAAATCAGTCGAAATATTATCAAAACCCTACATAAACTTTCCATTCAAAAACTATACAAACTTCACCAACAAATTAACATATTAGTTATTGAAACAACATAATAACTAGGGTTTTCAGTCATTAAAGTTACAACAACTAATTTAGGTGCTAACAGCGGGTGTGGCAACTCTAAAACTAATGAAAATTGCCAAAATATTATGTTTGAGGTAATTTTTGCTGCACAAATACGTTTTTTATTTTTTTTTAACCCTAGAAAAAATTAAACCCCAAAATGGAACTTTACAGCGGTTTGGTATCGGGCCCCAGAAGAAGTAGATGATTTTCGGGGTGATTATCCCGAATCAAAGTTAAAACTTTTTTTTGGAAGAAAAATTTTCATTCGGGATGATTATGCCAAATGGAATGCATATATTCGGGGTGATTATGCCGAATTAAATGCATATAATCGGGGTGATTCAGCTGAATGGAATGCATATATATATTTTTTTATTGAAAAGTCTCATTCGGGGTAATTATGCTAAATAAAACGCATATACTCGGGGTAATTATGCCAATTAAACGCATATACTCTAGATAATTATATCAAATGAGGTTTGAATCCGATTTTTCATACCATATTTAGTTCATGAAAAACATGACGAATGTTGGGTCTTTATTCGGGGTCGGGATACCGAACCATTGGGTTATCAGTTAGGGTTTTGTACGCTAGGGTTCATTATTTACGTGGTGTTTTCTCAACATATGTGGGGTGTTAAACGTTCTTTGTACCAAAAATTAACACATTATTATTATTCAACATGATTTTAATATTTTTAACATGTTTTTCGCAATGAATAATATATCAAACAATGTCTATTATATATGTTTTGACTATTATAATCTTTGCTTGTATGGTGTTGGATGATGATTTGATGAAGATCTTTGAAGCTTTGGAGGTTTTGAAGTTGAAAGGTTGAGAAGTTGAGAAGTTTGAATGCATAGAGAGGAGGATGGAAAGTGGATAAAATGATTTTTTACACTTTAAATATGTGGTGGCCCTCAATGTGGTATTTTGAAGTAAAAATTAAATTAAGGTGGTATTTTGTAGAAAAAGTAAGCTTGTAGTATTTGGGAGTTATTTTTTAGGTTCCCTTAGAAACACCCAATATGTAATATATGTTATTCTTCTAAGTATAAAACAATTTCATATTCTGGTGAACATAATAAATATTTTATATGCTCGTAATACAAGTAAAGTATATATTTACTATGTGTTTGTGCTTCTATTACAAACATAGCAAACAAATATTGTGTCAATATTGTAAAAATCGAATTTTGCATATTACAATTTATAGTCTTTTAAAGTTTGAAAGAAAACAAATACTCTATTTCTTAATCAATAGTATTTCCCTCCTATGAAGGACAAATTAGTCATATTTTGTGCTAAGTTGCATTGATAGGGCTCGTATGATTAGACCATCTTTGAGCTTTGCTAAAGAATTGGTTAACAGCGAGAAGACTCGCGGCAATTGAACAGCCACGCTAGGATTACCCTAGGGATAGTAACTATTTACTCAAATTTATCAATTAATGTAACTCACACATCACATATCCATGGACATCTTTTAATTTACAACATAATATTCAACACCTCAACATATGATTGTCTTGTTTACAAATAAGTTATCAAAATGTCCTTAGACCATCTCTAGGAGTTTTATGCATTTTACATATCCGAGATACTTGATATCCAAAACTTGGCTTCGAAGACGATTAGGAGCCCCCCACAACATTTGAATTGTAGCCTGCGTAACCCTTCCCGACATTTGAATTGCCACAACACCAGCAATATTTTGGTCCCAAACATATATATATATAATGCTCTTGTGCTGCAGATCAAACATGTGTTGCCTGACGGTGAACCCATAAATTATCGGCTAAATTATAGGCGCTCTCTCTCTTTTCTGGGCGCACCGCTAGAGGACGTATGTCCGGTAAACCTTAAAATCGGCTAAATTATAGGCACTCTCTCTTTTCTGAGCTCACCGCCAGGTGATACGTGCCCAATGTGCACTGTTAAAATTAAAAAACACGCATGTTCGTTGAAGTTGGAGCGGGCCAATCACAATATAGGAATTAAAATTAATTGGTTGTTAAAGTTCATTAAAAAGTTCGATTTTTAAATTCACTAGAAAACCTCTCCATGTATATATATATATATATATATATATATATATATATATATATATATATATATATATATATATATATATATATAGAGAGAGAGAGAGAGAGAGAGAGAGAGAGAGAGAGACGGGTTATAGTACATCATGCTCTATACATCACCCGTGCATCACACCTAATTCTAGGCCCTAAAAAACTTTTTTTTCCAAATTTTATATTTTTTTTCCTTGAAATTAACCTTCCAATCAACCCATATGCAAAAAATTAGGTCAAAATACATTTTGTACCTATTTTTAAAAAATTCACAAAAAGCTGCTAAAAATACCTTATTTATAAGGGTTTGCGCCAGCAATTTTTTGTGGATTTTTTAAAAATAGCTACAAAATGTATTTTGACCTAATTTTTTCCATATGGCTTTATTGGAAGGTTAATTTCATGGGGAAAATATAAAATTTTAAAAAAAAAAAATTTAAGGCCTAGAATTAGGTGTGATGTATAGTGAATGATGTAGGTGAGCCTTCCTCTCTCTCTATATATATATATAGTCATGCACTAATGCGGACTTAACTTGAGGGCGGAATTTTGTGCAATTTTTTAAAAACAGCAAAATACCAAATTTCAACTTGATTTTTTTCTGTGGTATTTAAAAATTTCAGGGAACCCCTATAAAAAAAATCAGTTCAAAAAATATCAAAACAATTCATTTTGAGTTGATTTTTTGTATAGGAGTCCACTGAAATGTTTAAATACCACAGGAAAAAAAAAAAATCAAGTCGAATAAATATTTTTTGCTATTTTGAAAAACACAGAAAAATTTGTCCGCAAGTTAAGTTCGCATTAGAGCCGGCGCGCGCACACACACACACACACACACACACACATATATATATATATATATATATAATGCTCTTGTGCGGACTAATCCGCAGTTTAAGAATGCGGACCGAACACGTGTCACCTAACGATGCCCCTAGAAAATATCGCCTAAACTATAGGCACTCTCTCTTTTCTGGGCTCACCACCAGGTGACACATGTCCGTGCCGCATTCTTGAAATGCGGACTAATCCGCACAAAAACAGGACTGTATGTATATATATACACCCTCTCATTATATCCGTACCGAAGTATACTTCTCTCTCAAACTATTCTCTAGTGATCTCATATAAGGAATATGTTTTCTTTGGCCGACAACATGATTAACAAGATTCTTAACAACTCGTTTTCGAATGACGTTAATTATGAAGAAGATATAATTTACTTGTTATTCCCGGTCTTATAACGGTTGAAGAGGAATGGAATCGGTCATGGTGTTGAGGTTCCATGTCCCCATAAGGTTGTTGAGTGTGTGATAAAGACAACAAACATCGTTGGCTAACAAAAGATTATTTTCAAGAAAATTTGACGTCATTCGTTGTATCATTCTATGGCAAGTTCTTCCCCTCTTGATTACTCATGAGGTGTGACTTGTTCAGTTGTATCCTTCTCATACAGAGGATGAGTTCATATAGTACCACACGTACAAGATGAATAATGTCATAGACACGGGTACGGATAATGTTATAGCACATATATGAGAACATGTATGGGTAATGTCGAAACATAGGTACAGGCAGTTCCATAAAAATCGTTTTTAGAAGTCACCTGAAATATAAAATATCTATTTGTCACTGGGGGCGTGCCAGTCTGCCACCGCAAAGATTTCGCAGCACAAAACATTGGTGTGCAGCAGACACAAATACTACGCACAAAATTTTAGTCATACGATAAGAACGGTCACCTGCTATATTATATATATATATATAGAGAGAGAGAGAGGGGGGGGGGGGGGGGGGGAGCGAATCTCATACATACCCAGTCTAAGGTCCCATTATGCGAACCATTTTTGATGAAATATTAAAAAAATAAATTTTAGGCTGTTTTTTTTATGATATTTAAACATTTCAGAAAACCCATAAAAAAATCTACTCGAAATAAATTTGTTTGTTATTTTAGAAAAAATGGGTCAAACTATGTCATTTTTTAACAACATTTTCGATTTTCAACAGCTCAAAAACCAACATAATTTGACCGATTTTTTTAAAATGACAAATAAATCATCTTGAGCTGATTTTTTTATGTGTCCCCTAAAATGTTTAAATAACATAAAAAAAATCAGCCAAAAAAAAAAAAAAATTTACTATTTTATCAAAAATTATCCTCTCTCTCTCTCTCTCTCTCTCTCTCTCTCTCTATATATATATATATATATATATATATATAAAAATCAATTCACACAAACAAACTCATGACGTACCCATAGCACAGTTCAAAAGAGAAAAATTGATTGCACCACCTGGAAAGGCCTCCCTCTAAAATACTATATCAATAGCTTTTTAGTTGATAAAGAACAAAATTATTTCACAAATACCATACCACGGATTGGAGATTTCAGAATATGTTGGCTATGTAACTATGTCTTTAATTTATATATATTAAATGTTCAACTATGAGCGCGATTAATTTGTATCTGAAACCTCTGTGTACCATAATAACATTATTTAGCACTAATTGCACGCTTGGATTAACATTAGAAGACTAGAATTGAGACTGGATGGCAGAGTGATAATTAAGCATACATATGCATGAGAAACAATAAACAGATGTATTAGTAACAAACAAAAGCGCTCGTAAAAAAATAGTAACACAGTCGTTCGATTACAGAAATATGACTCTGACGACTCATAAGAAACTCAACAAAGCCATTTCACCCATTACCTGGGGTCAGCTCCAACTCACTAACAAACATATTTTCATAACCAGTTACAATACCAAAATTGGATTTGTACGCAAATAATTCTTCATGAGCGTCTGCATATATTTGCACTGCATATTAGATGAGCCTTTTCTACTGAAACACTGTAAATCATCTACCACGAAATGAGAGTGATTTCTACAAGGAATTGAATTAACCCCCACCTCAGATATGAAAAAAAAAAAATTGGATATATACTGTTTCTGTTTTACATAATGAAAATATAGCATAGCAAAAGCAGTAACAACTCATTCATCTTGGGGACAAATTATTGCGACCGGAACATAATATACAAAAATGACATCAACAAGGATCCTCTGGTGACAGGTGGCAGAAAGTAAATTTAAATCATATACACTTAAATTTTAGAAAATAAAGCTAAATGGTATAATTAAAAGGGGAAAAAAAAGGAGGGGAAGGGGATAAATGGATTGCTTATGCCACAAGCGGGAATTTCATTTATGTGGAGAAATAAAAGCCTGCACTCAACCATGCAAAAACTGAAAGACACCAAAAGTAGGGGGCCGCAAGAGCAGATGAAAGGGACATATTTCTAATTTCCAAAAATCTGCCGAAAGAATGAATAAATCAAACTGAAAATGAAGTTTTTGCAGATTTTGAGCCCCTTTTCATCACTTGTCCACTTTTTCCATCGCAGCAGTGGCATACAGTAAAGAAACACAAACTTATCTTCATTTGTCATGTGAACGCTTTTAATCGGAGTTGGAATCATAGAAGTCGCTTGGGCATGGGGTCATAACCTCAGATTCAAGTATTTGGACCACCCGGTGCATGGTGGGCCGGTCATCTGGGCCCGAGGACACGCACTGGATCGCAACTGAAAGTAGGGCGTCTAGGCTTTCTAGTTGTACCCCTTCACATTGTGTATCAACAATCTCCCGTTGCCTTTTCTCTGTTAGCAAAAAATTCAGCTGGAAAAAGGGGGGGAAAAATCAGTTACAATAGTCATATATAGCGCTTTTAAGATATATGATGCAAATGACAGAATAAAACAATTGAATATAAGCTTCTATATCTAAATAATTACGAAACCAAAAGTTCATATTATTATTATAGAGTAAATTACAATGATGGTCCCTGAATTTCAGCCAATATAACAATTTAGCCCCTAAACTATATTATGTTTGCACCAGTGGCCTCCCAACAACTTTTCAATTAAATCTAACGGAATTAGTCCACCTGTTTGGTATATCAACACATATATGTCTTATATCACCCTCATACTCAAACCTTGCACCCAAAAAAACTCCAAACTATACCCAAATGGAAAAAAAATATATTGATACAGCATGTTATTACTTCATAAATAACGCGTTTTTGTATAGTTTGGAGTTACTTTGGGTATGGGGTTTAGGTATAGGGGTAATAAAAAAACATTTTTATCAATGAATTCCTTTAGATTTATTGAAAAAATGGAAGGGCCATTACTGCAAACATTACATAGTTCAGGGTCTTAACTGTTAGAAAAAAAGTTTGAGGGCCAAAACGTTACAGTGGTCGATGTTCAGGGGACACTGGTGTAATTTCCTCTTATTATTATAATCATTTTTTATGAGTGATAAATCACGAAAGCAAAGTTTATATCAAGTCATTTGTAACTGAGGCTGTTCTGGTAGAGTTGCCAGATATTCTTAGTGGCTGCGGCCATTGTTATCAAGAAAACGAATTTTCACAGTAACATCAAATGCAAAATAGGTTGATACAGAAGGTATGAAATTTTCTTTGATAGTTTGCCATGTCTATGAAACTCATGAAGCCTCCCCACCCAAAAACAGAAAAAGAAAAAAAAAACACCACCCAACCTTCGCTCTTTTCTCAGATGGAAACGAAGTTTTCAAGAAGTTCATGACTCATGAGAGTCCATAAAGACCTTGATTATAAAATTGTGTTGCCTTTTTCTAACTCAAGTATATGATGCAAGAAATTATTTCATTTTCACAATGAACGAAATATTTACCCCGAAGCAAATGGGGCCCAAGGATAAGACTGACTTCAGTTTTTCAGGTAAAAGGTGTTTTCCTTTTTTTGTGTGTATGCATTTTGGGTGGTGTGTTGGGGGGGGGGGGGGGGGGGGGGGGGGGGCAGGAATGCAACAGAAATCATAATATTATAATCTAGAATGTAAATTTATTAGAATGATATAATTTCAATCCTCCTGGCCTAAGAACAGACAAGATCTCTGGCTCAAAATGAAAACAAGTTACAAGGAAAGAGAAATACCCAGCCAACAATGTTGAGGCCCTTCTCAATGAAAGATGCATCAGTAGGCCTCTTTCCACTAACAACTTCGAGCACAAGAACCCCAAAACTATAAACATCGGTCTTTTCTGTTGCTCTTCCACTCTGCATGTACTCTGCAGTTTAACAAAACAAATCTTTAGATTGCTTTAGAACAATAAAATATTCCGAGTCACCAACACTTTGCTGGAGAGAAAGCTAATATATTCATAACTGATTTGAACAAATAGTTAAAGCTTAAAACATATCCAAATCAGTTATCCAATCATATCCAATGTTTTAAATCGCGGTCGCGCAGAGTGCCGTGTTTTGGTTCCGAAATCGCGTCACGTATCGCGCAAGCAATTAGGCCAATCCAGATTTTAAACATGTAACAAATATAAATAAATAAATAAGCTCAAACAATTACTCCAAATCATTTCAAATATAGTCATAAAGTGCTATAACATTCCAAATAAAACACAAAAATAGGATCATATAGTTCCAAACATATGACCATATTGTTCCAAAAATCTCAAAGGCATGAAGTTTCAAAAATAAATTAACACCAAATGAGGTTTTTCAAAAATTGTCAAACATAAAAAATAAAATAAAAAGAATTGTTTAAATTCTTACCAAAGTTGGATCGGGGGCTGCCAAACTGTGGAAGGAAGAGTTCGGAGCACTGTTAATGAGGTTTTTTTTTTTTGGTTTTCAAGAACGGGACTGTTAAAAGTGACTGAGGAAGGGTTTTGTTAAGTTGGGGCTGTCAAAACTA
This sequence comes from Sambucus nigra, assembly GCA_949130495.1. Classification (NCBI taxonomy): domain Eukaryota; kingdom Viridiplantae; phylum Streptophyta; class Magnoliopsida; order Dipsacales; family Adoxaceae; genus Sambucus; species Sambucus nigra. Next base: position 679,278,500 of record OX422211.1, read on the forward strand.
TAATAAGGAAGGTTTTTTTTTTAGATCGGGGATGTCAAAAGTGAATAAGGAAGTGTCTTGCGTTTTTTTTTTTTAACCTTTCGTTTTGATAAGCCAGAGGGTTTAAAAAAAACATGCATCGCGCGGCTATAGCGCACGTTGGCGCACTTTTGCGCTAAATCGCACCAAATTGCGCCCAATAGCGCACGCAACAGCAGCATCCCGGTTAGCAGACCCATTTGCGTTGCCTTTTCCAGTTGCAAAAGGCAATAGCGCGCTATTGCGTTCGCGATAGCGAGCTATTTAAAACACTGATCATATCAAACCTAATCATGGTTCTCAGACCGTGACTCGGTTGTCCAATTTTTTATTTGGTATTGATTTTGGGCAAGATGAAATGATACATTATTTAAAGGAAAAAAAATAAAAATAAAAACAAAAGACTCAGTGACTCAGAATTTTGGACATTGTATTGATTTTGGGCGAGATGAAATTATACATTATTTAAAGGATAAAAAAATAAAATAAAAACAAAAGACTCGGCGACTCAGAATTGACTCTGCAAGTAAGCTCAGTAAATCAGCAATACTTCAGCCATTTTTGTATCAAGCCGAGTCGAGTTGATAAATCACTTGCAACCAGTGTTTTAAATAGCTCGCTATCGCGAACGCAATAGCGCGCTATTGCCTTTTGCAACTGGAAAAGGCAACGCAAATGGGTCTGCTAACTGGGATACTGTTGTTGCGTGGGCTATTGGGCGCAATTTGGTGCGTTTTAGCGCAAAAGTGCGCAAACACGCTATAGCCGCGCGATGCATGTTTTTTTTTAAACCCTCTGGCTTACCAAAACGGCGTCGTTTTGGTAAGTACAAAGGTTAAAAAAAAAACGCAGACACTTCTTTATTCACTTTTGACAGCCTCAATCTAAAAAAAAAACCTTCCTTATTATAGTTTTGACAACCCCAACTTAACAAAAACCTTCCCCAATCACTTTTAACAGCCCCGATCTTGAAAACCAAAAAAAAAAAAAAAAACTCATTAACAGTGCTCCGAACTCTTCCTTCCACAGTTTGGCAACCCCGATCCAACTTTGGTAAGAATTTACACAATTCTTTTTATTTTATTCTTTATGTTTGACAATTTTTGAAAAACCTCATTTGGTGTTAATTTATTTTTGAAACTTCATGCCTTTGAGATTTTTGGAACAATATGGTCCTATTTTTGTTTTTATTTGGAATGTTGTAGCACTTTATGTCTTTATGACTATATTTGAAATGATTTGGAGTGATTGTTTGAGCTTATTTATTTATTTATATTTGTTACATGTTTTTCAAATTAAAAATCTGGAATGCGCTAATTGCTTGCACGATACGTGATGCTATTTGCGCGACGCGATTTCGGAATCAAAACACGACACCCTGCGCGACCGCGATTTAAAACATTGCTTACAACAACGTCAACTCCTTCGTTTTGGATCGATTGGTACCGAAAGCAAGTCAACTAGGTTGGAGTGAACAGTCACTTTTCCAGGTAACCTTTTTGCCTTTTAAATCTAGACAGACTAGTACAAACCATTTTGCATGTATAAGAAACAATATGACAACACAGAACGACATTAGCCGCCATCACCCATGGTTCTATTCCAACTACATAGGGTCAACAGTAGAAATCCCTTTCCACCATGACCACCTAAAAAGAATTACGTGTTTCACAAATATGTATGATGTAAAATTTAAGGCACAATTGTAATTTGCATGCCCACCTGGAGCCAGATACCCGAACGTTCCAGCGACGATGGTAGTAATGTGAGATTCCTCATCTTCCAACAATTTCGCAAGTCCGAAGTCAGATACTCGAGCCTCCAAATTGCCATCAAGCAAAATGTTGCTCGACTTTATGTCACGGTGTATAATTCGAGGGGAACAATCATGATGCAAATATGCGAGCCCTTTTGCGGCCCCCATAATTATATTTAGCCTTGCATCCCATTCTAGCTGCTCAGATCTTTCTGCATATGACATCAGTAAAATACCGTTGAATAAATATAGGATTGGTTCTTTGGAGCAATTTCACATAATGCATAGTACAACATTGGAAAGGCAAAAACTATTGTATATTTGAAAATTCCTCTCATGTAACTTTACAAATAGATTAGAGTATGCAGCCTAAAGTGACATGTGGAACGAGTGATAAATATGAGCTTACAGAATTACAAATTTTGCAATGAGTGTCGGCCTCAAGACTTTGAGGCCCAACGGGAACTTTCAAAATGAGGCACTCGCATTAACAAAATATTTCTAAAAATCTAATTTAAAAAATAGAAGTACTCTTAGGTCCCTCACAAACAAATTTCAAACACTTACGTCCACTAATTATCTTCTTGTAGAAGTCTACGCTAGTGGCGCAACAAGTGGACCTAAAATTCTAAAATTCTCCATCAAAACACTTAGGTTCATTAAGACATGTTAAGTAACTAAAATTCTCCATCAAAACATAATATATTTAATTTCTACATCCTAAATTCCAAATGTTAATAGTAATAGGATCCCAACAACAAAATGTTCGTTACCCAAATTTATATATTTAACAAGTATTACAAAATGTATCAGATAAGTCATCAACAAAGAGTTAGGGTAGTATCAACGGGTTTTAATGGGTACAAACGGGTTTAATCGGGTGTATTTCCAAACCCAAACCGTTATCTTAACGGGTCTATTGTGTTGACCCGCTATTGACCCAAACCCGATAATAAGCCTAACCCCTAACTTATAATTTCGGTGTCGTGTTTATCATGCCGTGTGTCATTTTGACAAGTCTACATAGTATAATGGTTTGAAAAGAGTGTTAGTTTCGTAAAAAAAGTTACAAATACTTCTTTTTTATTTTTCAAAAACTTGTGTAATATTTTACGACAGTTTATGCATTTAATATGACAGTTTTGATCTCTTCTTTATGTTGCTATTAAGAAAGCCGTCATAAATAAATTTTTTCTAATATTGTTTGAGGCCCTCGAACCTTTCAAATTCTGGGGGCCGAGGAGACCGCCTCACTTGCCGGATTATCTAGCAACTCGTGCGAGATAATTATTGTTCAAGTTAGATTACTGTTTGGTAAAATATTATGTCATGTGTACTAAAAATATCATGTAGCACATTTTATTGGACCTAGCGAAGAATGGCCTCAAGGAACATAGTGCTAGAAGAAGCAATAATTCTACTTTTTAACTTGCGAACTGTTTGAAATTATCCAAGAAAAATGATTTTTAATGACGTGGTCGACTACTACAACATTGTGGTCGACTACTACAACATTGTGATCGACGACTACTATGATGTGGGATCTTTTACTGTATGTATACGAGGAACGAGACGTTGCTTGTTATGGAATAGAATTTAAAATAAAAAATAAATATCCCAGGCAATCATACCTAGGTTCTTAGATACTCGTACCTAAACAAAATGTGCACCACACATTACTACTGATGCTGTCATGTCTAAAATAATTTTCTTTTTCCATTGCTGCAAAACAATGCCAAAACATAACTTGCATAGGACCCTTGTTTAGAAGCCAAGAGAAATTAATGGTCAGATAACAGTTTCTATGCTTAGACTTATAAGAGCCTGCTAGATTATTAATTAATGAACTACAAGTAAAATAAATCCACTAAAAGAGTAAAAGAGATGACAAAAAGGAAGAAAAAATGGAATTACTATGAACAAAAACTCCAAAATGTGATAACCATGGAACATCACTTATGCAATGTAACAGGTGAAAGTGGATGCTAAGAGCACCCCAAAGATTGAGCAGGGGAAGCACGTGTGCAATGTTTTAAACATAATGAACTCTTTCTCGAACGCGGTGGTTGCTCCGTTAAAATTTTGGGGTGCCCTTAGCAACCATCTACATAAAGAAGACAAATGATATGTGAAAAGAAAAATGGGTATTTTACCATGGAGAGCTTCATCCAGACTGCCACAAGGTAAGAAATCATAAATCAACAGTTTTGAGGTTGGAGAGTTGCAGTATCCTCGCAAATTCACTAGGTATCGGTGTTTAATGCTCCCAAGAATTTCAAGCTCCCTCTCGAAGAAACGATCGAAACCGTCATTCAATTTCACAATTCTTTTCAGGGCAAATACGTTGCCATCATCCATTGCAAGCTTGTATACTGTACCGAAACCTCCGGATCCAATTATGTGTTCTTCGTTCAAAGTCTCCAATTTCTTAATGACATCCTTTGAAGAGTATGGCAAGTCTCCGTGAAACATCACGATTGATGCACCTGAAGCAATAAGAATTTGTAAAAAAAAAAGATATAGTTAAATTCAAGAAAGTTGGAGCAACCACGGCATGTATAAAAATGTTTTGTACATTATTCTTAAAGCATTGACATTAAGCGTCCCACATAATTTTGGGGGTGCCCTTAACAGCCACTGACATATATATAAAAATAGGCTCAAAAAGATTTTCCAAATGAAGAAGTAATGCATTAGCTACTAGAGCAGCACCTCCACTTATCTCCATTGCAAGACCCTTGCCGTCAGTTTTACCAAGTTTCTTATAAAGGAAACAGCCCCAGAAACACATAAGTGCGACCAGAAGCAGCGCACCAATGGTAGCAGATGCACTAATAAGTAGCCGTCCAGAGTATTTCTTCTTTCCACCTATGTTTTGCAAAAAAGGAACACAAAAAAACGTAAGATATCACTAAGGGGACAATGAGTTAAAACTAAAAAGTGATGCTGCAAGTTATCTAGTGATGAACCAAGTGTTGTGAAAAACGTTTTCTTAGAGAAAACTATTGATTTCCATTAATAAATATAGTTTACAGCCATAGTTTATGTACATTAACAAGTCACACAAACAAACATGATGGCAAGTTATCTAATAACATGCGATAACTTCGTAACATTCTTGTAATATATAAAAATTCAAGGCATATGCAAAATCTCATTTAATATGTTTAAAGTTTAAGGCTAATTGTGCACAGAATTGTGTTACTGCTTCTCTATTAACGCAATTTATTTATAGAACTTCGTTGCTATTAAAAAGGAAAGTTGAAGAATGTTCAACATGTCTTGGCCTTCTGCCAAAATATAAGATAGTTATAAATTTTTGCAGCATGCATAACACATTTTTGGGAGGGAGATGCTGAGGTACGTGGCCAAACAACATAAGATCATACGTGGCTTGAGTTGAGATACTTAACTTCTTAGACCATTTCCAGAGAATTAAGCAAAATGACATTGGTTTCAGCAAAAAACAGCATGCGAGAGCATTAAGCAAAATAAGTTTGGTAAAAGAAAAAAGTGGCAAATCAAAAAATAATTTGCTATCAGATTTGCCACATGCGGCATCTTTGATCTTCGCATGGCAAACCACCGCGGTAGGCATCCAACTGCCGCATCTGAAATTCAACCAACTTATTCTTCTACCCTTTGTCAAATACCATCGCAAATCAAATTTTTGGCCATTTATTTTTACCCTAAGCAATGAGTGATTCTGAATTTCACGTTATTTTCCGAAGGCAATCTTCCCAAAATTAACAGCCAAGTTCGCCTTTTTGAATTGATGGCCAGTCACGCCTTTTGACAAATTTATTCTTTAACTCGGAAATTGAGCGAAGACACTTTAGTATTGCCATCAAACTCACAAAGTTTGCAAGCTTTTGCGATTCTAAATGGCTTGGGAATTCATGATGAAGGTCCTACGAAGTTGTGGTATAACAATAGGGCTACCATTAATGTTTCTTATGATCTTGTTCAACCTATCAGCTGGCCAACAGGCCGCTAATATATTCACCTATGGACTTGATGGAGAGTAGATTCACCCCATTATTGCAAGCTGGGCACGAGTGATATCTATGTGCCTACTTGAGGGTAAGTGTCGACTTGTAGTAGTAGCCTAGTCCTTTTTATTTATTATGTATGTATTTATTTATTTCAAGTATATTTGTAATATTGCCTCTCAAAAATTATGTAGAACGCTTCTACTGACTGTCTTTCCGTAACATGCTTTCACGAAATCAAATATTCTCTTTCTTCTGTCTCTCCCATTCTCCTTCCCTTCTCTTCAAGTTTCCATCTTTTCACAATACAATTTTCATCTTTAAGTTGTTTTCATGTAGTTGTGCTTCCGAAAAATGGTTGGCTATTATACACATTATATTTGCCTACAACCCGCTATGAAGGATCTTGTCGATGACATAGCCCTCTGAGGAGATTATTGAACATAAACTTAGGGGTTTATGACAATAAAAAGCGCAAACCCAGTGCACGAGGCTCCCGCCACTGCGGGGCACCACTTTAATTATTTTCATTTAGTCCAGTCAAGTCCAGATTAGAGTACATACAATTCTAACTTCCAGGTTAGAATGAGTATAGTAGTTAATCTGTTGGTGGTTACCAGGTTTGATATAGGTTTTATGGTATAACTTCCACACAAAAATATCTGTTGATTTTGACCTGGTTTGATAAAAGTTTCATGGTATAACTTTCATACAAGAATACCTCTAAGTTAAATTTTCAAGTAAGAATGGGATTAGTGATTAATCAGATATTGATATATGGTATGATAAAAGGTTCGTGGAACAATTTCACATGCATGTAGATTTACCTGAAAGGGGAGACAGCGAGTTTGCTGCAGGACCTCCAGTGTCATTTTTACATGTCACGTTTATTTGCTTCCCACATAAACCACGATTCCCAACGAATCTGCAAGGTAATGCATTCAATCAAATGTGTGCAATGATCTCAAGTTTTCACTTTACAACATATTCTTGGAGAAGGATAAGAGTTTCAAAAATGGCAAGTACAACGCAGTGCACAGAAAATAAAGCAATCATCTCCCAGATAATAATGATATGTTTCCCAATATTAGTGAACCTCAAAGAATATTGCATAAATAATAATATTTACTTAGGACATGTGTCCTTATCTTCAGGACTCTAGGCTCTGAAACTTGCTGCAACTATCCAATACAGACCAGGTAAAGCAGTTCAGGAAAAGAAAAGAAAAAAAGGCACTATGTTACAATTCTAGTTACTTAATAAAACCATCATAGTTTGTTGATAATCCAAAAATTAAGGAAAGGAATTTGACACTTACGATTCTTTCGTGAAATTTTCGAGAACACCACCCGATGGTATCGGTCCCAACATGAAATTGGTTGACACGTTGCTTCAGCATGATAAACAAAGAACATTAATATTAGACACAAGGAAAAGTATATAAGATGATCTGACTACAAAACATAACTTTGAGTACTTACAAAATAATGATTTTGTCCAACTTCCCGAGAGATGAAGGAATAGTTCCACTAAGAGAGTTGCTTGAGATATCCCTGGAAAATTAGGAATGAAATACTGCTAATTTTTAGGTACAATGCCAATTTTTTTTCCTCTTGATGAGTTATTTAGGTATAATACCAAATTATAGGAACCATTTATAGGACAAGACCCCAGCGTGGCTAACCAACTAAATTTGGTTCCTTTTCATATTAAAGACCTCAAAGTAGCTAGAGTTGATTCAGTTTCAAACTGAATATCTGTCGCAGATGTAATCATGTTATTCATATCCTTCACTGGAAGTTACTTCAGTTACTCCTTGTAAAAAGACGATTTAATATTTGCAAATTTGTCTACAAGTTAAGTTTCTGAAACCACAATAGGATACCCCTAAATTATAATGATAATGTAAATCAGGAAAAGATTTGTTAAGTCTTTTTTAAGTTAATCTATAGAAGAGGACTCACTTGGTAGAGCTTTTCTTGATGCATTATTTATTCAAATAATTTGTTTTCCACATCTTCATTATGGTGTCAATTGTTCCCTAGTTGTTCGGAAGTCAAGACGGCTTTGTTGAGGCTATCTCTTCTGATGGTTATCAGAGATAGGCTTGACTGGACACGGGCATGTGGTTGCTACTTGCCCTCACCTTTTTGCTAGCTAGTATGTCTGAAATTTTCGTGGACGACTTCCTTCTCAAGTGAGGGAGCCTGATAATGATCTTCTCCCCCTCCTCTATGCTCAAGGCAAGCTATTCTAAGTTCGGGAAGACTGGTGTGTATTCGAAATCCCAAGGGCAAATTTCTAAATTTATGTTGATATTATAAAAAATGAATATTCTTTCCAAATATTTTAGAATAGATTAGTTAGCATGTGTAATGTCATGACTAATGTCACTAAACTCCTGACCATGGTTCAAAGTATCGGCCGAGTTGACTCGGTATCGGCCGAGTCAACTCGGAATCGGAGGGCACCGATCCGATACCGAGAGACGTTTCAAAAAAAACACTGAATCGGCCGAGACAGCCGCGATATCGCCCGAGACAACCGATTCCGAGACGCCTCGCCGCGATATCGGCCGAGACAACCGATTTAAACGATATTGTCATATTTTGTTTTATTTTTTGATAGAACTTTTATCTTTTACCATATTTCTTCGTTGTTGAAAATATATTGTAACATTTACAGAATGGTATTACTTTTTCAAAAGTATTAACATTAATTTTTTAAAACATAAAACTCTTTTTTTTTTTAAATGACTCTACTAAAAAAAATATATAAATCTTTTAAACAGTAGTACTCTTTTTTTTTTAAAAATGACTACTAAAACTCTTTTTTCAAAGAAATGTTATTTTTTTACAAAAAATATTCAAATCTTTTACAAAAAATATATAATGTACATTTATGTTTGTAAAAAATGTACATTTCTGTAAAAATATTATTTTGTACGTTTTTTGTAAAAATGTAAAAAAATGTACATTTTTGTTAAAAAAAAATGTACATATTTGTAAAAAAATATATATTTGTACATATTTGTAAAAAAGGTGTAAATATTTGTAAAAATATATATATTTTTGTTAAAAAAAATGTACATTTTTGTAAAAATGTCCTTTTGTACGTTTTTGTAAAAATGTACATTTTTTAAAATTTTTGTAAAAAATGTTCTTTTGTACGTTTTTATAAAAATGTAAAAAACAATATACATATTTGTTAAAAAAATGTACATTTTTGTAAAAATGTTCTTTTGTACGTTTTTGTAAAAATGTAAAAAAATGTACATTGTTGTTAAAAAATGTACATTGTTGTTAAAAAATGTACATTTTTGTAACAATGTTCTTTTGTACGTTTTTGTAAAAATGTAAAAAAATATACATTGTTGTTAAAACAAAATGTATATTTTTGTTTTTCAATATTATTATTGGTTTACTATGCAATATTGAATCTGACAACTCTGCTGCGCTTCAGTATAGCCAATTCTACAATGCAATGCATATTGAATGATGGGTTTGAATGTATCTCATTGGTCCACATTGTTAATCTTATTTTTTTAAAATTTTCTATATTTTTTCCAGAATTTTTTGCGCACTCTAAATAGCGTATCTTTGCGTATCGCCCGATACCGCGACCGATACTGCGACCGAGTTGAAAATCGGGTGTCCGATACCGGGACCGATACCGAGACTTTGAACCATGCTCCTGACAGGTCAGCTAGCCACCAAATATTGGGGGCCTATAATATATCAATGTATTCTCTCATTGTGGGAAACTTATCAATTAATATGAAAGTATGAGAATGAGTTAAGAAACCCTATTTCTTAAAATGTGTTGTTGCTTCAGGGAGTAATTCCGTTGCACTTACATCATAACCATTATTCATTTGACATTATTTTCTTATAGTGTTGTTTGTAATACTTACTATTGTGAATTAATCTTGCTGCGAGTCTGTGAACATTGAGGATATTATTTTCTAAAACGGAAAATGTCCGAGAGAATCCGGGCTCTTCTTCAAGTGCTAACTAATGGGTTTTATGATAAACTCCATTAAGTGATTAAACCGAACACATTAAGCACGTTTCATGCTACAATCTATTCAATAAGATAGCTTAACTCGATATGTCACCACTTGTTTACTAAGATCATCATAGATTATTAATACTTAGCACATGTTAGTTTCATGCTACAAACCACCCTTAGTGGAAGATTGTCATGAAGTTGAACCTAAATTAATGATAATCTTGAATGTTGCTCATTGCGTAATCAATTTCATTATTCATAACCACATATTAAATACTTGAATTTTCAGTTCTTCATATTCAGTTTTATCAAACAGGCTGTAGATTTTTTTTGGATCTCAAATTAAGTATTATCTTAGATTCTTTTTCTACAACATGCAAGTATAATTCATCAAGGACATAACACCCACATCAATGAATTGTAGTGACAAGCTCTGTATAAAGGCGCCTAATTCACACCCTATTTATACTGGTAAAATTATCTTTTTATTAATAACAAAAAAAGGAGAATCGAAATGTCTCCACAACCTCCCTCATCAAAAATTTGTCAGCCATTGATAAACCAAAAGATTTAAGATGCGAAAAATTAAACGACTTACAGTCTTTCAAGCTTTGAAAGGTTTCCCAACTCATTGGGAACCGATCCACTTAAGTAGTTACCCTGCAAAAACCTGCAGGAGAAGATCAATTAACAATGTCTCCCCAACAGAACTCCCTAAAAATTTCAGATTACTTGTGAAAAGGCTCAAATAAATTGTTTTGTAGGATTCACTAATACTGAAACCAATTAGTCGATGATAATAAAACATGCATATGGCTCTCATCGGATAACTACTTGTACTTACAGTGATACCAACTCAGTACAATTTCCCAATTCTGGAGGAATGGTCCCATAAAAATTATTGTCGTGAAGAGCTCTACAACATAACAAATTATAGACAGCATCAGTAGAAGCGCCATGCTTTCTATCAGAGTATAATGCACCAATCCCAAATAAAAAACAAGAAACTCCTTCAGGATACATACAAAAACTGCAACTGCCCTAACTTCCCAATGTCTCCTGATATAGCTCCACTTAACTTGTGATTAGGAAGACTCCTGCACAATTAGAGATAGATATCACCATTAGCATTGATACTTACATTACATGCATTAAAACTTAACTCTGCATCAGATCAAGTATCATGTCATTTATATCTTCATTTCCCACATAATATAACATATGCCTAATGCAACCCAATGCATAAGGCTCCTGCTATGGCAGGGTCTCGGAGAGGTTGATGTAGGCAAGCCTTACCCCCATTTTTTGGAGAGGCTGCTTCAAGACTCGAACTCGTGACATATCGCTTTGGGCGGGCAAGCCCTAGCCATCGCACCAAGTCCGACCCCTCTATATATGCCGAATGCAACATGTTTCAATATTCTCTAGCAATTCAAAACTGCAAAAGAAAGTTTAAGGAGCACAGACAAAACATAGATAATTAAATGTGAAGTGTTTGGCATGGTTGGAAACATTTTTTGTATTTTTTCTTTAGTAAACAGAATGGGTTGATAAAAAATCGCAACAGGGTACGGCCATGGGATGTGGAGGGAAGAGATGGGTCTTTTGACTTTATTGCAGTAAATTTCTTGCCTTTGTCCGGTTAAACTTAACGGTCACGTACCTAGCACATTGCCCTTTTAAAAAAATTAAATACAATGCCATTTATTTCAGAAAACTTATTCAAAATACTGGGCCAAAAAATAACAGAATAAAATAAATTTTAAACAAAAAAAAAAAGCATTGCCGTTCTCACCCTCATAGTTGTTAGTATCATACGATACACAATACACACAGCGATAGTTTTTTTTGGACCCGCTAGCAGGAAACCTCCAATTCCGAACTCTTATGGTTTCAAAAAGTTTTAAAAAAAATAAATAAATAAATAAATAAACTAGTAAATTTCTAAACCTTTTCTCAAATACTTCTCATGTGCGATCATGATTCAAAGCCTCAGTATCGGACACTCGATTTTCAACTCGGTCGCGGTATCGGGCGATACGCAAAGATACGCTATTTAGAGCGCAAAAAAAATTCCGAAAAAAATATATAAAATTTTTAAAAAATAAGATTAACAATATGTACCAATCAAATATGTTCAAACCAATATTTAATATGCATTACATTGTATGATTAGTTATTCTGAAGTGCGGCAGACTTGGTATATTGATAAAGTACTAATTTTATTTTTATTTTTAATTATTTAAAATCTCTAAATAATTACGTATTAGTGACTAATTGTTGATTTTAATTTATGTTGGAGGATGTTTGATATTCATGGATGAGACTAGACTTATGGGGATTCTTTTTCCCCCAATCTTTGTCTCTTCCATTTTTGGACATCATTATGTGACATTATATTTTGATAGGATATTTTGTTCCAAGTTCAAATATTTTTATGAACGGTGAATGTTATTAGTTTTATATTAGTGACATTTTAATTTTATTGCAATTGTTTAATTTAATCTTAGTGTGTAAAATTATTTTGCATGCATATGTTATGGGGAACTTATATAGGTCGTGTTTCTGTAAATGTTACAATATATTTTCAACAACGAAGAAATATGGTAAAAGATCAAAGTTCTATCAAAAAATAAAAGAAAATATGACAATGTTCAAAGAATGATGCAATTTTTTTTTCCATATTACTCGGAAAAATTATGTAAGATTGCAATAATTTTCACAACATTTTTTCTTGTACAAATAAATGTCTTACAAAACGTATACATTTTTTTTGTACAAATAAATGTTTTGTAAAAAAATTTACAAAGAAATGTCTTACAAAACGTATTTTTGACATCTTTTTACAAACAAGATTAAAAAATGTTTTGGAGAAAAATGTTTTTTGGGTCCCAAAAAAAATGTCAAAAGGGTTAAAAAAATGTGTCGTTTGAATCGGTTGTCTCGGCCGATATCGCGGCGAGGCGTCTCGAAATCGGTTGTCTCAGCCGTTATCTCGGCGAGACAACACGATTCAATGTTTTTTTTTAAATGCCTCTCGGTATCGTATCGGTACCCTCCGATTCCGAGTTGACTCGGCCGATACCGAGTCAACTCGGCCGATACTTTGAACCATGTGTGCGATTCACCACATAAGATTTACACTTATGCGAAACCTCTCCCCACCAGTTGTTCCCTTTTGTGAATCCCATTAAGCCGCTTTCGTTGGGTAGAGAAGGCCACGTGGACCACGATTTACGCTTGAAGAATCTTAGGGCCCGTTTCGTTCGCTACTCAGAAAACTCGATTTAAACAATGTTTTTAAATACAGTTCTAAAATTCAGTTTTTTTTGTTTATAATTATTGGTGTGCGTTTGGTAAACTTGTTTTTAAATACAGTTTTTTTTAAATTTGACAAAATTTGCAATCATGTATATTTATATTGTATATATATATATATATAATAATGCTCTTGTGCGAACTAGTCCGCATTTTAAGAATGCGGACCGGACATGCGTCACCTAACGGTGCGACAAGAAATTATCGCCTAAATTATAGGCACACTCTCTCTCTTTTCTGGGCTCACCGCCAGGAGACACATGTGCCTTTAATATCATGTATTTTTACGTATATTTAATGAGGTATGTTGGGGAGTTTAAATATATATATAATGATATTGCATGTATAATTCACTATAAAATTATATACATACATGAATTGACAATATTTTTTAATACATATGTACTATATGTATATTTTATATTATTCCAAACATTAATAATACATGTATAAAACTATATATAAGTATCATGTATCTATTGATAATATTATTTAACTTTATATTATTTCATACGTAATTTTATGTACATGTACATATATATTTTTTATTTTTAAGAATTACACACATATTAATGTATTATGTATGTATATTATATATTACGGTATAACTGCATTAAAATATGCATTAAAATATTAAGAATGAATAATTTTGAATTGAAAAATAAAAAGTTGGAGTTATAAAACACCCTAAACCTGTTTTCTGAAAAACTTGATTATAAGTTATAACACAGAAATATTATAATTCTGTGTTTAAAAACAGGTTACCGAACGCAGATTTTTATCATAATTGTATTTAAACACAGAAAACAAAATTATAGTTGCAAACCAAACAGGCCCTTAGTTTCAAGATTTGTTTGAATTTTGTTTGGTCTCGGCCTTAGGTGATGACTTGTTTGTTTGTCTTTCCCAAGGAAAAAAATAACATCATGACTGTCAGGTATTAGATATCTGACTCTTAAAAGTGTTTGAATATATTAATATACTCTATTTAATAGTTTCGAGTTATTGGGTTGGTTGTTAATTAACTATTGGAAATATATTTGCATTTATAATTTGGTAGCTATGTGGTCACTTGGATATTAATTTCTTGAGAAAATGATTAAAAAAAATGATTGTTCTATACCCCCACATGGAATCAATGTGAAAATTTAGGTGATCATAGATTGCATTTAGGATGCAATTAGTGTAAATTTGTAAAATGGGGTGGTATGATTAGAATGAAATGCCATCTTATTGATACGGGTCAAGAGGAGGAGATGATCATAATAGAGGACGATGATGAAATAAACCTTACTAGTTCACCATCTTTTTTATGATGACGAGGAGGAGGGGGAGAGGATCTTCGCGGAAGATGATGACTTTTTCGGGATATATTTTGTGTATGACCTTTTGGAGTATGTCTATATATGAATGTGATGATAGAAAAACTACCTTACCTGTGGGAAAATAAAAGAACAATAAACGTAATGTTTACTCTTCATAGTAGTAAATCAAATTGAAAGTCCATTTTGTTTAGAGTATTCTATTCGTACTTTCTTGTCTCTTTCATATCGCAACAGAGGAAAATGTCGTAACATTAAATGATGTAATCGTGTCATAAAACTGTTTGGTAAACCATAAATTTGATGTATAATGGATTATAACGTTTTCTCTGTACATTTATTTAGTTTAAACTAATATTTTTATATTTTGTACTGTATCTTGCAATATGATACATGGGTTTTTTGATACGCGCTAGAAAACCATCACATCAGCGAAACAATCTCTCCCTCTCTCTCTCTCTTTGTAGGAATTCGAAAGAGATCATGAGATTGTGCTTCAAACCAGATCTGCAAAATCAAAACCACCACATCAATGCAATCCAATCCAGATTTAGGGTCTCGTTCAAATCAATCTTGCCGAATTATTGTTTGCAATTGCACAAATATATACATATATATAAATGTGTGGGTGTATTTACACATATTGAGAGATCTACCCACACAGAGGGTGTTCTGGTGGGGTGGGTGAGTGAAAGGGGGTGTTCCAGTTGGGGAGGGGGTGTTCCGGTGAGGGCAGGAGGGATGAAAGGGGTTGTTCCATGAAAGGGGTCCGGTTGGGGGAGACTGTTTTTGGGTTAGGGTTCTGCGTTTACGGATGAATGGTGGGGGTGGATGGTGGATTTTTGTGTGGGTTAAGAGATAATGGTTTTGGGGTGTTAGGATGGTACTTTTTGTCTGTTTGGATATGTGTAAGGGTGGAGCCATGTGTACTCACCGCTTTAAAATAGTTTATAATATGTCTCAGAACGTAAATTTTGAATATGGGTGAGCAAATTGAACTTACTGGACAACAACAACAACAACAACAACAAAGAGTGGTGTCAAAAACATATGTAACACAGAGTCGGGTCAAAATTTGAAAAATATGAACTGATTTGCTTAATATTGTTGAAAATATATAATACTACAAATTTACAGTCAACTATAAATGTTAACTTTGATAGCATACATAAACCAAAAAAATTATATCAAAAATAGTGTGTAGAATGAACACACTAGGTTAATTTCTGGCTACGCCGTTAATTGGGTGAGCGGTGTTTTTTGCGGACTGGATATTTGGTTATTTTAATTTAATTTAATTTATATCATTTATCTGATTTTTAAATGATTTTGTATTTTTAAAGTTGCATGCTTGCACTTGATCATTAAATTGCATTAATCGAAAAGGTATTAAAGTAAAAAAAAATAGTGAGAAATAAAAAAGTCTATTACGAAGGTATTTGTGTCAAAAGAACCCCAAATGGAAAAAAATATCTTAAGCTAACAGAGTCTAGAAATCTTTTTATATGTGATTTAAGACATCAGTTCAAACTAAATTGTTTTTTGAAATTTATATCATTCAAAGTGTTTCCAAATCAAGTGCAATTTGTTTATATCCACACATAAACTTAAGTTGCAGTCATCTCAATTTATATTTGTCTGAATAAGATCTTCTGATCTTAGCCAATTTCAAGAGTCATCCAACCACTTACATATATATCTATATAATATGGGACAATGGTGTTATGAATAGTAACTCATGTATGATAAGATATGCATGATAAACATACATGGCATTTTATGTGTTGCATGCTTGCATGCATACACATGCATGTATATGCATGCATACATACATACATACATACATTATTATTTTATTAATTTTTTTATTAAAATATTTAAAAAAATAATAATTTTTTTAAATATTTTAAAAAAAATTATTTTTTTTATTTTTTTTTAAAGTTTTTTTTCTAAAAAATGACGGGTTATTATGGGCTGGGTTTTATCACGGGGACAAATTTATCACCGTGCCCTCGGGCACGGGCATCCGCTAGTATATATATATATAATGGAAATGGTTTTTTGGTCTCCCCCAACTAATGATTAAGATTGAAAGTGGAAATTTACATCTAATGGCTGAAAATGGTGCAAATTGGGACAACTAATAATATTCCCAAAATACATTTCAGCACTGTAAACAACATTATATATTTCCATAATATATTTGTCTTAACCCATGTGTATTGATAATACTCAACTTTTTAGACCACCATTTACATAAAATCTGAAACCTTCTGCTCTCAGTCCTTGCACCCATCACCCGTCATATACTTCCATCTAACCTTGCGCATTCCTGTTCTCTGCCCACTCTCTCCCATTGGAACCACTTCCTTCCCCACCCTGTTCACTTTAATGTGAATCTACCTCTCTCTCTCTCTCTCTCTCTCTCTCTCTCTCTCTCCTTCAGAAACAAATCAAAGAAATAGGAAAAGCGAGGATTCAAGAGCCCCGCAAGCATACAGCTAAAGACGACGGAGCCAACTTGATATTTTGGTATTATCACCAAAAGAATGTAACACCCCGTAATTTTGAGTAATTTATTTTAGCGATTAAATTTCTTGTGTGACGTAATTTTATAAAAATGGGAAATAATATGAAATTAGTAAATATTAATTTGTGAGAATAAGATTAATATATGTGGTAAATTTACTAGCGAGTTTAAGTAAATTTAATTAAGTCAATTGTAGTGCGTCGTATGTGAGTCGAAATGGCGGCGGGAATTGACGGTATCTCAACCGAGGCACTAGTGCGGGCTATTTCTGGGTGGATGACTGTGTTTAGTGACTCAAATGGTGATTTCAAGTGCACGGTTGATCCGAAATAGGTCGAAATAGTCAGAATTATATACTTGGGGGCATAGTTGTCAAAATCTTACGATTCGCGATTCGAATCTTACGATTCGATTCGATTCTCACATAAAACGATTCGAATCGAGTTGAGAATCGCAAATGTCTAAAGAATCGGACTGAATCGGCGATTCACGATTCGAATCTTCCGATTCGGGTCCGATTCCCGATTTGGTTCCGATTCAAGTTTTTTTTTTTTCCGCGATTTTTTTTACCCTATAACCATACGTGTGTTTTAATAAAACAAATAAAAAAATAAACAAACAACAAAGGATACCGTTAAGATACTGAATTTTAGAGAAAAACATGTTCTCTTGGCTCGGTTATTTTCAACCGGCTTTTCTTGTCTATTCTCTTGGCTGAGTGTCTTCTATCTTTTGTTTTTTTTTTTGTTATAAAACTTTTGTATTTGTTATAAAATCTTTGAAGGTATTTTTGTTTTGTTGCTTTAAATTAATATGAACGCTGTTTTAAATTAATATTGTTTTATAGTTAATCTTAGCATATGTTTTATTGTTTTAAATTAATATGGTTTACTATGTTAAATTAATATTGTTGTAATTTTGTAGGCTGTTTTAAATTAATATTGTTAATCTTAGTAGGTAGCCCTGTTTAAATTTTTGGAAGTATTTGTTTTATAGTTTTACTGTTTTAAATTAACCTTTGTATTTATTTTATTGTTTTAAATTAATATGTAGGTTGTTTTATGATATATTTTTATTTTTTACATTTTTAATCTTAAAATGAATGAGAACATGTGCCACGATTAATTTTTGTGATATATTTTGGTATATTATCACATGCTACGATTAGTTTTTGGTCATATTATGCTTAATTACCAATTCTATAGTGTTAAATCCCATTTACTTATGTTTTACTACGTTTTTATCATTTGGTTCCGATTCGACCGATTCGATTCACGATTCGCGATTCGGGGAGTAAACGATTCACGAAACGATTCGCGATTTGACAACTATGCTTGGGGGTAGTAATTGAGTTCCGGGGGCTTTTTAGACTAACCTAGGCTCACGTAGGGGTATTTGGGTCATTTTAATGAAGGGTAATAACCTAATTTCGGGATTAGTGAATTAATATATAAGGGTTGGAGATGTGAGGCAGCCGTAACATTTATTCTAAACCCTAAGAGATGAGGAATAAGAGAAATCAAAGGAGAAAGCTAAAAGAGGCTAATTTGCGAGGAGATTCAAGAATTCTAATATTAAATCAACACACACAAGAGAGAGAGATGAGACCCTACGAACAATCCAAGGCAAGTAATTAACTTGAGAGGAGATGAACCGGGAAAAAGAAGAAAAACGGCTGAGAGAAGTGAAATGAGAGGAAGAAAAGAATTAGGTCTTTTATTTCTTTAAAGTGTGATGGATGTTTAGATGGTGACAAGTGGCAAAAATTGAACGGTTTGGATTAAAGAGCAAGTGGGTTTCCTTAGATATTAAGTAACGTGTCTATTCGTGTTAAAATTGGGGTTTCGTGTCTTTAATTTCGTGTTAAATGGGTCGTGTTTTCGTGTCAAAAATTTGGCACGAACACGACACGACTTTGTGTTCAAAAACACGAACACGACAAGTCGTGCCAATTTTGGGTCAATTTCGTGTCGTGCCGTGTCGTGTTATCGCGTCATATCTAAAATTGACACCCATACCTACAGAATACAATGTTTAAAAAGGCGTTTGAGGTTTATGCCTCGAGGCAAGGAGGGCAAAAAATGCCTCTAGGCTTACGCCTCATGCCCGCCTTGCACCTTTTTGGTGAAGCGCAAAAAAAAAAGTTATCTTGGGGGAACAAAAGGATATTTAACTATGTGAGAAAGTCCTCAAAGATTTTTTTTTTGCAGTTTTATTTTATATTTCTTTGTTACTTTATTTTTTATGGTTTTATTAGTATTTTTTAATATTACTTTGCTCTTCTTCTTTCTTTTTTTTTTTTGTGTGTGTGTGTGTGTTGGGGGGGGGGGGGGGGGGGGGGGGGGCTTACGCCTCACCTCGCGCCTTTTTAAACATTGATAGAATATTCACTTTTATTTCCTAATTAAACCAAGTGAAGCATACAAATTATTCATTAACCTTAACCCGGTCAAAACAACTCATGGAACACCACAATTTGCATCATTCTCCCCCTTTTTAGGAAAGCAAGACCAGGAGCTTGTGTAAAATTGCACCAGCCTGTGGCAAGTGAGTGTACTTTAAGTATTTTTCTCATGTTAGCTTCAGCCCAAACTGATTTTCACCAACATTTCTTGACCAAAAACCAATTTGAAGTGTGATTACGGATGCTGAAAATAGATAAGTTCTATTTGGGTGCTTCTAGAAAATTGGCCAGTTCCAATTTTCTATGGTTTCAAGCATCCGTAGAGAAGCCGAGTTCAAAGGTTCAGCTGCAAGTGATTACCTGTTCATGCCTCAAATAAACACACAACAAAAGAGATTTGATAGAGATAAAATAAAATAAAACAAGAGAACCCACAACACAATAACCAACTGCGTGCCATGCTTCTGATTATAGATTAGTCTTTGCATATATTTATTTTGATTTAAAGGGAAAAGATATAAGGATTCTTAAACTACTGATAATATCGACCAAATTTATAATGAATGTATTTCAGACACCATGCATTTGCTATAAAACTTGAGAAGACAAGCACCATGTATATTCGTATCAGGAAGAGTACAAGACAAGTCTTGAGATTATATTGACAACTCACAGGGATACAACTCTCTTGGATTTTGGATCACACTTTACTCCTTTCCACCCACATGGATCAGGATCCTCTGGTCTCCACTGTAGCAGCACCCCATCTGAACTAATAATGTTCATCCTAAAATTAACAAGTGCTTGACCTACAAATCACAAAACAAAGTTTCATATATTAATCATTACTATAACAAAATATGAGTTTTAGAATTCAGTTGAAATGGTAATACACTGTGTACCTCACTACAACAGAGAGTTGCTTTAAGAATAAAACAAAAGATTAACATATATATAGCACTGTTCTAAAAAACTCGCCTAGGCTTGACGCTTGGGAGAAACGCTCCGCCTTAAGCTTTTTACGCCTTATTCTTGGTAAAACCCTTAAGGCGCACTTTTTTCTAAAAACAACAATGCTTTAGTGAAACGATATCGCCTTTTAAAGAATTTTTTTACAAACCGGACCATTATCTCATCCAAAATAATCAAATAGTATTTTAATTTGCAAATATTCAGACATATTTTTATGTTATGTACAATTTTAGTATTTTAATAGCCTTGTTATGGTTAAAAAATATTGAAATATATTAAGAAGGCCTAAACGCCTTTTTACGCCTAAGGCCCACTTAGGCTTCCAAAGCTTAAGGCTTGGCCTCCACGCCTCGATCATGCCCCGCGTTTTTAGAACCTTGATATATAGACATTAGGCCACGTTGAGCTCTACATGTAAAATCTCTTCATTGGACTACACGAAGAGTGAATTTAAACAAAGTTGACAGGTGATAGATGAACTATGGCAGAAGTGCAAAACAATTGGAAATCATCTCCAACATAACTAAATGGATCTCGACTTTAAAAGGGCAGGATCTAGAAGTATGACAATAGAATTTTTTCCAATAACTCAACTGTCTATGAAACATTGTAAGGGGGGAAAAGAATAAGGCTCCATTTGGTTCAGGCAATTACAGAGGTAAAAAGTATAAATGGTGAAAATAGAATCTTCATGTTTTCAAAACTAAATTTGATCATTATTTTATCAAAGATCAATGTGCACTGATTTACAATTTTATCCAAACAAACTTTTTAAACTCCAAACTAAAAATCTTTTTCACCTGCGTAAAAAATATCACATCAAACCAAATGGGACCTAAAATTACAAAAAAAATATATATATCCATACCATCGGGGCTGAGAGCTCCAGTTTTGTTCATCAGAGTGTAAAGCAACAGAATGTATAAAAGCAATGGGCCCTGGAAATTCACAAGGGAAGTGCCCATTGTGGCACTGCTCAAGCATAATAAGTTTCCTATGAAACATCTGATGCACCAAGCTCTAAAAAGCTTTCCTTGGACATACAGTTATCTGGTTGATGATGCCACCTTACAACTGCAAAAATAAAATTAAGGTGTCATGGGAGAACCATAATGTCATCTACCAATAACAACATTGAATTAAAAAATGACAAAAATACATCCAAATCAATATTTCAAACAACACTCTGAACGAAGAGGCAACAATTTCAGCGGTAATAACATCCTCAATCTAATTTAATCTAGTTATAATGATATTAAAAAGAAAATCAATAATAGAGTCGGACATGAAATACTCTATTTGCAAAAACAGCTAAGTGCAATGTACGAGGCATCATGGTAGGTGAAACAAGCCGTTCATATTGACAATTGGACCAGCACTCGTTTAGAAAGATATGCTTTGGGTCCCAACTTACAAGTTAAAATGGCTTAATCATGCAACTTTTTGAAAGAATTTTGTGAGCAACGCTCAAGGCTCATACCGAATATGACAACCATCTTCATTTATTTATTTTTCGAAATTTGTGGGTTATAATCAGAAATAAGCTTCTAATGATCATTATTTAGCATGTTTGCATCTTATATCGACATGCCAATAAAAAGAACCAGAGAAATTAGAGTGACATGAATCAAGAGCTGATATTTAAGTCAATGAGATGGATAGGGGTGAAGTCGTGAACACTCAGGGTTTCTATAAGAGGACCGACTCGCTGGACTGATGGCCAAAATCTTTAGTGGGCTACAGAAACAAGGCTTTGTTGTCCACTTCAAATGGCCATATTGGAATCTCAGTTTTATACGATCAACAAACAAAATCTCTGTGCTTTATTCCAGGAATCCGTCGTATGATCCTCATGTCTCCATATGTTGAACTTTGTTTGACCTGATTTCGTGTCTCCAATTTTTGCAAATTCTCCTTTATCTTCCATCGAATGCTTCTTCTTGTGCAGCATAACTTTTAACAGACCATCCAATTTAAGTTGTGCCTTGCCCCAAACGTTATTAGGGATAATTAAATTTGTCCTTCTACCACTACTAAGTCTTTTTGTACTAACCCACACCAATAAAATCCCCCTCTTTCCTCTGAGACCTTTCAATCAAGAAAAATGGATTTTATCTGCACCCGCTGCTTTGCTAAAAGATTGAACTATAAAAGAGACTTCACTCTGTGATTCTGAAAGCTGCTTACATTTTTACCTCATCTACCTCCAGTAAAAACAATGTCTGTTTCACCTTCACATCTCTCATCCAATGCTTCTGATGGCCAAAAGTCCAAGGTTGGACCTTAAACACCCGATCTTGTTGAGCTTAATCAGGCACAATTTGAAAATGAAGAAAACAAAAGGTCTTTAACTAGTTATGAGAGGGTAAATTACTTAAATATATACTAGATATATTGACCTCAAATTCAGCTGCTTCAATATGTTTGGCAACCCGAGGTATTGCTATTGAAAAGAGCAATCAGCGCCATAGCAATAAAAAAATCACCATTAAAAATATGTACCCTTGGGCTCAGCAAGTGTTGGTGTGTAAACTCAAGCTTCAAGGTTCAATTATTCTCTCTATAATAATGACATCAAAAATTAACTATATAAGATCAGTCAGTTAGTAAAAGTGAGTGTAGCACTAAGACTCCAAACCCAAATTGAGACACATCTATACCTCTTTACTAGTTCAAAGCTTACAATTAGTCAAATTTCAGAGCTATCACATTACACCTAATTTCAGTCAAGCATTGATCTTCGACCAACAATACAAAACCTCAAACTACAATCACTTCCACACAATTCAAGAAAAAATAGAAATTGCCCAGCATATAAAGTACACATATACATATGTCTAGATATAGAGATTGCACATATTCATCATCTTCAAAACAAAAATCAACAAATGTGGCCCATACTTTATCAGATAGGTCACAAAAAAAGCACTACAATAGAAGGAAAGCGCTCAATTTCACACATTTCAACAAAATTGCAAAAATCAAATATGTTCAACACATAAAAACACACGTCCATTTACATTTAGTGTCCTAGTGTCTAATCACTAAACTTTTCAACTGAGTATAACACTGATTTAAAGTTTCTCATTAGTCAAATTTCAGAATAATCACACTATATCTAATTTCACTCAAACTCAAAGCTATCACACTACACTTAATATCATCAAACAATGATCTTTGACCGACAACACAAAAACTAAAACTACAATCACTTCCACACAATTCAATAAAATTACAAAAATCAGATTTTCTAGACATATAAAATTAACACTTAACAAATGCAGCCTATATTTAATCAGATAGGTCACAAAACAAGCACTACAATAAACGATAAACACTGAATTTCACACAATTCAACAAAATTACAAAAACCAAATGTGCTCAACATATAACCTAACACATTTACATATAAAACACTAATTCAAAGCTTCTCCTTAGTTAAATTTCAGAGTTATCACACTATCCTAATTTCAGCTATCACACTACACTTAATTTCAGTCGAACATTGATTTTTTTGACCAACAACACAAAATCTAAAACTATAATAACTTCCACACAATTCAACAAAATGAAAAATTGCTCAGCATATAAACTAAACTAACACATACACATGTCTACATATAGAGATTGCACAAATTCAACATCTTCGAAACAAAAATAACCAATGTAGCCTATATATAATCATATAGGTCACAAAACAGGCACTGCAATAAAGGAAAAAACGCTGAATTTCACACAATTCAACAAAAACACATAAATCAAACGCTCTCAACATATAACCTAACACATATAAATCGTGTCAGTTAATTTTCAACAGTTTGTAGCACTAATTTAAACTTCCTCATTAGTTAAATTTCAGAATTCTCACACCATATCTAATTTCAGCCAAATTCAACGCTGCTTAATATTCAGTCAAACACTGATCCTTGACCAACAACACAAAAACTACAATCACTTCCACACAATTCAACAAAAATAGAAATTTCTCAGCATATCTCAGCATATAGACTAAAACTAACACATATACACATTTCTAGATGTAACGATTGCACAAATTCAACAACGAGAAACCAAAACAAAGGGATGTGTATGTGTAGTCTATCTTTAAACTCAAAGATCACAAAACAAGCACTACAAATAGACGAAGAAACACTGAATTTCACACAACTCAACAAAATTGCAAAAATTAAGTGTAATCAACATATGACCTAACATGCATACACATATAATACTAATTTAAAGCTTCTCATTACTCACAGAGTTATCACACAATACTTAATTTCACTCAAACTCGGAGCTTTACTTAATTTCAGTCAAACATTGATCTTTGACCAGAAATACTAAACCTAAAACTACAACCACTTTCACACATTTCAACAAAATGATAAAAATTTCTCAGCATATAAACTCAACTAACACATATACATGAGTCTATATAGAGAGATTTAACAAAAATTACAAAAATCAAATGTGCTCAACATATAACCTAACACATATACACATGTACCAGTTATTTTTTAACTGAGTATAGCACTAATTTAAGTGTCTCATTAGTTAAATTTCACAGTTACCACAGATATACCTAATTTCCCTCAAACTCAGAGCTTTCACACTATACCTAATTTCAGTCAAACATTGATCTTTGACCAGAAACACAAAACTTAAACCTACTATAAATTCCACGCAATTCAACAAAATAATAAAAAATTGTTCAGCATATAAACTCAAAGTGCCTAGATATAGCGATTTAACAAAAATTAAATGTGCTTATGTGCCAGTCAAAAAAATTCAACTGAGACTAGCACTAATTTAAAGTGTCTCATAAGTTAAATTTCACAATTACCACAGATATACCTAATTTCACTCGAACTCAGAGCTCTCACACTACTCTTAATTTTAGTCAAACACTGAGCTTTGACCAGAAACACAAAACCTAAAATTACAATCACTTCCACACAATTCAACAAAAAAATAGAAATTTCTCAGCATATAAACTAAACTAAAGTAACACATATATACACGTGCCTAGATTTACCGATTTAACAAAAATTACAAAAATCAAATGTGCCAGTTCAGAGCTTTCACGCTATACTTAAATTTCAGTGAAACGCCAGCAACACAAAACCTAAAACTACAAACTCAGTGACTAACACATAAATATATTCAAGTGTGTATATATACAGATTGCAGAAATTAAGCATCTCGAAATGTGTACGTGTAACCTATATTTAAGCTCGGAGATCAGAAAACAAGCAATAAAACAAAGGAAAAACAGTTAATTTCATGTGAATTTGTTGAGTTAAATGTGGATCAAAACAAATTAGAGTGAAGACAAACCTTGATTTGATCTGTGGTTGAAGTTCAGAGAGACATGCAAGGTGAGGTGTAAATTAATGGCAGCCAAAGAGAGAAGAGTTAGATTTGAGATTGTGAAGTAGAGAGGGAGAGAGTGATGAAGAGAGAGAAAATGAGAGAGGGTGGGGTGGAATTAAAAGGGCATCAGCAGAACCAATGAGAAACAGTGAGGATTCGCACGCGCGAATGCGACCATTCGTACGTGCCACCGACGCCTATGTTATGTATGTCTACGCTACACACTATACATGACTCTCACCTTAACAACACACGCTTCATTTCTAAGTCAAAACTTAAATTTACATTTACCTCTTTCAAAGTCAAACTTAAATATGCATAACTACCCTATATTAAGTTAACAATAATTCACATGTCACATTCGTATGCAATCATATTTGAATTTCATAATAATAATAATGTTCATTAGCTCGTAAATCACGCGTTACGTAATTATAAAATATTATTTTTGAAGACTGACATTATAAATAAGAATATAGTTAAGACATGTTGAAAACATATTCAACATAATAGAACGAACACTCTTATTTAAGGAGATAATTATATACCAAAAATGTCATTGGCCGGCGTGAGACTGTTGTTGACCTTGAACATATTTTGAAGCACCTTAACAGTTATTTAGACGGGTTAAGCATTTTTCCCTCGTACACATCGGATAAAGTGTTATTGTCTTCCTCATAATCCCCCATTTGTGTCACTAGTAATTCATATCGATGTCCTTCATACAATGTTAAATTGAAAATATCAAACAAATAAAAGTAGAAAGTGAAAGAGTTATGTATATACCAGAAAATGATGGAAATGATGGTTTGAACATACCTCATTTAGATTTCTATACATGAACCTTCTAATGTATGAACCAACTAAATGGATGTATTGACCAAATACATATGTGTCTACATTATTCTATATAATATAAAATTAATAAATGGCTAACACATTAATGAAGTATACACGTGTCGTCGTATGGGCGTGAAAAATGTTGACGCTGTGTTGTGATGATATATATATATAATAAAGAATGAAACTTATGTATGTCATAAGATGAAAAGATGATGTCATCTATATGAATTATTCATGTGCTTCCTCTTTTACCCCTTAAAAATTTGAGTTTCCCTCTTTTTCTCTCTATAATTTGATTCCTCTTTTACTTTAATTCAAACAAAGGGGTATATTTGTAAATACACCTTTCTATACACACTCTCACCACAAATCCTCATACACTCACCTCACCCCCGGTCTCTTCCCTTTCCTTTCCACCCCTCCCCCCAAATCGTCTCTCAACAACTTTCCCTCCCATGCCCTCCTCCCATGGTAAGAGCTCTCTCTCTCTCACACACACACTTCTATGGTGCGATTGTGTAATTTTATTATGTAGATCTGCTTTGTTAGGTTTTTCTGTATATGGATTTGAGGTTTTTGTTGTTTTCGTATACATTTTCATATATTTGGTTTCTTAGGGATTTTGGAATGGACTTTTCGTGTGGTTAATGGTTTGTTAGTGCTTAGAGGTTTATGGTTTATGGATATTCAGCTGTTTTGTATGTTAATACGAAATTATGTTATTTATGTATCGTGTGGGTTGATACGAAATTATTTTTTTTACATTTATTTCCTTTTTTATGTTATTTATATATTGTGTTTCAGTGTTTTGAAAAAGTCTATATTGAGTTGTGCACACTATCTTTTTCATGATTAATTGTGTTACTGTATTTGGGAAAGAGTCTACATCCATTTGTTCGACTTATTATTTACTTTATTTAATGGTAAGGTATTAATATTTATAGTTTTGAATGAAAGGGCCACCGTGAACTAAATTATTTGGATTCGTCATTCGTTGACTGTATTTTCTCTATGTTTTGTATTTAATTTAATGAACGAAAGGGCCATCGTGAACCAAATTATTCGGGCATGATAAAATATTTGAACTGTATGTGAGTTTAGGATGCGATTTGGGAGTTATCATATCATTATGACTCAATTCCTCTTGACGTATCATGTAGTGCATATCATTGCTTGGATAGGTAACATGTTGAGGTTGGTATTTGATTCTAATATACACATGACATGTTTCCTCTTAACAGTTATTATGCATCCAACTTTTTTCTTTTGTTCTTATACAAAATGAAATTATGGAAACATGAAGTAAATGATTTTTTTTCTTATATTGGGTACTTGATAAAATAATATATTATTTAACCTCGATTATTACTTTGTATAGCATACTTGCAAAGTTTTGGACTCATGTCGTGTCAATTTTGGATTAATGTCGTGTCGCTTCATGTGATCGTATTGATTCTAAAAATTGAAAATTGCCACCCCATGGAGGCATAGCAACTCAAAAGCATCAACACCATCCCAGTGACTGGGGGAGTATAAGATATGAGGATGCATCCTATGAAACTTCATCATGAGCAGCCAATAGGTCACTATAATACTTCTTTTAGTACTGGATGTTACTGATGCATTATTAAAACATAATAGCAATACTTGATTTCAGACATTAAATAGCAGTACTTGCTTTAGTACTGGATTATACTAAAACAGTACTTGATTTCAAGCCAATCAAGTACTGCTATGTATGGCCAAAATGCAAGTACTAATGCACACTTGAAACATAATATTAGTAAATAGACGTACTTGATTAGCTTGCTCTTATGTTAAACGTCTAATTTTCTTACGTGATTGTATCTTTGTTATATTATATGTTATAGGTAACAATGAGTGTTAGTAGTTCTGGTGTGGGCAACTTTTGGGGTCTGACTCAAAGCAAATAACAATTGATATGTGCATGATCACAACAGCTTCTATGACGTGTGTATTTGACAGTGAACTTAATAATACATCCAGAGTTAGGATTTAATAAGGAAATTCATTTTAGATTAGGTTGCACTAATTAAATATCAAAACCACGATGTATATCTGGACGCTTGGGTTGGAAACCCTATTAAAAAATAGTATCATGTAACTTCATGTAACATGATCAATTTGCTCTTACAATTGCATTTCTAATTTTTATGAAAATGTCATAAGTGATGTTTATTAATCTTGATGCTCTTACTAATTTCAATTACCATTCAGGAGTTTCTACTCTTGAAAATGGAAATTATGGTATTACTATGAACTTAGAGATACAGTGGTTCATGAAGTGTTGTTGCTCCCGTCTTTAGTTTAAAACATTAATTTTATAACAAGTTCTCTTCTTTAGTTTAAAACATAAATTTCATCACTGAACTCCGTATATTAATATCTGATGCAGTAGCTCCCATTACTTTTCAGTTTTTCAGATGCACTTTTTACAGTTAATAGACCGAGGTAATGTATGTTTTCTATTTCCTTGTGTGTTAGATGTTGTGTGCTTTCTATTTCCCTTATGAATGCTTAAAAGGGATGGTAAATTGTCATATGATGCATCTATTTGATGTTGTTAACTAATACCGAGCTATATTTGCAGATGATACATCAGGAAGTGAAGAAAACTATGATTGGGGGCTTCTATTCAGCTGGGCCACACATCAAATTACCTTACACCTTAAAATGCTCAAGTTCATGCTTCCCAAGATAACTGAAGGTGGGTCATTGTCGAATATCTTGGATCAATGCACGTATTGTGTCATGGGGCTCGGCCGAGTTGGATTGGATTTTAGGGGCTTGCTACAACCACTTTTTTGAAGAGGCAGTCCTTAACCTATTCTCGCCACAAGTTTTAGTGAAAATAGTCATGAAGATTTTACTCCTCCGTCAAGTTTAATGGAGCATCCGCCTCTTGCTGTGTTTGTTAATGGCGTATCGGCAGCAATGAATGAATTACATCCCTGTACGCCAATACGTCTAAAACATTTGCTCACCCAAGAATTAGTTTCTTATCCACATTGCAGGACGTATATGTCTAAAACATTTGCAAGCCGTATCTAATTCTTTGTTGAGGTACAATACGACTCGGATGCAGGTCGTATCTGATTCTCTGTTGAGGTACAATACGTCTAAAACATTTGCAAGTCGTATCTGATTCTCTGTTAAGGTACAATACGACTCGGATGCTCAGAGAAAAAGAGTATGTACTCTTCCTCTCTATGCGCTGAACATTCATTGAGGTTTCTTATCCACATTGTACTACGTGCTTTGGCCATTGTTACCCCCGTGGATCCACTCTCATCAGGGATGCCAATAATTTATTGAGGTTTCTTGATATGGGTTCGGGTCCTATCCTGGATATAAGGTTTAGGCTTCTAGGATGAAAGCCCAACTGAGGTTCGGGTAGGCTATCCTGGATATCCTGCAACGTATATTGCTGCGTACATTGCAGGGGTCCTTTCTTTATATTTCGTTAACAAACTCTGTAACATACATACATTCAGTGTTTATGTTTATAAACATATTTAATAAACATACATTCATTGCTTATACATTCAGTAACGAAACATTTAGTGTTTATAAACAATGAATGTATGTTAACTCTGTTTATAAATATAAATTCAATGTAAACATACATTCAGAGTTTCTAACAGAGTTAATATGTCAATATGTATGTTACAGTGTTTATATTTAGAACACTGTAACATACATTGTCCCGGTAGGAACTCTGAATGTATGAATAAACTCTGTTTATATTAACCGACATATTGACTACAGGTATATGTTTATTAAAGAGAGGTAAAATCAGAAACGAAAGCTAACATATAACTTATGAAGTTTGTTTTTACCTCATTGTATTATTCAATAGTGCCTACTAACATATAAATTCTAAAGTTTGTTTTTGTCTCGGTAAAAGGCACACTTTAACACCCTCGACCACAGTATGGATTATGGTCCCCACAAATATCAAACTCGCTGCACCACAAGTTTGGGGCACAACCACAATTAGAAATTTGTTTATAAATTAAAAACTATTTTTCTAACTAAAAAAATTAGAATTTTTTATTAAATGACGTAATATTTTTTATAAATAAAATATTAGGTTATATATATATATATATATATACAAAGAGAGAGAGAGAGAGTCGGGCTCTCATACAAAGCAAATTTACATACCAATTTTTTTAAATAGTTGAAAATTTATTTTGAGTTGAGTTTTTTTATGTGGTATTTAAACATTTAAATGGACTCATATAAAAAAATCAGCTCAAAATAATTTTTCTTGCTATTTTTAAAAAATCGATCAATTTTTAACAGCTTTTAAAGTGCTTTAAAAGATGTAAAAGTTTGACCGATTTTTTAAAAATAGCAAAAAAAGTTATTTTGAGCTCATTGTTTTTATATGGGTCCCTTGAAATGTTTAAATATCACATAAAAAATTCAACTCAAAATTATATTTTTTAATATTTCATTAAAATATGTTTGTGCCAGCAAGTATGTAGACGTCGTATGTATGAGAGCTTGCCTATATATATTAACACGAATTAAATAGAAATAATTTATTTTCACTTTTTATATATTAAAAATAGTTTAATAGTGTTCTTGAAAAATAAAAAATTATTGTTTATAAATATTAACACAAATTCACAAAAATAAAAACTTTTTCCACTTTTTATCTATTAAAAATATAGTTTATGTAATTAAATTATTTTTTTTATTTTTAAGACACGTTTTTTGCATTAAAATGAAAAAAATTGAACTTAGAGAGAGAAAAAGAGGTGTGGGGAAAGAGAGAAAAAAAAAGAAGAGAAAGGACAAAATGGTGGTTGCAGGTATTTTGAAGAAAGCCAAAAGTTACTAATGAATGTCTAACTAGCACCTCATTTTGGGGTGTAGATTAATTAAGTGATAAAAAATGAGATTTAAGTCTAATTAAGCATTGTTAAATTAGGGTTAAGTCTA
The DNA here is from genome assembly GCA_949130495.1 of Sambucus nigra. Classification (NCBI taxonomy): domain Eukaryota; kingdom Viridiplantae; phylum Streptophyta; class Magnoliopsida; order Dipsacales; family Adoxaceae; genus Sambucus; species Sambucus nigra. The sequence continues at coordinate 679,310,013 of OX422211.1, forward strand.
AATGACTAATAAAGTCCTCCTTATCCCGATGAAGGGAAAAATTAATATAAAAAAAATACATTTAGGCTCCTTAAAGGGGTGAGCCGTGTGTACTCTAGTGGCGCCCAATGTCGTTAGCTTTTGAAAAAAATTATATATATATATATATATATATATATATATATATATGGTTAACTTTAAGATGAGTAAGAAGATCAATGTCTACAAAATTGTAATAAAAAGTAATGTTGTAAAATGATATGTTAGAATTGATTAATTTGAATTTTTTTATTTAAATTTTGGTGGTGGAGATGGTAAATTTAATGGAGAGCAAATTTTGTAAGGGGAGAATGAAGAGAATAGTGGTATAATTAAGTTTTTACAATGTATTAATGCCTTGATGATGTTAATTTAATGCTTTTATTAAGAAATGCAAATAAAGATTTGTTTATAAAGATGTATTCAATTGATTATAAAGCTTATAAGGAACGAAGGTTGTACGGTCAATTGATATCACGAAATCATTTAGTGAGCATATTAGATATTGATTTTGTGTAATTATAAAATCACAATGCGTTTATGTATTTTAAGGCATTACTTTACAGTAGACAACTTTAATTTAAATAATTTTACTCCATAGTGTCCAAACCGCCACTAATAATAATAACTACTGAAATTGACGAGTTGTTCCAGTCCATACCATGTGGGACCCAAGCCACCTAAATAGTCTAGTTTAGAACTTCAATGATTTTGTATTCAACTTTGTTTCTGACCCATAGTTCTGAAATGACAGTTTTATCCTCCGTATGAATCGTACCGGATTTGTTAATTAAATGCAAAGGGTAAAATTGTCATATTATTCAAACAGGAAGAAAATGTCCTGATCCGAAACTATAGTCGCTCGGTAATCAGAGTTGCTATAAAAAAGAGTGGTACGGCCTATAATTTTATTTATTATTATTTTATTTATTTTTAAGTATCTTATTATAAATCTTTTGTGATAATTACATGCAAAAGTATAAAATTATAATTCTAATAATCATATATAGATTAAACAAAAAAATGGCACAATTTCCATTAATCGTTGTAATCAACGAACGCATATGTAGGGTATTGAAATTTATACCCAATATTACTGTATAATATTTTTAAGCACAATATATGTTGCGGTGTCTAATATAAATTTTAATGGTACTTTCACCACCCATATATGCAGTGATAAAAGTAATAGTGAAATTTAATAGGTATTTTTTAATTATTTGTAAGTTATTTGGGGAATTATTTCAAATTGAACCATCATTTAAACAACTCAATGCATATATGGGAGTAAGGTTGCGTACATCTAATCTCCCCAATACCTGACAGTTATGAGATCCTTGGGCATTGAATTTGCCCTTTTTTATTATCTATTTTATCTCCAATAATTAAATTTCTCGCCTTGAAAATTCAGTTGGACGCCACTCATGATTTTTAGTTTGTAGGTGCGAAAAATTTCTAACAAATGCCCGAGGTACGAGGCGTGAGACCCCGGGGTAAATTTTTATGGGTTAATTTTACTTATTTTATAATTTTTAACCCTAAAAATCTTGTGGTTAATATTCACCAACTCTTGACCCCTATGTAATTGCCCTAAATTTGAAAAAATATTTCAAACTATATTTCAACAATTAAAAACTAACAAACAATGAGCAAATTAATACATCACCAAACAAACCAATAAATTTTAACAAACAAACAAACAAATATATTTAACAATCCAATAATTAATTGCTCTAATTTACAAGCAATATATATTAATTCAACAACTAAAGTAGCAAAGGGGAAATAATATATTCACCAACAACAATAAGCAAGACTCAATAATTAGAAATAAATATTAAAACAATAATGGAAATATGTTTCAACAAATAAAATAATCAAACTTTAATTAATAGCAATAGCAACATTCAAATAAGTCAATATGATGATTTCAGTCTATAACAAATATATATATATATATATATATATATATATATATATATATATATATATATATATATAATAAAAGAAGAAAAAAACTTACTAGAAAGGAGTGTGTCCGGACATCCGGTGAAGGAGATACCGAGAGACAGAGAGAAAAGACAACGGTCCAGCGACGAGAAAGAAGACAGGGGGCGAAGCCTCCTGCTGGTGCCGAGAGGAAGAGGAGAGAGAGAGGGTCCTCTAGTTTGTTTGTTTCTTTCTTTCTTTTGTGGGTGTGGGTGTGGGTGGTGGGATGAAATGGAAGATGACCAGGTTTAAACAATAAGGAAATGTGTGTTTATTTTGGATTTAACTTAAGGTTTATAATATTCACGGTGCAAACCCACCCACCTAGGGCTGTCAATGGACCGGGTCTGGACCCGGACCCGATCCGGACCCGACCTGAATTAACGGATCTGAGCAAATTTTATAGACCCGATTATCCGATTACCAGATTAGTTAATGGACCGGATCTGGATATACATGACTCCGATCCGATAAGGACCCAACCCGAATGTGTATATATATAATATAATAAATATATATTTATATATATATAGGGAGAGGTTCACAAGTGGACCAAAAGAATGGACTTTTTAATGGACTTAACAAAAAAGACTAATAAGTCTCGGTTATTGGGTGCCGCTGGCGCGGACCCATTACACCAAGGAATTAAAATTAGTGGGTTATTAGTCTTTTTTGTTAAGTCCATTAAAAAGTCCATTCTTTTGGTCCACTTGTGATCCTCTCACTATATATATATATATATATATATATATATATATATATATATAGTCTTACATATAGTTACTAAATATATATATAACTAACTTATATATATATATATATAACTTTATATATATGTATGTATATATGTATGTACATATATACATACATATATATAAAGTTATATATATATATATATAAGTTATATATATAACTTATATATATATATATATATATATATATATATATATATATATATATATATATATATATATATATATATATATATATATATACAGTTATACAGTATACAGTTTTTATATATATATATATAATCGGGTCGGGTATTCTGGTCGGGTCTCCGGGTCCTTAACGGATCCGAGTCTAGATCCATTTTCTGAGACCCGTCGGGTAATCGGGTAAGACCCGATCCGTTAAAAATATACCCGGATCGGATCTGGATATACCCAGACCCAATCCAGACCCGACCCGTTTACACCCCTACACCCACCCACCCACAAAAACTTACATATAGGTTCCGATTTTTTTTTTACAATATATAAAAAAAAATCGAAAAATTGATGGGGGCGGGCTAGATCCACTTGTTTGGATGGATTAGTTAAATCAACATATTTGATCATTAATCTACTCAATTCATTTTCAATTAATTTTAAAATACCAATTTAACAGCTTAAAATCGAAATTTGGGTATCATACCCAAATATATGAGGTCAAACAAAATAAAGCTCAGTTCAACTCAAGATTATTTTTTTATATATATTTTGATTTTACTATATTCAAAATTTTAAAGGGTCAATTAATTTATAGTCACCAACATAAATACGTATTTTGTAAAAAAGACACATATTTTTAGTTTAATCCATTTAGTTCTTCAAACACCCATTTACCCAATATTCTCTTAGTTTTAAATATTTGCGCTAGCGACACCCCACCCCCACACCCCACCCACTCTACTGCTAGAGCTCCGATGGAGGTCACCGGAGCTTCGACGAGGGCTGGTGGAGCTCCAGTAGTGGGGTGAGGGGAGGGAGGTGGGTAAATGGGTTTGTGTGTGTCCTTGTTTCGAGCGTTTTTATACGGCGAGTTACTTTTTTTAACAAAATAAAAATATTTGGATTAAACGTTTATTACAAAATATTCGAGTGACTATTCGTCGATTGACCCATTTTAAAAATATATTTAGGGTCCATTTGGTTCGGATGAAATTCTTTTAACTGCTCTAAAAAGTAAAATGGTGAAATGTATTTTCACATATTCAAATTAATTAGGTTTAGTCCGTCTCAAATTAATCGTCGATCATACTTTTTTTCACTTTGCCACGTATAAATATTATTTTATGAAAAAAGACCTATATAAATTAGGTGTGATTACAAAGTCACTCATTTAAACGATGCTCATCTCACAATAATTATGTAAATGCATGTTTACAACATATCACACTTGACACACCAAATAATACACATCACTTTAAGTGTATTAGGTTATAACATTTTGGATCGAATTTTCAGTCTAACCTGACTCAACCAAGTACACTTAAGTGACGATAAGTGATATGTGTTATATGATGTGTTAAGTAAGGTGTGTTAGAGAATTTCATTGCAAATGTACAAAAAAATTTACTACGATAAATTCAAAAAAATATATTTATTTAAAATGTGTGATTTTTAAATAATTAAATAATAACTATACATTTGAAAAGTAGTAAATTTGTCCAAAAAAAACTTGTGTTCACCTCTTAAATCCAAACAACAACATATATAAAAATATATATTCACATCTTTAAAAAAGAAAAAGATTTTTTTTTTAATGTTCACTATTCATTTTCCTTAAGTTTGTATTTAGTGGGAACCATTGTTTTGGACAGTGAGGGTGGCTATTAGACCCATCTTCCGGTATGAGTAGCAGCATGATAGTGGAACTCACAAAGGTGCCATGTTGGCTTATTCTTGGTTCACAAACTTCCATTCACAAGAAAACTAAAATTTAGCACAGTGGAAATGAATAAGAAGAAAGAGACTACGTATGTATAAATTGACAGCTATTACCCATAACAAATTGTGGATATTCTCGTGAATGAAATTAATTAAAAAAGAGATGCCATGTACATATACCACTACTATCTTCATGTCATCCTATGCAAATCGACAAACTTGTTTTGCCCATTTGTCCATTAATGGTGTTCCAATTGTTTGATAAAACCCTTTTTATCTTTGTTTTTTTGCCCTTTTATTTTTCCCTTTTTCGGTTAAATAAATAGGGTCATTCTAGACCTCATAAAAGATGGTCGGGGGTTGTTCAAATTGACTTTAGGTGCATATCACAATCCAAGATATGGGTTTAGGGCGGCTACTTTTTTTTTTTTATTAAGATTAATTCATATTTATGTTGTCCATATTTTTATCTTTTAAAAAATATTAAGGGTCCATTTGATTCGTAAATTTGCCATGATAAATGTCAAATCAGTGAATAAATATGACATTTGCTAACTTTTTGGTCTGTTTAATTAACAAATTTGCCTACAACCCATTTACCTATGTACAACATCTCTAATGCATGAAAAGTGAAAAAATTTTGCTTTGCTATTTGGAGAAGAATTATTTGCCAAACAATTTGCCACTTCTTACAAGTGCTTCTTTTATATTTTTATGCTAAAATATTTTAAAAATTATTTTACAAACTGTTTTAAATAAAAAAAATGTTTTATAAAAAATGTATTTAAATTGTTTTAAAAACCGTTTAAAAAATATTTTTAAATTGTTAAAAAACTGTTTTAAAAACTGCTTTTTTTAACGTAAAAACTGTTTAATGTAAAAATTGTTTTAATGTAAAAAATCAAAAACTGTTTTAATGTAAAAACTGTTTTAATGCAAAAAATTATTTAAATATAAAAACTGTTTTAATGTAAAAAAAATTAAAAACTGTTTTAATGTAAAAACTGTTTTAATATAAAAATTAAAAATTGTTTTAATGTAAAAATTGTTTTTAATAAATAGTTTTGGAGTAAAAAACTTTTTTTATATATAGTTTGTTACTTTTTTAATAAATAAAAACGGGAAGTAAAAAAGAAAAGAAAAAACTGTTTTTTTATTAAATAAAACTTGGGACGAAAATAAAAAAAACATATTTTTTATTATTATATATGATAATATGGACGAAAAATGTGTTATTAAAATGTTTTGCCTAAAAAACTTGTTTTACCTCATTTGGTGTTTGATAGCCTAATGTGAGAAAAAAATATTTGTCTAGGCAAATTTGCCTAGACAAAATTTATCGTGACAAATTTTGCCATGCTAACACTTTTGCCCAATGTGTATCAAACGAACCCTAATATTATCATTGCATTAGAAATTCGTAAAAGAGTAGCACGACTCTAGCCACCTGACCTTCAACATCATCGGATTTTTGGGTTTGTAGTCACCAGAGCTTCGACTGAGGAAATGCAAAATTAAAATTTGAAATTTACAAAATAAAATAAAATTAACTAGATCCAATTTTTTTTATCACCACTAGCTACGAACACAATTTGACATCATATATCTCCCTACTTGTTGACATGTGGATGCGTTGCAAAACTAAATTTGCTATTTTTCATTGCGAAACAAGCATTTAATTTTGCACTTTTCTAATGCAAATTAATATTTACACCAAGGTTTTAAAAAACGCGGGGTGTAATCGAGGCGTGGAGGCCAAGTCTTAAGCCATAGAAGCGTAGGCGGGCTTTAGGCTCGAAAAGGCGGTTAGGCCTTCTTAATATATTGTAATATTTTTTTAACCATAATAAGGATATTAAAATACTAAAATTGTACATATTATAAAAATATTTTTGAATACATGCAAATTAAAATACTATTTGATTATTTTGTGATATGCCCTAAGTGTCACCTTGGCTCAGGGACACCAGCCTCGGCCGAGATTATGGCCGACGCTGGAAGAGCCTTGGATCGGTGACCAGTAGCCTCGGACATCGAAGGGTCGGCCTTAGCCGACATCACCACCAACCCCTTCAAGGGGAGACTGCATGAATCAGAAGGCCAACAGTTCGAATGATAACCCGGGTAATGACAACCTCGGCCGTGGGTAGGCCGAGGTTACTAGGAACCATACTACTACCAAGGGCGACCTAATCAATAGTTCAGCCGATGTTCCACACATGCCAGCCTAACCTCGGCCCAAGCCGACCTTGCCTTGCCTCGGCTTCACCTAAGCCGAGACCTTCATGGCTCCTCTCGAATTGAATGAGCAGCTAGTCCTCATCAACCTCGGCTTATCCCAGGCCGAGGTTACTACCAAGCACGAAGGCCAAGTACTAATTGACATGTGGATAAGGACACGTGGATACAAATCAGTTATAACAAATCATTCCCCACACGTGGGGGGAATATTTTGTCATCATTCCCTATATGTGACAGTGACAGATGTCTTCTTCAGATTGGCTAGATCAACACACACATGCTCATTGCATGCATAGGGGGTACATTACACCCCCCGGGTACTATATATAGAGGTCATCCTCTACCTTGCAAAGGATCCGAAATTAGCAACCCTAGCTGAAACTCTGTCTAAACACACAACAGAGAGAGAAAGCTTGAGAGATTGTAACTATGGCCATTAGGTCCCTCATACAGTGATACATATCATACACTTGCACAGTGGATGTAGGCCTGATTGGCTGAACCACTTATATTCTGGTGTGGACCCTCTTCTCCTCACCTCCTGCTGCTATATATATATATATATATATATATATATATATATATATATATATATATATATATATATATATATATATATGCTGCCATTGCTAACATTGAATTGAGCTCTAAAACACCTTGAAGGGTGGTGCTGTTTCTAGCATCATCATTTTGGCGCTGTCTGTGGGAACGAGAAGCTGTCTCTTCCTCTTCTTCAGCTTAATCTCACCGGAGACTCTGGTGGTGAACCAGGCACCACCCCTTGCGTGGAGCTTTTTCACCATTGAAAGAGGTCATTTAAGGTATTAATCTCACCTGCTACTTAAGCTCTTTATTAATCAACACATGGCACCGGAATTACCACCACCTCTTCCACCGCCAGGTGGGGGAGGGCCAAGCTCCAGCCAAGCACCGCCTTAGTCCGAAATGGCGGAGGTAGCTGCAGCCTTGAGGTCTTTGGATGCAACGCAACAAGCTATGCAGGAGCAGTTTGCACAGCTCATCCAAACTATGATGAGGCCACCTGGAGTCTCACCGGAGATGATCACTCCGGTGGCTGTCCAGCCTCACCCTGACGCCAGGGGACCACCCCAGGCACCAATGAAGGACCAGTCTGCACCCCAGCGGAGGAGGGACGTTGCTGACCCTAGACGCTTACGCCTGGGGAGGCAAGGAAACCCTTGCCCGGAGGACAGGTATGACGATCTAGAGGCGTAAGAGGTTCCGAAAGATTGTTGGGAGTCATATGAGGTATCGAATAATACGATACGTCCTCTTCAGCAGAGCCGAGGATGTATCGACCGAAGAGGTGAAGAGGCCCAACAACGAGGATCAACTTTCGATCGATTGAGCATAGGGTAAGCCTTTGAGAGGCTGGGCCCAGTGAATGACCTAAGACAGAGGTTATCCAGGTCGAGAAGTGTTGCCGGCTCGCAAAGAGGAGATAGACCAGGTCGGCTTGACCAAGGTCGACCCCGTGAAAGAAGGGGCAGAGACCAGGAAGAGGTCAACAGCCGACGACGTGCTGCGGTAGGGGAACCCTCAGTCCATCCCTTGGAGGTGGCTGAGGATAACCTCGGCCAGGCCGATGGCAGGAGACCATGGAATGACTCTATCCAACGTCTTGAGGAGAAAATAGGAGACCTCATCAAAAGTAGGGACCCATTGCAAAGGGGCTACTCAAAAGGCTCTCCATTTGTGGCTAAGATAGTGAGCTTCCCGACCCCTGCTAAGTTCAAACCTCCCGTGGTGTCTCCCAAGTATGATGGTAGCACCAACCCTGTACACCACATTGAGATGTATCAGTCAGCAGCGGACATCTACTCGATACCGGATGAGATAAAGTGTAGGGCCTTCTCTGGGACCTTGACAGGAGCAGCACACAGCTGGTTTACTTCTCTTTCGAAGAATTCTATCGAGAATTTCAAGGGCTTGGCTGAACAATTCAATATCAACTTCTGCTTTGGGGTAAGACCACAAAAGAAGACCACTCACCTACTGTATGTCAAGCAAGGTAAGGACGAGAGCCTAAGAGACTACATCGCCAGGTTCAATAAAGAGAAACTGGAGGTTGAAGATTACGAAGAGATATAGCCATGACCGCCCTCATAGGAGGTCTTCAGAAAGGAAAGTTATTGTGGAAACTTGCGGAAGACCCTCCCAGGTCCATGGCCGAGCTACTGGCAACTGCGGTGGAAGTCATGAATGCCGAAGAGGCAACGACCGCCAAGTATAAGGATAAGAACTGCGGTAGTAGCGGGAAGTCCCAGAGAAAGAAAGATGGAAAGAAGAGGTCAGTCGATGATAAGTTCGCTCACTATACTCCTCTAACTGTGAACTGTGAGCATATCCTCAACGAGATCAAGAATGAAAGGACTCTGAGGTGGCCAGAGAAACTGAAGGCCCCACCACATAAGAGGAATAAAAACTTGTGGTGTGAGTTCCACCAGGACCATGGCCATGTCACAGACAGATGCTTCGCCTTGAAGGATGAGATTGAAAAAATGTTAAAATCCAGAAAGTTAAGGAAGTATGTTGATGGTAAGACACCTAAAGGGGGAAGAGATGACCCTAGGAAGAGGCGAAACGACAGATACCGTGACGATGTCCCAGCTAGAAGAGACAATGATTCAGAAGGTGATGATGAAGACGATCCGGACCTTCCGCCGAAAAATGATAATACCCCAGTGAAGAGGGTTGGCATGATCTCCTTTGGTGTTGACACCATATGCCGAGGACTTGCAGGAGATGGCTCTGAAGTGGCTGACAGGAAAGCTCATGTGGCAGAGGCCAAGTCAGCGGCCAAACATGAGGTTGTCAATCTAACGTATTCCGATGCAGTGTAGAAGAGAAAGAAGGTGGACATGGACACCCTTATAGTTGGGTTCTCCCGACTCGACTTTAAAGGTATCTTGGCCCCCCATGATGACCCTTTGGTAATAACAATAAGGGTGCATGGGTGCGAGGTGCATAGGATCCTCGTGGACGGGGGGAGTTCAGCAGACGTGATGTTTTGGCCTTGCTTCAATAGCCTAGGTCTTAGCAGAGCTAGGCTGGTACCCTATCATCATCCTTTGATGGGCTTCAGCGGTGAAAAGGTCCACCCATTGGGCATGTATGAGATGGACGTTCGGATGGGTGACGAGTGGCTTAAGAGGTTGACCCAAAAGATAATTTTTTTGTGATGGACGAAAACGTCTTATCGGCCTACAACCTCATCATAGGAAGGGTGGCCCCTAAGGAATTTGAAGTTGTGCCGTCAACGGTCCACCAGATGCTGAAATTCCCAACCGCCTACTAGGTAGGGGAAGTGTAAGGTGACCAGACCATAGCACGAGAATGTTACTTCAACTCGGGCGAAGAGAGAGAGGCCTATAAGAGGGCAACCACCACCTATAGCATTGACACATTGGAACCAATAGATAAAATAAAGTTGAAAAAGGGAGAGGCCGAGGAAGAGGTAGAATTCATCATCCTCAATGAGGACGAGCCGGAAAAAACCATCTAGGTCGACAAAGCCCTAAAGACAGAAATCAAGGAAGAGCTGATAAAATTCCTCAGGAAGAGGCAGAGTGTCTTCGCTTGGAGTCACGCGGACATGCCCGACATCAACCCTGAGGTTATGAGTCACAAGCTCAACGTGACCAAAGAAGCCAGGCCTATCAAATAAAGACGAAGAGTTTATTCCAGGGAGAAGTACGAAGTCATCGGGGAAGAGGTCAAAAAATTAGAAGAGGCTGAGTTTATAAGAGAAGTCATATATCCGGAGTGGTTATCGAATGCAGTCATCGTGCCCAAAGCCAATGGGAAGTGGAGAATGTGTGTTGATTTCACTTACCTGAATAGGTTTTGCCTAAAAGACAACTATCCCTTACCTCAGATAGATCAGATGGTGGATGCTACGGCAGAACATGAGCTCATGAGCTTCATGGACGCATACTTAGGCTACAACCAGATCTTCATGGATGCAGAAGACTCAGAGAAGACAACCTTCATTACCGATAAAGGGACGTACTGTTACAAAGTGATGCCCTTCGGTCTGAAAAATGCAGGGGCAATATACCAACGTCTTATGAATAAGATGTTCGAAGATCAAATAGGCAAGACTTTGGAGGTGTATGTAGACGATATGCTGACGAAGAGCTTAAAAGCTTGCACTCATGTGGCAGACCTCGAAAGGACCTTCGATACTATGGACTTATACAGGATGAAACTCAACCCAGTGAAGTGTGTCTTCGGGGTAGGAGCTAGGAAGTTTCTGGGATTCATTGTCAATCAAAGAGGAATTGAAGCAAACCCTGAGAAAATCAAGGCTTTGCTTGATATGAAGATACCGAGGAGTATTAAAGACGTCCAAAGACTCACGGGGAGAGTGGCTGCACTTAACAGATTTGTTTCCAGGGAAACAGACAAGTGTTTTCCATTCTTTAAAGTGATTAGAAAGGCCTTCCAGTGGGACGAAGAGTGAGAAGAAGCATTCAACCAACTCAAGTCTTACCTTGGGTCTCCCTTGATATTATCTCATCCCATAGTAGGAGAGAAATTATATGTGTACCTAGCAGTCTCTGAATCGGCTGTCAGTGCAGCCATAGTGCGAGAAGACGTTGGAATCCAAAGGCCTGTGTATTTCAACAGTAAATCCCTTCAAGGGTCTGAATAAAACTACCCTCGTATGGAAAAGCTGGCCTACGCCCTGATTCATGCTTTAAGGAAGATGAAGCCCTACTTCCAAGCCCACTCCATGGTTATCCTTACCGATTCCCCACTAAAACAGGTCCTGCATAAACCTGAGAAATCTGGAAGGTTGATGACTTGGGCCATTGAGTTGGGGGAGTATGACCTTACCTACCAACCTAGGACAACCATCAAGGGGCAGGCCCTCGCAAATTTTGTTGCTAAGTTCACTTGGGAAGAGGCTGAGGCAAAGAATGACCTAGAGGGTGATGAAGGGTCAAACATCAGTGTCTTTCGGGACCAGGAAAAGACGACACCCAATGTCTTTCGAGAGTAGGAAGAGATGGCACCGAACGTCTCTCGAGATCAGGAAGAGGTCGCGTCTAAAAAGATCAAGAACAAAGTAGCGGAGAACGAGGATGATCGGTACCTCTTACAGAAATAAATCATGTCAGAAGGGGCCTTATCAACGGATACAGACATTTGGAACCTCTTCGTTGATGGTTCTTCCTGCGATAATGGAAGCGGTGCAGGGTTGATACTTTCAGCTCCAAGTGGTGCCAACATCGAATACGCATTGAGGTTCAACTTCAAGGCATCTAACAACGAGTCGGAATATGAAGTTATGATAGTAGGTTTCTCGTTGGCAAAGACTATGAGTGTAAGATGACTCCTACTTCATAGCGACTCAAGGTTGGTTGTCAATCAAGTATTGGGAGTCTATGAGGCCAAAGATGAAAGGATGGCTAAGTATTTGAAGAAGGTGAGAACGATGTTAGAATATTTCGAAGAGACGAAACTGAAAAGAGTACCTCGATAAAGTAATAGCCATGCAGACTCATTGGCAAGGTTGGCCTTGGCGACGAAGACGGACGTCAGAAGGACAGTTCCGGTCGATGTCTTAGGAAAAACAACCATTAAGGAAGAAGAGGTATGTAACCCTTGTCTCAATTTTCACCTAGGAGATTCATGGATGGACCCCCTCATCAGATATATCAAAGAGGGAGAGCTACCCGAATCCAAGCTATAGAGGAGGAAATTGAGATATAGGGCTGCTAAGTTCTCGATGGTAGGAGACGTCCTGTACAAGAAGGGGTTTATGTTGCCTCTCCTCAGGTGTGTGCATCCCACCGAAGTTCCCCGGGTCTTACAGGAAGTTAATGAGGGTTCTTGCTCCAGTCACATAAGAGGAAGACCCTTGTCTAAGAGAATCATAACACAGGGATACTGGTGGCCAACCTTGGTCAAAGATGCTGCAGCTTACGTGAAGAGGTGTGATAAATGTCAGAGATTCGCCTCTATTCCTCATCAACCTCACCAACCTATGACGTCAATCACCTCTCCATGGCCATTTACAGTATGGGGAATTGACTTCGTAGGACCCCTACCAAGAGCTACCAACAGTTACCGGTTCCTGATAGTTGCCATTGATTACTTCTCAAAGTGGGTGGAGGCAGAGCCGATGATAACGATCACAAAACAGAAGACCTTCCAATTTATTTGGAGGAACATCATATGCAGACATGGTCTCCCCAACACTCTCATCTCAGATAATGGAACCCAGTTCAAGAACTCCTCTTTAGATAAGTATTACGTAAGAGTTGGGATAAAGCAGTTCTTCTCATCTCCTGGCCGACCTCAGGTAAAGGGTCAGATCGAGGTCACAAACAGAATAATCCTCGACGGAATGAAGAAGAGGTTAGAAGAAGTGAAGGGAAGATGGACTGAAGAGGTTTACGCTGTGCTATGGGCCTACAGAACCACGACAAGGACACCTGCAGGAGAAACCCCGTTCATTATTGCACATGGCCCAGAGGTCGTCATACCAATAGAGGTGGGACTCCCAACTCACAGGGTTCAGACCTATGACCCTGATAAAAATAATAAAGAGAGGAGACTAGACCTAGATCTAATTGAAGAGAGGACGCAGAGATAAGACAAGCAGCTTACTAGCAGAGAGCAACAAAATTATACAATCAGAGGGTGAAGTCAAGACCCATCACCGTGGGAGACCTAGTGCTGAAGAATACCTTACAGAAAACAAACAAGCTCCATCCAAACTAGCATGGTCCCTACAAGGTGACGGAAGAGGTTGTGCCTGACACTTACAGGCTAAAAAACCTAGAAGGGGAACCTTTCGCTAATCCATGGAATGTTGATCACCTAAAGAAGTATTACATATGATGTTGCAAAGAGTTAATGTAAATGTACCATCTTATTAGGAAGAGGTTATTAATGAGAAATCAGTTTCCGTGCCAATTCTTGCTTCGTTGTGCTCTAATAGTAAAAATTATGAGGATAACATCTTAGGGGATGACCTCAGACCCTTATAACATCACTGTGGTGACAAGGTCTGAGGTCAGACACCATACTTGGATGACCTCAGACCCTTAACATCATTAATTTGGTGAGATTAATTGTGAGGATAACATCTTAGGTGATGACCTCAGACCCTTATAACATCACTCAGTGGTGACAAGGTCTGAGGTTAGGCACCATACTTGGATGACCTCAGACCCTTAACATCATTAATTTGGTGAGATTAATTATGAGGATAACATCTTAGGTGATGACCTGAGACCCTTATAACATCACTCAGTGGTGATAAGGTCTGAGGTCAGACACCATACTTGGATGACCTCAGACCCTTAACATCATTAATTTGGTGAGATTAATTGTGAGGATAACATCTTAGGTGATGACCTCAGACCCTTATAACATCACTCAGTGGTGACAAGGTCTGAGGTCAGACACCATACTTGGATGACCTCAGACCCTTAACATCATTAATTTGGTGAGATTAATTATAAGGATAACATCTTAGGTGATGACCTCAGACCCTTATAACATCACTCAGTGGTGATAAGGTCTGAGGTCAGACACCATACTTGGATGATCTCAGACCCTTAACATCATTAATTTGGTGAGATTAATTATGAGGATAACATCTTAGGTGATGATGTCAGACCCTTATAACATCACTCAGTGGTGACAAGGTCTGAGGTCAGACACCATACTTGGATGACCTCAGACCCCTAACATCATTAATTTGGTGAGATTAATTGTGAGGATAATATCTTAGGTGATGACCTCAAACCCTTATAACATCACTGTAGTGACAAGGTCTGAGGTCAGACACCATACTTGGATGACCTCAGACCCTTAACATCATTAATTTGGTGAGATTAATTATGAGGATAACATCTTAGGTGATGACCTTAGACCCTTATAACATCACTCAGTGGTGACAAGGTCTGAGGCCAGACACCATACTTGGATGACCTCAGACCCTTAACATCATTAATTTGGTGAGATTAATTATGAGGATAACATCTTAGGTGATGACCTCAGACCCTTATAACATCACTCAGTGGTGACAAGGTCTGAGGTCAGGCACCATACTTGGATGACCTCAGACCCTTAACATCATTAATTTGGTGAGATTAATTGTGAGGATAACATCTTAGGTGATGACCTCAGACCCTTATAACATCACTCAGTGGTGACAAGGTCTGAGGTCAGGCACCATACTTGGATGACCTCAGACCCCTAACATCATTAATTTGGTGAGATTAATTATGAGGATAACATCTTAGGTGATGACCTCAGACCCTTATAACATCACTCAGTGGTGACAAGGTCTGAGGTCAGGCACCATACTTGGATGACCTCAGACCCTTAACATCATTAATTTAGTGAGATTAATTATGAGGATAACATCTTAGGTGATGACCTCAGACCCTTATAACATCACTCAGTGGTGATAAGGTCTGAGGTCAGGCACCATACTTGGATGACCTCAGACCCTTAACATCATTAATTTGGTGAGATTAATTATAAAGGTGACCTCCTAGTTGATGACCTCGGACCATATAACACCACTGTGGTGACAAGGTCTGAGGTAAGACTATTGACAGTTTAAACAAACTTCATTGCGACAAGACTTCAGAGTTAAAACGTCATATGACAAACATTCAACAAAACGAAGTGAAAAATCCTCCTGAGAGGTTGCCATTCCAATTGTAAAAATATAAAGATACAAGTTTCATATGTTCTTCAGGGAGTACAAACAGTCAGGGTTTACAAAATAAAGCTTCACAATTAAGCCTAAGGATTAGAGGGGAGAGTGCTGGCATCCTCGGCCTGATTTTCTTGGCCAATATTTGTCACCTCGGCCCCATCTTCTTTGTGGTCAGCTCCTAGCTCAGTACAGTCCAGTGTGGAAGTCTCTGCAGGTGCAGCAACCTCCTCTTCAACCTCCTGAAGTGCTTGGGCAAACTGAGGGTCAGCAAAACCCAGGCCTATGAAGTCAGAGGCCTTCAGACTCCCTGCCTCCTTCTCTTTGGCAGCCGCTCATTTGACAGTGGCCTTGATACCTCTTTCAAGGTATTCAAAGCCAAAGCTCACAAACTCGTCTGAGACTTTGTAGTCAGCCAAAATCTCCTCAGAGGCATTTTCAAGGGCCGCCTTCACCGCAGAGTCGACCTTTTGCTGGAGTACATCATCTTTGGCCTTCAGAGCCACAGAATGGTCCTTTTTAAGCTTGGAGATCTCTCTCTCCAGCTCCTTCACCTTCTTGTCAGACCCATTAAATGCAGACTTCAGGCGGTCGACCTCTGCATTCAGAGAGTTCTGTACTTTCTCGGCCTCTTGACCCTTCTAGATAAAGGGTAACTTCCTCAGAGTCCAGTTAGCGAGAAAATGCATGGCAGCCAGGCCCTGCAAATAATATGGTCGTGCATATGAGTTAAAATTCAAATCAGAGGTTACACTGAAGCAAAACAGAAACTTGAAGTCATACCTGAATTGACCTGTGGAGGCCGAACTCAATTAGCAGAGGTGTGTTCATGGACCTGCAAAAATGCTTATCAACCTCGGTCATGGCAGAGCCGATAGCATCCAGAGCCTGCAGACTGTGGCCTATGATGCTGTCATTGATCTTTAGTTGCTCTATACGAGCCGCCAAAGCATCTGCAGAGGATATGGGGATGGCAGAATCCTCGCTTTTTTTCTTCTGCCTCTGATCTTCAGGGGTAGGATCGCTAGCACCTCTCTTTTTTGTGGCCTGAGCTTTTGAGGTTGAAGGAGGAGGAGGAGGAGGAGCATTCAGACCTACCTTCTTAGCAAGCTTGGTCAGGCTCGGTGCTGCCATTTCCCAGAGTTTGTCTGATATTCCTTTTGAACGATCTGCAAAAAAGAAAAGTCTGAGTTAGAAGATCAGACATGCATAAACTCAGAGGTATAACTTGAATGAAAAAAAACTTACCAAGCTCTGTAAGAGGGCTTCCCCCTAAACCAGTCTCAGAGAGGTAGTGGGGGTCTATCAGATGCTCAAATTTCACGAGCAGACCATGCATGCCCTGGTCCTGAAGGCCCTTGACCTTCTGATAGTTTTGCAGGCTCAGACCAGGGTCAGCCTTGGCAGACATTGTGACCTTACCCCATATTAGGGGCATCCTCGGCTCTAGCAGGGAAGAGGGAGCACATGGACCAAATTCCCATGGCCCACAAGCAAAGAAGTATCGAGGCTTCCAGTTATGGTTGGAAGTCTGAGTTACCTGGAGCATCTTCTTCTCAGGCTTCCGAGCTACAAAATGATAGTAACTCGAATGGTTTTTAGCAGATGAAGGTACATAACATCCTACAAAGACCTGGACTGGAAGGTCTGAATGGTGAACAACCCTTTATAGGACTATGGCCCCAATTATGACCCTCCAGGCATTAGGTGACAATTGAGAAGGGTCCAAATTGATGTAGGCTAAGATGGACCTAATAATGGGATGGATGGGCAAGCGAAACTCTAACTTGAACATCTTCTCATACAAGCAGATCTCACCATCACGGTCGTGGTAGGCCCTCTCTTCCCTCAGAGGTCTCCTGAGCTTTATGGAGGGGCTTATGGAGTATAGATATCTGAAGCAAAGAAGGTCTACCTCAGTAATGGTACTCTCGATCTCGGCCGCCTCAGAGACGTCGATATCACTTTTAATGTCATCATCGTCATTGTCTAACTCAACGTCGGCCTGAGCAGACGTTGATGGATTACTGGGGAACCTCTGAGCGAACTCAGCCCCGGTAATGGCTGACAGGGGAATGACGTCAAGTATTAGTGGGATAGCCACACTCGGTGCAACAATCTCAACCCCCGAGGAAGAGGATGTTGTGCTTGAATTTTTATGGGATGAGGCCCGAATAGAGACCTCGGCTTGATCAAGGGCCTGATCTTGCTGAGTTGAGAAGTCCATGGCCTCTTGAAAAGAGTCCACAGACATAGGGTCTGAGGTGGAAGACTCAGACTCAGACATCGGTTTAGGTTCAGCAGGGACCTCTGCTTGGCTAACTGGTTCCAACGGTTCAGGGTATACTACCTTCAGGGGTCGTGGAAAGATGGGTCTAAGAGGGAATTCCTGTGACCTACGAGCCTCCTCCTGAGCTCTTTCTATTTGCCTAATTTTCTCTAAAGCCTTCTCTCTGAGAGAAAGGAACTCCTCAAGAAGTTGGTAAAGGGGTCTGAGCATCAGAGGCAGACCCTACACTTACAACTCTCCTAAAATAATAAACAAAAGCTGTTTTGTTTTTTATTCAACTAAAGATCAAACTATAAAACCAATGGAAAAACTATTCGCCAGAAAAAATGGAGCCCTCGCCAGAAACCTAAGAGAACTCGCCGGAAAATGCAAAAGTAAGAAGATTGCAGGAAAAATGAAGAAGAAAGTGTGGCAGAGGTTACCTGAGGATGAAATGGTGAGGAAGAAGGAAGAAGACGCAAGGAATCACCACCAAAAGCTTCGAGCAAAGATCTTTCTAGAGAGAGAAACTGATGCAGAAATGAATCAAGCCAGAAATGAGCGAAATGGAGAAGAAATGAGGGAAATAAGGTTTAAACCCTTAAATATGGAGGCACGTTTTCCCAAGGCCCATCATTGCCTTGGGAGCCCCAAAGGACGGCTGACAACAGATGCTTGCCAGACAAGCCACACTTCAGCAATGGACAAGTGTCAAATGAACATTAGCCCATAGAAGAAAGACCTCGGAGGGGAAGTGATCTCATAGTCACCTGCTCTCACATGTAACTAAGGGCTGGGGGGTGATTGACGTGTCACCTCGGCTCAGGGACACCAGCCTCGGTCGAGATTATGGCCGACGCTGGAAGAGCCTTAGATCGGTGACCAGTAGCCTCAGACATCAAAGGGTCGGCCTTAGTCGACATCACCACCAACCCCTTCAAGGGGAGACTGCATAAATGAGAAGGCCAGCAGTTCGAATGATAACCCGGGTAATGACAACCTCGGCCGTGGGTAGGCCGAGGTTACTAGGAACCATACTACTACCAATGGCGACCTAATTAATAGTTCAGTCGATGTTCCACACATGCCAGCCTAACCTCGGCCCAAGCCGACCTTTCCCTGCCTCGGCTTCACTTAAGCTGAGACCTTCATGGTTCGTCTCGAATTGAATGAGCAGCTAGTCCTCATCAACCTTGGCTTATCCCAGGCCGAGGTTACGACCAAGCACGAAGGCCGAGTACTAATTGACATGTGGATAAGGACACGTGGATACAAATCAGTTATAACAAATCATTCCCCACACGTGGGGGGAATACTTTGTCATCATTCCCTACATGTGACAGTGATAGATGTCTTCTTCGGATTGACTAGATCAACCCACACATGCTCATTGCATGCATAGGGGATACATTACACCCCCAAGTACTATATATAGAGGTCATCCTCTACCTTGCAAAGGATCCGAAATTAGCAACCCTAGCTGAAACTCTGTCTAAACACACAGTAGAGAGAGAAAACTTGAGAGATTGTAACTATGGCCATTAGAGCCCTCATACAGTGATACATATCATACACTTGCACAGTGGATGTAGGCCTGATTGGCTGAACGACTTATATTCCGGTGTGGACCCTCTTCTCCTCACCTCCTGCTGCTATATATATATATATATATATATATGCTGCCATTGTTAACATTGAATTGAGCTCTAAAACACCTTGAAGGGTGGTGCTGTTTCTAGCATCATCATTTTGAATGAGATAATTGTCCAGTTCGTAAAAAAAATCTTTAAAAGACGGCATTGTTTCACTAAAGAATTTTTGTTTTTAGAAAAAAAGTGCGCCTTAAGGGTTTTACCAAGAATGAGGCGTAGAAAGCTTAAGGCGGGGCGTTTCTCCCGAGCATCAAGCCTAGGCGGAGCCTAGACGGATTTTTTAGAACAGTGATTTACACTATTAAATATTTTTAATTTCCAAACATAATGTCATTTTAATTATACGTCAATAAAAACTAGAAAGGAGAAGAAATTCAGATTTAAGAAAAATTAGATTTGAAATTTCTCGGATGTTATCATTTGAACAAAATACATTTCCTATTGTATATAATTGACATAAATTTGAAATCCTACATCATTGGCATTTATAACGGAGAGGCGGGGCTTAGAATGGTTGTCGAAGAGAGACGGGACAACATTTTTACTCTATACGTGGGGTTGCATTTTAACGCATGAGAGAGGCGGATTTTAGCAGTGGTGTGTGTATGTAAAAAAAAGGGAATCTTAAATATCCAAACAAAAATTATCTCAACCACATTCAAGTACCAAATAACTTATAACTTTAAATAATGCTCAGATTTTAAATTCCAACATTTTTCCCAAATCAGAACAAAATTTAGTTTGATAGCAAAAAATGAGTCAGAAAAAAAAAAACTTTAATAACATTTTTCTGAAGAGTATTTCAAGTACGTAAACATAGTTAACCACATATCAAAATGTTTGGACATGACACACAATTCATTTTGCTTTTAATAGGATCCTCTTTAAGCATAAACATAAATGAAAAAAAAATTAATATTCGTATACGGGACTTAAATATCCTTAATTGTTGAATCCAATTAGAATTGATTATATCAATTTGAAACTTGGCACATAGTCGGCATTCCAAATGCCAAAAAGTTGTGCTTGTGAGAAGGTTAACACCGAAGAGAGGTATCACTAGAGGCCTGTATAGATAGATAGATAGACAGATAGATGGATAGATGGATGGTGGAGAGAGAGAGAGAGAGAGAGAGAGAGAGAGATGGTGGTGTCAATTGAACATATATGTAGAGAGTGATTTAGAGAAAAGGCATTTTGGGTATTGAAATGTTTAGGGACTAATTTTATAATTAAAAAGTTAAAGCGTCATATATCTTTAACATAAATATTAGCTAACGGCCAAAAGATAAAGTGTCCTATATCTTTAACATAAATATTTAGGGATGGTTATAAGTCTTACATCAAATGGCCAAAAGAGAAAACAAACATTAAAAATGTCTTCTAAAGTTGAGGCTTCACAATATCTTCCTTCACAAAGATCTCAGATTCTTTGGCAAAGGGGCTCAATGCGGATTCAGTCTTCTTGGTCGGGGGAGTGGGGCTTTATATTTTACTTCAAAAGTAGAGGCCTCAACAGCTTCACCCTTACTATTGCTTCAACTATTAGAATTTTCCATGATAGAGTTGGGATCTTTAGCAAAGAGACTGAAGACATCGATTTTAGGGAAGAGCTGCTAAACCTTGGCCTTGCAAGCTTTAGAGATTGAAGAGTACTTCTGGAAAATAAATCTTTGATAATCCTCAGAGCTCAGATAAGTATCCAGTTGGTCCTTATCACAAAGTCCATTTGTCTAAGAAGTTTAAGGTACCTAACTTGAAGTCTATATAGCTCCTCCTCCAATTTCAGGCCCTCGGTTATCATATAGTCTCTCCCGATGCTAAGGTTTGAGATCCCGTGCTTCAATAGACATATGTCCTCAATCTCATGCACTAGTTTGTCATTTTCACTTTGAAGCTTAATCACTTCATCTTGAAGGGCCTCTACAAATCCCTATACTAGATCAGGGCCTCAGCATTAGCCTTATCGGCCTCATCCAATGAGTTTTGAACACTAGAGAGTAGGCCCGTGTTTCTACCGGATCGGATCGAAAAATGCCTTTTCGAAAAAATTGTAATTTTTTTAAAATGAAATAATTATTTCGATTTTCAATCCAATTTTTCAAAAAATAAAAAAATGAATTCAAAAAAATTTAAAAATCGATAAAAAAATTAAAATTCACTAAAAATCTAGAAATTTTGGAAATTCCAAAATTTAAAAAAAATAAATTTAGAATTTTCGATTTCTTGAAATTCTCATTTTAAAGAAACAAAGAACAAGGTTTGGCTCAACATGTAAATACATGAAAAATGTACCCATTTTTTCATTTGCGTAGAGGTTGAGAGGAGAATATCCTTTTATAAAGCACTACTTTTGAACCCCCATCCTCTTCCAATCAATGTGGGATATGAGAAAGTTTTAAAAAAATAAAAAAATCAAAATATAATTTGAAAAAATTTGGGAATGATTCAGAAAAGTCGGATCGACATTGTTTCAAAAAATAGGATCGAAAAAATTAAAAAATCAAAAATTCAGAAATATTATGATTTCCAATCCTTTTTTTAAATTGGAAATCAAAAAATTGAAAATCAATAAACTAAAATTTCATTCCAAATTCAAAATAAATTGAATCGAAAATCGAAAAAAATACAACCCTAGTAGAGAGCTGTGAAGCACTATCCATAATGGATTTCTCATTTAGAATATGGGTTTTATCTAAATAGTTAATTTGATCCATGAGGCTTACCCATCCATTTTCCAGATCAACCATCTTAAGCTACTGATTGGAGATCGCCTGGTGAAGCTCTATATTCGCTAAGTTCCCCTGCTCACCCATCACTAAGGCTTTCTTTCACACCGTTTGATCCTCAATGGCATCGACTAGAGCTGTCAACGGGTCGTTTTAATGGATTAATGGGTGAAAACACCCTTAACCCGTACACGACCTGTTAAGACTAACGGGTCCAATGATAATACCCAAATACGACCCGCTAATATTAACGGGTACACGACCTGAACCGTTAACACCTGTTAATATTAACGGGTCTAAACGGGTAACGGGTTGGGTGACCCTATATTACTCGTTAATACCCGTTAGTCTTCATGGATGTAATATTAGTTCGGGTGTAATATTAGTTCGGGTTGGGTTATAATGGGTGTAATATTAGTTCGGGTCACACGACCCAATAAAACCCGGTACCACTAACGGGTGATAATGGGTATAAACGGGTTTAATCGTGTAAGAGTAAAAACCCAAACACAACTCATTATGATAACGGATATACCGTGTTGACCCGTTAATGACCCAAACCCGATAAGACTAAACCCATTAACTTATAATTTCGTGTCGTGTTATCATGTCGTGCCTCATTTTACCAAGTTTAGCATCGACCATGAGGGCCTAAGTCAAATTTTGGGACTAAAATACAAAAAAGATGTAAGAAGAAAAGAAATTATGCAAAAAGGATAATTGAAAATATACGGAAGTGCGAGGTTACCTTACCGAGGATGTGGACTAACTCTTTAGATGTAGTTAAGGTCCGATGCCCCTCAGTGCAGACACCATCTAATTACTATTAGTCCACGGTAATTGGTGTTAGAGCTTCCACAACACAAGCATAAGAATTCCTCTCTTTACAAGATGATGACCAAGTATACTTATCGCCCCGAGAGATATCCAAACTTCATTGCTCCACCTCAGTAGGCTCACTGAGCTATCCAGAGACCTTGGGTGAATCCCAAACTTTTATCCTCTCCATTGATGGGGACCCCTCATGAGACGTCATAAGGGTAACAACCACTTTATTCCCCTTCACTTGGGGACTGTCAGACTTGTGAACATAAACTTTTGAGACCCGAGGCTGCAAGTCCCTTAGAATAGAAGGTACACTATGGGTTACCCATAGGACCTACTAGGGTCGGGTATCGATCGATTTGGTCGGTAAATCGCCCATACCAATACCAAATCAATTTTCATATACTAAGACCAAAATTACCATTTTTACCGTACGGTACAACCTAATGTAAACCAAACCCAAAACCAAACCATGTGGTTTGCGGTAAAACCGCGGTAAAATCATTTTTTTCGCTAAATTCCAAAATAAATATGACGTGTTCAATTTTTGAAAAAAAAAATCAAACCAAGAAAAAATACTAGGATTTCATCATTTTATTTAGTCAAATTAATTGACCGAAAACAATAATGATCATCAAAATTTAATACTAAAACAATTGGCCTTCTCATTAGATATGACCTACTTAATTGGGAACTTAGTAAATGGGAGGTGTGTGTATTTATAACCAATGATATGATAAAAATCTCCTTTATAAATCGATGTGGGACTTTTGGCATTTCACCAAATGCTTTCACCTTAAGGCAAGAGCATGAGCTGGCTGTGCACTTTACCAAAATCCCTTTAATTTTTTTTCTACTTTTCTTTATTTCAATAACTAATGCCCCCATGCATTTATTTAAAGGAATTAAAATCGGTTAAAATTATTTACCACATTTGTTTGTTTACCAAATTATTTACCACATTAAAATCAATAACTAGTTGTGTACTTTCTTTCTTTGTTTACCACATTTGTTTATCGCATTGAAATCAATAACTAGCTGTGCCTTTAAATTTATTTCTTTGTTTACCACATTTATTTACAACACAAAATCATAACAGTATTTTCGGTATACTCAAAGCATTAATTCATATAATTTTATATTTAGTCAAAATTATTTATTTTTTTGTTTATTTTGATATTTGTTATGATTTTGATTATTATAAATTCAAAGAAAAATTACACGACTATTAAGTTAGGTATATTATATCACAATATATTTGATATATTATCATGGTATTTTTATTATTTCATGTTTTGTTTTTTTAAAAGAGGCAATTTTAGTAAATCTATTTTAAAATGTTAAACCAAAACCAACCACAAAAAAATCGGTAATTTCAATTTCGGTAGTTTCGATTTTCGGCAAGTAAAAAATGTAAACCAATACCACCTTTTTCTGATACAAAATGGTACGATGCGGGTTTTTACTGTACCACGAACACCCCTAGGACCCACTGCCCCCGACGATGCTTACAATAAGGGCTTGGTTTTTATAACCATCTCCAATAATGGGCTCCTATTCGACTCGTACCTTTACTTGGATTCAGTCACCATCTTCATAGAAGGTACCAAAATCTCCATAACAATGTTGAATTTTATGTGCTTCATGGCCTTAAACATCATCCCCTTTTTCACAAGGGGGAGCATAGGCCAAATTTAATTGGAGTCTAGCCATCATCCCCTTTTCACATTCATCTATTGAATCATCAATAACTCGGAGTTAGTAACTGAAGTCTGAACGAGGGAAAAAGACAGAAAAAGAAAAGTTTATCATACTTACTAGATGAGCAGTCAAAGTCCAGAACAACCACAATCTCCAGATGCACTCTAATTTTTCATTGGGGGTGAAAAATGTGTTTTTTTAGAATATTTGGATATGTTTTTTTGGCATATTTAAACAAAAGAATGCTTTGGAGTCTTGGTTGCAAAGAGCTGCCCATTGAAGTGACTTATTTGGAATTATAAAAGGGGTAAAAAAGGAAAAAAGAAGGCTTGCCAAAATAAAGGATGACTCGACATGCCCCTGGCCTACTTATCAGCTTGTTAGGTCAGGTACATGACTTTTCATCTTTTTGTGTCACTCTTCTTGCATTCTCCAGAAACGTTGATGGTTTAGTTAGTCTATGGATGAGGATATAGACGGGTTGATGTCAAGTTGAGCTATTTGATTATGTTTGTTATGTAGTTAGAAGATTATCATTATGCTCATGTCGCGGGTCCTTTACAGACTTTTTTCTTATTGACTTTTATGATAACTAGGCTTAGAGTAGATCTTTCTTCTGAATATAAGAAATTTCTTCCTCATGGAGGATCTGACTGAATTACTGAGAATGATTCTGGGGCATTTGTGGCAGCGCCGCTGACCATCTACACATCCATCTCAGTCTGTCTGTGAGCCTGGGTTTATACCTGGGGATTATTTGAAATGATTATGGAATAAGGTATTTATGAAGTTTCGTGCCGTGGAGACAGGGAAGAGGTGGCTTGTGATGTTTAATGCTCTAGAGGATATAATTTTGGTTTCATCCAAGTTGATCAAGGCATATTATCGCACAAAACACATAAGGGAAGTGTAGTCAGGATTGGGATTCCTGGGGTCCTCCAGGGGCTGGAAATAATGATGAGGTGGGTTTGTCGAGCAGTTAAAACGGGTCTTATGAGAATAGGGGGAGGGGGGCATTTTGAAATATGTTTGCTTTTGTATTGGTTTGGGGAGTTTGTAATGTGTTTTGTTATTTTTTATCCCTATCGCTGATGTGTCACTTAATCGTCATGCTTCGTATTTAATAAAATAATGGAATGATATTTTTTGACATATTTTGTTGTACATTTGAAGAATCTCTTTTGTTTGAATTATCTATACTGATCGTTAAGGCATACATAATCCTATTGTTCATTTAAATGATGAGAGAGACTAATGTTCTCGGTAGGAGAAAAGAATAACATTTTGTGAAAAAGAAAGGAGTGCCAAAAGTATTTTTATAGGTTGCCTACGTACCTCCGTGGGATTTTAAAAATTGTGAGTGTTTCTTTGGAAAGGTAATTTCTTGAGAGGATCAGGTCCTACGTAGTTCTGAGTACAGAGGAAAGAGAATTTTTTTAGAATATAAATGAGGTGAGAAGATTCGTAGCACAACGAGAGTTTGGACTAGGGATAAAATTTCTTAAGACAATCCACATTGATTGGATGCGCTATCTCTTCTCCATAGAGATCTATGATACTAACGACACCACATGACATACTTTTTGTTACGATGTAGGGTCTGCTCAAATTGGGCTTGAGCTTCCTTCTCGAATCCCAAATGGGTTCTATGATTTATTTGAGGGCGAGATCTCCTTCTTGCACACCGCGTTCTTTGACTTTTTTTATTGAATAATCCCACAATACATCAATGGTACCTTTTTATATGATATAATGCTTTTAATCATCTTTTATCTAAGAGTACGAGTTCTTCGTAATAGCTTTGCTGCCATTCTTCTTCACTTGCCTGACTTTCGATCATGAGCTTTAGGGAAGGTATTTTAATATCGACATGTAAGATTGCATTCATTCTACATACTAGGGAGTAAGTTGTAACCCTAGTGGGCATTCTAATAGAGGTATGGTAGGCCCAAAGGGCATATGGGATTCGGTCTGCCCAATATCTATAAATTTTAGTTATTTTGCTGATGATGGTCGTGATGTTTTCATTGGCATCTTTGAGAACCCCGATGGTTTATAGTCGGTAGAAAGAGGGCTTGAGCCTTTATATTGCATACTCGCCAACTATTTTTGTGAACTCAACTTTAAAATGGAGCCCATTGTCTGATACCAGCTCGTGGGGAACTTTATAGCGCGTGATGATGTTTTTCCTTATGAACTTAACTACTTTCTTTACATTCAACACTGTGTATTACTCGGATTTAACCCATTTCACGAAGTAATCAATGGTGAGCTGGATAAATTCATGACCGTTTGATGCCATGGGAGTGACTTTATTAATGATGTCTATGCCCCAAGTTGAGAAGGGCTAAGGAGAAGTCATGTCGTACAACTCTCAAAGAGGCAAATGTTGAATATTGACAAACTTTTGGCATTTAAGACACCTTCCAACTTAAGCAACATAGTCTCGAACCATGATGGTCAAATAATATCCTTGACGGATGATTCTATTAGTAGGAATATAACGGTCATATGGGGTTTACATTCCCCACTGTGGATTTTATGTATTACGTCTTTGCACCCTACCCTTGTTGTTCAATGTAAGTGGATTCCATTGAAATTTCTTTAAAGAGTGCCCTGTCACAGATGATATATTAAGCAGCCTGCCTGGGAAGGGTCGCACGGTCTTTCTTGTCAGCATCCTAAGGATACCTAACATTCTTGAGGAGGCACCAAATGATATAATACCACAATATTATTATGTCTGGATCTTCTTCTTCTTCTTCTTCTTCTTCTTCTTCTTCTTCTTCTTCTTCTTCTACGAGCTCAATGTGGTAGCAGTGAGTGGGTGCTGCCTATCTGGACTAAAAAGGGGACCATTGTTATCCCCTCAGGCATATCGACTATTAAGACCAAGGTTGCCAATGCGTCAGCTAGGTTGTTTATCAAATGAGGAAGGTAGTAGAAGGTGACATCTTCAAATTAGGAGATAAGCTTTTCGAGGTGAGCATGTAAGGGTTGGTGCTTTTCATTTTCAAAAAATTTACCCCACGATGAGAGTTGAATCCCCATAGACATCAATGCACTTGATTCCTTCCTCGAGGGCGATCTTGAGCCCTACGATACATAATTTATATTCCGTTATGTTATTAGTGCAAGAGAAGTCTAATTTGATGGTGAAAGCAATGTGAGAATCATTGGGAGTGATAAGGAGTATTCTAATACCATATCATTTCTTATTAGTAGCTTCGTCGAAGAATATCTGCCATCTGAGCTCTTTGCGAGAGTCATAGATAATGTCTTTATCTAGGAATTTAAAAATCTAAACCTTGGCTCCCCTCATGGAATTGTTGATAAGGTAGTCCAAAATGGATCTTCCTTTTATTGCTTTTTGACTAATATACGTGATATCGAATTCAGCCAATAACATCAACTATTGATCCATGCGACTAGACAAAGGAGGATTATCTAATATGTATTTCGTCAAATCCATTCAAGGATACTAATTTGATAGGGGAATGGGAGCATGTAATAATGGAGCTCCTGCATGACCCAAGCGACACATGCTTTTTATAGTGTGGTATAGTTCACCTCATATCCCATTAGATTTCAACTATCATAGTAGATGGCTCTCTATTTTACGTGATTCTTTGATGTATTGGGCTAACATAGCCCAGCGGTGTCTGTGACAGTGAGATATAGGAAGAGGGGGATACTTACTGCAAAGGTGTGAGCACCGAAGGTCAGGTGAGGCATCGTTTGATTTGTTCAAAGGATTATTGACATACCTCATTCCAAACTTGGGCTTAATCCTTTTGAACAAGTTTGAAGATGGTCTTACAAATAGAGGTTAGTTGATCGATGAACCTACTGGTGTATTAGAGTTTGCCTATGAAGGAGTGACCTTATTTCTCCACCCTGGGCGGGGGTATTTTGAAAATCGATCCAAGTTTAGCGGGCCTGCTTGGATCTCTTTTTTGCTAACCACAAAGCCGAGGAGTTTCCCTTTTGTGACACTAAACACGCATATCCGTGGCTTGAGGCGAATCTACCACTACCACAGTCGTTCAAAGAATTTCCTCAAGGTAGGGATATGACCTTCCCCAGTCTTATACTTGATGATTACATCGTCAACATAGACATCAACTTCCTTGTGTATAATATCATGAAAAATGGTTGTAGTTACCCTTTGGTAGGTAGATCCAATATTTTTTAGACCGAATGCTATGATCGTGTAGCAAAAGGTTCCCCATGGGGTGATGAAGGCAGTCTTCTCTTAATGGTCAGGATGTATCTCGATCTGATTATATTTATCGAAGCCTTCAATAAATGATTTGAGGGCATGACTAGCAGTGTTATCGATAATCATCTTAATGTTGGGTAAAGGGTAGTCATCCTTCATAGATGCTTTGTTAACATCTCAATAGTCGATGCACGTGCGAATGTTTCTTCCTGATTTTAGTACAACGACGATGTTTACATGCCATGTAGGATATTAAACCATACAGATGAAGATTACATTCAAATGATTTACCACTTAATCTTTGACCTTGAGAGACCACTCCATCCGGAGCTTTCTCGACTTTTGCTTGACCTGATTACTTTCTAGGAAGGTAGGGATCTCGTGTTGTGCAATTTTTAGGTTAATGTCGAGCATATTACTGTAAGACCATACAAAGATGTCCATAAATTCCTTTAGAAGTTCTTAAAATTATAACTGCTCATGCACATCAAGGGTGGAACGCATCCTAATATCACACGGATCGCTACTAGAATGGAGATTGATAACAATAAATTTGATATCAATTAAGAATTATTTGAATGTGATTATGTTGTTTAGTTTTTTTGCTTATTGAGACCAGTTAAGAATTATTCATTTATTAGGTCATTGTAAGGACATAATTTCCTTACTTCGTAGTTTATATAGTGTATGTCGTATACCGCTACAATCGTCGAAGAAGTTCACGTTCATCGTTCATGAAAACGAATCCGAATTTTAAGTGTATTTAACATGTGCGCGACACGAGGTACAAATTCATATAGAATGTATTTAAGTTTCGTAAATGTTTTACTTGATATTGGGATATTCTTCGAAACTATTTTTATCAAACCGAGGCATTTTTTCTAAGTCGAAATTAATTTTTTAAGACCTGTAGGCGAGATTTTTCAAATAATATTTTTTCATTCATTCGTTCAAATGACAAGGCAATGTTTTTCAAATGACATTGACATGTCAGTCAAATGACTGATTTAATGACATCACATGTCATTTGAAGGGTCGTTTCTTGTTTGCTTCAAACGACCACGTACTATTCTGTGTTTTTAAAGGTCGTTAGTAACGACATCTAATGTCATTCGAACAACATGACAATGCCATTCGAATGATTTCTAACGACATGCGTCGCCTCAAGATTTTTGTTGAGCTATAAATACTTATTTTGGAGACCTTTTTCATTAAGACTTTGTGACATGAAAACTGCTTTTTGGCAGACTTTTAGTCTTCAGCTTTTAAGATTAAAAACCTAGTTTTTGATTCACCAAAACATCCCAATCCTTTTATGAATCAGTTGTGGAACCCAAAATACTTCTTGGAAGTTTATCTCTGTCGAGTGCCATCTCTACTGCTGCATTGGTAGTTCTTGCGGCAGCTGCTTGCTGACGACTGCAGTCATTGAGGTTCTCGAGGGGATCTTTACTGGTTACTAGTCTGCAGTCTGTGTGAGTTTTCTGCGAAAAATTCATTGCATATTTCATTGTGTAATTATAAGTTGCGATTTGCATCATATAGTGAAATAAAGTTTTTACCCAAAGTTTTTTTTCCTGAACCTCAATTTGTGATTGTTTGATTTGCATATTTGATTTATATCACATAGATGCACGATTAGGGTTTAATTAGTTTGGATCAAAGATTTACTCTAATTAAATAGGTTTAAAATTGGAAATTTACGAATTAAATAAATAATAGATATCACGTATTTTATAGTCATTTTCATCAATTTTCTTATTAGAATCAGGACAATTAGTATTAGGCACAACAAGATACTTGAAATAATAATTCATTTAATTGAAAGCATGAGGACCTCATCAAAAGTGGCCTAATTTATAATTACATCATTGGTAGAAGAAAAAGCAATAGGCTCTGGTGCTTTTTGAAGGGGGTGAACATCAGGGTCATCTTGACTTGAGCATGCTTGATAGGGATGGCATGTCAGTTGGAGAGTAATTTATTAGTAATTGTGATCTTTTTAGATTGGTCAGATGGCCCTGCCCCCATGTGGATTATGCAGAGATCCAACCTCGACCTATAGAGGTCTAACCGTTCATCATCGTCAGTGCCTTGAGAGTTTTTTATGTTTTTCACAGCTTTGGTGGTTAGAGGCTCCACCTCATGCTTTTGTTCTTCACCCCAATTAACCTCCTCTTTAAAAAAGATCTCCAGTCTTGGCTTCATATTTTTCTCCACGGGGAACCCTACTTAACAAATCTCCCATTGAGAGAATATCCTGAAACCATCTTTTCTTTTGCCAAGATTCTCTTTCGATATAGCTGACAGAGTGCTTAGAGTTTGTAGAGGGGGCTTGAAGGTAATCCTGAGATTAGGGATAATTCCATAATTGGCAACAGTGTCGGAGATTAAGCAATCGAGGCAGCTCAAGCGAGGCAGCTTGGCGGTGCAACTCATACTTTAGCCTGTTGTATTAGTCATATTGTATTTCCGTTTATGTTGATTGTAAGCTATAACGGTTGTAATGATGTAACGAGAATAATAATGAGTTTTAGTGTGAGGTCAAATGGTACTCGCGAGAGACCAGGCTTGGCGGGGCCTGGGAGAGCTTTCATGCTCTATCAAGGGACCTCGCCATGGGAACTTTAGAGGGACCTGGTTTGGAGGATTGAGAAGTGAGGCACCGTTGGGGCTTGTCTTGACCATCTTAGATACACCTGGTAAAAACACCGAAGGACCCTGACCATGGAACCTCGGGCGGAGTAGCTTGGAGTTTCATCGGACATTGAGTTGTGAACCAAAAAACCCTCTACTTAATGTCACATCCACTGTAGGTGATGTCACTAGCCAGCTAAATAATGTCAAAACTGCACTTGAGTAAACTACCGTGGTATTTGGGGCTGTCAGGTAGTTGGTGAGCCACATCTGCGACAACAGGCTCCTGACACACAGTGGTTAGGCAAAAGGTATGTCTTGGCATTTAATGTTTATGACGTGGAGACAACTAGTGCATCAGGTATTTAATGTTGCGACATAAAGTATGAGGGATGTCTTTCATAGTCATAAATGACTGAGTTGCCTCGGGGATGGTATGTGGGGCTATTTAAGGACCCCAACCACCTTTGAGGAGGGATGTTCCTTTTAAGAGTCAAGAAGTTATTGCTAGAGAGAATTATTACAAACCAGAGGGTTTCACCCACCCACCATTGTCATTTTTATTACGAAGCTTTTAATACGTGACAGAGATTCTTGAAGGTGTTTGGTGTGTTTCTACCTGCCTACCAAGGTGTATCTAGGGTGCTTACTTCTCTCTCCCTCTAGCTGAGTTACTTCTAAAACTCCATTACTACTTTTCTGAGATATACACGAGAAATTTGTGAGTTTAAATCGAGCTTCATCTTCATTAGGCTAGTGTTGGCATGTTCTATTACTAATTCAAAGTTTTGGGCTAATTAACTTATCATTACCATACTTAAAAGGGGTTACGCCTCCATCTACGATCTAAAGTACCCTCCTACATTTGGCGAATCTGCTGGGGAGGCATTCTCCTAAGTAAGGAGTATGGCGCAAGATAATGCTACTCGAAGACTCAACTTTGATGATATCCAGCGCAATGAAAAATAGGCTGCGAGGGAGCAAGAGGCCCAAAGGTATGGGGCTCCTCGAGTAGAGGTACCTCCGATTCCGACGACGTTAGGTGTTCCAGGGGCAACACAACCTTCCACGAGCGCGGGGTTGGGACCTGCCCAGATGGCGCTTCTCATGAGCAAATTTTATGAGTTTTTGCAAACCCCAGTAGCTTCAACTATGCTGTGAGGATTGGAGGCTAATGCTTTCGTAACACCAGGAGTAGCTCCAACAGCCCCACCAGGTGCAGGTATTGCAGGAACGATCCCAGCAAGCGTACCCTCTGTTGTGAATCCAGTAGTGGGAACCTCTGGAGTTTTAATGGCACCACCGGTAACATTTATTTCAGTTCTAACGAGCGCTCAGCCCATGGCCCCGCTGCTGGTTGCCCCAATAGCCTCGCCCATGGAAGAAATGAGAAAAGAGATGTAGAAAGAGATATTGAAGTTCATGCGGGCTTCCCCGCAATCAGCCTACGAGGTGGCTTCGGCTTATGATGACTTCTGAACACCCTATCCTCAAGCGTATAACGATGAGCCTTACCCAAAATATTATATTCCCCCTATCTTTGAAAAATATACAGGGAAAGGTGGAAAACCGAAGGAGCACATTAAGAGATTTATTGAACACTTGGGAGCACATTGCAATGATAAAAAGCTTAGATTGAGGGAGTTTTCCAAATCCCTAATCGATAAGGCATACACCTGGTACTCCCATTTAACTCCCAAAATCGTTTCTACGTGGGAGGAGATGCATGTATTGTTTGTTCAAAAGTTCTTTCTGGCAGAAGATGAGTTCACCTTGACCCAACTCGATAGGGAGAAGCAGAGACCTGTGGAGGAGGTGGTGGCCTATGTTCGAAGGTTCATGGAAAGGTCCCTCGATGTAAGGGAGGAGGCCAAAGAGTCCAAGTTATTACAAATTTGTGCCGAGGGACTGCTTCCTGAATACATCTGCCATCTTATCAACGAGACGCGCGAGGGGACTTTTGCGACATTCTTGAATGCAGTGAGAAACATCTCTTTGGTGGTGCGACCCAATCCGGTGGTAGTACCCATGATGTTCAGGCAACCGATGCAACCCACTGGGGGGAGGTCTCAGCCCCCACGGGTAGGGTACGTCGAGGGGGAAGATAGGATCAAGCCACCAAAGAGGGACAACAAGAGGAAGTTTGGAAGAGACAGAGAAGACCCGCCACCGTTGCCTTGCACGATAGAAGAGGCTGTGAGTTGTTATAACGCGATAGTCCAAAGGGGAACAGTTTATGAACCAAAAGGCATTCCTATGGAAGAACCTGATGCTGCAACAAAGGCGGATCCTAAATATTATCAAATCCATCGAAAGATCCAGCATCCGATAGAGAGCTGTTTCACATTAAGAAGAATCATTGACAAGTACATGAAGGCGGGAACGTTGCAGATCCCCCCACAAAATGTTAGAAACAACCCCCTACCAGTGCATGGGTCCAATATCGTGGTGGCCTATGACGAAGGAAAGGAGTACGAGAAGGCTTTAGAAATTTGCCCCAGGGGAATGGCTAACGTTGTGTTAGCTTACGATGAAGCAAGCGCCAAGTATGTGGAGGATGTATATGATGCCGAAAGCGAAGAGGTAAACCCGACCTTAGAATATGGGGCAGTTTCAAAATCCCCAAAGTTAACTTGGTTCTTCGACCACGTGGGGGTACCGAAGGAGATTAGGCTGGAGATAACCCAGGCAATACTTGCTATTGTGAGGAAGAACGTAGTCCCTTCGCTGAGATGGAAGGGCCCCATGGACAGGTTGGTGAGAAGGTTTCTGTCAGAGGTAACCTTTAGCGATGTAGATAGAGCTATAAGGTTCCCTCATAACAGGCCATTATATGTGACTGCCAATGTCAACGGAGTTAGCTTCGCAAAGGCTCTCATGGATGGAGGAGCTTCCATCAATATCATGCCGATCAACTCCTTTCACGCGGCCAATATTTCGGAAGAGAGGTTAGTTCCCATGCCTTTGGTAATTTCAGGGTATGATAACTAATCTTCTAAATACATTGGGTATGTTAACGTGGGGATTGTGATGGGAAATTTGAGTTCCCATATAAAGTTCCACGTGATAGAGAGTGCAACTTCCTATCATCTGCTGATAGGAAGAGTGTGGATGCACAACCAAGCGTAGTTCCTTCTACGTACCACCAATGCGCTAAGGCGAATATCAAGGGGACGGAGGTAACTATCAAGGCTACAAAGAGGCCCTTCGCTATCAAGGAGGCACACTTGGTGGATGAGGAATTTTATACTGAGTTGGAAGAAGATGTCCGGGTCCTAACGAGGAGGATGGAGGGGGCCTGGGTTCCCTCAATCAGAGAAAGGATGGGGCCCGCGAATGGGCAGAGTAAAGAGGTTGCGAGTGGCACGAAGGTAATAGCCGAAGAGGCTCACCAGGTGGTCCGTCGAACCCACGCATCTCAAAATAGCTTGGGGACAGGATGAGTCCCAGGGTGGATTCGATGGAGCATGAGGTCCAACGACAAAGTGTGCTGAGTCGGTTCTCAGGAAAAAGGGTGGCCGAGGCTTCTAGGGAGAAGAAGAGGAAGGCAGTCACCGCTATTAGCAGACAATGCAAGAAGGTCATTACTGAAGAGGGAAAGGTGGCGTATCGCTTATAACGGTGTGAGCGAGCGGCCGAGGAAGATGATGATGAGGTTGACCCGATATACGAGTGCTTTCTGGTAGATCAATTGGGACAATATATGGTGATAGAAAATTCCAACATACAGGAACTTATGGAGGAAGTCGCCGAGGAACCAGATTACATGACGGATCAACCAAAGCCCCAAGCACGAGAGTTAGAGCAGTTGAACCTGGCAAAAGAAGGAGAGGATCCAAGGATCTCACCAATAAAAAATGAGAGGCCTTGGTCGAATTGGTTCGGGAGTTTATAGATGTCTTCGCGTGGAAATACACGGAAATGGAAGGGATAGATGAGGAAGTAAGCTGCCACAGGTTGAACGTAATGCCTTAAGCCATTCCAGTGAAATAGGCAACAAGAACGTACAAGCCCGAGCTGGACCTGAAGATTAAAGAAGAGGTCCAACGCCTGCTAACGGTAAGGTTCATCGTACCAATACAACACCCACTCTGGCTATCCAGTATTGTCCCAGTGGGAAAGAAGGCCAAAAACCAGATAAGGATCTGTGTGGACTTTAGAGATTTGAATAGAGCTTGTCCTAAAGATGAGTTCCCCCTACCCTCCATCGATAGCCTGATAGACGCGATGGCTGGTCATGAGATGTATAACTTCATGGATGGGTATGTGGGGTATAATCAGATCAAGATGGACCCCTCGGACGCAGAGAAAATGACATTTAGAACGCCGTTGGGTAACTTCATATACAGGGTGGTGCCGTTCGGCCTCAAGAACGCTGGGGCGACGTACCAGAGAACGATGATGGCCATCTTTCATGACTTCTTCCACAAATTTGTAGAATTCTACGTGGATGACTTGGTCATCAAATCGAAGGAGGAGGGCTCCAACCTGAGCGATTTGAGTAAGGTGTTTTCTCGTTGTAGAAGGTATAAGTTGAAAATGAACCCGTTGAAGTGTGTTTTCGAAGTGACGAGTGGGAAATTCTTAGGCTTTGTGGTTGATCGACAAGGGGTGCAAATGGACCAGGACAAACATCGAGCGATCTTGGAAATGCCAAGTCCTAGAACGGCGAGGGAGTTGAAGAGCTTCCTCGGTAAAGTCTCCTACCTTAGGAGATTTGTGCCTGGGTTGGCCGAAGTAACACACCCGCTGATGCAGCTGTTGTGAAAGAGCACGGAGTTCAAGTGGGAAGAGGTTCACCAGGAGTCTTTCGCTGGGTTGAAAAAGCTGCTGGTTTCACCACAAACCATGGCCCCCCCACGAGCAGGAACACCGTTGCAGTTATATCTCACATCTACCACGAGGTCCGTCAGAGCTTTGCTGGCACAGGAAATTGATGGGCAAGTACGACCAGTCACTACCTCAATAGAATCGTACATGGGCCAGAGATTAGACATAACAACTTAGAAAGACATTGTTTAGCCTTAGTCTTTATAGCACAAAAACTTAGCCATTATATGCTGTCTTTTACAATTCATATTGTAACTAAATGCGATCCTATTAAGTATTTGTTGGCAAGAACTATATTGATTGGCATGGCAGCTAGGTGGTTCCTCATCCTCTTGGAATACGACTTAAAATGTGTAGTTCCTCGCGCGATCAAGAGCCAGGCGTATGCCGATCTATTGGAAATTTTTCCATCAGGAACGTTTGAACCACCTAAAGAAGACATTCCAGGAGATGACCTACAAGCCAATTATCTGGATGCAACTGAGGAAGAGTGGACAATGCAGTTCGATGGATCTTCGGCAGGAAAAAAAGGAGGAGCAGGGGTTATTCTTTTAAAAGGAATGGAAGAGATTTACCTTTCCTACAAGTTAGATTTCCCTTGTTCCAATAACGAAGCAGAGTACGAGGCGTTAGTGCTGGGGCTGCTGGAGGCTCTTCGAAGGGGAATTCATTCACTCTGCATTAGGGGTGATTCGAACTTGGTGATTCAGCAAGTAAACGGAGAATATGCGTTGAAGCATATGAATCTGGCACCATACAGAACGATCATTCAGAGGCTCCTCAGCTAGTTCCATCGAACTAAGATCAAGAGACATCCCAGAACGATGAACCGCCATCCAGATGCGTATGCAACTATTGCACAGAAAATGGTCATGAAGAACGATACTACTATCGTCACGATCCAACGAAGAACAGCTCCCTCGGTGGTACAATTAATTCTACCGATGGAGAAGGACGCTGACTGGAGGGGAGAGATTAGGATGCAACTGGAGTCTAGCGAAGGAGCAATGGGGCTAAGAGAGTTGGCCCAATATTTTACAACCCAGGGAAATCTATACTTCAGAAATGCAGGGGGGTGGTTATCAAGATGTATTGGCCCAGAAGAAGAAGTGCGAAGGTTGAAGAAAACACATGAGGAGCACCGTGAAACAACTGAGGTACCTCTTTATAGGAGAATTCAAAGAGAGGGATATTTCTGGTCTAGAATGAAGGAGGACGGGACCGAGCTACAACGGAAGTGAGATAAGTGTCAGTTGTTTTTTGAAGCAGCTGAATGTCATTTTGTTGAAACTCAAACGGACTGGAGGCAACCATATATCGAATTAATTCAAAATGGAGTTATCCCAGCAGAAAAAATTAATGTGATAGGACTAAAGCGAAGGGCCCCAAGGTTCTATATCCAGGAGGGGCAGCTCTATCGAAGGGGATACTTCAACAGGCCATTGCGTTACATCATGAAGGAAGAAGTAGCTGAGGTGCTCAAATAGGCGCACGATCCAGCTCACGTAGGAGGGGCCAAGTTGTATAATCAGCTGATGAAGTTGGGGTATTATTGGCCAATGATGGAAAAAGATTCTGTCGAGTTCGTTCGAAAATGTAAAGCTTGCCAACTACATGGGAATATGATCCATGCCCCATCGGTGGACTTGCACTCTCTGGCAACGCCTTACCCTTTTCACACTTGGGCATTTGACTCGGTGGGGGCAATACATCCTCCTTCGAGGGGGAAGATATGGATACTAGTTGTAACGGAGTGTTTCACAAAGTGGGCCGAGGCAATACTACTCAGAAGAGCAACGGCTGGGGTGGTGAGCGACTTCATTAGAGAATACATTATTTGTCATTTTGGGATCCCGAAGGTTATTCTCTCAGATAATGGGACGCCCTTCGTCAATTCAGAAGTAACAATGCTCACAGATAAGTACTCCATTATTCACCATACCTCAACGGTGGCATACCCAAAGGGAAACGGTCAAGCCGAAGCGACTAACAAAACATTGGTTAATATTTTGGCCAAGGTGATGGAGGACTTCTCAGGATCGTGGGACGATAAGATACCAGCTGTGTTATGGGCTTATCGAACAACCAAGAGGAAACCCACGGGGTGCACTCCGTTCTCACTTGTTTATGGGGCAAAGGCAATCCTTCCAGTGGAGCTAGAAGTTCCCTCTGCCCGATACACCTTACGTAGCAGCATGCTCCCTCATAATAGACACGTGAAGTTGGAAGCGTTAGACGAACACAGAGATAATGCGATGCAACACTTTCAAATGTACACAAAATAGCTCTCCAGGGCATATGATAATCTGGTGAGGCCCAGAAAGTTCGTGGAGGGAGACCTCATTTTCAAAGTAGCAGTGAAGCACATCAGGGGGCTTCCTCTACCGAAGTTTGCAGCCAATTGGGAGGGACCTTTCGTTGTAAAAGAAGCTCATGACTCAGGCTATTGCTTAATTTCTAGAATGGAGGAGGACAAGCCATTCAAAATTAATAATAAATGGCTGAAGGTTTATCATGTGTAGACAGTTAAGTTTGAACCATGATTGTAAATAGATTTTGTTATGAATATAAAAGTTTTAGTTATGACTTGAATAGAATGAAAGAGTTACAGAAATATAAAAATTTGTAAAGCAGTTGTAACATACAGACGAATGGGAAAATATGCATTTTTCATTCATTTGTAAACGATAGAGCATTACAAAATTGGGAACTACTGCCCAAGAATTACATAAAAAGAAGCAAGAGGAAGATATATATACAAGTGTTGACTAGCCTAAGAGGAACCATAGGTCTGAAGATGAGAAAAAATCTCCACGAAGGCCCGAATAAGCTGTAGTGCAAGACTGTTGGGCATTGATGGAAACCTCCAACCTCATTTGTACTTGTGCACGTTGGATGAGGAGTCTTTCTCGTTTTAGCTTGGCCAGACGCAAAGCCTCTTCGACATCATCTACCTCCTTATCAACTGCTTCTAGAAGGGGTGCTATTTCGGCCAACCTGGCTTCCTGAGCCCGTTGGTCCTGCTGATGCTTCTGCAATAATTCCCTCTGTTTGATCAGTTGATGGATCTTCAAAGTTTTTAAATACGATATAAGGCAGTTAAAAAGGAAAACCATCACGACCCAACTCCTTCAAATTGCCAAGAAATTGGTTAAGGAGTGGTTTAGTAATGGTCGCGGTGGGAGTGCTAGCAATTTCTGCAACAACAATAGCCATGACTTGCAGCCTATAACTCATGACAGAGATGTTGGAACGTAGGCAATCCACCGAGAAGTTTTCAGGGTGGTGATTCACAAGTTGCTCGATCACTAGTCGATGAGTGGCAGACATTTGGGGAGAATGTTGAAGCACCATTGAGCAAAATGCATGAGGAGCCAAATTTGGCAGAGGAAGCTCGCACTCGGATTCACTCTCCGCTGTAGCACCGGTCGTGGAACCTTGGTCAGCATGATCAGAATCTTCTGAGATGGCAGGTTCCCGGTGAGGTGAGCCAATAGGCGAAAAAACGGGTGGAGAGGTCTCTCGCGCAACCTGAGATAAGAAAAGTAATGAGTTTATGGAAAAATCTTAAAAAGTGTTTTCATTGTTAAGTCACCGTTATAGGTGGAGTTTATGAAAAATCTTAACAAGTGTTTTCATTGTTAAGTCACCGTTATAGGTGGAGTTTATGAAAAATCTTAACAAGTGTTTTCATTGTTAAGTCACCGTTATAGGTGTAGTTTATGAGAAATCTTAACAAATGTTTTAATGGTTAAGCCACCGATATGGGGGGAGTTTATGAAAATTCAAAAAATACAGAGAATTAGAAAATACCTCAGTCACGGCAGGAGCCAGCACGGGAGTAACTGTGGCAGCAATAGGGATAGGAACCGTTGGGGGCGGGCTCGTTACCTCAAAAGCTACAGCGGGATCCCCGGTTACAGAAGCCTCAATGGCAGGTAAAACTCCCTCACCAACATAAGGGACCAAGGCCAGCATGGGCGGTTCACTGGAAAAAGATGATGGACTCCGAAATGAGTCCCCAACAGGGGTGGGTGCAGAAAAACCACCACGAGGGGCAAAAGCACCAACCTTGGCCTTATATGCAGGCAGACCATCAAGAGAAGATGGAGCAAGGATGGGAGAAAGCTGCAACATGAAGCTAAGTGTTAAAAAGGAGGAATAAGTACAGAAAAAGGGAAAAATACTTCTGGGTGGTACTTACCTCGGTTATGGCACTGAAAAGGGGAATGGCGGTCAGAGGTCTCGCCAGCATCGTTGGAAGAAGAACGTTAACTAACAGTGAGGACACTTCAACCTAGGGCACCCAAGATTCAGCATGATAAATAAATAAAGTGGTGAGATTGAAAGGACGTTATACCAAATAAATTATAGAGAAAATCATTCCTCGGGCTCATTTTCTTCAGCCAGAACAATAGGCAGAAGAAGATCGGATGGAGAGGATAAACTAGAAGGGATGGGGAGAGTTGTCTCTGGTCACGAAGAGACGCCCATAGAGTCAGCACCACCATCACCCATGGCAACATCTCTTGTGTGTTGAGAGGCTGAACGACGGGTATAGGTAAGCCCGGTCATGGGCGAAAGAGAAGAAGTCACAACGGGTGGCGAAGCACCAAAATGCCC
Source organism: Sambucus nigra (assembly GCA_949130495.1). Classification (NCBI taxonomy): domain Eukaryota; kingdom Viridiplantae; phylum Streptophyta; class Magnoliopsida; order Dipsacales; family Adoxaceae; genus Sambucus; species Sambucus nigra. Next base: position 679,351,110 of record OX422211.1, read on the forward strand.
CCCACTAAAGGGCTCACGGGGGGGGGGGGTAGGGGGATTGACAATTTCTTCTTCAACCTCCTGCGCCAAAGTTACCAAAATGCATAAGCAAATGCTCCTTTTCCTTAAGAAAATGGGAAATGATAATAGAACAAGTATACATACCTCAGATCTACCAGGTGAGGAGGCAGGAGATAAGTGCACTTCAGAAGTTTGTCTCCTCTGGGACTTGGTACCCAGAGTCTTCTTTCTCGTTCCTGATACACCAGGGCCACTACCTCGAAGAACGTTTGAGCTTTTTCTCCTCTTCGTCGTGGGCTCGGTGGGATCAACAATGATCGCGGGGAAGGTTTCCGGTGGAGGAACAACTGGAACACGCTGTTGGAACTCAGCGTTTATGCGTGCCACCTCAGCTTGAACTTTCCTTCTCAACTCCTCAGCTCTCTCCGCAGGTATAGGAGGAGGAACAAAGGCAATGGGGACTGCCTCCTTGGGAGTTTGAGATTTAGTCTAGACTTGGACATGGAAGAAGTCCCGCTCTTTGCCTTCTGCCCTGAAGGTTCATCGGTAGCAGCTTTGGTCGAAGGGGCAGCTTTCTTAGAGGCTGCAGCACTCTTGGGTTTGGGCATAGTAGTGGGAATCATGGAACAAAGGGGAGGAAGCTCAGTGGGACATGCCTTAGGGGTCTTACTCATAGGAAATTCAACCCCAAGGATGGAGTTACCCTTCAAACCCAACTCCAACGCAGAAAAGGAAAGGACTAGAGGGTACACTGGATCCCCCTCGATGAACTCGGCAATATCAGCCAATTGTTTTGGCCAGTATCGTGTAGCGAACAGAGAGGACACATCCCCTTGCCTTTTGTTATTGGGAATAGTTACTCGCCCAGCCATTGCAGAACTTATTCCCCAGGCAGCGGTAGATGAAAACAGGGAGCATGCCTCGCTAAAAGAAACCTTGGGGTTTGATGATTGAAAAACTGGGCGAGGAGCCCCCTGATCAAAACCAAATTGGCGGCTGCATCGATTAGGATTGTAGTGCTCGTTAGTATATCCCCACTCGGTATAGGAAGGAAGATACCCGGGAGAGAACATAACAACCATGACCAGCGAAGGATCTTCAATATCTGCGCCTACCTCCACTAACCCGGCCTCATGTTGAAAAAAGTCACAGTTGTGAACAAAGATGTCCTCTTCGTAGGGTCTCATAACAAAGTCCTCAAAACGATCAATCACAGGGATCAACTCCTTTCGACTCAGTTTCTTATAATAAAGGTAGGAGCGTGGGGGTAGAATTATTTCCCCAAAAGGAGGACGGTTGATCTTGGCCGCTACGGTAGGGAAACGAACATAGAGGAAGCACGTCAGAAGGACACAGTTGGCAAAATTTGCCAAGTTATAATGATCGAGTGATCTTTCCATGTCGAAGAGGTCTTGTCGAGCCATGTATAGAGAGATCCCAAGGCTATTGAAGCCAGGGGAAGCTTGGTACCTCAGGCCAAACGAAGGGATATATTGATAAGGTCCCTTTGGGGCTAATCGTTGGGTTTTCCCGGTAAAAGGAAACGAGAAAGAATGACAAGGATGTACGCAGGAAGTTCCAGCGATGTACCTTGACCAGGGGCACCTCCAGATAACTACCTTCAGAACAATCCTTAAAGAAATAATTGATAAGTGGGGAGAAAGTGGCCTTGTTCGATGAACTGGTGCAACTTCGGCATATTCGATCCAGGTCCAAACGATCAGCAGTCTCCTAGGCATCCAGAGCCTCATCAGTATAGAGCTCGTGGCCTGTTGCTTCGAGGCCCAGGAGCTCACATACATCTTCCAACGTCACTGTGAACTCACCCCACGCAGCGATAAAGGTATGAGTAGTAACATTCCAGCGAGACACCAGAACGGGAAGGGCAACGTTATTATTGGAGAGAGTGAACTCGCCAAACCACATGGCCCGTTGCATCCCAATCTTGGCGAGCGTTTCAGCATAAGAGCTCTGCATGTGGGAGTTCCATGCAGCAAAAGTGGCAGGAGAACCCCCGAGCGCTTTTAAACTCAATATGGGACCACGGGAAGTCCCTTCGCTCCAGACGAAATAGGAGAGTCCCCTCGGGAGGAAGAAAACCCCATTCAGTAGAAGCTTCGTCTTCATCACCCAACAATAGAGGATCAAACTTAGAAGAAAAATATACCCTCTTACACGCACCAGTAAAATCATCACCTTCTCAAAAAATAGGTGATCGACGATAAAACCTTAGTTGTTCTTGGCGAGCAGCATCCAGGGTGGTGGCAATGGTAGAGGTAGTGGGCGGAGCACTGGCGGCAGACGCGACAGGATCGCTTGAGGATGCCATGGAAAATAATGATAAATTAATGGAAAAGCTTTGAACAAGAAGGGTTTGAGAACGAGAATGGAGAAACACGAGCACAAGTGGAGATAGAGATGGTAATAGAAGAAAGAAGTCATGAGGTAAGAGCTTAAACAACAATGGAGTTCTCACGGTTTCTTTTCTCTCTCTAAAAGACAATGGAAGCTTGAAGATGATGAAAGCAAAGTAAGAGAAAATAGAGGTTAAGTGTTGGGATATGGACGTTTGAAATTATTGAGTTCGGCGTTTAGATTTCCCCACCCTCGCACATGCACGGCCGCCTATAATCATTTCACGTGAACACGTGGCATTTCGGGAAGTACTTTGGCAGTTGAAAAGACATCACCACATCATTAATGAAGTGACACATAGAGAACAGAAAGCATTGCCTTCTTCAACAAGTAAGTTTTGGCCCCAAAAGATTTTGTCAGACATATCCATTGAACTTCTAACGAAGGTGATCCCCTAACGGTTCAACAAAGCTACGACGTCCCCTCGCCACATGTCTCATCATTTTTTGAAAATCGCGAAGCACCACGGGGGAGAATTTCATTTACCAGACGTCCAAACGAGTATTTGAAAAAGGTTAGTAGGCCTTTCGGGAGAATTTCAAACATTAGAGCTAGAACGGTTGGGGACCAGCACGAGGAAAAAGCGACGATGTCCCTTCGCCCAAGTCCCAATGAGAATGGCGCTTCGTCTTAGGTACATCGGGGAGAATTTTAATTTTTCCCAATGACTATATCGCTGCGGTTCTAACGGGAAAGGAGAGACAAAATTTCTTATTCACAGATTGAGAACTATATTACGCAGAGCAGGTTCATCGGATTGAGAAGTTTCGTTCAGACATTTCTTGTTCCAACAAATCTCTCCACAAAGGGGTAAATATAGAGGGGGCTTGAAGGTAATCCTGAGATTAGGGATAATTCCATAATTGGCAACAGTGTCGGAGATTAAGCAATCGAGGCAGCTCAAGCGAGGAAGCTTGTCGGGGCAACTCATACTTTAGCTTGTTATATTAGTCATATTGTATTTCTGTTTATGTTTATTGTAATCTATAATGGTTGTAATGATATAACGAGAATAATAATGAGTTTTAGTGTGAGGTCAAACGGTAATCGCGAAAGACCAGGCTTGGCAGGGCCTGGGAGAGCTTTCATGCTCTATCAAGGGACCTCGCCGTGGGAACTTTAGAGGGACTTGGTTTGAAGGATTGAGAAGTGAGGCATCGTTGGGGCTTGTCTTGACCATCTTAGATACACCTGGTAAAAACATCGAAGGACCCTGACCATGGAACCTCGTGCGGAGTAGCTTAGAGTTCCATCGTGCATTGAGTTGTGAACCAAACAACCCTCTACTTAATGTCACATCCACTATAGGTGATGTCACTAGCCAGCTAAATAATGTCAGACCTGTACTTGAGTAAACTACCGTGGTATTTGGGGCTGTCAGGCAGTTGGTGAGCCACCTCTGCGATAATAGCCCCCTGACACATAGTGGTTAGGAAAAAGGTATGTCTTGGCATTTAATGTTTATGACGTGGAGACAACTAGTGCATCAAGTATTTAATGTTGTGACATAAAGTATGAGGGATGTCTTTCATAGTCATAAATGACCGAGTTGCCTTGGGGATGGCGTGGGGGGCTATTTAAGAACCCCAACCACCTTTGAGGAGGGATGTTCCTTTTGAGAGTCAAGAAGTTATTGCTAGAGAGAATTATTACAAATCAGAGGGTTTCACCCACCCACCATTGTCATTTTTATTACGAAGCTTTTAATACGTGACAGAGATTCTTGAAGGTGTTTGGTGTGTTTCTACCTGCCTACCAAGGTGTATCTAGGGTGCTTACTTCTCTCTCCCTCTAGCTGAGTTACTTCTAAAACTCCATTACTACTTTTCTGAGATATACACGAGAAATTTGTGAGTTTAAATCGAGCTTCATCTTCATTAGGCTAGTGTTGGCATGTTCTATTACTAATTCAAAGTTTTGGGCTAATTAACTTATCATTACCATACTTAAAAGGGGTTACGCTTCCATCTACGATCTAAAGTACCCTCCTACAGAGTTCAACTAGTAATGGTTAGTAACCTATAACGCAGGGGTAAAAATCTTCCTTCAAAATTATTAGCTCAAGGATCTCTTATTGATGGTGACTCAACCCTATTCCGGGCATGAAATACATATTTTTAAACATTTGAACCACGTTGACATTATCATGTGTGTTGTACTCTAGGTAGACTTGGTCTTTAAAATTATCCTCAGTTGGGATGGGAAGTATATCAATCTTAAAACCTAAAAGAAACATGTCATTAACCCCTATGATAGATTTCTAGTATTGGGTTGCTCGTGCCGACACCATCAGAGTTGTCATCATCCCATAGAATAGTGATGACATGATTGTTGGGGAAGAATTTAAATTTTTGGTGAAAGGAATAAGATATACCTCAAATACTGTGGATCCAGGTGTGACCAAGGAGAAAGTTAAATCGGGAATGTATATCGATGACTTGGAACTCGCTTTGAGGTCAAATAAGACAAGATCCTAGTGCGAGTGAGGTCATTGACCTTTATCCCTAGATAATTGAGAGTCCTTAATGGGCAGACGTTCAGAGAGGACACGTTGTTAATAAGTGCTAGTGGAATTATTTTCCCTATGACTTTGAATGAGACATTGAGAGCGTAGTTATGGTCAGGACTGATCTTGGGGATTTCCTACTTAGAGAAGGATACGATCCTTGCTGTAGTTAGAGATCCTACCCTATGAACGACTTCTTTGAGATTAGTATTGGAGAAAACCGTGGGTTCTGTGAGGAGTTTTATCATAGCATTTATATGTAATTGTGAGGACATGAAAATCTCCCACGGAGTGATTTTTTCCAGGGTCTTTTTCAGTTGCTCGAGGATCCTACCTTCTTTGATTATCATTTTCAGTATCAATATTCCTTCAACGACTCTTTTCCCTTTATTTTTACCTGCTGATGGGAGTATCGAATCTTTATAGTGCCGCCCGAATCAAGTCATATGATTTACAGAGGTAAGGAAGAATGAAAACCCAGTATCTTCATCTACCTGGGGTGCGATGGACACCTCATTGATCCCTTATAGTAATTTCTCAAAAGAAATCATTCCGCATAAGGAGGCAGCTGAGTCAGCTTCTTTATTATTTGATTCATTATCTGAGCTGTCAAAATTGTCACCCCATTCGGTGGCAATGATATCATCCTTTCACGAAAAGTTAATGCATTCCACAACCTTCATGGCCTCGTCATACAACTCTTCCCATTTAGCAGGGAAGTGCTAAAAGGAAGGGACTAGATGCCGTTAGAGTTTCAAGATTGTGAGAAACTTGGGAGCATTACATATTTCCTATTTTTTTTATAAACACATTAGACATAACCTGCACAATGTCGTGCAAACTGAATTCTTCCACTGGTACGAACCACCTTCGGATTATTGAGCCCAATTTCGGGATTCCATGGACATGACACTAATCTTATCGCAATTATTCTCTTCGAGGGTTATTTCTGAGGTTAATTTCAGCCTAATTCTTAAAACTAACCTAAGACCTCTGGCAGTTCCATACCTCCCCCTTTTGAATGTGTACGAGTGGCTATACAAACCCTGGTAAGGAGGGATAAGGCTTGGTCAACGGGATTCTCATAATGCAGAAGGCAGGAAGGACAAACCTTTAACGGGTTTAGGTGAATTGGTGAATGAGTCGGGTGTTTCGATGGGCTTAATTATGGTGGAAGGGGAATTCTGGGTTTTCTTTTAAGAGGATGGCATTTTCCCCAGTTTGGTGTGTCGAGAGAGGTTTCTAAGGACTATTAGGCTTTGGATTAGTTGGAGGAGTAATGATACCCCTACTAATGAGGATTGGGATGAAATTTTTTAGATGAAAACACTGATCAGTAATATGCCCGACGATTTGGTAAAAGTTGTAACGGGCGTCATGCTTAAAATTTCGGGGAAGGGGGCATGGTACTGGTTGGGGTTCTAGAGGTTTGATGAGATTTCAAGCTGGAAGGGATTGATAAATTTTGACAAAGGGGGAATATAGGTCTATACATTCCTTTATGACTATATTATGACGACTTTCGAGTGCCCGTCAGGTAGCACGTTAAGAGATGTTGTTGATGGTTAAGAATATAGTATTGGCCGACTTATCATACTTTCAAGGGGTGAACTACCTAGTGAGACTCATTCGGTTCATATTCAGTTTTCTAACTTGGACCCCTTCTTTGTTTTCTACCCATGCCTCTCGAAGGGCTCTGAAATAGGGTTAGTAGTGGCTTCCCATTGAAGTTATGATATATAGTAGGAAGTTCTTCTTCACAATGCTTACCTGTTCTTCTTCTGATGTCCGGTTTGTTACAGTGGTGGCCTTCTCCCTCTATTTTTCGATAAAACTACTAACTGATTTACCCAAGTTTTTCTTAAGCAGTTCCAGGTCTCGACTTCGAGAAGAGTCATGACATGGTGGTAGCTGATTATGTGTACGATTAGAGGTCTGCTGCCATCAAACTTTTTGATATATGGCATTTTGAACATCTCCTACAATTTAGCTTTAGGATAAGAAGACATGTGGGTGTAATCCACGTAGTTCCCTGAGATTTTGACTCTGTCGAACTTCTTAGACAACAACTTGAGGTCTTATTTGACATTGTTTAACTCTTTTTCTTTGGGATCGACAGGAACAAGCATGTGAAGACTACCCCTGACTGGGCAAGATTTAGTGTCGGCAACTGAGTTAGTGGTGGCCCGTTAGCAAGTGGGGAATGTCGGACATGTTAATACTCTTTCGTAACCCACATAAATTCTGGAGCTTGTGTACCCATAGCACGGGGGAAGATGGTATTAGGCTCGAGAGCCTAGGGAGTCTGAAGCCTATTTCATTGAATCTCTTGGACCTCTACTTGAAGATTGTCAATCTTAGCACTAATCTGAGCAAGGACTGCCATCAGATCTAGCTGGGCATTTCCATTCTGGTCAACGGTCTCCATGAATAACTTTCAGAGGAATTGCTTGATTCAATAGAAGCAACAAAGGAAGCAGTGGAGCTCAAGGGTGGCTTGATGGAGGATCTGAGCCAATACAGATCCAAGCTAAGGCTCGGTATGCGATCTCACCTAAGAGGGAAAAATGATTTTTGTGTTTATTTAAATATAAAAGGGAATTTTTGGTATTTATATTATTTTTAAAAGGGGAAAAAATTTTCTGGCATTTTTGAAAAAAGGAAGAAAAATTGTTTGGCATTTTAAATAAGGAGAAAATATTTTTGGTATTTCTGAAAAAAAAGGTGGAAAGGAAAGTCCTCGGTGTAATTATTATTATTTGGTTCCATTTGTGTTATGTTCCGCCCAGGGTTCAAGTGAAATGTCGGACGTGACCCGAGTCTGGGAAAAGATACGACGGTTTGACTTATTTCCAGACTCACGGATAGGGTCGTATTTTACAAATGGGCAAAATAACACAAAAATTCGAGTGGTAAGGCGATCCAAAATTTAGATAAAGTTTCACATTAAAATCGGCATACTAGGTATGAGTGTCCTAGGGCATACGTGTATATACGGTTGATGCGTTGTAGGTTTAGTGAAAAGGTTCCCCCGTGACATGACTTCTACGATATAGCTCTTGCCTATAAGGGTAATCATTCATAGGTATGTGTGAAAAATCCATTTGATATACCTGAGTTTCCGTGAATTGCCTCACGATATACCTCGTGGAGACGGTACGTGTGAGAGCGAGTTCGATGTACTCAATGTTCGTGAACGAGTTCCCTGCTATATACCTCCCGTCGTGAGTTCGATCAAGCGATACGATACGGGAGAACCATTCGATATACGTCGAAGGTAATAGGCAAATGGAAGGTGAGAATCATATTGCTTAGGTTAACCGCGCCTTGGATGACCGACACTCATCACGAAGTGATCTCCCAGTACATGATAAAATTTTAGTCAAAGTTCAATGTTCAAGTGACGTAGGGTGCAAGAATGCATGAGTTTAATTAGTATTTTATAGAAAGTTTTATGTATGCTAAGTGAGAGGAATACTACAATTGTGAGGTAAATCATGGAATATACCCGAGTAGTATGAAATAAGGGGGATAAACATGGAAAGTAAAACTAGCTAGTATGTACACAAAGCATGGATCATATGTAAATCATGATGGCATATATAAAGTATGAGGCATGTGAATATACTCGAGTGATTGGGAAATATGTGAAAAGTGAGGTTGACATGTGAATATGTGTGAGTGAAGAAAATATATGGATATATATAAGTGGGAGAAATATGAAAGTGCCTGCTAGTGAGACTAACCATGGATATTTACAAGCGGTGTGTGAAATATGTGAGCAACATGTGGTTGTGCACAAGTGAGGAGAATATGAGAGTGTGTGCTAGTGAGATTAAGCATGGATATCTATAAATGGTGTGAATCATATGTAAGTGTGAGTAAGTGGAGTTAACATGGTAATTATACACAAGTGAATAAAACATGAAGCATGTGATAGAAAAGATAGTATACACATATAAATAATAGTACAGTAGAGATAAGGGTATAACCACCATGATATGAACAAGGCATATATACAACATGTAAGTCTGAGAGTAAGAAGAATATACAAGTGGAGGCACATATATGGATGTAGAAAAATGGAGAAAGGGAGGGAAAAGGAAACAAATCCCATGTGAACTAGAGTTTAGTCCTCTAATAATAAGTCCCCAGCGGAGTCGCCACTGTGGACATTCGGGATTCCTCTGGTGCAGGCTCGCCCCGAGAGGAGAGAAAAGAGAAAATATCTTAGAGCGTGTGGGTATTCGAGGATGAAGGTCATCTTTCCTTCACTCATGTGATCTTCGTTGGCTAACCTCGAATATAAATAGGCCATCATAAAAAGGAGTTAAAAGATAGAAAATGGAGGTGTCAACCTATTTTACTCAAAACAGGCAAAAGAATGCAACTATCCTCGAAAGGATAACATCAAAGATAAACTCATGCATATGAAACCAAATGAATCGAGGGTCCGGGGACTAAGTTATGGAATGGGAAGGTGTTAAGAACCCAATCTGCCCTTTCGGCCTCTCACAGGCTATGGTGATATTCTCCTTTTGTTTCAAGATATGACTCATATGTATAACGTGTGTGGTGTAAAAATAAGTGATGTGTGGTGTAAAAATAAGTGGGAAAAATAAATCTCTCTACTCACGCCATAGGAAGGATAGAGAAGAGTCATTTTAAGGAGTATACAAAAGAAAGAGAAATATGAAAATATGATAATAGTGATCACCGAATCACGATTCACTATAATGAAGTGACTGTTCACGTCGAACAGTGACACTAGTATGTAAGCGCAAGACTACTAAATACGAGATTTATACAACATAGTGTAATGAACAATATAATACACAATTTTGATAATAACTCAAGATGTTTACATAACTGAAATAGTAATCAAAGTCCACGTAGTTCGACATATCACAAGGGAGGGGTTTAAACCATAAAACCAAAAGTAGAAATCCCCTTAGTTGATTTTGAAGAAAAAGAGCACAAGTGTAAGAATGTACGAAAAGTGGGGAAATTTTACTTTGGAGTTTATAGGTGATTTTTTTTGGTTTAAAAAAAATATATTTTGTGTGTACTAATAATAAAAAAGAGATTAGTTGAGGTAATAAAGTGAAATAAAGTAAAAATATATCAAAAGTTAAGTAAAGAGTAAATGAGTAACACTAATTAAATGAGATGTAAAAGGGTAGAAGTAGACCTCATATAGAGCTTTGCTATTAATTTTGAAATGGTATATGATAATTTTATGGTGGTTGAATGGTGGCGGTGTCACGATCCCAACCCAAAATAGTATTAGGGAACGAGTGTCTTGACATGCCACCAAAGAAAAAAATATTCCAATTTAATTGTTTCCTTAAATAAATGCAACGGATGTATTATCACATGGTTATGAATCGTAAAATACTGAAAGTAAAGGAATTACGTCATCAGAGCTTTCTAAAGGAAACTTCATATATATTAAAAGTAATAACGATTTACAACTTAAGAGAAAATTTAAACCTTATTACAAGAGAACCAGACATGCTCTAAATAAACATTTTACAAAAAGAGCTCTAAAAGCTAAATCTTCAATATAGTCCATTTTCGTTCCGTCCGAGAGCCTAAACGTTTCCTGAAAAATGGTTATTTATGCAACATCAGCTAAAATCCGAATGAGGTTCAATCTCCAAACATTTTAGGGTTTTCTGAAAATAGATACCTATTCAAGTCAAAAGAGAAGGCATATACCTATATGGAGAGGAACTTGCAGGAAATAGATATATATTTTGAAATGATAGTATATATATCACAATTGGATAGCTCAGAATAAGAAGAATGCAACAAATCAAATGTGATATCTTTTTCTTTCAATCATATCATTTTAATGGCCAAGTACACTCTGATACCGTATTCTTCTACCGTATTATACCCCGGTAATTGAGGGTCAATCGAACTAGTTCGTCACAACGCCTTATTTAGGTCACACCAGCGATAACCCAGTTGGGAAGGTCAGTCAGTAAAGAGGTCCCTTAGGCCGAATCAGATTTTCAATATTCAATATCCTTTTCAATAATCATTTTAATCGGTATGTTTATATGGACAAATATAAACATATCACAAATGAATCAATCATCGGTATCACGTGAATTTTCAGAATAAAAGCAGTTCACAAAATATATATTGTTTGCATAATATCATATAATCAAAATACACAAGGAATGTCAGAGTACTCACCCAAAATGGAGGTCAAATTTACTGGTATTGGTCTTTGATCACACGTTAATCTGATAAAGATTTAAGTACACATTCTAAGGTCCAGTTTATACTATACTAACCTCTTCTTTTAAAGGATTACTGAATCCCTATTTGTTAACTTTTAAAACTGATTGATCGTAATTGAAGAATTCAATTCATAGTCTTTCCTCATCAGTCGGTTCCCAGTAGAGATGGAGGGTCACAGGGGCACCACTTAAATACCATCTCATCTAGACAGAACTTCACCGGGCCTGACTTTGGAATTACTTAAATGGTATTCCATAATAACGAGCAATTTCTTTAAAAAGAATCATTTTTTAAAAGCGTATAGTTTCAAACAAGTTTATAAAATCAACTTGGATTTGTTCTAAATTTTAAGTTTTGATTAGTGAATTCTTTATTGTATTTTACCAGCATAACTACTAAGTAAATCTATAAAGCAATAAATTAAAACTATAAAGGGGCATTATAACATTAAGATTACCCTAAGATGAATATCCCTAAGAACTTCTTCTTAAACTTTCTCACACTTTCTCTCACTATTTCTTTCTATAATTCTCAAGGAATTGGTGTGAGTTTCAAATGATCCCCAAAGCCCCTATTTATAGTTTTCCAAAGATATCACGATATTGACACGTGTCCATGCTGACCAAGCTTTTACAATGGGAGTCAGCGTTGACGTGTCGCGTAACGGAGGCATCTTGCAGTCTTATTTCACTGGACTACGACACGTGTTTTAGCTTCTCCTCTAACGACGACACGTGTTTTAGCTTCTCCTCTAATGACGACACGTGTACGGTGGAGGTGTCAAAACCAAGCATGAGGTGTCGAGCATGAGGTGGAAAGGTATTAAGGGTATAAGGGTCATTTCGAACCTGAAGGGCATTTTGGTAATTTCACACCATATATTTGCAATATTTCTTATAGGTCCCTGAAAATATTTTATTTATGAAAAGGCCCCTTTTTATTTTTCATTTTGGTCCCTGAAACTTTCTTTATTAAAACCAAGTCCCTAAAGTTTCATAAAATTACATTTTCTACCCAAAACTTGTCACTTAGCTTAGGATGTGCCATAAAATCTCAATCTAACCCATTTTACCGTTGATTCTTCAAATTTAAAAACGGGACCTGTCATATTAAGAACTCGGAATATCATATATGTAATAATATATCATTATTAGATAGTAAGTGTGACGAAATTGAAAGAGGACAATTATATATTGGCATAAGAAAATGGGGTCATTACATCCTACCCTCCTTATAAAAAGTTTGGTCCCCAAACTTTACTTACATTAATTTCTAAAAAGGTATGGATATTTCTCTTTTATTTCATCTTCCTGCTCCCATGTTGCTTCTTCAACAGAATGATTCCGCCATAATACTTTTACTAGTGGAATAACCTTGGTTCGTAATATTTGATCTTAATGGTCCAAGATTTCCACTGGATGCTCAATGTATGTCAAATCTTCTCTAACTTGAAGAGGCTCGTGACTTAAGATATGTGCTGGATCAGGGATGTATTTCTTCATCATTGAAACATGAAACACATTATGCACACTCGAGAGTTCAGGGGGTAAGGCAATTCTATACGCCACAACACCTACCCTTTCAAGGATTTCAAAAGGCCCTATGTATCTTGGAATTAACTTTCCTTTTTTCCCAAATTGGATTACTCCCTTTGTCGGTGATACTCGTAAGAAAACATAGTCTCCTCTTTGGAATTCTAACGGTCGGTGCCGATTGTCAGCATAACTCTTTTGACGGCTTTGAGTGATTTGAAGTTGATCTTGTATCAATTTCACTTTCTCTGTTGTGAACTGAATCAATTCTGGTTGCAATAATTTTCTTTCTCCATATTCTACCCAACATGCAGGAGAACGACACCTTCTACCATAGAGTGCCTCATACGGAGCCATTTGAATACTTGCTTGATAGCTATTATTATATGCAAATTCTACTAACGGTAAATGATCGTCCCAATTCCCCTTCAAATCAAGTACACACGCCCTAAGCATATCCTCTAAGGTTTGGATGGTTCTCTACGATTGTCCGTCTGTTTGAGGATGAAAAGCGGTGCTGAAATTCAATTTTGTTCCCATGGCTACTTGTAGGCTTTTCCAAAAGAGAGGCACGAATCTAGGGTCACGATCAGAAACAATTGAAACAGGGGTTCCATGAAGCTTAATAATTTTCCGTATATACAATTTAGCTAACTTTTCTAAGGAATGGGTAATCTTAATGGCAAGAAAATGAGCAGATTTAGTTAACCTATCAATAATTACCCAAATGGAATCATTACCATTGGAACACCTTGGTAGCCCTGTCACAAAATCCATGATAATATGTTTCCATTTCCACTCAGGGATTGGTAAAGGTTGTAATAATCCTGATGGTTTCTGATGTTCAGCTTTTACTTGTTGACAGATCAAACACTGAGATACAAACTCTGCTATCTCCCTTTTCATGTTATTCCACCAAAACACTTCTCGGAGATCTCTGTACATCTTGGTATTTATGGGATGAACTGTGAATCTCGAGTAATGACCTTCCTCCAAAATCTGCCTCTTTAGTTGGGCATTACTAGGTATATAGACTCTATTTCCAAACCTTAATATATCATCTCGTATCGTAAATTGAATTCTCTTCCCTTCAATAACCTCTTCTTTAATCTTCTTCAGTTGTGGGTCATTTACTTGTGCAACTTTAATTCTTTCCATCAACGTGGGTTGTATTTATAAGTTTGCGATTATTCCTCCTTCACTATAAATACGTACATCTATTTCCATACTTCTCAAATCTTTCAATAGAGCTTCCTAGCTGGTAATAAGGCATGCTAAATTTGGTGTAGACTTTCTACTCAAAGCGTCGGCAACTACATTAGCTTTCCCCGGGTGATAGTGAATATTTACATCATAATCCTTCATCAATTCTAACCACCTCCTTTGTCTCATGTTTAATTCCTTCTGAGTAAAGATATATTTCAAAATCTTATGATCTGTATAACTCTCACAAGTCTCACCATACAAATAATGTCTCCAAATCTTAAGAGCAAAAATTATCGCTGCTAATTCTAAGTCATGGGTTGGATAATTTTGCTCATGGGGTTTTAACTGTCTCGAGGCATAAGCAACTACTTTTCCATTTTGCATTGGCACACATCCCAAACCATTTTTAGAAGCATCATTATAAATCACAAATCCTCCTGTACCGGAAGGAATAGTCAAAATTGGGGCAGTTACTAATCGATTCTTAAGTTCTCAAAAAATATTCTCAACTTCCTCAGACCATTCATATTTCACCGTCTTTTGTGTTAACCTAGACATAGGTTTGGCAATACTAGAAAATCCTTCAACAAATCTTCGATAATAACTTGCTAATCCTAGGAAACTACGAATCTCCATTACATTAGTTGGTTTTGGCCAATCTAGTATAGCCTCGATCTTTTGAGGATCAACCGACACTCCCTCCTTGGATATGACATGTCCTAGAAAAGAAACACTAGGCAACCAAAATTCACACTTCTTTAATTTCGCATATAATTTCTCTTTCCTAAGGATTTGTAATACTATCTCCAAATGCTTCTCGTGTTCTTCAATACCTTTGGAATAAATAAGGATGTCATCAATGAAAACAACCACACACTGATCCAGATATTTCCTAAACACTCTATTCATCATATCCATAAAAGTGGCTGGTGCATTAGTTAATTTAAATGGCATCACAAGAAATTCATAGTGACCATATCTAGTACGAAAAGCTGATTTCGAAATATCCTCTTCCTTAATCTTCAATTGGTGATAGCCTGACCTAAGGTTAATCTTCGAAAATACTTGCGCACCTTACAGTTGGTCAAACAAATCATCTATACGAGGTAAGGGGTATTTATTCTTAATGGTCACCTTATTTAGTTCACGATAATCTATACATAACCTCATCGTTCCATCCTTCTTTTTAACAAATAACACTGGAGCACCCCAAGGGGATATACTAGGTCTAATAAAACCCTTGTCTAACAGATCTTGTAATTGAACTTTTTAATTTCCTTAAAACTAAAGGTGCCATGCGATAAGGTGGTTTTGAGATTGGTGTGGTTCCAGGAATATGGTCAATGGTAAATTCTACTTCTCTACTAGGAGGTAGACTGGGCAAATCATCTGGAAAAACATCTGGAAAAATCATAGCTATAGGAATATCTTCTAAACTAGGCTCTTATGTTTGTAAATCAATAACACTGGCAAGAAATCCTTGACATCCCTTCTTAAGAAAACTACAAGCTTGCATTGCATAGATAATACGCATGGGAGATAAGATGTTAGTTCCTTCAAAACTGAATTCTGGTTAGTTAGGAATTTGGAAAATAACTCTCTTCTCAAAACAATCCACCGTAGCATGATATGATGCTAACCAATCCATCCCCAAAATGACTTCAAAATCTCTTATGTCTGAAATTATCAAATCAGCGAATAGTTTATGACTACTGATATTTATAGGGTAAGACTTATATACTAATGTTCCTGTCAATAACTCACCCGAAGGAGTAGAAACGTGTATGATATGATTCAAGGATTCATGAATATTAGGAAAGCGATTAACAAAACGCACAGACACAAATGAATGGGTAGAGCCAGGATCAATTAAAACTTGAAAAGGTTGTGCACATATAGAAAGTGTACTTGACACTACTGCATTAGAAGCCTTTGCATCGGAAATATTAAAGACTCTACCTTGTCTGCCCTGATCCTTATTGTCATTATAAGTCTTTGTTGTCGCCTTCCCTTTGTTAGGACAATCTCGCATTTTATGTCCCTTTTGGCCACACCCAAAGCAACTCCCCATCTCCAGGTAACACGGTCGCCCTCTATGAATATTACCACAACGTTGGCATTTATCAACATTAAAGGGTTTGTTTACTAAAGGTTGTCCTATATTAGGTATAGTCCTAAAGGGTTTGTTATTGGGGTTCCTTCCTCTTTGTTCTCCAAACTTCCTGTTCCCCTCTCTAACCTGATTATATTCTTCACTATCCTTCTCAGCTATTGTTGCCCTAGCCACCACGTCATTATATGATGTCAACTTTAGGATGGAAATTCGGCTACAAATATTCAACCTTAACCCACGTTCAAAATTCTTGGCTCTTAAAACATCGGTTATCACAACATGAGGTGAAAAATGGGATAACTCAGTAAACTTTGCCTCATATTGACTAACCGTCATATTTCCTTGAACCAGACCCATGAAGTCGGCTGCTTTTTGGTCTTGCACCGTTTCGGGAAAGTATTTCTCGTAGAAGATCACTAAGAAGTCATTCAAACCTATGGGATTATTCCTTTCCCCATGCATTCTGTTAGTCATTCTCCACCAATGTTCGACTTCAACTTCTAACATGAATGTTCCAAATAAAACCCGTTGTTCATTTGTACACTCAAGAACATCGAACATCTTTTCCATTTGCATCACCTAATTTTCTGCTTTAGTGGGGTTAGGAGTCCTTTTAAAAGATGGCGGATTCAACTTCTTGAACTGTTCAATAGTACAACTACTTAGTTCAAGATTCCTTGGTGCTCCATTATTCACCTGATGCTCCACAATTCTTGCTAGACTTTCAATTGCCTTGTATGCACCTGCCAGTCCCCATACTCGAACCACTAGTTCCTGGAGTTGATCTTGCCTTGGTCATTTTCTACAGTCATGGCCAAACGTAAGATGTATTATACTAACCCAAGATTGCAATTTAGAAGAACAATGATATATAAATAATAATATATATTTTAATACATGTGGAGGGTTATCACATAAGTCGGATATTTAATCCTGTATCCTATGTATGGAAACTTAAAATCTATAACGTTCGAAACTTATGTTCAGTAGTCTACGGGTTCATAACCTATGCTCTGATACCACCTCTGTCACGACCCCGACCCAAAATAGTATTAGGGAACGAGTGTCTTGACATGCCACCAAGGCAACAAATATTTCGATTTAATTGTTTCCTTAAATAAATGCAACGGATGTATTATCACATGGTTATGAATCGTAAAATACTGAAAGTAAAGGAATTACGTCATCAGAGCTTTCTAAAGGAAACTTCATATATATTAAAAGTAATAACGAGTTACAACTTAAGAGAAAATTTAAACCTTATTACAAGAGAACCAGACATGCTCTAAATAAACATTTTACAAAAAGGGCAATAAAAGCTAAATCTTCAATATAGTCCATTTTCGTTCCGTTCGTGAGCCTAAACGTTTTTTGAAAAATGGTTATTTATGCAACATCAGCTAAAAGCCGAATGAGGTTCATTCTCCAAACATTCAAGGGTTTTCAGAAAATAGATACCTATTCAAGTCAAAAGAGAAGGCATATACTTATATGGAGAGGAACTTGCAATAAATAGATATATATTTTGAAACGATAGTATATATATCACAATTGGATAGCTCAGAATAAGAAGAATGCAACAAATTAAATGTGATATCTTTTTCTTTCAATCATATCATTTTAATGGCCAAGTACACTCTAATACCGTATTTTTCTACCGTATTATACCCCGGTAGTTGAGGGTCAATCGAACTAGTTCGTCACAACGCCTTATTTAGGGCACACCAGCGATAGCCCAGCTGGGAAGGTCAGTCAGTAAAGAGGTCCCTTAAGCCGAATCAGATTTTCAATATTCAATATCCTTTTCAATAATCATTTTAATTGGTATGGTTATATGGACAAATATAAACATATCACAAATGAATCAATCATCGGTATCACGTGAATTTTGAGAATAAAATTAGGGCGTGTTTGATAAATAAGATGGAAAATAAGCGCCAATAATCGATTTCCATGGAATTGAAAACATGGAAATATTTTCCATGGAAAAAATTTGTTGGTGGTGTTTGATTGCAAATATTTTCCAAGTGAAAAATGTTATATTTTCCATCTATAGTGTTTGGTTCCCAATATTTTCCATGGAAAAAAAGTAAAAAATATATATATAAAATAGAAAAATAAAAAAATTTCCAGAAAATTAATAAAAATCCCAAAGAATAAATAAATAAATAAATCCAAAATGTGAACAAAACCCCAAAGATAAGGAAAAAATCCAGAAAATGAATAAAAACCCAAAAAAAATGAAAAAAAATCCAGAAAGTGAATAAAAATAAAAAAATAATGAAAAAAATCCAGAAAGTGACTAAACCCCCAAAAATAATGCAAAAAAATAATAAAAACCCAAAAATAATGAAAAAAATACTGAAAGTGAATAAAAACCTAAACCCCAAAAAAATGAAAAAAATATAGAAATTGAATAAAACTCCAAAAATAATGAAAAAATCCAAAAAGTGAATAAAACCCCCAAGATAATGAAAAAAATCAAGAAAATGAATAAAACCCCAAAAATAATGAAAAAATTCAAAAAGTGAATAAAAAGTGAAAAAAATACAGAAAGTGAATAAGACCCCAAAAATAATGAAAAAAATCCAAAAAATGAATAAATACCCAAAAATAATGAAAACAAAATCCAGAAAGTGAATAAAAATCCAAAAATAATGAAAAAATACAGAAAATGAATAAAATTCTAAAAATAATGAAAAAAAATCCAGATAGTGAATACAAATCCAAAAATAATGAAAAAATACAGAAAGTGAATCAAACCCCACAAATAATATTAAAAAAAATGAAAAATTAAAAAATACAGAAAATGAATAAAAAAATTGAAAATAAATATTACCCCATAATGGATTTTCTGGATTTTCTTCATTATTTCTGGATTTTTATTCAATTTCTAGATTTTTTTCATTTTTTTTAAAGTTTTATTCGCTTTCGGTATTTTTTTTCATTATTTTTGGGTTTTTATTCATTTTTTGGATTTTGTCCATTATGTTGGTGGTTTTATTCACTTTATATATATTTTTTTCATTATTTTTGGATGCTTATTCACTTTCTGGATTTTTTTCATTATTATTGGGTTTTTATCCACTTTCAGTATTTTTTTTCATTATTTTTGGATTTTTATTCATTTTATGAATTTTTTTCATTATTTTCGTTTTTTTTTTGTTTTTTGTATTTTTTTCATTATTTTTGGAGTTTTTTTCACTCTCTGTATTTTTGGGTTTTTTTCATTTTTCGTATTTTTTTCATTATTTTTGGAGTTTTATTCACTTTCTATATTTTTTTCATTTTTTTTGTTTTTTTTTCATTTTCTAGATTTTTTTCATTATTTTTGGACTTTTATTAACTTTCTGTATTTTTTTCATTATTTTTTGGTTTTTATTCACTTTCTGATTTTTTTCCATTATTTTTGGGGTTTAATCACTTTCTGTATTTTTTCCATTATTTTTGGATTTTTACTCACTTTTTGGATTTTTTTCATTATTTTGGGATTTTTATTCACTTTCTAGATTTTTATAAAATATTTTTGGGGTTTTAATCACTTTCTATATTTTTTTCATTATTTTTGGGTTTTTATTCAGTTTCTGTATTTTTTTCATTGTTTTTGGAGTTTTATTCACTTTTTGGATTTTTTAAATTATTTCTGTTTTTTTTTCTTCATTTTTTGGATGTTTTCATTATTTTTTGGGTTTTATTCACTTCCCGTATTTTTTTCATTATTTTGGGTTTTTATTCACTTTCTGGATTTTGTCTTTATTTTTGGATTTTTATTCATTTTCTGCATTTTTTTTATTATTTCTAGGGTTTTAATCACTTTTTGGATTTTTTTCATTATTTTTTGGTTTTTATTCACGTTCAGATTTTTTTTCATTTTTTTGCGTTTTTATTTATTTTCTGTATTTTTTTCATTATTTTTGGAGTTTTATTCACTTTCTGTATTTTGTCATTATTTTTGGGGTTTTATTCATTTTCTGGATTTTTTCACTATTTTTGGGATTTTATCCACTTTTTGGATTTTTTTTCAATTTTTTTATGTTTTTATTCACTTTTTGATTGTTTTTTTCATTATTTTTGGGTTTTTATTCATATTTTGGATTTTTTTTCATTATTTCTGTTGTTTTAATAGGTTTCAGGATTTTTTTCATTATTTTTGGGTGTTTATTCATTTTGTGATTTTTTTTCAATATTTTTGGGCTTTTTATTTAGTTTTTGTATTTTTTTTCCGTTATTTTTAGAGTTTTATTCACTTTATGTGTTTTTTTCATTAATTTTGGGTTTTTACTCATTTTTTGGATTTTTCCCCTTATTTTTGGGTTTTTATTCATTTTCTGGATTTTTATCAATTTTTTGGTGTGGTAATTCTTTTCCCTGAAAAATGAATAACAAGGTGGGAGGAGGTTTTTTAATTCCATCTTTTGTGGAAAAAGTGGTTACGTGATTTGTTTTAAGGAAACCAATTCCATAGAAAATTTTGTTTATCAAACATCCAAAAGATGGAAAATGACTCCATATATTACATTTTCCATGAAAAATTAGTGTTATCAAACACACCCTTAGTTCACAAAATATATATTGTTTGCATAATATCATATAATCAAAATACACAAGGAATGTCTGAGTACTCACCCAAAATGGAGGTCAAATTTACTGGTATTGGTCTTCGATCACACGTTAATCTGATAAAGATTTAAGTACACATTTTAAGGTCCAGTTTATACTATACTAACCTCTTTTTTTAAAGGATTACTGAATCCCTATTTTTTAACTTTTAAAACTCATTGATCGTAATTGAAGAATTAAATTCATAGTCTTTCCTCATCAATCGGTTCCCAGTACAGATGGAGGGTCAGAGGGGCACCACTTAAATACCATCTCATCTAGACAGAACATTTTCGGATTCATTCCCAGTAGAGATGGAGGGTCACAGGGGCACCACTTAAATACCATATCATCTAGATATAACTTCACTGGGCCTGACTTTGGAATTACTTAAATGGTATTCCATAATAACGAGCAATTTCTTTAAAAAGAATCATTTTTAAAAGCATATAATTTCAAACAAGTTTATAAAATCAACTTGGATTTATCTAAATTTTAAGTTTTGATTAGTGAATTCTTTATTGTATTTTACCAGCATAACTACTAAGTAAAGCTATAAAACAATAAATTAAAACTATAAAGGGGCTTTATAACATTAAGATTACCTTAAGATGAATATCCCTAAGAACTTCTTCTTAAACTTTCTCACACTTTCTCTCACTATTTCTTTTTATAATTCTCAAGGAATTGGTGTGAGTTTCAAATGATCCCCAAAGGCCCTATTTATAGTTTTCCAAAGATATCATGGTATTGACACGTGTCCATGCTGGCCAAGCTTTTACAATGGGAGTCAGCGTTGACGTGTCGCGTAACGGAGGCATCTTGCAGTCTTATTTCACTGGACTGCGACACGTGTTTTAGCTTCTCCTCTAACGACGACACGTGTCTTGGCTTCTCCTCTAATGACGACACGTGTACGGTGGAGGTGTCAAAACCAAGCATGAGGTGGAAAGGTATGAAGGGTATAAGGGTCATTTCGAACCTGAAGGGCATTTTGGTAATTTCACACCATATATTTTCAATATTTCTTATAGGTCCCTAAAAATATTTTATTTACGAAAAGGCCCCTTTTTATTTTTCATTTGGGTCCCTGAAACTTTCTTTATTAAAACCAAGTCCCTAAAGTTTCATAAAATTACATTTTCTACCCAAAACTTATCACTTAGCTTAGGATGTGCCATAAAATCTCAATCTGACCCATTTTACCGTTGATTCTTCAAATTTAAAAACGGGATCTGTCATATTAAGAACTCGAAATATCATATATGTAATAATATATTATTATTAGATAGTAAGTGTGACGAAATTGAAAGAAGACAATTATATATTGGCATAAGAAAATGAGGTCATTACAGGCGGAGTATGGGTAAAATGAGTGGTAAAATATGGGTGGAAGTGGTGTATGAAAAGTGGAGATTATATTTAGGATAATGACTCATTAATTTCGAGGCAGAGAATGTTCTGATTGCTTAAAAAGGGGATCCTTGAAAACGAGATCATGACCTCCTTAAATAGGAAAAAATTAGGGTTAGAGGGTATATATGCCGATTGGCATAGGTCCTAGACTACCTATCAACATACCCATGACTTTCTTGTGAAGTAAAGTAAATCTCTGTCTATGGGCAAAGGGCCTAGAGTGCCTATATGTAGTCGAAAAAGGACTTTTTTTTATAGATGTAGAGGGGGCTTGAAGGTAATCTTAAGATCAGGGAAAAATCCCTAATCAGCAACAGTGCTTAAGATTAAACAACCGAGGCAGCTCAAGCATGGCAACTCAGTACGACAGCTTGGCACGGCAGCTCATATTTTAGCTTGTTGTATTAGTCATATTGTATTTTCATTATAGATGATTGCAAGCTATAACGGTTGTAATGACGTAACGATAATAATAAGTGGGTTTATGTGAGGTCGAACGGTACTCGCGAAAGGCCAGGCTTGGCAGGGCATAGGAGAGCTTTCATGCTCTATCGAATGACCTCACCGTGGGAACTTTAGAGGGAATTGGTTTGGAGGATTGAGAAGTGAGGCACCGTTGGGGCTTGTCCTGACCATCTTAGATACACCTGGTAAAACACCGAAGGACCCTGGCCATGGAACCTCGGGCGGAGCAACTTTGAGTTCCATCGGGCGTTGAGTTGTGAACCAAACAACCCTCTACTTAAAGTCACATCTACTGTAGGTGATGTCACTAGCCAGCTAAATAATGTCATACCTGCACTTGAGTAAACCACCGTGGTATTTGGGGCTGTCAGGCAGTTGGTGAGCCACCTCTGCGACAACATCCTCCTGACACACAGTGGTATGGCAAAAGGCATGTCTTGGCATTTAATGTTCATGACGTGGAGATAACCAGTGCATCAGGCATTTAATGTTGTGACATAAATCATGAGGGATATCTTTCATAGTTTTTAATGACTGAGTTGCCTCGGGGGTGGTGGTTGGGGCTATTTAAGAACCCCAACCACCTTTGAGAAAAAGAGATATTTTTGAAGACTCTGAAGTTATTGCTAGAGAGACACATCAGAGAGAAGGTTATTACGAACCAGAGAGGTTTACCCACCCACCATTGTTACTTATTATGAAGCTTTTAATACTTGACAGATATTCTTGAGAGTGTTAGGTGTGATTCTACCTGCCTACCAAGGTGTATCTAGGGTGCTTACTTCTCTCTCCCTCTAGCTAAGTTACTTCTAAGGTTCATTACTATTTCCTGAGTTATACACGAGACTTTTGTGAGTTTAAACCGAGTCTTGTCTCCATTGAACTTGTGTCTGGATGTTCTATTGCTAATCCAAGGCTTTGGCCAAGTTAGCTTATTATTACCATACTCGAACAGGGGTTATGCCTCCATCTATAATCTAAAGTACCCTCCTACATTTGGCGACTCTGCTGGGGAGGCATTCTCCTAGGTAAGGAATATGGCGCAAGACAATGCTACTCGAAGACTCAACTTTGATGATATCCAGCACAATGAAGAACAGGCCGCGAGAGAGCTGGATGCCCTAAGGGATGGGGCTCCTCGGGTAGAGATACCTCCGGTTCCAATGGCATCAGGTGTTCCAGGGGTGGCACAACCGTACATGAGCGCGGGGTTGGGACCCGCCCAGATTTCGCTCCTCATGAGCAAGTTTTATGAGTTTTTACAAACTCTAGTAGCTTCAACTATGCTGGGATGTTTGGAGGCTAATGCTTTCGTAACACCCGGAGTATCTCCGACGGCCCCAACAGGTACATGTATTGTGAAAATGATCCCAGTAACCATACCCTCCGTCGTGAATCCGGCGGTGGGGATCTCTGGAGTATCAACAACACCAGCAGTAATAATGGCCCTAGCTTTAATGGGTGTTCTACCTGTAACCCCATTAGCCGTTGCTCCATCGCCCATGGAAGAAATGATAAGGGAGATGGAAAAGGAGATGTTGAAGTTTATGCAGGCTTCCTCACAACCTGTGGGCGAGGTAGTTTCGGTCTACGATGACTTCCGAACACCTTACCCTCAGGAATACAACGATGAGCCTTACCCAAAAGATTATATTCCCCCTATCTTTGAAAAATACACAAGGAAAGGTGGGAACCCGAAGGAGCACATTAAGAGTTTCGTTGAACACTTAGGAGCACATTGCAATGATAAGAATCTTAGATTGAAGGAGTTTTCCAAATCCCTAATCGACAAAGCATACACCTGGTACTCCCATTTGACTCCCAACAGCGTTTCTACGTGGGAGGAGATGCATGTATTGTTTGTCCAAAAGTTCTTCTTAGCGGAAGATGAGTTCACCCTGACCCAACTCGGTAGGGAGAAGCAGAGACCGGGAGAAGAGGTGGTGGCCTATATTCAAAGGTTCAGGGAAAGGTCCCTCGATGTAAGGGAAGAAGCTAAGGAATCCAAGCTGTTGCAAATTTGTGCTGAGGGACTACTTCCTGAGTATATTTGCCACCTAATCAACTAGACGCGCGAGGAAACTTTTTCAGCATTCCTGAAATCCGCAAGAAACATCTCTTTGGTGGTACGACCCATCCCGGTGGTGGCTCCCATGATGTTCAGGCAGCCGATGCAACCCGCGGGGGGAAGGTCTCAGCCCCCACGGGTAGGATACGCCGAGAGGGAAGATGGGGGCAAGGCACCAAAGAAGTACAACAAGAGAAAGTTTGGAAGGAACGGAGAAGACCCGCCACCGTTGCCTTGTACGATAGAGGAGGCAGTGAGCTGTCATAATGCAATGGTCCAAGGTGGAACAATTTATGAACCAAAAGGCATTTCGGCAGAAGAACCCGATGCTGCGATGAGGGCTGATCCCAAATACTGCCAGATTCATCGAAAGATCCAGCATCCAACGGAGAGCTGCTTCACACTGCGAAGAATCATTGATAAATACATGAAGGCGGGGACATTGCAAATCCCCCCCGCAGAACATTAACAACAACCCACTTCCAGTACACGGGGCCAATCTTGTGATGGCCTATGACGAGGAGGCAGAAAGAGAGGGAGGAAGGCTAACGATGAAGCAGAAAGAGTTCGATGAAACTCTGGAGCATTGCACTAGGGGGATGGCTAACGTAGTCCTAGCCTACGATGAAGCAAGCGTTAAAGACGTGGAAGACGTGTATAGAATTGAAAGCGAAGAAGCAGACCCGGTCATAGAATATAGTGCAGTTTCAAAATCTCCAAAGTCCACTTGGTTCTTTGAGTAAGTGGGGATCCCAAAGGAGAGCAGGATGGAAGTAACCCAGGCAATTTTGGACATTGCAAGGAGGAACGCGGTCCCCTCGCTGAGGTGGAGGGGACCCATGGCTAGGCTGGTGAAGAAGTTTCTATCCGAGGTAACCTTCAGCGATGCAGATAGAGCTATAAGGTTCCCTCACAACCGGCCTTTGTATGTAATCGCTAACGTCAACGGGGTTAGCTTTGCAAGGACTCTTATGGATGAGGGTGCTTCCATCAATATTATGCCGATCAACTCCTTCCACGCGGCTAACATTCCGGAAGAAAGGTTGGTTCCCATGACTTTAGTAATCTCGGGTTATGATAATCAATCTTCCAAATCCATCGGGTATGTAAATGTTGGGATTGTGATGGGAAATCTGAGTTCCCACATCAAGTTCCATGTAATAGAAAGTGCAACTTCCTATCATTTACTAATAGGGAGAGTGTGGATGCACAACCAAGGGTTAGTTCCTTCAACTTATCATTAATGCGCCAAGGCAAATATCAAAGGAACATAAGTGACCATTAGGGCTACGAAGAGGCCTTTCGCCATCGAAGAAGCACACTTGGTAGATGCGGCATTTTATACTGAGCTCGAGGAATATGTGCGGGTCCTGATAAGGATAATAGAGGGAGCATGGGTTCCCTCGATTAGAGAGAGAATGGGTCCCTTGAATGAGCAAGGTAAAGAGGATGCAAGTGGCGGAGGGGTGAGGACCAAAGAAGCCCATCAGGCGATCCCTCGACCCCAAAATATCTCGAAGCAACTCAAAGACAGGATGAGGCCTAGAGCCGACCCAATGGAGCATGAGGTCCAACGACAAAGCGTGTTGAGTCGTTTCTCAGGGGAAAGAATTACGGAGGCTTCCAGAGAAAAGAAGAGGAAGGCCGTGGCAACAGCTACTAGCAGGCAGTGCAAGGAAATGGTCACGAAAGAGGGAAAAGTGGTGTACCACTTGTAACGGTGTGACCGGGCAGCCGAAGAGACGGAGAATGAGGTTGACACGATATATGAATGTTTCTTGGTGGACCAATAAGGCCAATGCATGGTAATAGACAACTCCAACATACAAGAGTTCATAGAAGATATCGCCGAAGAACCAGACTACATGGCAGATCAAATAAAACACCAGGCACAAGAGTTGGAGCAGCTGAACTTAGCAAGAGAAAGGGAAGACCCAAGGCCTATCTTTATCTCGAAATGTCTCGATAAGGAGAAACGAGAAGCCTTGGTTGAGATGATTCAGGAATTCATATATGTCTTCGCTTGGAAGTACACTGAAATGGAGGGGCTCGATGAGGAGGTGAGTTGCCACAAACTGAACGTGATGCTTTCGGCTATTTCGGTGAAGCAGGCAACAAGGACTTACAAACCTGAACTAGACTTGAAGATTAAGGAGGAGGTCTAACGTTTGTTGGCAACAGGATTCATCAAGCCAATACAACATCCCCTTTGGCTATCCAGCATTGTGCCAGTGGGAAAGAAAGACAAGAACCAAATAAGGATCTACGTGGACTTCAGAGACTTGAATAGGTCTTGCCCCAAGGATGAGTTTCCCCTACCCTCCATCGACAGTTTGATAGATGCCACGGCCGGTCATGAGATGTATAGCTTCATGGATGGGTACGTGGGATACAACCAGATCAAGATGGACCCCACTGACGCGGAGAAAACGGCGTTCAGAACTTCGTTGGGCAACTTCATGTACAAGGTGATGCCGTTTGGACTCAAGAACGCTGGAGCCTTGTACCAGAAGACAATGATGGCCATTTTTTATGACTTCTTCCACAAATTTGTTGAGTTCTACGTGGACGACCTGGTCATCAAATCAAAGAAGGAGGAGTTCCATCTGAATGATTTAAGGAAGGTGTTTACTCGGTGCAGGAGGTATAAATTGAGGATATACCAGTTAAAATGTGTCTTCGGAGTAACAAGCGGGAAGTTTATAGGCTTCGTAGTTGATCGACAAGGGGTGCAGATGGACCAGGATAAGCAGCGGGTGATCTTGGAGATGCCATGTTCAAGAACGACGAAGGAGCTGAAGATTTTTCTCGGTAAAGTCTCATACCTTAGGAGATTTGTGCCTGGATTGGCCGAAATAACACACCCACTAATGCAGCTATTTCAAAAAAACACGAAATTCAGGTGGGAGGAGGTTCACCAGGAGTCTCTTGCGGGGCTGAAGAAACTGCTCGTTTTATCACAAATCATGGTTCCTCCCCAGGCAGGGGTACCATTGCAGCTATACCTTACGTCTACCATGAGGTCCGTTGGAGCCCTGCTGGCACAAGAAGTGGACGGGCAAGAACGACCGATTTACTACCTTAGCAGGATCATACATGGGCCAGAGATTAGATATAGTAGCTTAGAAAGGCATTGTTTAGCCTTAGTCTTTGTAGCACAAAAACTAAGACATTATATGCTGTCTTTTACAATTCATATTATAACTAGATGTGATCCTATTAAGTATTTATTGGCAAGCACTATATTGATGGGCAGGGCAGCTAGATGGTTCCTCATCCTATTGGAATATGACTTGAAGTGTGTGGTTCCTCGTGCGATCAAGAGCCAGGCGTATGCCGATCTATTGGCAATATTTCCATCAGGAACGTTTGAACCTCCTAAAGAAGACATTCCGGGAGATAATTTGCAGGCTAATTACGTGGATACAACTGATGAGGAATGGACAATGCAGTTCGATGGATCTTCGGTGGAAAAGAAGGGGAGAGCAGGGGTGATTCTTTCAAAAGGGATGGAGGAGATTTGCCTTTCCTACAAGCTAGATTTCCCTTGTTCCAATAATGAAGCAGAGTACGAGACGTTGGTACTGGGGCTGCTAGAGGCTCTTCGAAGGGGAATTCGCTCACTCTGCATTAAGGGCGACTCGAACTTAGTGATTTAGCAAGTAAACGAAGAATATGCATTGAAGCACATGAGCCTGGCGCCATATAGAACAATCATTCAAAGACTTCTCAACCAGTTCCATCAGACCAAGATTAGAAGACATCCCAGAACGATGAACCGCCATCCAGACGCCTATGCCACTATCGCCCAAAAAATGGTCATGAAGAACGATAAGACTATCATTGTGATCTAACGAAGAACAACTCCTTCGGTGGTACATTCAATACTACCGATGGAGGAGGACACGGACTGGAGGAGAGAGATTAGGAAGCAACTAGAGTCTGGCGAAGGAGCTTTGGGATTAAGAGAGTTGGCACAATACTTTACGAACCAGGAAAATATTTACCATAGAAATGCAGGGGGATGGTTGTTAAGATGCTTCAGCCCAGAGGAAGCAGAGCGGAAATTGAAGAAAATGCATGAGGAGCACTGCGAAATGACTGAGATACCTTTATATAGGAGAATTCAAAAAGAGGGGTATTTCTGGCTTAGAATGAAGCAAGATGCGGCAGAGCTGCAATGGAAGTGCGATAAGTGTCAGCTATTTTTCGAAGCAGCTGAGTGCCATTTCATTGAAGCTCTAACGGACTGGTGGCAGCCCTACATCGACTTCATTCAAGATGGAGTTGTCCCAACCGAGAAAATGGATGCGATGGGCCGGAGGCGAAGGGCTCCAAGGTTCTATGTTCAGGAGGGGCAGCTTTATCGAAGGGGGTACTTCAACAGGCCATTGCATTGCATCATGAAGGAAGAAGCAACTGAGGTCCTAAAATAAGCGCATAATCCAGCCCACATAGGAGGGGACAAGTTGTATGATCAGTTGATGACGTTGGGGTATTATTGGCCAACAATGGAGAAAGACTCTGCTGAGTTCGTTCGAAAATGCAAAGCTTGCCAACTTCATGGAAATATGATCCATGTCCCATCGGTAGACTTACACTCTCTCTCAACACCCTATCCGTTTCATACTTGGGCGTTTGATCTAGTGGGGGCAATACACCCTTCTTCGAGAGGCAAGATAGGGATACTGGTAGCAACAGAGTGCTTTATAAAATGGGCCGAAGCGATACCACTCAGAAGAGCAACGGCTGGGGTGGTGAGCAACTTCATCAGAGAATACATCATTTGACATTTTGGGATCCCAAAGGTTATTCTTTCAGATAACGGGACTCCCTTCGTCAATTCTGAAGTAACAATTCTCACGGACAAGTACTCTATTGTTCATCACACCTCAACGGTGGCATACCCAAAGGGAAATGGTCAGGCCGAAGCAACTAACAAAACCCTTGTTAATATTTTGGCCAAGATGATGGAAGACGTTCCAGGGGCATGGGATGATAAGATACCAGCTATTTTGTGGGCCTATCGAACACAAAGCGGAAACCCACAGGATACACGACATTTTCCTTTATTTATGGGGCTGAGGCAATCCTTCCAGTAGAGTTGGAAGTTCCCTCCGCTCGATATGACTTGCGAAGTAGCATGCTCCCTCAAAATAGACATGTACAGTTGGAAGCGTTGGATGAACACAGAGATAATTCGATGCAACACTTTCAAATGTATACGAAACAATTCTCCAGGGCATACGATAGATTGGTAAGACCAATGAAGTTCTTAGAAGGAGACCTCATTTTGAAAGTAGTAGTGAAACACATCAGGGGGCTTCCTCTACCAAAATTTGCAGCTAACTGGGAGGGACCTTTTGTCGTAAAAGAAGCTCATGATTCGGGTTATTGTTTAATTTCGAAGACTAAGGAGGATAAGCCATTCAAGATAAACAATAAATGGCTTAAGGTTTATCATGTGTAAACAATCAAGTTTGAATCATCGTTGTAACTAGTTGTTGTTATGAATATACAAGTTTTAGGTATGATTTGAACACAATGAGGGAATGGCAGAAATGTAAAAATTTATAACATACAAAAACAGTCACAACACATGGAAGAATTGGAAAATATACATTCTTCATTCATGAACAATGGAGAATTACAAAAAATTGGGAGCTATCGGCCAAGAATTACATAGATAAAGGCAGATGGAGGATATGTATACAATTAGCCTAAGAGAAACGATAAATCTGAGGAAGAGAAAAAATCTCCAGGAAGGCCCGAAGAAGCTGCTGTAAAAGACCGTTGTGCGTTAATAGACACCTTCAGCCTCGTCTGCACTTGTGTACGTTCAATGAGGAGCTTCTCTCGTTTCAGCTTGGCCATGCACAAAGCTTCTTCAGCATCCTTTACCTCTTGATCCACTGCTTCCAAAAGAGGCGCTAAAGCGACCAACTTAGCTTCCTCAGCTCGCTGGTCCTCCTGGTGCTTTCGTAACACTTTCCTCTAGCCGATCAGTTACTGGTTCTTCAAAGTCTTTAAATGTGTTATGAGCTAATCAAAACGGAAACCATCACGCCCCAACTCCCTCAGAAAACCCAGAAACTGGTTAAGGAGGGATCTGGTAACGCTTGCAGTAGGAGTACTGGCAATTTCAGCAATAACGATCGCCATGCCTTGAAGTATGTGACTCATCACGTGAATATTGGAACGTAGGCAATCTGATGTGAAGGTCTCAGGGTGACGATTCACCAGCTGTTCGATCACCAGGCGGTGGTAGACATGCATTTGAGGAGACTGCTGAAGCACCATCAGGCAGAAGGCGTGAGGAGCCAGGTCAGGAAGGGGGAGTTTGCACCCAGATTCGCTCTCTGCGGTAGCACCAGTCATGGAACCTTGATCATCATGATCAGAGTTTTCCAAAATAGCAGGTTCCTAAGGAGGTGAGCCTGTAGGCGAAAGAGCCGGGGGAGAATTTTCCCGAGCAACCTGAGAAGAGATAGAAGGCATAATAAGTTTATGAAAAAAAATCTTAATAAGCGTTTTCGTTGTTAAGCCATCGTTATAAGGTGGAGTTTATGAAAAAATCTTAACAAGCGTTTTCGTTGTTAAGTCACCATTATAAGGTGGAGTTTATAAAAAAAAAAATCTTAACAAGCGTTTTCGTTGTTAAGTCGCCGTTATAAGGTGGAGTTTATGAAAAAATCTTAACAAGCGTTTTCGTTGTTAAGTGATCGTTATAAGGTGGAGTTTATGGAAAAATCTTAACAAGCGTTTTCGTTGTTAAGTCACCGTTATAAGGTGGAGTTTATGATAAAACCTTAACAAGCGTTTTCGTTGTTAAGTCACCGTTATAAGGTGGAAGTTCATGAGAAATAACAAAAATGCATATTTATACCTCAGTCACTACAGGGCCAAGAACGGGAGCCATGGTGGCAGCTGCAGGGAAAGGAACTGTTGGGGATGGGATCATTGCCTCAAAAGTCATAACGGGGTCCCTGGTCACAGAAGCCTCAGCGCTCGGCAAGACATCCTCACCAACATAAGGCACCAAGGCCAGCATACGGGGTTCATCGGGAGAAGACAATGGGCTCCCAAGCAAAGACCCAACACGAAGGGGTGCATAAGCACCACTATACCGGGCAGAAGCACCAACCTGGGCCTTGACCGCATGAGGACCACCAAGATAAGTAGGTGGTACAAGATCAAGAGAAAACTGTGGCATGAGGGAAAGTGTTAGAAAAGAGGAATAAGTACAGAAAAAAATGAAGAAGTATCTCTATGCGCTACTTACCTCGGTTATGGTACTGAAAAGGGGAATGGCGGTCAGAGGTCTCACCAGCATCGTTGGAAGAAGAACGCCTGCTAACAATGAGGATATTTCAACCTGGGGCACCCAAAACATCTCGAGGTTCAGTATGACAAATAAGTAAAAAGGGTGGGACCGAAAAGAAGCTATAACAAATAAGTTGTAGAGGAAATCATACCTCGGGCTCACTTTCCTCAACAAGAACAATAGGCAGAGGAACCTCAGATGAAGTACGTAAATCAGAGGGGACTGAGAGTGTTATCTCGGGTTGCGTTACCTCTGGGAGCGAAGAATCACTCGCAGGATCAGCGACATCACCTCCCACAACAACTTCCCTAGTACGCTGGGAGCCTGAACGACGAGAATAAGTAAGCCCCGTCATGGGGGAACGGGGAGGAGTCACATCTGTACGAGAAACACCGAAGCGACCCCCACAAAAGGTCTCACGGGAGGACTGGGGGGTTTGGTCTTTCCATTTCAATCCCCTGCACCACAGTTGCCAAGAATAAATAAGCAAATGCAGCCTGCCTTAAGCAAAAAAGAGAATGAGTAAATCAAGCATACATACCTCGGATCCAGAAAGGGAACGAGAAGATATGACCACAGGCGAAGAAGGAGGAGTAGCAACAACAGAGGGGGCAGGAGTTCGATGCACCTCAGGAGTACGCTTCTTCTGAGACTTGGTGCTTAGAGTCTTCTTCCTTGTCCCCGCTGCACCAGTACTAACATCTTGAGGAACCCTTGAACTCTCTCTCCTCCTTACCGATGGCTCCGTAGGATCAACCACCACCGTGGAAAAAGCAACCGAAGGAGGAATAACGATAGCGTGCTGTTGATACTCAGCATTAATCCGATCTATCTCCGCCTGGGCTTCCTTCCTTATGCGCTCAGCCATCTCGGCAGATATGGGGGGTGGAACGGAAGCTATGGGGAGGGATGCCACGGGAGTCTGGGGATTTTAGGACTTAGACTTTGGCTTTGATGTCCCACTCTTGGCCATTTTCTCCTTCTTGGCAGGTGGTTGAGAAGGCCCCTCGCCGGTAGTAGCTTCCGTTGAGGGGGCAGCCTTCTTCGAAACTGCAGGAGTTTCGGGTTTAGGCGTGGCAACTGGGACCATGGGACAAAGTGGGGGAAGCTCGGTGGGAGGTGCTTTGGGGGTTGTACTTAGAGGGAATTCCACCCCAAGTACAGAGTTGCCTTTTAGCCCCAACTCTAAGGCAGAAAATGAAGAAACGGGAGGATACACGGGATCCCCCTCAACAAACTCAGCAATTGCAGCCAGCTGTTTCGGCCAGTATTTTGTAGCAAACAGAGGGGTCACATCCCCTTGCCTAGTAATACTGGGAATGGTGACTCGCCCAGCCATGGTTGAACATATCCCCCACGCAGCGGTTGAAGAAAATAGAGAACACGCCTCGCTAAAGGAGACCTTAGGGTTTGCCGATTGAAACACTGGACGTGCAGCCCCCTAGTCAAACCCAAACTGGCGGCTGCATCGGTTGGGATTGTAGTGCTCACTAGTATATCCCCACTCAGTGTAAGAAGGCAGATATCTTGGGGAGAACAGAAGGACCACGGCGAGCGAGGGATCCTCAATATTCGAGGTAGGGGCCTGTACCACTCTTGCTTCATGTTGAAAAAATTCACAAGTGTGAAAGAAGCCTTCTTCCTGATAAGGCCTCATGACAAAGTTCTCAAAACGGTTAATCACAGATATTAGCTCCTTTTGGCTTTGTCTCCTGTGATAAATAAAGGACCGTGGAGGCAGAATTATTTCCCCTGAAGGAGGACTGTTGGTTTTGGCCGCTACGGTAGGAAAGCAAAAGTAAAGGAAGCTGGTTGGAAGGACGCTGTTGGAAAAATTGGCCAAGTTATAACTGCCGAGACAGCGTTCCATATCGAACAAAGTTCTATCCAGCCAGGTGTAGAGGGATCCCAAGGCAATTGCAGCCAGTGAAAGTTTTATACCTCGTGCCAAACGAAGGGACATGTTGATAAGGTCCCTTCGGGGCTGGTCATTGGGTTTCGTGATACCCCGACTAATTAAATACCGGGTAGCTACTCCTTTATTAAATTAATTCAAAATGCCAAGTTGGTTCAGTTAATAGCATCACTGTCGAAAACATTTAATGATTACTAACCACCTAGTATTTAAAAAGTAAGTTGTCAAATTTTAGATTAAATCTGATTAAGATGCGATAAATGAAATGTAAAATAATAGCATCACCATACACCATAAAGTCTCAATAAAGTAACCAACAGATAATAAGTCCGGAGGAAAACTCCTCACAACAATCCCAATATGGAAATAAATAAAATAAGTCTGCACCCTGAATTAATTACAAACCAAAGTCTGAATAACTGAAATCTCAAATGTCTCAAAAGGAAATGGGCAACATGCCCTATAAATGATGAAACTGAATATGGAGTCAAGACTAGAAAGAAGAGTCTACTAGCAAGGCCCTGTAACTTCCACAACAGCTACATCTCGTCACCTGATTGGAAATACTATGCATGGTGTCCTTGTGGCTGGGCACCTAAAAGGTTTTTACAAAAAAATAGATTTGAAAGCAAACGGGTCAGAGCCCGAAAGTGGAGAGTATTTTAAAAACAACAAGTGCTTTAATAACATTAAAACAATGAATGAAAAATACATGTTAGGACGTGCCCTCACATGAAGTACTCACCTCTCGACTAATAGTGCACTCCTAACGTACCGTACCCATCTAAGTGGTCTTTATATCTAACCAAACCGACATAAGTTCTAACCCATCTCCTCGATTCACAATATGAATTCCCAATGTTATCACTTGAATAGATAGCTTTACTTAAACTCGGATTCTCAATTATTAGCATTACCATTTACTGGAGGTTATCCCCTTATTTATCTTCTCAAGGAGTTACTATAAATTATTCTCATAATTAAACATGACAAGTCTGTTCATTTAACCGTATATCATTCACATCATAAATATACAATACAAGCACCGTGATGCTAAGCTGCGGTGCACACATACTCTGCTATCCATCCCGGTACATCACGTACATAAGGATTACAAATTCTGAATCTCTCAGGAATTGTTAGAATAAGCACCACACACAAAAATGGAGGCGAACATAATTCAACATATCCATGGGTCACGTACATACCTACGCTCCATAGTCAGCTGACTTATTAACTCACAAATAAGTCATTCTCTTGAACTATGTCCTCTAGGTACCAATCTAAATCCGGGCACACAAAGATTAGATGGCCCTAAGCGAACGTAAACCTCCCGTGATAGCAAGTATGGTAGGTATGTCATACACATTAAATCATATACATATACTAAGCATGCACACATCTTAGTAATTACCATAATTTATTAGTGGTATACTTCTCATTCTTATACCAATACACATGTCCCCGATTTATATATACACATCATCCATTATCCTCACGTCGTAATTAGTTATTCGCGTCCTAACCCACAATTACCATTTGGTTCAAATCATTCTTTTATATTTTTCTCCTCAATATATCCCGAATATCCCAACTATATTAATTATTCATCAAGGTAATGTTATCTCTACAATTACAAAAGGTTACGGGACACTAGAAATCAAACCAGGCCAAAAAGGCCAATCTGTCAACTCGTTAGAAGTCTCGTTCGAACGAGGTCATTCGAACGAGAGTTCGTTCGAACGAAGTGGGCATCTAACGAGATCTCGTTCGAACGAAAGGCATCGAACGAATATCCAACTCGTTAGAAGTCAAACTGTCAACTCGTTAGAAGCTCGTTCGAACGAGCTCGTTCGAACGACCTGGGCAGGCCTTCTAACGAGGTGACAGTTTCGAGCCCAGAATTTATAAATCCGTTTTTCCTCCAACTTTCTCTTCTCAAAACTCATCCAAACATTATCCCAACAGTGTTTTAAGGTTCCTAATCATTCCCAAACATACTTAGGTCGTATTTTAACATATTTATGGACCAAAGTCTCCCTAAACAATACCCAATTATCAAATCTCCCCATATTCCCCCAACCCTTATGAATATGAACCCTAGAAAATTAAAGTCATCAATATCCACAATTAAATCCGTTTTTGTAACATGAAAGTTGTATTTCCAACAGTATAGTCATCCAAACACAATTCTACATACAATCTCTTTATCAAAACATGAGTTTCTAATTCCAATTTCATGGTTTTTTACAAATCTCCCAATACAATGCAATTATATCAATTTCTAAGCATGGAAGAAGCATTCGCTTGAAATTAACGTAATTAAACCACTTGCCTCGGATTATTCTCTGAATTTGCTGTTGAATTGATGAAGGTTGGTCTCTCTCTTTCTCTCCCAAGGTTGAAGGTTGAAGATAGAGGTTAAGGTTTTCTCTTTGGGAACTTTTCTAACTTTTTCCTCTAACTCCCGTTGCCCTTTAGTTGGTTAAGTGCTGGTAATGGCTTAGTGGGTCACTAAATATCCTAATATTTGACTCCCAAAATTCGTTGGTTAATTATCCTAAAATTTCAAAATTACCAAAATACCCTTTTAAGTTGCCGGTATGGCCCAAAAATGCCCCGGGACCCAAACTAAACCCCCGACTAGTGTTTTCTGACTATTTCGACCCTTCCGGATACGTTGGCGCACTCAAAATGACCATATGGTTGATAGAACAAAAATTATCTTTTTAATTTAAACAATTATATTCCTTACGCGACTGTCACGCGCGTCCCAACAAAATTTCCCAAATTGCCGTATTTCAATCTCGCGACAATTTCAATATTTTCAATATTCATATAACATCATATGCATACACATTATAATCAAATACCAACTCACATCTCGTTAGTATTTTATCCGGATTAATTCTCAATTAATTCACATTTAATTTAATTAATCCCATAAATAAATATCGATAAAAATGCGGGGTATTACAGACTTCCCCCCTAATAACAGAATTTCGTCCCGAAATTCGGAACTAGAAAGTACCTGGTAACAATAACTCTGGATAACGTTCGCGCATCTCATCCTCGCGCTCCCATGTGGACTCCTCGACATTATGATGTCGCCACTGAACACGTACTAACGGAACTATCTTTGACCGCAGTTTTCGCTCACTTCGGTCCAAAATAGCAATCGGCCCCTCCTCGTAGGAGCTATCAGGCTGGAGATCGATGTCCTCCAAAGCAATGTGAGAATGAGCCAAATCATCCCTAAGATATTTTCTTAGCGAGGAAATATGAAACACATCATGAATCCTGTGCAAATGTTCTGGTGACCCAAGTCTATATGCAACAGACCCAATCCGCTCGATTATAGGAAATGGCCCCACATATCTCGGTGCCAACTTCCCCTTCTTCCCAAATCGCATAATACCCTTCATAGGAGATACTCTGAGTAAAACTTGGTCCCCCACTTGGAACTCCCTGAAGAACCTCTTCGCATCAGCATAGCTCTTCTGCCGATCCTGAGCTACCCGAATGCGACTCCGTATCAATTCTATCCTTGCCGAAGTATCCTGAATCACTTCCGGCCCAAGTAGTTTGTTGTACCCCACCTCCAACCAACATGCTGGGGAACGACAAGGTCTACCGTACAACGCCTCAAATGGAGCCATGCCAATGGTGAACTGGTAGGAGTTATTGTAAGCAAACTCCACCAGTGGAAGATACTGCTCCCATCCACCCCCAAAATCAATGATGCACATACGCAACATGTCCTCCAACATCTGGTTTGTACGCTCGATTTTCCCATCGGTCTGTGGGTGATACGCCGTACTCAACCGCAATTCGTGCCTATGGCCTCCTAAAAGCTTTCCCAAAACCGTGAAACAAATATCTTGTCTCTGTCAGACACGATATTTAGGGGCACACCGTGAAGTCTCACTATTTCTGCAATAAAAAGCTGGGCATACTGTCCCGTAGTGTAGTCTGTCCTTACGGGTAGAAAATGAGAAACTTTGGTCAACCTGTCCACAATTACCCAAAAGGAGTCGTGACCCCTCTGTGACGTAGGTAACCCCGTGATAAAGTCTATGGAGATGCTCTCCCATATCCACATCGGGACCTCTAATGGCTGTAGAAGTCCTGCCGGTCTCTGATGGTCCACTTTTACCAGCTGACAAGTGGCGCATTTAGAAACAAACACGGCAATATATCTCTTCGTACCGCTCCACCAATACTGACGTCTCATATCTTGGTACATTTTGTCCCCACCGGGATGTACCGCGAACCGTGAGACTCTGCCATCACCTTGTGTCGCAATTCCTCCCCTTCCGGAACTACCAGTCTCCCATTGAAGCGTAATCCCCCGTCTGAACTAACAGTATAGGACTCGGCTCCCTCTGCTAGTAATCGAACTATCTGCTCCTGACAGAACGAGTCATTTGCCTGTACCCTTACCACCTTCGCGACAATCTGCGGTGTAACAATCATCACAGACATGAACGATCGGGCCACTGTATCCTGGTGTCCCAACTCCTTCCACTTAGTCTTCCACACCCCTGCCACCTCATCTACTGGCCTACGGCTCAACGCGTCTGCTACCACGTTAGCCTTCCCCGGGTGATATTGGATATCGAACTGATAATCCTTCACAAACTCAAGCCACCTTCGCTGCCGCATATTCAACTCCTTCTGCGTGAATAGGTATTGTAGGGACTTGTGGTCTGTGAACAATCGAAACTTCTCCCCCAAAAGATAATGTCTCCAAATCCGAAGGGCAAATACCACTGCCGTTAACTCCAAGTCATGGGTGGGGTAATTATTCTCGTGAGGCTTAAGCTTGCGGGAAGCATAAGCTATGGCCTGACTCTCCTGCTGCAATACACCTCCAAGTCCTTGTAAGGATGCATCGGTGTAAACTAGATACTCAAATCCCGGTCTCGGCAATGATAACACAGGTGCTGAGGTCAATTTGTCCTTCAACTCATCGAATGCCAACTGACAAGCATCACTCTAGATGAATGGCACACCCTTACGAGTCAGATGTGTCATGGGACCAACTATCTTGGAGAAACCCCGAATAAACCTCCTGTAGTATCCTACTAAGCCCAAGAAGCTACGGATCTCCGTCGGTGTCGTGGGCTGTCCCCACTCCCTCATTGCGGATACCTTCCCCGGATCAACAGATATCCCCCGGTCCAAAATAATATGCCCCAAAAACTGAACCTCCTTCAGCCAAAACCCACACTTCTCATACTTTGCATACAGCTCGTTCTGACGTAGCGTCTGCAAAACCTGCCTCAAATGCTCGGCGTGCTCCTCCTCTGTTTGGGAGTAAACCAGAATGTCATCAATGAAGAAAATGACGAACTGGTCCAGGAACTCTCTGAACACCCTATTCATCAAGTCCATAAACACGGCTACAGCGTTGGTCAAGCCAAAAGGCATAACCCGAAACTCGTAGGAACCATATCTCGTTAAGAAAGCAGTCTTCGAGACGTCCTCTTCCCTGATACGCAACTGATGGTATCCCGATCGCAAATCAATCTTTAAGAAGAAAGAAGCTCCCCTCAGCTGGTCGAATAAGTCATCGATTCGGGGCAACGAATACTTATTCCGTATCGTGACCTTATTCAACTCCCGATAATCCACACACAATCTCAACGATCCATCCCTCTTCTTTACAAATAACACAGGGGCACCCCACGGCGAAGTACTCCTTCGTATAAACCCCTGACCCAACAACTGCTCAATCTGATCCCGTAACTCTCTCATCTCAGCTGGAGCCATACGGTAAGGTGCGCGGGCAATAGGCCAAGTGCCAGGAGTCAAATCAATCACAAAATCTATATCCCTACTGGGAGTTAGTCCAGGTATATCCTGAAATACATCGGCGAACTTACTAACAACGGCGTGGGTACCCGGAATTTAGTGCTATAGGCCTGAACGAGTAGCCCAGTCCTAGCGGCCCAAAGTTCAGGCCCCTCATCTTTTGTATTGATCCAATTTCCCCACGATCCCATGAAGGGAAGTTATAGGGGAGAACGATCCCATGAAGGGAAGTTATAGGGAAGATGGCTAATATGGAGGAACCCATCATCTCCACTAACTAACATACACATATATAAATTAAACCCTAGGTCCGGGGCAAAGAAAAAAGTTGTATTCTCTGTACTCATTCTTCGGAATATTGAGAAATAATACTGACTGCACCACCGTGGACGTAGGCACAACTTTACTGAACCACGTACATCCGTTGTTGTGTGATTGGCGTTTTATTTTCTTTGTTCTTTCTTGATAATTACTTCTCTTATATTTATTTGTGTTGCACAATCATTGTCTCCACAATTGGCGCCGTCTGTGGGAAGCGTTCATCTTTCCCTGAGAAGAGCCCAGGCCAAGAAAAGAATCTAAGATGTCTGGTCACAGCAGCAACGCTCCTCAAGCAGGAGATATTCAAAAGCCACTTGCTCCTCGCAGGATTAGGTCTGAAGTCCGACGTTCATATCGTGGGGCTCGCTTGGAAAGGCCAGCCTCAGAAGAAAGTCAAGGACCAGCAAGGTCCACGCAGATATCCAGATTGATTGATGCATACGAGGTAAGGCTCCACGAGCAGAGGGAGTCTTCTCGCAGATACGAGGCTGGGAATGCTCGCTTGAAAAGCAGACTGGAAAGACTAGAGAAGGAACTAAGTCCTGATACCAGGAGACACCCATATCGCACTCCTAGCCCTCAGGCGAGCAAATCTCGCAGCCGAGGAAGGATCCCTAGGCGGGAATATCAAAGGTTCGAAGGTGGCATCTCAGACGACGACCTCCGCGAACAACTAAGAAGAGCTCGCCGCTACCAGAGCCCTGCTCGCAGCGACGAAAACATACGGAGCCTGGTCCGCAGAGAAATGGACTAACATCCAGCTCACCGCGGCACCAGGTCGACCAGAGAACTCGCCAGGAGAGCCCTCAAGACCCAGATGAAGTCACCCTTCACGAGGGAAATTGAAGAGGAAGAGGCTCCCAAGAAATTTTCCATTCCAAGGTTCAAGATTTAAGACGGGAAGACTGATCCCATTGATCATGTCAGGCAGTACCGGCAGGCCATGACCCTTTGAAATCACCGGGATGCACTGATGTGCCGTATTTTCCCCTCGAGCCTCCATGACGTGGCCTAGAAATGGTTCGAAAAACTCCCTCACCGATCCATCAGAAATTTCAAACCCCTGGCCGAGATCTTTACGTACCGGTTCATCACCAGCAGCTCCCATCCCAAAAGGATGGATGCTCTATTAACCATGAAGAAAATGCCTCAAGAAACACTCCGAGACTATGCGAAAAGGTACTGGGAGTTATTCAACGAGATCGAGGACTGTGCGGAAGAGGTGGCAGTGGATTCCTTCAAAATTGGGTTACCTATCTCTTCCCTCCTTTACCAGTCCTTGACGAAGAAGGAAGCTATGACCATTGACGACCTGATGGCCCGGATTGAGAAATACGCAAAGGTGGAAGATGTCACCCGCCTTAATGTAGGAGAAAACGGTCGAGCCAAGCTCACTACCAAGGGAAGTGAGAAAGTTGAGAACCAGAAGAAAGGAGGAAAAAGTGGGGGCAAGAATGTCTCCCGAAACGGAGGGAACCCTGACGTAAAAAAATCATTCCAGGCGGTCAACACCGTCTTCAAAGAGCCAATTTACAAAATTCTCGCGAAGATGAAGGATGAGCCGTTCATCAAATGGACCCGAAAAATGGGAGGAGACCCCTCGAAAAGAAACAATGCATTAAGATGCGCTTTCCACAAAGAGGGAGGGCATAAGACCGAGCACTGCAAGGCTCTTAAGTCCCACCTCGAGGAGTTGGCCCAGTTTGGACATTTGAATGACTTTGTGGAAAAGAAGGTAGAGAAAGTGGCTGCCCACAGAGAGGCAAAACCCGACAACGTGCTGGAGGATGATGCCGGACACGAATTCGCAGTAATCCACGGAGTATCTGACGTCAAGCAAATACAAGGGAACTCAGCTCGAATGGAGGTAAAGAAACTGACAGCGGTAATGCAAGCTTTTCAGATTGATCCAGCAAAATCACAGTCAGGAAAACGTCGGCGAGCAGAGGACATCAACTACAACCAGTATATTGTTTTCACGGATGAAGACCTTGTGGGAGTAAGGACCCCACATCATAATGCCTTGGTCATTACACTCAGGATAGCCAACTTTGACATCGACAGGCTGCTCGTCGATCAAGGAAGCTCATCCGAAGTAATGTACATCGACCTGTTCAGGAAATTGAAGTTGAGCGTCGTCGACCTAAAGGGAGCTACTGTCCCTCTGGTCGGCTTCGCTGGAAAAATGACCATGCCCCTGGGCAAAATAGTACTGCCAGTGCGCGCTGGAAATGTTTCCAAGATGATCGAGTTTTTGGTGGTCGACATTGATTCACCGTATCAGGCCATCCTCGGCAGGGGATGGCTTCATGCGATGAAGGCAGTATCCTCGACCTACCATCAGAAGCTCAAATATGTTACCGAGCGAGGAGTAATGGAGATACACGACGACCAGGCGATGGCAAGGAAGTGCTTCATAGCGTCCATCCGACCAAAGCCAGAGAAAAAAGCCGATCAACCCAGCGAGAAAGTGGAGGAAGGTGCAATTCCTTCCAAATAGCAATTAAAATATGGAAGGCCTGGAGTGGAAGAGACCAGGCTCCTCCCTTCCGAGCGTGTCGTCGAGGACCTAGTAGAAGTGGAAGCTAGGGAAGGCGACAACAACAGAGTCTTCCTGATCAGAGCGTCACTCATTGACCAAGAGAAAAAGGAGTTGTCAACCTTACTCAGAAGCAACATAGATGTTTTCGCTTGGGAACCTTATGAGCTGCCAGGAATCGATCCCAATATGGTCTACCACCAGTTGCACGTCGATCCCACATTCAAGCCGATAACACAGAAGGTACGGTGAACTGCTCCCGAGAAGGCTAGAGCAATAGAAAAAGAAGTCAAAAAACTGCTGGATGCAGGATCCATACGGGAAGTGCAATTCTCCAAATGGTTATCCAACCCAGTGGTAGTTCCGAAAAGCAACGGAAAGTGGAGAGTTTGCATAGACTTCACTGACCTCAACAAAGCCTTCCCCAAGGATAGCTTCCCTCTTCCAAAAATAGACCCACTAGTAGATGCCACCGCAGCTCACGAACGAATGAATTTCCTGGACGCGTACTCAGGATATCACCAGATTCCCTTATATGCCCCAGATCAGGACAAAACGGCGTTTATCACGACGGTTGGTTTATATTGTTACAAGGTCATGCCTTTTGGGATAAAAAATGTAGGGGCAACCTATCAGCGGCTAGTTACTAAAATGTTCAAGAATAAAATGGGAGACACAATGGAGGTCTACATCGACGATATGCTCGTCAAGAGCAAGGAGAAGGAGAATCATCTCTCGGACCTGTCAAGTACCTTCGAAATCCTCAGGAAGTACCGAATGAAACTTAATGCGAGCAAGTGTTCCTTCGCTGTCCAGTCAGGGAAGTTTCTTGGGTATTTGGTCAGCAAGCGAGGCATAGAGGCTAATCCGGACCAGATTGATGCAATCAACAGAGTGCAACCTCCTCGCACAATCCGGGATGTACAAAAGCTCACTGGAATGCTCGCTGCTTTAAATCGTTTCATTTCTAAATCCTCCGAGAGATGCAAGCCTTTCTTCCAACTCTTAAAGGGCAGCAAAACAGTAGAGTGGAGCCCAGATTGCTCGCGAGCATTGGACGAGCTCAAATCCTACCTAAGCACTCCACCACTGCTTGTCATACCACAACAAATGGACTCTTTGTACCACTACCTCTCTGTATCCAGCCATACTGTCAGCTCGGCGCTAATGTGCGAAGTTACAGGAATCCAACATCCCGTCTATTACGCGAGCAAAACTTTATTAGATGCCGAGCAGCGCTACCTACCATTGGAAAAGCTCGCATTCGCCCTAGTAATAGCCTCGAGAAAGCTGAAGCATTACTTCGAAGCTCATACGATCATCGTCCTTACATCACACCCCCTCAAGGCTGTCCTAAGGAAGGCGGATTTGTCAGGTAGACTGTCTAAATGGTCAGTCGAGCTCGGCCGGTTTGACATCCAATTTCAACCAAGGACAGCTATCAAGGGTCAAATCCTCGCTGATTTCATAGCTGAATTCACAGGCGAAGAACCCTCCGACCAGCCTAAGCCAATAGAGCAAAACAACCAAGCTACAGTGGAAAGCTGGAAACTATTCGTTGATGGAGCCTCCAACTCAAAGGGGGCAGGGGTAGGAATTGTTCTCATCACTCCAAAAAACACAGTCCTTGAGCAAGGAATCAGGCTGGGATTTGCAGCCTCCAACAACGAAGCAGAATACGAAGCCCTAATAGCAGGTCTCTAAAAAGCGCAAACTCTGGGAGCAAAGCGTTTGCAGGTATTCGGCGATTCGCAACTAGTTTCCAACCAGCTAAGTGGAGACTATAACACAAAGGATGAAAGAATGGCAGCCTACCTCTCCTTGGTGAAAAACTTGATGACGAGCTTTGAAGAGATCAACATCCAACAGTTTCCCAGAGGGCAAAACAGCCACGCCGATGCGCTAGCAGCCCTGAGTTCGGCAGTTGATTCTAGCCTTAAAAGGGTTATCCCTATCGATTTACTCAGTGGCCCAAGCATTTACCCCAACTGCGAGCTGCCAAACGCGGAACCAATACTCCAATTGGAATCAGCCCCCAGCTGGATAGATCCCTTGAAG
Organism: Sambucus nigra; assembly: GCA_949130495.1. Classification (NCBI taxonomy): domain Eukaryota; kingdom Viridiplantae; phylum Streptophyta; class Magnoliopsida; order Dipsacales; family Adoxaceae; genus Sambucus; species Sambucus nigra. The sequence continues at coordinate 679,395,659 of OX422211.1, forward strand.
GACTATTTAAAGAACGGAACGCTTCCAGAGGACAAGAGAACTGCCCACCAGATAAGGGTCAAAGCTGCTCGCTTTCACTTATCCACAGGAGGCGACTTGTATAAAAGATCTTTCTCCGGTCCCTACCTTAGATGCGTCCACCCAGGTGATGTCAAGGCAGTGCTTCACGAACTTCACGAAGGAATCTGTGGAAGTCATGTCGGAGGAAGGTCTCTAGACTTCCGAGCAATGAAGGAAGGCTATTGGTGGCCATACATGCAAAAGGACTCCGCAATATATGTCCGCAAATGCCTAAAATGCCAACTTCACGCTCCTATGGTCCACCAGCCCGCCAATGGGGAATGGACATCGTGGGACCACTGCCCACCGCTGCCGGCAATTACAAATACCTGTTGGTTGTAACTGACTACTTTACCAAGTGGATCGAGGCAGAACCACTGGCAAACATCCGAGATGCTGACATGATAAGGTTCGTATGGAGGAATATAATCACTCGATTCAGAATCCCCAGAACCATCATCACTGACAATGGAACACAGTTTGAGAGTGGCCCTTTTCAAGACTTCTGCAATGAACACGGGATCAGGCACCACTTCAGCTCGATGGCCTACCCTCAAAGCAACGGACAAGCTGAAGCTTCCAACAAAACAGTGATCGCTGGATTGAAGAAGCGGTTAGAGCGAGCTAAAGGCGCATGGGCAACCGAGCTACCGCATATCCCATGGGCATACAAAACGACTCCTAGGCGAGCAACAGGAGAAACGCCATTCTCACTAACATATGGTATGGAGGCAATCATCCCACTAGAGGCGGGATTGCCAATAATGAGATCCGACCTTGTCGAACAAGGCCAGAACGATGAGGCTTTGCTCGCTGAACTCGACCTAGCCGACGAGCGCAGGGAACTTACCCTAGTGAAACTAGCGAGCTATCAGCAACAGCTCGCAAAGCACTACAGCAAAAGGGTCAACCCGAGGAGATTCAAAGTTGGGGACTATGTTCTAAGAAAGGTCCTGGGCAACACAGTGAAGCCATCCGACGGTAAGCTGGGCCCAAACTGGGAAGGACCTTTTAAGATAATTAGAGACGACCTGCAAGGTGCCTATCATTTGGAAGCGATGGAGGGCAGGGAGATACCACGAGCATGGAACGCAGCTAATCTCAAGAAATTCTATTTTTAGGAATTCTATTATTAAATCTTTTATTGTATTCGTTATATGAAAGGACAGTTCATTTCCCATTTCACTAATGAAAATCTCTCAGTTGATCACTCTCTAATTAGTAACAGTTATATTTTATTACACATCCCTTCCAAATCACAGGCATAATGGTCGACATAGCAGGGGAACACCCCTCCTCAGGTCATCGTCATGAAGCGCGACAGACCTCTTAGCATTGCCCCTGGCAATATATGAAGCCCTACAGAGTATTCTTAGGCATCAAACCTACTTTGGTTAAACAAAATCCTGATCGGATGAAGACATCCAATATGAGGTGTGTCCTCGCCAATTGCCCTACTTAGGCCTAAGGGAGTGTGACGACACAACCTAAAAGGTAAAGTGAGGGCACAATGGTATTCTTGCATTATACTGGACTGGGGGGACACTCGCATAACAAAATAAAAAAGATTATGAAGCAGCGAAAATATAAAAAGATTGGATGAACACGTTTAGTCGGCAAAATTGCCCAAAATGCGAACTTTTCATTAATCCTTTATATTTACAAACAATGATAATACATGTTTAGTCGGCGAAGCTCGCCCAAAGCATTTACATTATCAAAAAGAAAAAGAATAACAAAATCTCAAGGAGGTGGAAGCCTCCGAACAAGATAATCAGCAACTTTAGCTCTTCTTCCATCATCAGGAGCGGGGGCTAGCTCTTCCACGACCTCATTTGCGTCCAACTCCAATAGTTACCGGGGAATAGCATCAATGGGGATCCATCGATCATCCCTCCTGAATGGATTGGGCATCAGAGTGGAGGAGGACATCTCGTGTCGATACCATAACACCGAGTTCCTCGGGACCTGCAGCTCTCTAAGGGCACTCAACCACCCTCTGATGAAAGAAAGTTCTTCAAACTCTGATAGTCTCGTGGGAGCATCCAACCAGCCCTGATCATAGCCATCAGACCACACTTGGCGAGGGCCCTTCTTGAATAGACGCCGCTGTCGGGAAACGTCCCTCTGGAGCCCAGCAGCAATTACATAAGCTCGCCGAACATCGTCGCGCAGCTCCCTAATCTCCCTATCACGCTGTTCGAAGGCTTCCCTATTCCTACCCCTGGCATTCCTGCCAGCACACGGGAGGGGAGGCCGAGCAGCTCACGACGAAGAAGAGCCTTGCAGAACTGCCGAAACGGTGCTCGACGAATGCTCCAAAAGCTTTAGGACCTCCCTCCTCAAGTCTTCATTCTCCTGCTGCAGGAACTCCCCAACCTGGTTAATCTCGGTGGCCTCCAGTAACTTTGCTCTCAGTGCACTGACTTCTTCTTGTACTGAGGCACCGATTTCTTCCATCTCCTGGAGCCTGTCCTTCAGCTTGGCCACCATCTCGGACTGATCCTTATATTTTTGGTTCCTTGACTTAGAAAACTTGCAAAGTCTTGCAAAGGCCTGGAGAATAGCAGGGCTTGCATTAGGACAAAGAGTCCTACCCAGTTGGGAGGTAGCAGGAATATAGTCATCAACATCAACCAACTACAAGTAAAAGAAAGAAAGAGGAGAGAAAGAGATCAGCATAAACAAAAATGAAGTCTTTTCATTAATAAGGAACGAGGTTACATCAGATTTAAAAAGAAAAAATTACAAAGCAGCCCTATCAATTAGCAACCTCGTGTGGCCCAGAGGTGGATGGTCCCTTGTCCTTATCAGCATCAGCAGGGGCATTACCCTCTGCAGGGGTGTCCTCTGTCCTCTCGACCAAAGGAGCATCAACAGGAGTCACCTGAGAGACAGGATCAGTGCCTTCAGCAGTTGGGGCAGGGTCCCCATCTACGACTGGCCTCGGCCCTGGATCATGCTCGTCAAAGAGTGGGGATGCAACGTCCACCCCAGCGGCCACGAGAGCCTTATTCCACCCTTTCTTGAAGTTCAGACGGCTGATATAGCCTATCTGAACTTCAGCGTCCTCATACGCAGCAGCCCAACCAGAGTTGTACGAGTCCTCCTTAAGGGTGGCTGCCTGGGCTTTCTCCGCCTCCAGTTGCTCGGCCAGAAACCTGTTCTTCTCTGCAAGGTCCAACTTGCTCATACACACCAGATCATAAGCCTTCCTCAGCTCGCCCAGCTCCCTGACCGCATCATCTCTCTCGCGAGCAGAATTGACAAGGGCCAGGTCAGATAAAACTCGAGCTGCATCTGCAGCCTTCAGGTCGGCCTCCAGTTGAGAGCCCCTGGCTTCCAGAGCAAATTTTTGCTGTTCCAGCTCACCATTCCTCCTCACCATCTCATCGCGAGAGCGATAGAGCACAGCGAAGTCGGTCACAAACTGCAAAGAATAAAGAAGAAATCAAGAAGAAGAAACCATCAATACTTGTTAAAAGAAATTGAGAATTAGAAGAGAACTTTACCAAGGCTAGCCTCTGGCTAGCTTGCAGAGCCAGTTGATCGGACCCAACGCCCTCTGGCGATCCGCAGGAAGGACTGCTCTCTCGAGCAGCGCAGGGGCTAGCTGAGGAGAAATGGCCACCGAAACCTCCTCAGGCAGGGCAGATACTGGGACCAGGGCTTGGCCTGTTTTGGTCCTCGATTCCATCCTCCTCCTCTCCTCCTCCTTTTATCTCTCCCTTCTCTTTCTCTCTTCCACTTTCTTCTTCTCCTCCACTTTCTTCTTCTCCTCATCCTTTTTCCTCTCCCTCTCTCTCACCTGCTCTTCCTCTCTCCTTTTCTTCTCTTGCTCCTGAGAAGAAGGCCGAGAACCAGTAGCTATGACCCCAGATGCAGACTTCAGTTTCTTGGACCTCTGTGCAAGGAGCACGTCATCATCATCGTCATTATCTCTGATCAAATTCTTCCTGGGAGGCATCTCTTCACCAGAACTGTTGGAAGTGCTCGACGATCCTTGAGCTTCAGAATCCTCCTCAGAATTAGAAGAACTGCTACTGACAGAGCTCCCTCCACCAAGATTACCGACAGGCTCACTTTCAGAGCTCCTCTCCTCTTCGTCCAACTGGATTAGCTCGACAGTAGTCTCTTCAAAGGAAGCAAACTCTGGAACACTGTCCACAGGTCATGCTATGAAGCTAGAGCCTACGTTCTTATACTCTAACAAGAAAGCGGCAGATCTGGGATGCTCGCCGTCACCCAAAGGCTCTCTGATGTTCCAAGCTTTAGCCAACTCAGAAATTCGGACCTCGCTAAGAGCAAGCTCCAAGTTACGTGACCTCGCTGTAAAAGAAAACGCAGAAAGGTGTCTGAAAAGTCATAAGTCAGCAGAGATTGAAGCAACAGTACAAATATCTACCTATATATTCTTCCGCATAAAAGGGAACAGTGAATCTTTCAGACCTTGACCCTTCAGATTGGGGAGAGAACTGCCAATTTCTAACAAGAAAACCTTCCTACCAGTAGTCCTTATGGGAATCAGGTAGATTTACTACCAATACCCTATCAGGGCTCCTAGCTTTGAGGTACAGGACACCTGAACTAGTTCGAGAGAAGGAGTAACAAAAGCAGACCTCGGCAAGCCCTAACCTTGTGCCATATAATTGATTTATCCTATGCACACCGTTCACTATTTTCCATACATTGGGCGAGCATTGTGCGGGTACAATACTAAAAAAGCTAAAGAAATGCAAAAACAGATCATTAGGGGGAAAAGTAAGTCCCCCTGGGAAAGCAACAAAGCATGAATCCAGTGGGCATCCTCTATATCCCTAACGTTCCTAGGAGGTGAGGCACAACACTCAATCTCTACCCACTCAGGAATGTTGTAGAATTTTCTAAATTTCGAGATTGACCTATTTCCAATCTTCGCCATTGGAAAATACAGGAAAAGATACAAACCAAAGAGAAAATGCAAAGGGCACGATAAACTTACAAGACAGAAGAGCAGGTCAAATGATGAAGAAGCAACGAGAATGGAGATCGAAAGTAGAAGGTACGAAGCGCAAGAGTTCTCAGAAGATAGAAGAGTGCTGGAAATGCTGAAACGACGAAAAGAAATGAGCCTTATTCCAATAAACCTTCAAAATCTTATCATATCGCACAGTAAGCGAAGCGGCTGCCGCCAGAAATCGATTCTACAGCTCCCGAGGAATTACAACACGGCTATTATGGCTAATCATTTAAATCTGTTGGGCCCACATGCATGGCACAACAAATTTAGGGGCAATTGTGGGTACCCGGAATTTAGTGCTATAGGCCTGGACGAGTAGCCCAGCCCTAGCGGCCCAAAGTCCAGGCCCCTCATCTTTTGTATTGATCCAATTTCCCCACGATCCCATGAAGGGAAGTTATAGGGGAGCACGATCCCATGAAGGGAAGTTATAGGGAAGATGGCTAATATGGAGGAACCCATCATCTCCACTAACTAACATACACATATATAAATTAAACCCTAGGTCCGGGGCAAAGAAAAAAGTTGTATTCTCTGTACTCATTCTCCGGAATATTGAGAAATAATACTGACTGCACCACCGTGGACGTAGGCACATCTTTGCTGAACCACGTACATCCGTTGTTGTGTGATTGGCGTTTTATTTTCTTTGTTCTTTCTTGGTTATTACTTCTCTTATATTTATTTGTGTTGCACAATCATTGTCTCCACAAACGGGTATCGAATCAAGTGGTATCACCACTTCCTTAGAGGTCTCCTCCTCTATGTAGTACAAATGAATGTACGATCCTCCCTCAGGGCGAGGCATCGCCACTAAAAACATCTCCTTCTCAGGAATGGCAAAGATAATACTCCTACTAAAACAATCAATCATGTCTCGGTACGCAACTAGCCAATCCATACCAATAATGGCATCATACTCAGTCATCTCTAACACTAACATATCCGCGGGTAAAGTAAACCTACCAATCTCTATACCCACGCCTCTACATATAAGGGAAATCACGGAACCCCTACTCAACGGCGAATCTACACAAGTAACCGTACTCTCGGCGATGTCTAACAACCCAATGGTGCGTGCAAATCTCATAGCAATAAAACAGTGTGTAGCCCCCGTGTCAAATAAAATGCGCCCTATAGTCCCCTGAATAGGGAACATACCCTCAATGGATGGTGGATTCTATGGGGCTGCGACCTGTTGGAGCTGATACACTCCCCCATACTGAAGTTGTCCCTGCTGAACTGGGACTGCTGGAATGGGTGGTAATGCTTCCATCTGTGGTGCTGGGAGGGCGGCGGGAAACATAGGCCTCTGTGGCTCGTGTCGAGCACCCTGCTGCTGTTGCTGTGGGGCCTTGCCCTTATCAGGACACTCCTGACGTTTGTGGCCAATCTTACCACAAATGAAACACTTCCCCTGGAAGTTTCCCCCTTGCTGTCCCTGGTGACCACGGCCCTGGTGACCGTTACCATTTCTGCCCTGGCCTTGCTGGCCCTGGTGAAACTGCTGCTGTTGACCATTTTGACCCTGCTGGCCGTTCGGACCCTACTGGCCATTCCGAAATCCTCCCTGACCGTTCCTGAAACCCCCTGATCGGAATCTCTTAGAATCCTCCTGCTGGGAACCCTGATCACCCTGCCTATACTGACCCTGAGCTGATTGTGCCCCGCTGGCACCATTTCCCCTTGTCCTGCCCTGATGGATGGACTCTCCTGATCTCTTCCCCTCAGTCAAGTGAAAGTGATGGTCCTGGCAATGGAGCAGTGCATTGTTAACCACATCAGAGTAAGTGGCCAATGATAGATTCCCCAACAAGTGCTGACGGATCCTCCAAGTCAATCCATCTGTAAACTTCTGAATCTTTTTCTCTTCTGTCGGTATCTCATCCGGGACAATATTCAGTAAATTAGTGAATTCGGCCTCATACTCGGCCACAATCCTTCCCTCCTGTCTAAGGTTTATCAACATCCTTCTCATTTCCGTGTGAACAGTTGACGGAAAATATTTGCGGTCGAACCGCACCCAGAACTCCTGTATCGTGAGAGTATCTCTCTGCTCTGCGGTGGTAATAGACTCCCACCACTGCAATGCAGATCCCACTAGCTTGAAAGTAGATAGTATCTGCTTCTGAACATCGGTGCACTCATACATCCTCAAGTTCCTCTGAATATCCTTCCTCCACTGACTTGAAACCACAACATCGGAGCTACCTGCGAACTCCGGTGGGTGTGCTTTCTGAAAAGCATCACGTATGTGTTCCCAAGCAGACGGGAATGCATGTGCCTGAACTGGCGCGGCTACTGGCGCCTGGGGTGGTGCCTGCTGTACAACGGCTAGGGCGGCATTTACCGCTTGGGCTACAATAGCTGCAACCTCGGCGGCATTCATGGTGCCCTGTACTGGAGCTGACTGGGGCTCCGGCTGTGCATCCCTAGGAACTTGTTGCGCACGTCGTGGAGGCATCTGAAATAAAAGTAAGGTCTATAAGTTCGCAGTTATAAACCCAAAATAGCTGAAGAGCGAAGCATACATAAAAGAATACAACAGTCCTAAAATATAGGGCTCTACATCAAAGAAAGCTCAGCGGAAACATAACAAGTCGTACAGATCCTAAAGGACACTAGAACCTGATGCTCTGATACCACCTGTGACACCCCGACTAATTAAATACCGGGTAGCTACTCCTTTATTAAATTAATTCAAAATGCCAAGTTGGTTCAGTTAATAGCATCACTGTCGAAAACATTTAATGATTACTAACCACCTAGTATTTAAAAAGTAAGTTGTCAAATTTTAGATTAAATCTGATTAAGATGCGATAAATGAAATGTAAGAGAATAGCATCACTATACACCATAAAGTCTCAATAAAGTAACCAACAGATAATAAGTCCAGAGGAAAACTCCTCACAACAATCCCAATATGGAAATAAATAAAACAAGTCTGCACCCTGAATTAATTACAAACCAAAGTCTGAATAACTGAAATCTAAAATGTCTCAAAAGGAAATGGGCAACATGCCCTATAAATGATGAAACTAAATATGGAGTCAAGACTAGAAAGAAGAGTCTACTAGCAAGGCCCTGTAACTTCCACAACAGCTACAGCTCGTCACCTGATTGGAAATACTATGCATGGTGTCCTTGTGGCTGGGCACCTAAAAGGTTTTACAAAAAAATAGATTTGAAAGCAAACGGGTCAGAGCCCGAAAGTGGAGAGTATTTTAAAAACAGCAAGTGCTTTAATAACATTAAAACAATGAATGCAAAATACATGTTAGGACGTGCCCTCACATGAAGTACTCACCTCTCGACTAATAGTGCACTCCTAACGTACCGTACCCATCTAAGTGGTATTTATATCTAACCAAACTGACATAAGTTCTAACCCATCTCCTCGATTCACAATATGAATTCCCAATGTTATCACTTGAATAGATAGCTTTACTTAAACTCGGATTCTCAATTATTAGCATTACCATTTACTGGAGGTTATCCCCTTATTTATCTTCTCAAGGAGTTACTATAAATTATTCTCATAATTAAACATGACAAGTCTGTTCATTTAACTGTATATCATTCACATCATAAATATACAATACAAGCACCGCGAGGCTAAGCTGCGGTGCACACATACTCTGCTATCCATCCCGGTACATCACGTACATAAGGATTACAAATTCCGAATCTCTCAGGAATTGTTAGAATAAGCACCACACACAAAAATGGAGGCGAACATAATTCAACATATCCATGGGTCACGTACATACCTACGCTCCATAGTCAGCTGACTTATTAACTCACAAATAAGTCATTCTCTTGAACTATGTCCTCTAGGTACCAATCTAAATCCGGGCACACAAAGATTAGATGGCCCTAAGCGAACGTAAACCTCCCGTGATAGCAAGTATGGTAGGTATGTCATACACATAAAATCATATACATATACTAAGCATGCACACATCTTAGTAATTACCATAATTTATTAGTGGTATACTTCTCATTCTTATACCAATACACGTGTCCCCGGTTTATATATACACATCATCCATTATCCTCACGTCGTAATTAGTTATTCGCGTCCTAACCCCAATTACCATTTGGTTCAAATCATTCTTCTATATTTTTCTCCTCAATATATCCCGAATATCCCAACTATATCAATTATTCATCAAGTTAATGTTATCTCTACAATTACAAAAGGTTACAGGACACTAGAAATCAAACCAGGCCAAAAAGGCCAATCTGTCAACTCGTTAGAAGTCTCGTTCGAACGAGAGTTCGTTCGAATGAAGTGGGCATCTAACGAGATCTCGTTCGAACAAAAGGCATCGAATGAACATCCAACTCGTTAGAAGTCAAACTGTCAACTCGTTAGAAGCTCGTTCGAACGACCTGGGCAGGCCTTCTAACGAGGTGACAGTTTCGAGCCCATAATTTCTAAATCCGTTTTTCCTCTAACTTTCTCTTCTCAAAACTCATCCAAACATTATCCCAACAGTGTTTTAAGGTTCCTAATCATTCCCAAACATACTTAGGTCGTATTTTAACATATTTATGGGCCAAAGTCTCCCTAAACAATACCCAATTATCAAATCTCCCCATATTCCCCCAACCCTTATGAATATGAACCCTAGAAAATTAAAGTCATCAATATCCACAATTAAATCCGTTTTTGTAACATGAAAGTTGTATTTCCAACAGTATAATCATCCAAACACAATTCTACATACAATCTCTTTATCAAAACATGGGTTTCTAATTCCAATTTCATGGGTTTTTACAAATCTCCCAATACAATGCAATTATATCAATTTCTAAGCATGGAAGAAGCATTCACTTGAAATTAACGTAATTAAACCACTTGCCTCGGATTATTCTCTGAATTTGCTGTTGAATTGATGAAGGTTGGTCTCTCTCTTTCTCTCCCAATGTTGAAGGTTGAAGATGGAGGTTAAGGTTTTCTCTTTGGGAACTTTTCTAACTTTTTCCTCTAACTCCCGTTGCCCTTTAGTTGGTTAAGTGCTGGTAATGGCTTAGTGGGTCACTAAATATCCTAATATTTAACTCCCAAAATTCGTTGGTTAATTATCCTAAAATTTCAAAATTACCAAAATACCCTTTTAAGTTGCCGGTATGGCCCAAAAATGCCCCGAGACCCAAACTAAACCCCCGACTAGTGTTTTCTGACTATTTCGACCCTTCCGGATACGTTGGCGCACTCAAAATGACCATATGGTTGATAGAACTAAAATTTTCTTATTAATTTAAACAATTATATTCCTGACGCGACTGTCACGCGCGTCCCAACAAAATTTCCCAAATTGCCGTATTTCAATCTCGCGACAATTTCAATATTTTCAATATTCATATAACATCATATGTATACACATTATAATCAAATACCAACTCACATCTCGTTAGTATTTTATCCGGATTAATTCTCAATTAATTCGCATTTAATTTAATTAATCTCATAAATAAATATCGATAAAAATGCGGGGTATTACAGGTTTGCCCGTCAAAAGGAAATGGGAGAGAATCACAAGAATATAGGCAGGAAGTTCCAATGATGTACCTTGACCAGGAGCATCTATTGAAGAACTGCCTTCACCAGAACCCTTGAAGAAATAATTAATCAAGGGAGAGAAAGTAGTTTTGTTGGACGAACCAATGCAGCTTCGGCATATGCGATCCAACTCTAAATGATCAGCAGTCTCTTGAGCATCAAGAGCCTCATCGGTATAGGGATCATGACCTGTTGCATCGAGGCCCAAGAGCTCGCACACGTCTTCCAAAGTTATAGTGAACTCGCCCCACGCAGCGATGAACGTATGAGTGGTAACATTCCATCGAGAGACCAGGATAGGAAGAGGAACATTATTCTTCGAAAGAGTGAACTCACCAAACCATTTAGCCCGTTGCAACCCCAGCTTGGTGAGAATATCAGTATAAGAACTCTGCATATGGGAGTTCCAGGCAACAAAGTGGGCAGGAGAGCCCCCTGCGGTGTCGAAATCAACATGGGACCATGCGAAGTCTCCTCGCTCCAAGAAAAAATGCAGAGTCCCCTTTGGAGGAAGAAAGCCCCACTCAGAACCTCGTCTTCATCACCCAACAATAAGGCATCAAACTTGGAAGAAAAATGCACAGCCTTGTAGGCAACAGCAAAGTCATCACCCTCCCCAAAAATAGGAGAGCGACGATAAAACCTCAGCTGTTCCTGGCGAGCAGCATCCAGGGCGGAGGCAGCAGTGGTGGTGGCAGACGGAGCACCAGTAGCAGAGATAGCAGGGTTTGTTGAGGTTGCCATGGAAAACGATGATGAAGACAGCAGAAAAGCTTCAAGCAAGAGCAGTTTGAGGAACAAAAGTAGAAAACCACGACCATAGGTAGCAGTTTAGAGGATGAGAAGGGAAGAAGGCAAACAGGATCTTAGCAACAATGGAGTTCTTGCAGGTTTTTTTCTCTCTAAAAATGGAAGTCTGAAGAAGATAGTAACAGAGTAAGAAAAAAGAAAGAGAGGGTTTAATTATTTTGGATATAGCCGTTTGAAAATTTCGAAGTTGTCGTTTCAGTCTCCCACCATCTCACGTGCAAAGCCGCCTGCAATCATTTCTAATGAACACGTGGAGCCTTGGTAAGTGCTTTGACAGTTGAGAAGACAACGCCACGTCATTTACGAAGTGACACCTGGGGAACCCAAATCGTTGCCTTCCTATACAAGATTGGGTTTTGGCGCCAAGGAAATTTTTGTCAGACATATCCAATAGGCTCTTAACGAAGAAGATGTCCCAACGGTTCCACAAAAGCTACGATGTTCTCTCGTCATAAGTCCAAACGTTGTTTAGTTATAACTAAGGAGAAGAGGCCTGAGTCTTTTCACACAAAAAAAGGTCCATCGATTTGAGACATTTCGTGCAGACATTTCTTGTTCCAACAAATCTCTCCACGAGGGGGAAAATGTATAGGGGGCTTGCAGGTAATCTTAAGATTAGGGACAAATCCCTAATCAGCAACAGTGCTTAAGATTAAGCAATCGAGGCAGCTAAAGCGTGGCAACTTAGCGAGGCATCTTGGCGCGGTAGCTCATATTTTAGCTTGTTATATTAGTCATATTGTATTTTCATTATTGATGATTGCAAGCTATAACGGTTGTAATGACGTAACGATAATAATAAGTGGGTTTATGTGAGGTCGAACGGTACTCGCGAGAGGCCAGGCTTAGCAGGGCCTGGGAGAGCTTTCAAGCTCTATCGAATGACCTCACCGTGGGAACTTTAGAGGGACTGGGTTTGGAGTATTAAGAAGTGAGGTACCGTTGGGGCTTGTCCTGACCATCTTAGTTACACCTGGTAAAACACCAAAGGACCCTGGCCGTGGAACCTCGGGGGGAGCAGCTTTGAGTTCCATCGGGCGTTGAGTTGTGAACCAAACAACCCTCTACTTAAAGTCACAACTACTGTAGGTGATGTCACTAGCTAGCTAAACAATGTCAGACCTGCACTTGAGTAAACCACCGTGGTATTTGGGGCTGTCAGGCAGTTGGTGAGCCACCTCTGCGACAACAGCCTCCTGACACACAGTGGTATGGAAAAAGGCATGTCTTGGCATTTAATGTTCATGACGTGGAGATAACCAGTGCATCAGGCATTTAATGTTATGACATAAAGCATGAGGGATGTCTTTCATAGTTTTTAATGACTGAGTTACCTCGGGGCTGGTGGTTGGGGCTATTTAAGAACCCCAACCACCTTTGAGAAAAAGAGATATTTTTGAAGACTCTGAAGTTATTGCTAGAGAGACACATCAGAGAGAAGGTTATTGCGAACCAGAGAGGTTTACCCACCCACCATTGTTACTTATTACGAAGCTTTTAATACTTGACAGAGATTCTTGAAAGTGTTAGGTGTGTTTCTACCTGCCTACCAAGGTGTATCTAGGGTGCTTACTTCTCTCTCCATCTAGATAAGTTACTTCTAAGGTTCATTACTATTTCCTGAGTTATACACGAGAGTTTTGTGAGTTTAAACCGAGTCTTGTCTCCATTGAATATGTGTCTGGATGTTCTATTGCTAATCCAAGGCTTTGGCCAAGTTAGATTATTATTACCATACTTGAACAGAGGTTACGCCTCCATCTATAATCTAAAGTATCCTCCTACAATAGAAAATGAGCATAAAATGCAAGCCGTGAGTTCGAATTATGCATGTTTTGGACTGTTCGAAATGGGGTTTATATCCATGTGAGAATATATAGGTCCACTATTGGGTTCGATCATTTATCAAATTTAAACTGGGCTCGAAGTGCCCGGTGGGCTGTAAACGGAGGTTCTTAGAGTTTATGGGTAAGTACGCGCAAACCTTAAGTCCGATTCGCGCATGGTATGGACCCTTGGAAAGGGTATTTAGATCCATATAAAGGTGCGATGAGATTATCTCTGGTTAGAGAGTTGACCGAGGTCAAATGGGGCTCGGGAGAACCCGTTGGCTTTTAGATCAGGTTTTGGAGTAAAAAGGTGTGTACGCGCGAGTCATAAGGCTGATTCATGCATGGTATAGTATTTGGAAAGGGAATTCATATCCTTATGAAGTTTCAATGAGGTTCGCTTGGGTTGGAGAGTTGATCGAGGTTAAATGGGGTCTTGAGAGCGCCTCATGGCCTCTGGATCAGGGTTTGGAATAGGACTTGGGGTCCAAGGGTGTTAGGGACCTAAGGGTGTATTTGGATGGTACATGGATGGGGTTTCTATAGTGATTAAATATTTTCTCTTCCTTGGCTTGAAAAACTCATTTTGAGATTTAAAGCACCACACTTTTGCAAACATCCCAAAACACATATTTATTGAATTCCCTCAAAGGAGGTTCCGTCTAGGAATAAAAAGTTGCTTCAACTTTGAAGAATTTTTTTATCAAAAGAGTTGAAGGCGTTGACTACAGACCAAAACCTGTCACGGTTGCGCAACATACTTTAATTATTGGCGCTCTCTAAGGAGAATATGTTTGGAGAGAGTGTCTAGTCGGTTGTAGCGTTATGCGGTTATAAGTCGACTTCTTTTAGCTGTAAAACTTTATCATAGTTCAATTTATTTTACTTGTACATTTGATCATGTGCTTATTTTACTCTTTTTACATTTTTTAAAATTATTTCTTAATTAAGAAGATAAAACTTGAATATTCTAAAATTTAGTAAATTATTTTGTCACATAGACATTTGGATGTTATAACGCTTTTGTAATAAATCAACAAACCTTTTTCTTGAATTAGATGAATTAATTTTTATTTGAGTATCTACCATCAAAAGGCACACTACAACAACCTTTATAGTGTATAGCGTTTATGATATATATTTTTAGAAGAGGGTTATTACCTCCAGTTTCACTACACAAAAGAGGAGATTTGTAACGGCTAATAGCATATACAAATGACCTTTATAATCGCTCTTTGTAGTCACGATTTGGGGGGTCACAAAATAATAATTATCACTCCAAACAGCAGTCATAATTTTTTATAACCCCTATGGGGGTTATAACTGATGACCCTAATTTGTAACTGCAGCCAACAGTTACGTATCTAATATTTATAATCGATGTCAGCAGTTATGAATCTAAAATTTATAATAGTTGTCAGCAATTACGAATCTAATATTTGTAACTGCTGTCAGCGGTTACGAATCTAATATACACAACTGTTGTCATCAATTACAACATTAGCAGTAGTGACAAGTTTAATATTTGTGATTGCTATTAGTATTTACGAACCTAATATTTGTGAGTGCTATTAGCAGTTACAAAAGTTGTATTTGTTAAATGTGGTAAGAGCTATTATAAAAATCTTTATATTTTCACAAAATGATAAAATGAAGAGAGTAGAATAAATATCATGAACTGTAACAAGTATAAGAGGTTCAAAAATATTTCATTTATAATTATGAGATTCTAAACATCCGGTACATATAAAACTTGTTAAAGTTAATTTAACATCAAACAAACCCTTCTTGGGCGCCAAGTAGAAAATGAATATAGAATAAAAAATAAACTAGAAAAAATAACGATACAACACTTCGATGACATGAAATGTCATGAACACGTAACAAATCATTCTAAACCTAGACCATTGGTTACCAAGCGGTGGATACGCTTCTTGAAGTCTAGGTAAGTCAACCCGGGGGGTATTGATGTGGTGATTGTGACACACCACCTAATAAAATACCGGACGATCAATCCTGTACCAAATTAAACCAGGAGTCTCATTTGGTTCATTCTTAGCATCACTGTTGAAAACCAAATTAATTACTAATAACCTATTAGGCTGGCGTCAAAATTTTAATTAATTAATCTTTTTAAACAAACCATTTAAATAAACCATTCACACAGTTTTAATATAAGACTGAAAATGAAATAAAATAACCCAACACTCAGTTTAATAATAATACAACCCAATCGAATTCCGCAACAAAAGGCGGTAAAAGAATAAATAAATGCAGTTGGGCATTTGCCCGAGTGATACTACAATGCTTCCTATCTATATCGCAAGAATAGAAGCGTCTAAAAGAAACCTGCATGCATTCACAGCTACTGCAGCCAACATCTGACTCGAAGGAATCATCATCCAGGCGTCCCCGTGTCTGGACACCTATAAATATATATATAGCAAAAGAGAGGAAAATAGATAAACGGGTCAGAGCCCGAGTTGTGAAAATATTTTTGCAAGTGCATAAATGCTTTATTTATAAAAAATATGTTTTATCTCATATTTAAATTGGTATCGCACTCCCATGAGATATCCCTCATCTCTCTTCTAATAGTGCACACCTAACGTATACCTATAGACAACCTAGTTAAGCTACTCTGCCTAATTAAACTCGTTCCAACAAAACTCTAAAAATCCTATTTAACCCGAGTAAGAAGGGCTAAACTTCTCCCCATTCTCAACACTATGCCATATTCGTGCGTGGGCTGTCTCGCGAAGTGAAATCCAAATAAGGAACCCCCCCGATACACTACTACTTGGCAGTGTCGATCGTCGAGATCCATAAGGCCCTCAGTACGTAACATATATACATACATACCCATATAAACACAAATACATAACATACTCACTTATTATTCATATAGCAATTTAAGTCTGGATAAAATCTCCTGGAATGAGAATAAATCCTTTTTCATCTTATCTCTTTACTCTAATCAGAGATATATATTATCTTGTTATCATACACAAGTAATATACTATACACACAAGTATAATAACCATCCCAACGAGCTATAACTCGAGGATGCGGTCTCTATGCTATCATCTACCAGGGAATTACTCACATACCATCCTGGGTACCAGCGGTCGAACTAAATAACATCGACATGGTAAAAACCAAATCACAATGTATGGGAAGCGGTCAAAGTTCCTCCCCGAAAGTGAGACGAAATATACCCACCACGTCTCATCCCTAATAAAAGTCACATAATATAAAAATGGACGCTATGACTTGGGGACTATACGCTCCCTGCTCCTCAAGCTAGGGGCCTCACCCACATCGCGCAACTTCCTATGATAGCATAGAGGGGGTATGATTCACATATATAAATATATACCATTCACACATAGATATATATACATATTATATATATATATTCTACATCATTCCTCAAATATATATGGCCATAATTGTCAATCACACATAACGATGGCTAATAATCCCAAAGATTCTCACTAATAATAACATTCAAGTATTCGCACACTCATGATACTAAACCCAAAAGTATTCCCTCACTTGATAAATAACCTGTATCTTATTCGCGTTTAAGGATTTATATAATTTCTCCAACTATACCAATTCATCCTAGTAGTCTCGTAGGATTTACTCAACCATAATTACTGTAGAAGGGTGTCTACCTACAAAAAAATATAAATAAAAATATTTTTTATTGGAAATATTGAGAAGAAACCCCCAGGGTCCCTCCACCGCATAAATGACATTCGGGCAGCGCCACCGCAACGGTCATTGCGGAAATGACATTTGAGAAGTACCGCGTAAGGACCACTGCAGAAGTCTAAGATTTAGAAGGGCCGCCGCAAGGGTCACTGCAGAAACGACATTCGGGCAGCGCCACCGCAACGGTCACTGCGGAAATGACATTTGAGAAGTACCTCGTAGGGGCCACTGCAGAAGTCTAAGATTTAGAAGGGCCGCCGCAAGGGTCACTGCAGAAACGACATTCGGACAGCGCCACCGCAACGGTCACTATGGAAATGACATTTGAGAAGTACCGCGTAAGGGCCACTGCAGAAGTCCAGGATTAAGAAGGGCCACCGCAACGGTCACTGCAAAAATGACATTTGAGAAGTACCGCGTAAGGGCCACTGCAGAAGTCCAGGATTGAGAAGTGCCACTGCAAGGGTCACTGCAGCAATGACATTCGAGAGGTGCCCCGCAAGGGCCACCGCAGAAGTCCAATATTGAGAAGTGCCACTGCAAGGGTCACTGTAGCAATGACATTCGAGAGGTGCCCCGTAAGGGCCACCGCAGAAGTCAAAGATTAAGAAGTTCCACCCCAAGGGTCACTGCAGCAATGACATTCGAGAGGTTCCCCGCAAGGGACACCGCAGAAGTCTAAGATTGAGAAGTGCCACTACAAGGGTCACTCCAGCAATGACATTCGAGAGGTGCCCCGCAAGGGCCACCACAGAAGTCCAAGATGGAGAAGTTCCACTGCAAGGGTCACTGCCACTGCAAAAGTCACTGCAGCAATGACAGTCGAGAGGTGCCCGCAAGGGCCACCGCAAAAGTCCAAGATTGAGAAGTGTCACTGTAAGGGTCACTGCCACTACAAGGGTCACTGCAGTAATGACATTCGAGAGGTGCCCGCAAGGGCCACCACAGAAGTCCAAGATTGAGAAGTGCCACTGCAAGGGTCACTGCCACTGTCACTGTAGCAATGACATTCGAGAGGTGCCCCGCAAGGGCCACCGCCAAAGTCTAAGATTGAGAAGTGCCACTGCAAGGGTCACTGTCACTGCAAGGGTCACCGCAGAAATAACATTCGAGAGGTGCCCCGCAAGGGCCACCGCAGAAGTCCAAGATTGAGAAGTGCCACTGCAAGGGTCACTGCAGCAATAACATTTGAGAGGTGCCCCGTAAGGACCACCGCAGAAGTCCAAGATTGAGAAGTGCCACTGCAAGGGTCAATGCCACTGCAAAAGTTACTGCAGCAATGACATTCGAGAGGTGACCCGCAAGGGCCACCACAGAAGTTCAAGATTGAGAAGTGCCACTGCAAGGGTCACTGTAGCAATGACATTCGAGAGGTGCCCCGCAAGAGCCACCGCAGAAGTCCAAGATTGAGAAGTGCCACTGCAAGGGTCACTGCCACTGCAAGGGTCACTGCAGCAATGTCATTCGAGGGGTACTGCCGCAGGGGTCACTGCAGAAATAATGTTTGAGAAGTTCCCCCCAAAGGGTCACTGCAGAAATGTTATCCGAGAAGTGCCACCGCAAGGGTTCCGGCAGAAACTCATATTGATAAGGAACCCACCCAGGGTGGCCAGGATGAAGGAGTGGCTACCACGAGCAACTCCTCATCATGAAACGTCATTCTTTAAAAGAACAACAATATTAACACTTTGCTTTCTTGTACAGGTTGCCTAGTTGAGCAAGGAGGGCTCAAGCAGGCTAGTTGGGATCTCTTGGGAGTTTTGGCTTGGCGGCTGAGGGACAAGGTATGTTGAGAAATCTCAACCACTTAGCACTATAGGATTGAGAGAATACTAGTAGGAGACCCTATGGTCGCCCATTCCTCACACACTTCACACTTAGTCACAAGTGAAGTGAGCAGCCAAAGGGATGGATGCTCACAAGAAAAGAACTATTTATAAAATGATTTTAAATGAGAGGGTCCTCTAAACCCCTCTCAAGAAAAATGATTTTAGAAGGGGGTCCTCAAGACCCCCTCAAGCTTACAAAGATTTTAGAGGAGGTGGTCCTCGAGACCCCCCTCAACTTTACAAAGTTTGTACCAAAAGTTATCGTTTCAAAAGATGTTTAGCAAATCGGATATTTTGTCTCCATTAGAAGACATATTTGCTTTTGAACTTTGGTTGGCACTAGGGGGCATCTGCCAGAGGAGACAGGTAGAGCTGCTTGCAGGTAGGGACAAATAGTACACTGCAGACTCTGTCCCTCACCAACCCTCTAAGTTTTGGCTCCAAAAGTGCCAACCCAGCCTTAGTGCCCAAGTATAAATAGGACCCCTGGGTAAGGTCATGAAATAGGAGAAAAAACTCAATAGCAAAGTCACTCTGTCAAAATCACACCAGAACCTCTATAGTATTCTCTCCCTGCTCTCTCTCTAAGTGCTAAGTGCCTTGTTCTTTCACTCCCCACTGACAGCCATCACTCTCAGGAGCTCCTCTTGAGAAAATTACTATTATTGTTGTGGAAGTTCATCTTCTTGCAGGGAGGGAGTTTCAGCTTGAGCTCCATTTTTACCAAAAGGAGAAGGTCTCATCAGAAGCTGCTCCAGAAGTTCTTGAGAACCTTGCAGATAGTGTCCATTGGAGTGGGTCACGCCTCACCCTTTCCAATTATTCATAAACCCCAGTATCACTACCCTCCTACAATTACGTTTTCTACGCGCACAATTATATATGCTTAAATGCCCACTGAAATTATCCCAAGAAATATTCATCCCCAAACACCTTTAATTTAGATAAGTCTTGGATTTCATATTCCACGATCCCAATGTCTACATAAATCTCAATTAACAATTTAGAGGTCCCCACTCTATTTTTGGGAACCCCAATTATCAAATTCCTCAATTTCTTTATTTTCCTCGAAAATATACTTTTAGTGCCACACGCTTAAAACACCCTCTTAACCCCCATAAATTCCTTCAGATTACTAAAAATAATTTCTCCCAAATGGATATCTATTTACACAAATAAATAAGCTAGAAACAATTAGGTTTGGGATTTATCCCATTTAAACTTCACTAGCCGAAATTGCCAAAAATCTTGAAGGGTCGATCTATCGACCCTTGGCCATCGATCAATCGATCAATCCGGACAACTTCTTCTCCGAGAAGCTATTTCGTCCATTAAAGCTTCTATCTCCTCTCATATAATTCTCCAACCCCAATCAACAACATATACACACTTAAAAAGGGTTATAATCATCCTAGAACCCAAATTCAACAACTAATTTCAAATGATTTCTAAGTTCCTTAAATCGATTATTGTTCGGGATTTACTCGTTAATATTTCAAAAACCCGTTTTAATATACAAAAACCCAACCCAAAATTGTCTAATTTGTTATTACCAAATTATGATATGAGATTTGTGCTAAAAAAGAAATAAAGCAAGTAAACACTTGCCTCGTGGATAAAATCCGACGACCTCGAGTTGAATCCCGCGGAGTTTGGATGGAACCTCCCTTTTCTTCCTCTTTTATGTCTTCATTTTCTCTCCTCTTTCATTCTCTCCTTTTTCTTTCCTTTCTCTCACTCTCTCGTGTCTCTTATAGGAGAGAAAAGGATTTATCCCTCACTAAACCCCAAAATGACTCGTTTACTCAAGTACGAGTCCCTACTGGTCCAAAAATTCTCGGAGTCTAAACAGTACTCCCGGATACTCTATTCTGACTATCTCGACCATTCTAAAATCAATCGCGCACTCAAAATCTCCATTCGAGGTGCTTTACCGTAATCCACTAAATAAACTCAATGCATCTCAATGCGGGTTTTTCAATTAAAATATTATCCTTTATCGCTTTACCCAACCGCGACATGTAATTAAAATCGTCCAACTCATTTACTTAATCTTAAAAGTAAGTGCAACACCAATCCAAAATCAGGTAACCCTCCTAAATTTCAAAAATTATTTCTCAGAGAAATTCCTCAAATCTCCAAATTATACTCATGTATGAAATTTAAATTATCCATAAAAGTACGGGGTATTACAGTGACATCCTCCCTTGTGTACTCGGAGTACACCTACTGAGCAAGTTCAATGGAATCAAATTTTTTGAATACGGCGCCTCGATATCCTTTGACCTGTGCTTGTGTTGCTTGCCACGAAGTGTAAACACCTGTATTTAGGCCTTTGAATACTACGTAGGCTGAGTATGCTTGCAAACAATAAAATGTAACTATGCTAGTTAAACTAGTAGTAACCGTAGTCAGTGGTAAATAATAGACCAAAGGTTCAGTAAAGGAGGATATAGTCAACTAGAATTTTCCAAAAGCCATAAAAAGATACAATTAGTAAAGGGATTGTTGGTGTTTACTTTCATCTATATTATGCAAGAGAGGAAGCTGCATTAAAAGTACCTCTAGCTCCAATTCTTGTCACTATAGTAATAGCTTTTGATGCATCTAGGAGCAACGGGATTAATTTGAATTCTACTATCCAAAATACCTTGAGGAGCCTAAGGGTCATACCAAATATTTATGTCACAACTCCCTAGAATCCATGTATAATGCATGACCTGGATGATTCTTAAAAACATATGCATGCCATAAGAAAATCTTTTGGGGCATGTTGCTGAAGACTAGGTGTTTTTTCACAATGGAAGTCATACATAACCATCTCAATCATATTTAACAACTACTAGTACTAATTTTTTTTACTACTTTTGTAACTTTCAAAAGTCAAGGGGTGACTCATTATCTAATAGTAGGTGTGCTTACCTTGAAAATTTTATCATAAATAAAGACATTGTCCAATTTTTAGAATTGAATTTTCATAAAGATACATATAAAGGTATAACTATAAAACACCCATCAATATTTATTTCCTTCTACAGTTTTTCTACACTAAAATCCTCATATTATAGGTTTTTTCCTACAAAAATAAAAGGGTAACTACAACAATCTTCTATATTATCAGCTTATCAATCTATTATTAATACTCAACTATAGTTATCAACTATTTGATTCTGCTAATAACTAATTATGAAAAACTATCTAAAAGAACAAAATTTCAATAGCCAACTAAAACGGTTCAGGTGGGAACTATACTGTCAGTGATTTATATATATAGCGGATTATTTCAAAGAAGCTTATTTAAAAAACTATATTATGATGCTGGAAATGTACTATGGTCAAACAGAGGCAGTGTTCAAATCAATGTCTAAAACTTGTTTAAGGCATAAATGATCATGGTATAATACTTTTTAGCTTTAATTTTATTATGCTACTGGCACTTCGAAGTAACGGGAACTTCATAAATATTCGCATGATATTTCCAAGAATGTCTGGGCCAAGAATATAGTTCATTTATTATCATTATTTCAAAGCAAGAAAAGATAATACAAGGGCCGTCTATAGTTCTAAACTGATTGCAAAAGATTTATACCATTCCAATAAGAACAAATGTGCATACATCTATATAATATAATTTAAAGCTTACACTCCAAGTAGGAACGGCCAAACCTCTGCCCTTATACTAGGATCAACACCCTGCATCAAATATACAAGGAAATCAACTGTAAAAAAAACTAAATTTAAATTTATAAAATATTATATGTGTATGTGTGTGTTGCAAATAAAGTTAATAATAATGCTATCAACTCCTTTACATTATTTCTTTAATATGAATTTTGCCTAAAGAAAGCTACCTCGTCTGAATTTCCACCATAGATTCATAATAAGTGGTCTTTAGACGTCCTATCTTTGTCACTCCAAAAGAAATTATCAGATGTCTTCTCAATCAAATGAGTTAACTTCTTTAAAGGACTCAAGAAAACAAAAAGATTTGAGTTTATAATAGCTCAATCACGCCTTAAATATTTAGAAAAAATTAACGTTTTTCGATATACACTTCGGAACGATGAACAAGTCATTTATTTTTAAGCACCTACAAATTAATTTTGTATTGACAATTTAAGCAAGACATACTATATATATACACATTAAAATAAGAAAGTGCAGGTACCATCCCCTCGGTTTTCTCAACATATGACATCTGACCAAGACAATGGACGTCAGTCTTTTTAGCCATGTTCACTCGGCCTTGGTGTCTTTGTTTCAATTTTTCTTCAGATGCTTCGCGTAAGACGAATTCATTACACTCATGGACGAGTATAAGCTCTTTTTTCGGTACTCAATCCTTTATGGCCTTAGTCCCATCACATTCCAATCCCTTAAAATGAGTCGAGCGGATGTTACTTCTAACCATATTCAATTGAATACAAAGGGCTTTCATGTTCTCCTCCTTCTGGTTGGCCGAAAGATTAAACTCTTTCACGAGTATCCCACAAGTCATCTTTTTTTACTTGCTCAACCATGTCCCAACTCTCATATTTTAAGCCGATACATGATTTTAACAAAGACAAGGCACGAGCTTTCAAAGGATTCTTTCCACCTGTTGGTAAACCAAATAGGTTAAGGGAAACCTCTACATGAGAATCAATGGCAAAATGTTCATTGTGGCTTGAACTTTCTGGCCATGATGATTGAATTTCATTCTCGAACGTCATTTTCTGCATTTACATATTTATGCATTAGTCCATATGTTAATGCAAGAGTAAGGAAATAATAAAAAAAAAAAAAATGATATAAGTTATACCTTTTCAATATATTCTAAAAGTTTTGATAATTCGATCATGTCATAAGTTATACTTAATCATTTTGCGCAAAGTTTTTATTGGCCATGTCTGCGAAACTGTGTTGACAATTGCATTTCTGACACTAAATATGTTAAGACGCATGCCTTCTCTCATAAGTCAATAATATATGTTAACTTTGTTATGCATATGTTTTCTAACGGAAGAGTCTGAACGCATTATTATCCTCTTCACTTCTATCCACAAAGGATGGATTTTTCTTTCTTCGAGTTCTAAAAACTCTACTAACTGCATCGCATTACTTGGATTGTGTTTTATGAAAATCCTTTCAACGGATTCATTCAAACTTTGAGGTAGGGTACCTAGTATTGATTGAACTAAATATGGTTCAGGTATGTTCCACCTGTGATCTCATAAGTAATTACAATGTTTGATTTTTCGATAGTCGTATCGATAAATTGTTGCGTTCTCCATAAAAGACCTATTTTGAAAGTTGTTGCACGTATATACAATATAAGACATCCGAAAAAAAGTAATAATAACTTGTGAACAAAAGGCACTATGAATATGTGCTACGAAATAACTGAAACATGCTATTATAAATAACTTGGAAGTCAACATTTAAAATAACAGAACATGATATAATTAATCATCTACTACTCTGATGTGTCTAATAATTTCTTAAATTCTGGGTTGTCATCCATAACAGACTGAATCTCGATAGGTGCCGCTATGTCATCTACCGACGTAGTCAAGCATTTATGGGAATGTAAAAATACAGACCATGGATCGTTGTTAGGGCTCTTTGCATAAAACACTTACTTTAAATTTTGAATGCACAAACGAATGACTCGTCATTCACATTATCTTTACTCTTCAACTTGGAAAAATCAACCTTCACCATGTGGGTGTCCGGGTCTATCATACAGACATTAGTATCCTCCACTCTCACCCAATCGCAGTAGAATATAGGCACGCTGAAAGATACATAATCTAATAACACAATTTGTTTTATAATCCTATAATACATTATCTCAGCTTCTATCAAGTTTTGACCTTTCGCGCTTGTCCTGAAAGAAGTTAATGCTTTATATAAAATGTCGTTATTTTGCTTCCCAATGAGTTTTAGCTCATGTGTGCTTAAAGAGAACACAAAACCATTGACATGATATTGTCTAAACTCCTTGGCTACAAAACTAGGCCCATTTTCTAGACTTGTAGGCTTCGTCGCAAGCGCACACAATGACTTAAGACATCTGCGCACGCGCCTCCCTTCCTCCTCTCGGCACGCCCGTACTCATTATATTGCCTAGATTGAAATCATCAATATTAACTAATTACGAATATAACATCGAACATATTACATTATTTTACAAAACATTTTTAATTAACTCACATTTTCCATTTATTTATGTCGTCATGCGTCTCGAATACTATCGAACCACCTGATTATATTGTTTTCTTCTTAGCTTCACTACCTTACCATTCCCCAGAGCCTCCTTATCTGCAAACTTTTCTAATTCATCAAGAAAGCGTTCATAACCTCCAATTTTTGGGTTAGGTATATATTCCTTTGCATACAAGGAAGCCTCTTCCATAATTTACTCCTCAACAACGGACCCCTCAGCATACAATGTGTTCTTAACGTAATCTTTAAATGTTTTCATTAATCGTTCGAACGGATACATCCAACGGTACCTTATTGGTTCACATAAAAGCGCTTCATCGCATAAATGCAGTAAAAGGTGGATACTTATGTCAAAGCATGAGGGAGTGAAGTACTTCTCCAATACACATGTAGCCTCGGCCAAAGTTTCTTTCACCGCAATTATGTGCTTCCTGTTGATAACTTTCTCACACAATAGGGAGAAACATAAGATAATTTGCACAATGGCCCTGCGAAGATCCTTATGTTTTGAAAAACAATGTCCGAACAACAGAGAGACAAGTTATATTATCACATGTCAATCATGAAACTTGCACTTTTTAAATCTTTTGTTGCATCGCACACAATCCTACACAAATTGGATGAGAAATTAGAAGGGACCCTCAAGCCCTTTTATGTTTCTAAAAACATATTTTTTTCTTCCATGCTCAAAGTATAAGATGCAAGTGGCATATGCTTTTTTCCAGTGTTCGAATATTCTTTCAACCATAATGATCTTTTAATCCTCAAATCACGAAGATCTTTATGGGATTTTTCTCCATCCTTGGAATGAGAACCACCAATTCATGTGCCTACGAGATGCTCAATAATATTCTTATCAGCATGCATAATGTCTATCACATGTCGTACGGGATGATCCTTCAATTATGGGAGAAAATTGCTTCGTATTGACCTGAATTTGTGAATTTCCACCATAGATTCATAATAAATGGTGTTTAGACGTCCTATCTTTATCACTCCAAAAGAAATTATCAGATGTCTTCTCAATCAAATGAGTTAACTTCTTTAAAGTACTCAAGACAACAAAAAGATTTGAGTTCATAATAGCTCAATCACGCCTTAAATATTTTGAAAATATTAATATTTTTTGATATACACTTCCGAATGATGAACAAGTCGTTTATTTTTAAGCACCTGCAAATTAATTTTGCATTGATAATTTAAGCAATACATACTCTATATATACACATTAAAATAAGAAAGTGTAGGTACTATCTCCTCGATTTTCTCAACATATGACATCTGACCAAGACAATGGACGTCAGTCTTTTTAGCCCTGTTCACTCGGCCTTAGTGTCTTTGTTTCAATTTTACCTCAGTTGCTTCGCGCAAGACGAATTCATTACACTCATGGACGAGTATAAGCTCTTTTTTCGGTACTCGATCCTTTATGGCCTTAATCCCATCACATTCCAATCCCTTAAATAAGTCGAGCGAATGTTACTTCTAAACATATTCAATTAAATACAAATGGCTTTCATGTTCTCCTCCTTCTGGTTGGCCGAAAGATTGAACTCTTTCACAAGTATATCCCTCAAGTCATCTTTTTTTACTTGCTCAACCATGTCCCAACTCTCATTTTTTAAGTCGATACATGATTTTAACAAAGACAAGGCTCGAGCTTTCAAAGGATTCTTTCCACCTGTTGGCAAACCAAATAGGTTAAGGGAAACCTCTACATGAGAATTAATGGCAGAATGTTCACTGTGGCTTGAACTTTCAGGCCATAATGACGGAATTTCATTATCGGACGTCATTTTTTGCATTTACATATTTATGCATTAGTCCATATGTTAATGCAAGAGTAAGGAAATAATAAAAAAATATAATATAAGTTATACCTTTTCAACATATTCTAAAAGTTTTGATAATTCGATCATGTCATAAGTTATACTTAATCATTTTATGCAAAGTTTTTATTGGCCATGTCTGTGAAAGTGTGTTGACAATTTCATTTCTGACACTAAATATGTTAAGACGTATGCCTTCTCTCATAAGTTAATAATATATGTTAACTTTGTTATGCATATGCTTTCTCACGGTAGAGTCTGAACGCATCATTATCCTTTTCACTTCTATCCACAAAGGATGGATTTTTCTTTCTTTGAATTCTAAAAACTCTACTAACTGCATCGCATTACTAGGATTGTGTTTTATAAAAACCCATTCAACTGATTCATCCCAACTTTGAGGTAGGGTACCTAGTATTGATTGAAATAAATATGGTTCAGGTATGTTCCACCCGTGATCTCATAAGTAATTACATTGTTTGATTTTTCGATAGCCGTATCGATAAATTGTCGTGTTCTCTATAAAAGACCTGTTTTGAAAGTTGTTGCATGTATATACAATATATGACATCCGGAAAAAAGTAATAGTAACTTCTGAACAAAAGGCACTATGAATATGTGCTACGAAATAACTGAAACATGCTATTATAAATAACTTGGAAGTCGACATTTAAAATAACAGAACATGATATAATTTAACATCTACTACTCTAATGTGTTTAGTAATTTCTTTAATTCTGGGTTGTCGTCCATAAAAGACTGAATCTCGATAGGTGCCGCTATGTCATCTACCGACGTAGTCAAGCGTTTAGGGGAATGTAAAACAACAGACCATGGATCGTTGTTAGGGATCTTTGCATAAAACACTTATTTTAAATTTTGGAATGCACAAACGAATGGCTCGTCATTCACATTATCTTTACTCTTCAACTTGGAAAAATCAACCTTGACCATGTGAGTGTCCGGGTCGACCATACAGACATTTTTATCCTCCACTCTCACCCAATCGCAGTAGAATACAAGCACGTTGAAAGATACATAATCTAATAACATAATTTGTCTTCTAATCCTATAATACGTTATCTCAGCTTCTATCAAGTTTTTATCTTTCGCGCTTGCCCTGAAAGAAGTTAACGCTTTATATAAAATGCCTCTATTTTTCTTCCCAATGAGTTTTAGCTCGTGTGTGCTTAAAGAGAACACAAAACCGTTGACATGATATTGCCCAAACTCTACAAAACTAGGCCCATTTGCAAGACTTGCAGTCTTCGTCGCAAGCGCAGATAATGACTTTAGACATCTGCGCTTGTGCCACCCTTCCTCCTCTCGGCGTTCCCGCACTCATTATATTTCCTAGATTGAAATCATCAATATTAACTTATTATGAATATAACATCGAACATATTACATTATTATACAAAACATTTTTAATAAACTCACATTTCCCATTTATCTATGTCGTCATGCGTCTCGAATACATATCGGACCGCCTGATTATATTGTGTGCTTCTTAGTTTCACTACCTTACCATTCCCCAGAGCCTCCTCATCTGCAAACTCTTCTAATTCATCAACAAAGCGTTCATAACCTCCAATTTTTGGGTTAGGCATATATTCCTTTGCATGCAAGGAAGCCTCTTCCATAATTTACT
Organism: Sambucus nigra; assembly: GCA_949130495.1. NCBI lineage: Eukaryota > Viridiplantae > Streptophyta > Magnoliopsida > Dipsacales > Adoxaceae > Sambucus > Sambucus nigra. The sequence continues at coordinate 679,424,162 of OX422211.1, forward strand.
CCTCAACAACAGACCCCTCAGCATACAATGTGTTCTTAACGTAATCTTTAAATGTTTTCATTAATCGTTCGAACGGATACATCCATCGGTACCTTACTAGTTCACATAAAAGCGCTTCATCGCATTAATGCACTAAAAGGTGGATACTTATGTCAAAGAATGAGGGAGTTAAGTACTTCTCCAATACACATGTAGCCTTGACCAAAGTTTCTTTCATCGCCATTATGTGCTTCCTGTTGATAACTTTCTCACACAATAGGGAGAAACATAAGATAATTTGCATAATGGCCCTGCGAAGATCCTTATGTTTTGAAAAACAGTGTCCGAACAACAGAGAGACAAGTTATATTATCACATGTCAATCGTGAGACTTGCACTTTTTTAAATCTTTTGTTGCCTCGCAGATAATCCTACACAAATAGGATGAGAAATTAGAAGGGACCCTCAAGCCCTTTAATGTTTCTACAAACATATTTTTTTCTTCAATGCTCAAAGTATAAGATGCAACTGGCATATGCTTTTTTCCAGTGTTCGAATCTTCTTTCAAACGTAATGATCTTTTAATCCTCAAATCACGAAGATCTTTATGGGATTTTTCTTCATCCTTGGAATGAGAACCACCAATGCATGTGCCTACGAGATGCTCAATAATATTCGTATCAGCATACATAATGTCTATCACGTGTCGTACGGGATGATCCTTCAATTATGGTAGAAAATTGCTTCGTATTGACCTGAATTTGTGACTTTGAGGCAGAAATCTCTGATGACTATGATAAAAAAGTTTACTTATTTTCTTAAGCCAGTTGGATTCAGTCTCCTCTCCATAAATAGGACAACCCAAGTAACCATGTACATTGCACCCATATAAGGTACCATAAGAAGAAAATCATGAATCGCCCATATCAACATAACTCTTAAAGTGAATTCCTCCTGTTTGTATGAGTTGAATGCTCTCACCTTCAACCCATAACTCATTCAATTCATTTATTTGTGGATCTAAGAAAACGTCAATGCACTACCCGGTGCTTTTGGACTTGGTATCAATAACGTGAAAATTAGGAACTCCTTTTTCATGTATAACGACGGGGGTAAATTTAAAGGCACAATGAACACTGACCATATACTCTTATCTGTGCTCAATTTTCCAAACCGGTTAAACCCATCGGTTGATATTTCGAGGCGAACGTTGCGTATTTTTTTAGAAAATTCTGGCTATCACTGATTTATAGATTTCCACACAGATGAATCAATCGAATGTCGCATGAGATTCTCACCCACCTCCGCTCAACCATGCCAAGTCATTGCCTCTGCTATCTAAGGTATAATGTAAAGTCTCTTCAATTGAGGAGCTAAAGGGAAATACTTTAACACTTTCTTGGGTATTGGCGTATCTGCTTTCAACAAGCATTTATTATGTACTATCATCTTTTGTTCATATCTAGGCTCCTTACATACAGGACAAGCTCGTTTGTCCTTATGCTCCTTATGGCATAAAACACAGTCATACTTGCAACAATGAATTGATTTATATTTTGTACCTAAACCTTTCAAATTATGCTTCATGATTGGATAATTGATTGGCAATGTATTTTCTTTTGGGAGAAAATCTTTTTCCCAAAGGAGTATTGCTATCACACATCTCCCCAACAAGCCAAATTGGCTCTTTAAGTTGTGCAACCCAACCATGACATATAAAATTATGTGGTCAGGGTTAGAGTTATGGTATAATGGTGTCAACATATATAATCCCTATCTTGGTCACTATTATTGTCAACATGATCCTCACAACCTAAACCATTCCCTCCACTATCTTGTTTTTCTTGTGCTCTGTGCACTTCATACGTATCATTTATGAGATCGTTTAACCTAGAATGTACTAATGGGTCACCATCTGTGTAAACCATTTCATTGACAAGTATTTCTTCTGGAATATACGTAAAATCCCTCTCCCCATGGAATTTCAAAACATGTAGTTAGCTTGCATACCCCAATGAAACAAATGTACTTTTGCATCTACCCCTTTCAAATATCTGCCATTTTTACAACGAATGCACGAGCATGGGATAATATCAGTTTTGAGATTCTTCACTGCATAATTCACAAATCTTTAACCCATTAACGTATACTTGACGCACTCTATAACTTTCACCCATCCACTTTTTATATTGTGGAAACCCTATTAATTCTATAATATAAACAAATTGAGAGTCAATAAATTATAATACTAAATGAATATGTCCTTTATAATGAAAAATGGCATACATACATATATGCATAGCACAAGTATTTTAGTTATTACATATTTTTCCATATGTTTGAGTAATGAGATATATTTCAAGAAAGTTAATCAAGAGATGCAGAACTGTAAGGACACAAATTTCCAATTCAGTCCTTTGTAGTTTTGGCTCATTTCCGGACAAAAACGTTTGAGTCATAGGATAGAGTTATTGACCATCCTTCAAGCCTATGACATTCTAAAGTTAAAGACGTAGAGGCCAAGTTCATAAAGCTTCATTAAATGCCATGTTTGTAGTGCCTCGTTTCTACATCATCAACATGGTTCCATTGCTCCTAAGGTATGAATGTATTTTAATATATATATATATATATATATATATATATATATATATATATATATATATATATATAGGAGCTTGGGATAATATTTATATGGGTGTAAGTTTATTTTAAACTGTTGTTTATTTTCCAGAAAGTATATTTAAAACTTTAAAATAAAGTTTCTGGGCTAAAAATAGAATTTTTATACTTTCTGGTTGTTCGTTCGATATTGTCGTTCGAACGAGTTTGTCATTCGAATGAGAATGTCGTTCGAAGTTTGCCAACGAGTTCCCACATTGGCCACTGGAATGTCGTTCGAAGTGTCGTCCGAACGAGAATTCCAACGAGATTTTTAACGAGTTTAATTTTTAATACACTGGAACTTCGTTAGAAGGCTCGTTCGAATGAGACTTCGTTTCAAATGAAAATCTCGTTCGAACGAGATTTGGCGGGAACAGTTTATTTGGCAGTTTGAGCAGTTTTTTTCCCACTTTCCCACTTCTTTTCCCACTAACTTTTTACCTGATTAATTAAGTGCGGAAACAAACTTTTTCTTTTCAACTTTTTCACATCTTTCCATCTCCAAGAGAGAGTTTGAGAGCAAAATTCCAAAAAGAAAAAGTTCATGTTTTGAGTGTCTAATTTTTCAAGAAAAAATCATTTAACACTCATGTTTACACCCATAGTTTGTTTATCCAAGTTCCTTTATATATATACATTGCTTGGAGTTTTGGCACCAGTTTACTCTACCTATTGAAGAGTTTGTTTGGGTTTTCTTCTAAATACCTCAAAGAATAAGAAGTTTGTTTTGCTCCGGCATTCTCACATGGTGAAAGGCACCATTGGTGGTTGATGGTGTACCTAAAGTCCGATCGGTGGATTTCGAGACCGCGGTGGAGCTCCGTGGTTATTCGCTAGGTAGAGGTACTTACAAGAAGACGCGTCGGGGCTTGAAGGAGTCGAGTCGAGTGTTGTAAGTCATCTTGCTTGTAATTGTAAATTCCATACTTAGTGGATTTGGGGCTAGGGCCGTCCGAGATTTTTCCCGTTGTGGGTTTTTCCTCGTACATCGCGGTGTAATGATTTATTGTTTATTTTATCTTTCGCAAAATTCACCTAGAATGCATGCTTAGGTAAAAAGATAAAATTTGGTTTAATCACTACTTATGTTTAATTTGGTGCTACATAATTAATTGGGTAAATGTTAATTTAATTCGAGTCATCACTTAATTTGATAAAATTAGTTTGGCCTAATTTGATAATATTGAAAATATGACTTAGGCAAATTTCTAGGACTTGGGTTAAATTAATTATGTTTAAGTTAAATTTAAATTGTGTGTGTGTTTTTAATCTTATTTCACTTGGTTTAATTTTAATTTGAAAAGAAATTAAAATTAGTTAATTTGTGTAATTTGAACCATCTTTCGCTTCCGCATCTCTTTTAAAAGGAAATTACTCTTTTTGAAGTAAAAAGATTTTAAAATTGGGGGCCTCGTGTTCCAACAAGAGCCTCAAATAAGTGTTTGAGTCGTGAGATACATATTCATTCAGTAATATTTGAGAAAGATTTCTTAAATAATTGTTTGCCAGTGCATTCATTCAGTAATATCATAAATAAATCAAAAATTTATTTACGAAAGATTTCTTAAATGATTTGATAAGTACATTCATTCAGTAATATTATAAATTTCTTGGGTCCAAACTGAAATCGAGCCTAAATAAATGTTCTTCACAACACTAATTCAAGGTAAACAATTGTTGAAGACATGGACATGATCTTTACATAGATCAAAATACATATCTGAGCTTAAAATTTTCAAATTTTGTGCATTTGAGAATAATGATAATGGTAAATCCCCTTTTTAAACAACCAATAAATCTATAGTACATAAAATTGGTACTGTTCTTTAATTAATATAGATGAATATAAATCATCATAACAATCATTCATTCAGTTCTTCTAGTTGAGTAATATTTCATCACCCAACAAGATTTATTCAGTTCAGTTCATGTGAACTGAATGAATGATTAATCAAACACTTCATAATGCCCATCTATTGAACGAATGTTTTCAATTAGTAGTTCCACTTTTTATTCAATTGGTTAAGATAGTAAGCATTGCATGAATTACATTTAAAACTTTGATATTCACTCATCTCAAATTGATAACCCTGGTTAAGTTAACTTTTTAAGAAAACATTGGCTATCATGAAATTTGATACATTAATTTCCAAAATAGATTGCAACCTTGCTAAAGTTTTTATAACGAAAACAACATTAATTCTTTTGCAAATAATTCACCTTAGCAGCAAACATCTAACAAGATACATAAACATGTACAAATAATTCACCTTAGCAGCAAACATCATTTCCAAAATAGATGTAAATCCCCAAATTATTTTTTTAAAACGATAGATCCACATAACCACTTTAGCAGCAAACATCTAACAAATACATAAACATGTACACATTCAAGTATGGACCCATTTTTTTTACTTTATCAAGAAAAAAAATAGATTCAAGAAAACGATCTACAAAATTTAAGGTACACAACAAAATTTGGGCTAACACTTAGTTTAGAAATGGAACCACTCTTATGATTTAAATGTTGTTGGTATGAATTTTAAACTGAAATGGTTTCCATTTCTAGTAGTGCTCTACATATACACCAAGATATATATAATCATTCATTCAGTTCTTCACGTTAAGTTCTTCCCAAAAGCAAAAACAAAAACTAAATAGAAAGCATAAACTAAATCGAAATCATAAACCTAAAACTAAATTGAAAGCACACATCTAATTAATGAAACCTAAATCGAAAGCAAAAACAAAAACTCACAGTTGAGTTCTTCATGTTCAGATCTTCACAAAAGAAAAATGAAAGAGAGAGGGGCGGGTGTTGTGAGAAGAGAGAGAGGAGAGAGAAGAGGGAGAATAAAGTAGGGAAAAAATTTTGTGACCCCTAATAGGAGTCACATATTAAGTCTTAGGCCAAACTTTGTGACTGCTGGGAGCAGTTGTAAATTTATAACTGTCAGTAGCAGTTACAAATTAAGTCTTGGGTCAGAAATTGTGACTGCTACGAGCAGTTACAAATTTATGACTGTCGATGGAAGTCACAGATATAGTATTAGTCTAAAATTTGTGACCCCTCATTGCAATTATAATTTTGTGACTGCTCATAAGAGTCATAACTTATGCCTACTTATAAATTTATGACGGCTTGTGACAGCTATAAATTTGTGACTGCTTATAGGAGTCACAAATTAATTATATGGTAACATTTTTGACTCTCATTAGCGATGATAAACTATTTGACTCAAATTTTTTACTACCCATTGATTATATCTGCCCTAGTGGGAGTTAGAAATAATTTTATAACAGCTCCCGAAGTGATAAGTTTGTCACCCCCATTAATAGTCATAAAAAGGCTGTCACAAAATTAGCATTTTGGTGTAGTGATGTGACCTAATAAAATGATGTCCTGTCCGAAGGACGAGTTAAATTTTCATTTGACTTTCCTTGTTTTAGGATCCGAACAACCATCTTCATCATATTTTGTGAAATGGTTGTGTGCTCAAATCCCTTGGAATTTATCTTCATATCCTTATTATGAATGTCCCCGAGACCACATCTTCTATGTGTAGGGGTCGTGCCAATTTAAGTGAAGTTTATCTTTATTCTGAATCAATTTCTTTGAGACGTAGTCTCTAACCCTTAATGGGCGATTCTTCGCTATTTTGTTATAGTATCGGGTGCCCCATTGTTGGTATACTGCCTGGCAAACTTGAGCATATTCTTTTATTTTTTCATGGAGGTATAAATCTAACCTCCATTCTTCATCATTGTACCGACTCTTTGACCCTTGAAAATCTTTGTTTTTATAATACACTGAGTTCTAAATTCCATGGTCCAACAGGACCATTGCTACACCAAATGATAATTTTGATAGTGATAGATATAAGTATAACTTTCCATTATACAAAGTTCTTGACATCAAAGGAGCAGAACCAAATAAATTTTCAACTCTTGAAAAGATTTCTCACACTTTTCATCCCATTCGAAGGCCTTTTGAAGTACTCTGAAGAACGATAAGCATTTATCAGTGGCTCTGGAAATGAACCTATTTAAAACAACCAGTACGTGACTTTATTTGTTATGAATGATGTTTTATCTGTATCATCCTCTTTCATTGAGATTTAGTTGTACCCATTATAGGCATCTATGAAACTCATCAACTCATGAATTTTTGTGGGATCTACCATTTGGTCTATTATCGGGAAAGGAAAGTAAACCTTAGGACATGTCTCGTTTAGGTTGGTAATGTTTACACACATTCACCACTCTATTTTGGTGTGAGCATCACATTTAACAACCAATAAGGATACTCAATTTATTATATGAAACACATGTATAGAAACTTCTTCACCTCTTCCTGAATGACCTGGTAGCGTTCAAGGGCAAACTGCTTCCAATTTTATATCACTTCATTGGCCGAAGGATCCATATTTAGGTGATGACATATTTTTTCGAGGTCTATCCCCGACATGTCCTTGTGTGACCATGCAAAGGCGTTCCTTCGCTCTCTTAAGAGCTTGACCTACTTACACTTGATGTGGGGTTTTAAAGAAAAACCAGTATGCATAGTTTTTTTTGGGTCCTCTTTATCGAGAACCACCGATTCTACCTGTTCCTCCTCCTTGTCCTTTATGAGTTTCTCTTTATCTATGGGATAGAGTGTATCTATGTTGTATGAAGTTATCTTCCTCTTTTAGGACTCATTTTATTCAAAAGACATGAAATATCATTATCTTTCTTCCATCTGGCCCACTGAGACCTCTCTTACTCCAAAGTGGGGTAGGAAATCTCATTATTTGATGAATAGCGTGTGTAACAAGTTAAAATTATTTCAAGGATACTCATTCTAAAATTATGTTTTATGCCGCAATCACATGCTGATCCATGACGAAAAAGTTTACTTTCTTTGTCAAATAAGTCGGTTACTTGTCCATACAAACATCTAGTTCCACCATTTCGAATGGGAAGAGCTTCTCCCCACTGAAGTCGATGATGGTTTGATCGTAGGGCTTAAGTTTCTTCGACATTAAATTTAAACCCTTTAAGGAAATCCAAAAATATTACATAAATAGAGATGCACCCATCAATAAGGATATGAGAGATATTATATTGGCAAAATACGAGGCTAACAACCAGTTGGTCATTGTGTGGATAAAGAATGTTCTTTAATATAAAGCTAGAAAAGCCAATGATCAGACACTTGATGTTCATTTTCTTTAGATAAATTTATTCTTTATTTTCCCCATTGTTACTTATATCTATTCGTTAAGAGCCTGCTTTTTCTTATCTCATATATGTTTTTCTATTAGTTGGCTCAACTCCTTCGCTATAAAATATTCTTGAAATCATGTTCATACCGAACAAGATTAAGTGTAAGTCACCTTTTGGATCCTTATGTTTTTTTAGGTAACGATAGGTCTTCATCTGTGTCATTCTCTGAAATACCCTTCTTTTTACTTTTTACCTTATTTATTATTAATTTTGTCTCGTGCAGGTGACCCATGTCACTTTCTTTTCTCTTAATGGTTGCTGTTCTGATCTACGAAACTTTTCAAGCAAACATTCTAGATTATCTTTTCAATCTCATCCTTAAGAGTATAACAATCATTGGTGTCATGGCTATGATAGTTGTGAAAGTGACAATACTTTTATTTATCTTATTCGATGGAGAATATAGCTGTCCGCCAGATCTCTTCCTCATCTTTGATTTCATTCACGACATGATGGGTTTAGATAGTGAGGGATGTGTAAGTGGTGAACTTATAATTCGACTTCTTCTGGGATTTCTTACCCCATTTGTGTATGTCCTGAGAGGACTTGATAGACCCATTTTTCTTGATCTATCCATTTTTAACTTCTATTGCCTCTTCTGTGGCCATGACTTTTCTTATTCCTACCAATATCTCATTCATTGAGGGAAGAGGGTCTTTAAAAGTGTCCAGTACAACTATTCGTCTAAGACCCCATTGATTAATGCTGTCATTGTATTATTTCCACCATAATCGACAACTTCAATTTTTTCCTTATTAAACGTGGAGATGAAATCACTGAGTGTATCCCACTTCTTCTGTGAACATTGAGGAGGTGGATCACCCTTATAGAATGATTTAACCCAAAGTAGAAACTGCGTATAAACTCATCTACTAACTCCTTGAAACTTCTGATTTTCCCCTTTGGCAAGATTGTATACCATATATATGCTGCCCTAGTTAGAGTGATTGAGAATGTTCTGCACCTCATTTCATTGGGTATAGAATAGATTTTTATAACCGATTAGTACAGATTAACATGATGAATCAGGTTTGAGCTCCCATCATACCTTAGTGCCACCACATGTGGTTTGAGTTTTTATGGAATGGGGTAACTAACAATCTCTGGAACGAAAGAAGAACCTTACAGATATCCCCTCTCCAAGAGGTTCCATAAATGTCTAGGTCCAACATAGTCCATCTCATGTCACACTAGCTGGGAAACACATAAAATATGCGACATCTGGGACAGGACTTAGCTTATCCAAGCCCGAAGGTTTTGAAAGTCTGGTGAATTCGCTTTTTCTTTGTTGTGAAGGGTTCCTCATCTAGGTTGTTGTGATACCCCTCATATTTTAACCATGGGTGGTCAGTCCTTTATCAAAATAACTAGGAATATCATTTGGTTCATTCTTAGCATCACTGTCAAAAACCTTTTTAATTTACTAACCACCTACGTTAAATTAAATCGGTGCCAAATTTTATATTTAATTATAACAACATGCGGAATAAAATAACCACACCATCCATGCAATACAATAGTATTAACCAATCACATAGTAAATAACTGAATAACTAATACCGAATAAAGCATTGATTCCTAAAATAAAATCCAACTATAAGTCTAAGGTAAATAAAACTAAATCTGAACAAAGTCTGATAAATGCTGAATAACGAAAATACTAAATCGTCTAAAGGGGAAACATGCCCAAATGAAATACTGAAATAAAAATCCCAATCTATGAATGAATAACTAAAGCATCTACATCAATCCGACAAGCCTCCATAAGTGTTGCAGCTATGCATCCTTGAAATGAATTATCAAGCCTGTCATCCATATGGCTGTACACCTAAAATGTTTTGGAAAATAGATTTGAAAAGGGTAAGAGCCCAAAACCTTTTGAAAATATTTTGCAAGCATTTAAATCACACTTTAAAAGCAGTTATTAAATACACACGCTAGTTCCACGTACACTATCTTGAGTTCCTCACCTCTCAACTAAAGTGCATACCTAATATCTTTTACCTAGCTATGTTAGCCTGCCTAACAAGATAACGTATCTACTAACCACAAAAGGTTTATGTGGGCACCTTCTTTATCTTCTAGGCCCATGAGAGTAACCGGACTAAGCCCAACTAAAAACAAAGGATGCCCGACCCAAACTATGGGACACTCTAAATAACAGTTAGAACTAAGAATTTGACCCATTCTATCCCCAAAAATATCGGAGGAGATATTCAAGGGATAGTGGGATAGAGGGGTAGTTACCAGCACCCCAATCACCCTCTTATGGAATATATATTGTACCCCTGGCCCGGGGTAAAGGGAACACAAAAAAAATTTCGATTGAGAGTTACTTAATATATCAGTAGACCTCTCCGTGGACGTAGGCAATTTGCTGAACTACGTACATCTTTGTGTTGTGTGATTACGATCTTTGCAGTTCTTTTCTTTCTGGTGATTGTCTTTTTATTATTATTATTATTATTATTATTATTATTATTATTTATGTTGAGATATTTGTCACCACAATTAGCGCCGTCTGTGGGAAACAGTTATTTTTCCTTTAAGAATGACTTCACTACAAGGAACCTGCAATGTCCGATCACAGTAGCAATGCCCCTCAAGTGGGGGATATTCAAGAGCAGCCTATTCGTAATTCAAACCAAAGGTTCCATCGAGAGAGGCAGCTCTCCGAAGAAAGCCAGGGGACAGTTAGATTCACATAAATTTCTAGGCTGATAAACGCCTAAGGGGCCAGGCTTCAAGAACAACAGAAGACCACTCTTAAACAGGAAGCTGAAAATGATTGCCTCAAAAAGATAGAATAGATAGAAAGGGATCTCCATCGTAACTCGAGGCAACTCTACAATCAAACTCATAGCCCTCTGGTAAGCAAACCTCGCAACTGAGGAAGGAGCCCAGGGCATGGGTCGTAAAGTTCCGAGAGACACAGGTCATATGACGACCAGTTCGAGCAACAACAATCAGCTCACCAATACAGAAGCCCTAATCGAAGGAATGATGATATATGAAGCTTAGTCCCGAGAGAAATGGACCAACACTCGGCTCATCGGGGTTCCAGATCAACAAGGAAGCTAACCAGGCGAGCTCTTAGAACTCAGATGAAGTCCCCTTTCTCGAGGGAGATTAAGGAAGAAGAAGCCCCAAAAAAGTTTGCGATGCCCAGATTCAAGATTTACGATGGCAAGACTGATCCCATCGATCATGTCAGACAATATAGGCAGGCCATGACCATATGTAACCATAATGATGAGCTTATGTGCAAGATTTTCCCATCAAGCCTGCACGATGTCGCCCAAAAATGGTTCTAGAAGCTCCCTCACAAATCTACCAGGAACTTCAAATCTCTAGCCGAGATATTCACAGCTCTCTTCATTATAAGCAGCTCTCATCTGAAGAGGATGGACGCTTTGCTGACAATGAGGAAAAAACCTTAGGAGAACCTTCGAGACTAGGCGAAAAGATACTAGGAGGCGTTCAATAAATTCGAGGATTGATCAGAGAAGGTCGCTGTAGCATCCTTTAAGATTGGCTTACCCCACTCCTGCCTCCTACATCAGTCCCTCACTAAGAAAGAGGCCACGACCGTCGATAACTTAATAGCCCGTATAAAAAAATATACCAAAGTCGAAGATGTAACCCGTCCTAGTGCAGGAGAAAATGATGGCACTAAGGTTATAGGCAAGGAGGGAAAAAAAGTGACACTCAAAATAAAGGAAGTAAGAATGGGGGAAAAAGTGGCCCCAAGAGTGGGAACAAAGGCGATGCCTCGAAGGCATTCCAAGTAGTAAATACCGTCTTCAGAGAACCGATCTATAAGTTCCTCATAAAAATCAAAGATGAACTATTCATTAAGTGGCCCAAGAAGATAGGTAGAGACCCTTCCAAGCGGAATAACGCATTAAGATGTGCTTTTCATAAGGAAGGCGGGCACAAAATCGAGCACTGCAAGGCTCTCAAGTCCAACCTGGAAGAGCTAACCTAAACTGGACACTTAAGTGAATTCATAGAGAAGAATGCAGAGAAGGTAGTTACAAATGGCAATTAGAAACCCAATAATATTCTCGAAGAGGATTTTGGCCGCGAGTTCGCTGTGATCCATGGGGAGTTTGACCTCAAGCAGATTTAAGGGAATGCAACTCGAATAGAGGTGAAGAAGATGACAGCAGTGATACAAGCTTTTCAGATTGATCCGGCCAAAACCCAAGCTGGGAAGCGTCGACGTCCAGAGGAAATCAACTACAACAAGCACATCGTGTTCACAGACGAGGATTTGATGGGAGTGAGAACTCCACACCATGACGCATTGGTCATTACACTTAGGATAGCTAACTTCGATTTCGATAGGTTACTCGTCAATAAAGGCAGCTCATCCAAAGTAATGTATCTCGGGCTATTAAAAAAGATGAAGTTAAGCATTGCTGAACTAAGTGAGGCCACCGTTCCTTTGGTTGGCTTAGTTGGAAAGATAACAATCCCCTTGGGAAAGATCATCCTACCCATAAGGGCCAGAAGCATCTCTAAGATAATTGAATTTCTTGTGGTTGACATTGATTCACCTTACTAAGCCATCCTCAGCAGAGGATGGCTGCAAGCGATGAAGTCCGTCTCATCGACCTATCATCAACAGTTAAAATGTGTAACAGAACGCGGAGTAGTTGGGATTTATGGAGATCAAGCAATGGCAAAAAACTGCCTCATAGAAGCCATACACCCCAAATAAGAGAAAAAGTGGAGGAAGCGAGAAACAAGAACGAAGAACATGAGAGGTTGATGCCCTCCAAATAGCAGTTAAGATATGGCAGACCAGGAGTGGAGGAGACCAAGCTCCTCCCCTCTGAGAGGGTCATCGAGGACCTGGAAGAAGTCGCAGCTGGAAGTGGCTCGGCTAAGAGAACTTTTTTTATTAGAACATCCCTTACTGATTGTGAGAATAAGGAATTGGTCACCCTCCTTCGAAGAAATATGGACCTTTTTGTATGGAAGCCCTACGAGCTTTTTGAAATTGATCCCAACATTACCTCTCACTGATTACACATGGATCCAGCCTTCAAGTCGATTATATAGAAGGCCCTCCGAACAACCCCAGAGAAAGCCAAAGTAGTGGAAAAGGAAGTGGAGATTTTATTGGATACAGGGTCCATACGAGAAGTTCAGTTCCCCAAATGGCTATCCAATCCGGTAGTGGTCCCTAAGAGCAATGGGAAGTGGAGAATCTATATCGACTTCATCGATCTCAGTAGGGCCTGTCCCAAGGATAACTTCCCCCTTCCAAAGATCGACCAGTTGGTGGATGCAATAATAATTCATGAAAGAATGGGCTTCTCAGATGCATATTTCGGATATCACCAGATCCCTCTGCACGATCCAGATCAAGATAAGACCACCTTTATCACCATTGTTGGCTTATTTTATTACAAAGTTATGCCCTTCGAGCTCAAGAACGCGGTATAAGATCATGCTGTGAGATCCACCTTGGTATGTGAGAAAGAGGGGAGCCAACATCCGATTTATTATGCAAGAAAAAGTCTTTTAGATGTCGAGCAGTGGTACCTACCATTGGAGAAGCTCGCCTTTGCACTAGTGGTAGTTTCAAGAAAGATGAAGCACTAGTTTGAGGCCCACCCCATCTTCGTAGTTACTTCGCAACCCTTCAAAACTATACTAATAAAATCAAACCTCTCAGGCCGACTATCAAAATGGTCGATTGAGCTCGGAAGATTTAATATTCATTTTTAACCGAGGAATGCTGTCAAGGGGTAGGTCCTCGCCGATTTCATTACTGAATTCATAGGAGAATAACCCTGCGATCAGCCCAAGACCAGTCATCTGAGAGAAGTCCCACAAGAGCCAGGCATATGAAGTTATATGTTGACGGAGCCTCCAATTCCATAGGGGCAGGAGTAGGCATCGTGCTAGTTACCCCCCAAAACACAGTGCTCAAGAAAGGAATCGAGATTGGATTTGAAGCCTCCAATAATGAAGCAGAATACAAAGCACTGATCGCTGGCCTGTAGAAGGCACAGTTGCTCGGGGCAAGACACCTTCAAGTTTTCAACGACTTACAACTGGTATCCAACTAAATAAGTGGTGATTTTAATGTAAATGATGATAGGATGGCAACCTATCTCGACACTATGAAAAGGTTAATGGATAACTTTGACCGCATTAATGTTCAACAGTTTCCCAGGGGACAAAATAGCCATGCCGATGCCCTGGCAGATCTAAGCTCAGCAGTTGACTCCAACTTAAGGAGAATAATTCAAATCGATTTCCTTGCACAGCTGAGCATCAACCAAAGAGCCGAATCGCCAAACCTCGAGCATGTTCTCCATATAGAGAAAGATCCCATCTGGATGGACCCCATAGTAGATTACTCGCAAGGTGACATACTGCTAAGTGATAAGAAGATCGCCCATCAGATAAGAGTTAAAGCTTCACGCTTTCACTTATCTCCTAAGGGAAAACTATACAAAAGATTCTTCACAGGTCTATACCTCCAGCGTGTTCATCTACTGGACATCGAGCAAGTCCTACACGAGCTGCATGAAGGGGTTTATGAAAATCATATAGGAGGAAGGTCACTAGCCTTTCGAGCAATGAAGGAGGGGTACTAGTGGCCATACATGCATAAGAACGCTGGAGTCTACGCTAAAAAGTGCAAGAAATGCCAATTGCACGCACCTATGGTCCACCAGCCTGCCAACGACTTAAAGTCACTTACTAACCCATGGCCCTTCGCCCAGTGGGGTTTGGACATCTTAGGCCCTCTGCCAACTGCTGCTGAAAATCAAACGTATATATTAGTCGCCACATATTACTTCACCAAGTGGATAAAGGCAGAACCACTGGAGAACATCAGAGACGCGAACATGATGAGGTTCATATGGAGAAATATTATTACTTGCTTCGAAATACCCAGGACAATCATCATTGACAATGGAACCCAGTTCGAGAGTGGTCTCTTCCAAAGCTTTTGCAGAGATTATGGAATCAAGCACCACTTCAGATCTGTGGCATACCCTTAGAGCAACGGTCAAGCTGAGTCTTCCAACAAAACAGTGATCGATGACCTAAAGAAGTGCCTAGAGCGAGCTAAGGGAACATGGGTAAATGAACTGCCTCATATCCTCTGGCCCTATCGCACCACCCCAAGGCGAGCAATTGGAGAGACACCGTTTACACTCACATATGGAATGGAGGAAGTTATTCCATTGGAATCTAGTCTCCCCACCACGAGGTCCACACTGATCGACCAAGGCCAGAACGATAGAGCATTGCTCGCTGAACTTGACTTAGCCGACGAACGACGAGAATTATCTCTAGTGAAACTAGCAGCCTACTAGCAACAGCTATCCAAGTAATATAATAGAAAAGTCAATCCAAGGACATTCTAAGTTGGGGACTATGTCCTAAGAAAAGTCCTTGGCAGCACTATGAAGACATCAGATGGCAAGCTAGGACCGAACTGGGAGGGATCATTCAAGGTGGTAAGGGACGACCTGCAAGGAGCCTATTACTTGGAAATGCTGGATGACAGGGAGATAACAAGAGCTTGGAATACGACAACTTGAAGAAATTTTACCTCTATATTTCTCTTTTTGTGCATCATTAATTTAGGCAAATTTTTATTTTTTTACAAACTTAATGTTGCTCTCTGTTCATGACTCTGATTAATGAAATTTGATTGTCCTTGGAATTTTACGAGTGTCAATTTTCTCTGTTATATTTTAGTATATGCATCCTTTCCAAGTTATAGGCTTTACTCTTAACAGACAAAATAAAAATCACAGGTTACAGTAAGTTGTTCAACTTACGCCAGCCAAATGATCCTATATCTTGCCCCTACCATTGCACCACATTGGTCAAAGCATTAGCAGGGTTAAATAATCGTCCTCAGGCCTTTATTACTAGAACAATTGACCTCATAATTTGCCCCCGATAATAAATAAAGCACTACAGGGGATCCTTAGGCAATTTGACCAACCCAGGTTGGTCGCCAACATAGTTTGGCCCAAAAAACTCTGCTCGGATGGATTATTCGCTTACCAGGTATATCCTCGCCACTGCCCTATTTAGGCATGAGGTAGTGTGATGACACAGCTTGAAAGGTAAAGTGAGGCAGGATGGTATGACTGAAGTGTACTGGAATGGGGGGATATTTATTTGACAATTAGCCCTATCTAAGTCATACTTGATCAGCTAGAATATAATTAAAGATAGGGTCAACAAAATCAAAAATGAAATAACACACGTTTAGTCGGAAATTGCCCAAAACATAAATATTTCGTTACACCACTAAATGTACAAACAATTACATGTATCAAAACAAATCAAATCCTAAAAAGGACCAGGTCACTGGGCCAGATAATCAGCTACCCATGCTCTTCGACCATCATCTGGGTGAGGGATAAGCTTCTTTTCGACGTCGCCTGAGCTCGGCTCCAGTAGCTGTCTTGGGATTGCGTCTATTGGGATCCAGTGATCATCCCTTATGAATAGATTTGGTTCCAAAGATGAAGGAGTAATCTTATGTCTATACCAAAGGACGGAGTTTTGAGGAACCTTTAACTCTCTAAGGGAACTCAACCACCCTCTAATGAACAATAGCTCCTTAACCTCCTTTAACCTTGTGGGAGAATCTGTCTATCCCTTGTCATACCCATCTGCCCACACCTACTGAGGAACTTTCTTGAACAAGTGCCTCAGTGGGGTGATATCTTTTTGAAGCCCAGCGGCTATCACGTACACCATGCGAACATCTCCTTGCAGTTCGGTAATCACCATAGCTAAACCACTGTCATCAGGCTTAGCTCGCCACCTAGTTGATGAAGAAGAACCTCGTATAACTTGAGCGGCAATGCTTGACGTATTCTCCTTAAGGTGTGAAGCTTCCCTCCTTAAAGCATCATTCTCCTGTTACAGGATTTCTCCAACTTAAATGATCTCAGAGGCATCCAAAGGCTTAGCCTTCAGAGCATCCATTTCTTCTTGAACAGAGGCGTCGACGTCCTCCATTTCCTCGAGTCTATCTTTCAACTTAGCAACTAGCTCCGACTGATCTTTATAGTCATGGTTCCTTGATCAAAGAGACTTACAGATTTTTATAAAGGCACGACGAACTTGGTCGCTCACATAGGTACCAAGAATTTTGCCTAGGCGAGAGGTAGTAAGAATATATTCATCAAGGTCAACAAACTACAAGTCATAAAAGCACGAAAAGTAAATATATCAATAAATGCAAAAATCCAAAAATCCAAAATTTCTTCGTTTCATTAAAATCGACCCAAGTCGAGTACACGTACATTGATAAAAAAGATGAAAAAATAGGAACATAAAAATACAAAGGAAATCCTAAGAGACTAATTGGCAACCTTGACCTGCTCAGAAGAGGCTGTCTCTTTTCCTTTATTAGTAGTAAACTCACCCGTCCTAGTTCCACCTGCACCTCCCTCAATTGGAGCAAGTCCCTCTCCTTGACCAACAGGAACACTAACAGCAATGGGGCCTTCACTAACTTGAGCAGCTGGAACCCATTCCTTAACAATAGGAGCAGTCATATCCTCTATAACTAGTTTGGGACTCGGGCCGTGTTCGTCAAAAATAGGGCAATCAGTAGCCACCTTGGTAGCAAGTAGAGCCCTATCCTAACCCTTTTTGAAGTTGGAATGGATGATGTAACCAATTTAAACTTTGGCATCGTCGTACGCCACCACCTATCCATCGTTGTAAGCACTCTCCTTGATGGAGGAAGCCTCTGACTTCAAATTTGACACCTCCTCAACGAGCACCTTGTTCATTTCGGTGACTACCAGTTTGCTCACCACAACTAGGCCATAAGACTCGCGCAAATCGTGAAGTTCCTTGGCCGTTGCTTATTTCTCCTTATCAAAATAGGACTTAGACTCCAAAAGGGAACACTCAGAGGACTTTTGAGACTCACTAGAAACTTTCAAGCTTACCTCAAGCTCAGAATTCCTCCTTGCTAGCTCACCGTGACTGCGGTCGAGAATGATGTAGTCAGACAAGAACTGCAGAGAAAGATAGAATATAAGTAAAAAGAATATAAGAGGAACTGTAACAAATAAAGGAAAGAATGAATAGACTTACCAATGCAAGCCCCTGACTTGCCTTCAAGGCTAACTGGTCAAGTCCCATTTTTGATGACCGCTCGCGGTCCTTTGGCAGAACTGCCCTCTTAATCATCGTAGGAGCAAGCTGAGGGGTCAAAGCCACAGAGGCTCCCTCAATTGGGATAAACACACGGACCATAATAGCCTGTGACTTCTTCGTCCTCGCCTCCTCTCTTCTTCTTTCTTCCTCTCTCTCCTTCTTCTCAGCCTCATTTCTCTTTCTCTCTTCTTCTCTTTTTCTCTCATTATTTCTCCTCAACTCATATTCTCTCTTCCTCCTCTCATTTTCATGTGCTGCGATCTGGGAACCACTGGCAGTATTCCAAGACCCAGGCTTCTGTATATTCAACCTGCGCGACACTAGAACATCATCATCATCATCATCATCATCATCAAGGATTTGATTTTTCCTCCTTAGGGGAGCCATATCTTCGTTGATCGAGCACTCTGAATCTGATTCTGAGATGGAAGATCCTTCACCAATCCTGCCTCACCACCACTAGTAGTACCAGACTCCGAACTGCTCTCCTCCTCTTCGTCTAGGTCGATAGGTTGGGGAGTACCTTCTTATTTCTCTTCTTCCCCCGAGACGTCAAGATGAGGAATATAATCAACTGGGCGGGTGATGAAGCTAGAAGTAAGGTTATTATATTTTTGTAAGAAGGTAATATATCTCGGATGCTCACCTTCTGCAATGGAATGTCGTATATTCCAAGCCTTGAGTAATTTAGCAGCACGGATCTCTTGAAAAGCAGGATTCTGATTCTTTGACTTTGATGCAAAAGAAGAAGGAAAGCATTAGAGAAAGAACACTTTATAACATCAATGAAAAGACAAAGAGATTGAGCAACAACATATATATTCCTCTCCATAGGTAGGAATTCGAGGCCCCGTGTACCTCGCACCTCCCACCTGAGGAGGAAACTGATAGTTCCTAGCTATAAATCCCTCAGTCCAATAATCTTTATGGGAATCAGGTAAGTTAACTACCAACACCCTATCCGGACTCCTCGCTTTCAAATAAAGAAAACCAGAGATGGTGCGAGAAAAGGAGTAGCAAAAATAATTTTCAACCAATCCCAACTTAGTGCCATATAGTTGATTTATCCTATGGACACCATTAATAATATTCCAAGCATTCGCAGAATATTGGGTTGGGAATATATCAAAATATTGAAAAAAATGTAAAAAGAGACGATTTGAAGGAAAAGTTAAACCCCCTTGGGACAATAAGAGAACGTGAATCCAATGGCCGTCCTCAACATCGCGAACATTGCGAGGAACAGGGGAACACTCGATATCTACCCAACTAGGGGTGTTATAACATTTCCTAAATTCTACCAAGGATTTGTTGTCTATCCTTGCTATGAGAAAAACCCTAGTTACAGTAAAATCAAAAGCGACGAGACGAAATACACAAAAAAGGGAAGACTGAGAACTTACATTTAAAGGAATGGAGCTTGTAACGATGGAAACCACAATCAAGTGAAGGCGATTGAAGCAAGAGATAGATTGGAAGATATGAAGAACGGACTTGAGAGCAAAATGAAGCTTGAGAGTAAGAGGAATTTTGAAAATGAAAGAAAATGCATAAATAGCGAGATGAACCGTTTGAGTACCTCGGTTTAAACTCCTAATGATAATGCACGAAAACCAAAGAAGATTTTCCACCTAAATCTCCTGTAAAGAGATGCTTCGCACCCCAAACTTTTTATAATTCACAACAGTGCCACCTGGAAGGAACCGGAATCAGTGTTTAAAATTTTTTAAGCCCAAGTTGTGACCCTAAAGTTTTTGGGGCAATTGTGGGTACTTTCTTTATCTTATAGACTCATGAGAGTAGCCAGACCAAGCCCAACTAAAAATAAAGGATGTACGGTCCAAACTATGGGACACTCTAAATAATGGTTAGAACTAAGAATTTGACCCATTCTATACCCAAAAATCTCGGAGGAGATATTCAAGGGATGGTGGGCTAGAGGGGTATTTTCCAGCACCCCTCTCTCCCTCTTATGGAATATATATTGTACCCCTGGCCCGGGGCAGAGGGCACACAAAAAAAACCTCGATTGAGAGTTACTTAATATATCAGTAGACCTCTCTGTGGACGTAGGTAATTTACCGAGCCACGTACATCTTTGTGTTTTGTGATTGCGATCTTTGTTGTTCTTTTCTTTCTGGTGATTGTATTTCATTATTATTTGTGTTGAGATATTTTTCACCACAGTTTAGCACACCCATATTACACATACGATACGCTACTCTACTACCAATAATTAATATTACTCGTATATTATTATTGAATCATTATTTAAGCATCTCTACTTAAATTACTTTTTGATGCATACAATTTATCGGTTCTACCATCATACATAAGTAGATTGATCACACTTGTATATATTTAACAAATATATGATATATACAACTATATCATCCCCTGGAATGACCCCCGTGATGCTGGCATACTTTGCTATCATGTCAATTTATCTCTCATACTAAATCAAGGACTTTCGATTCGGAATGTCTCCTCGAACCCTTAATCAAATAACACACAATGGAGCGAACATAGTTTTAAGCCTTTGAGATACGCACATACGTAACGTACCCAAATGATACGCCGATCCCACTAATACACACCATATAGTGAGCCGCCTTAAGTTCTATGTCTGGCCACACATCCAGACCTCACTGGAATCGTCAAGGTGGGATCGCCCTCTGCACTGAACCTCCTATGATAAGAGGCAGCATATGTATATTCACACACATAATCAAATAATAACAATACGTATACCCTCAACCTATATATACATATTAGTCAGTAGGTATACACACAACCCATCATATAACCCCGTATGTAGTATATCTCTCTCGAATAGTCAATGTACTATCGATTTATAATTTCAACTTCTTATTGTATATTATCGAGTATTGCTCACTACTCGAAGGGTCCTAGTTACCCCTTAAGTTATTTCAATAGTTAATACACTCATACACTACTGGTCTGAATCATTGGATCACTCTTACTTTTCGTGACCCGTTTTAAGTCTCGTAAATTCATTAAATATCACCATATGCCTGATAATTCCTAGCCTTAATTCTTTTCAATTGGGTAAAACTTAACCCTACGACATGCTTATTGGAATTTACTATATCGCTCACTATAGTTTAAGAATATTCAAAAAGTTTCCCTATAGATTATTTATGGATTCAGGGCATAAAATAAAGAAATTTTCCAACTATGGGCAGGCGAATCGATTTGGTGAGAAACTCTAATTGATTCGCCAAACGAATCGATTCGATCATCAAACCGAATCAATTCGCCCCTGACAGTTTCGTCTTCTTCGTTATGCTATTACGAGTTTTCTACAAGCTAACTTTGTCAAACCTTTATGAAGCAATCCCAAACTCCCAATCAACGTTATCAAACATAAAATATATGTGTATGGATGATTTCTAACGTCAATAACACATTAAAATCATGCGAAATCTATCCAAGAACAGATTAAAACTCCATAATCGCCAGAACCCTAGTTTATGGTGTTCTTCATGTATAATCATCAAGATACCCAGATTTTTTTCATTTAATCATTATATAATATCTGATTTTGAATCCTCTACATAAGGGAATTTATTCTACATGCATTCTTATATCAATTCATAGATTACACCCAAGAATTTGTCCAAAACATGTAATTGAAACCCTACACTACATGGGTATTATAACATGATTAAATAAAATACAAGATAAACACTTGCCTTTGTAATAGAAGGTCCTAAATTTTTTTTTGTGTGTTGAAGGTGTCATTTCCTCGCTCCGATCACAATTTCGGCGACTTTGGTAATGAGAAAAGGTGTGACAAAGCCTAGGTTCTTCCCTTCTTTCTCTCCTATGGCCGGCCCTCTCTCAAGATTGTATTAACCCTAGCCTATAACTCTCAGGGGATGATATAACGTTTAAATTTTCGGAGTTCTCTCTACCTTAGCCCACTAAATGACCAAAATGCCCTCATATGGTGTCGGATTGGTCTAAAATCTCCCCAGGACCCAAACAATACACCTAGGTTTACTATTTTGACTATTTCGATCATTTCGAAATCAACTGTGACCTCAAAATCACCATCCAAGTCACTCCACAATAATTTCCTATCTCGACCTCAAATAGTCTATACACGAGATCGGGTTGAGATATAACACTATCACATCACTATCACTCGTTATGTCGTTAAATAATTATTTACTATTCATTTAATAATTTTATTTAATAAACATTATTCATTTTCACTCCTAATTAATATTTTAATCGACACGTAATATTTAATTCAATTAAACTACGGCACACATGTAATTTAAAAATAACTGAAGTAAATAAATTTTAAATACTCAGAAATATGGCGTGTTACATACTTCCCCGCTTACAAAGGAATTTTGCCCTCAAAATTGGGATGTACCTTTATTGAATAACTCTGGATACTGCTCGGGCATATCATCCTCATACTCCCACGTCGACTCATCCACATTATGGTGACTCCACTGAACTCGAACTATGGGTACCACCTTAGATCGCAACTTACGCTCACTATGATTAGTATAGCCAGTGGTCTTTTTTTATACGGGATGTCTGACTGTAAATCGATTTCCTTTAATGCAACCTGCCAAAAATCTCTCTCGCTCCTCCACTATTTCTTCAGCGATGACACGTGGAACACATCGTGAATTCTCTATAAGTGCTCTGGTAATCCCAGCCTATAGGCAACTGGTCCCACCGTCTTAATGATCTAAAAGGCCCCCGATATCTCGGTGCCAACTTCCCTTTCTTGCCGAACCTTATGACTCCCTTCGTAGGATACACCCACACCAAAATCTGACCAATCTCCAACTCTATGTGCTTCCTTTTTGCATCGACATAACTCTTCTGCCTATCCTGAGCTATACGAATACGTCCCCGAATCAGCTCAATCTTGGCAGTGGTATCCCGAATCATCTCTGGTCCCAATAGCTTGTTGTCCCCCACCTTTAACCAGGAAGCGGGCGAATGACAAGGCCTTCCTTAGAGTGCCTCAAATGGTGCCATACCGATAGTGGTGGTAGGAGTTATTATACACCAACTCCACCAATGGAAGGTACTGCTCCCATCCACCCCCGAAGTCAAGTATGCACATCCTCAACATATCCTCTAGCATCTATTTAACTCTCTCCAACTACCCATCCATCAATGGATGATACGCAGTACTCAACCGTAAATCTGTGTCCATGGCCTCCTGAAAGCTCTATCAGAAGTAGGACATAAAAATCTTGTCTCAATTTGACACAAAATTAATTAGAACACTGTGTAGTCGCACTATCTCAGCAATAAATAACTACACATACTGTCTTGTCCCAAAATCCGTACGAACCGGTAGGAAATGGGCCACCTTAATCAATTGATCCACTATCACCCATATGGAGTCGTGACCTCGTTGCGATGCCGGTAGTCTGAGAATGCAAAATAATTACACGGGTGAAAACCAAAAAAAATTCCATACCAATTTTAAACGTGGAAGCGAATTTTAAATTGATTTTTATCCTTTTATCCTACGCATGATTCTATAGTGATAAAATATATAAATCAAACCATGCAAATAAAACAAAGGCCAAGTTTCAATAAAAAAACCCTTTCGAGTAAAATCCTTTATTTTATTATATAACGTAAATCAAAACTTAAAATTACATAATGGAATTTGTGATGAATCTTTCACAGAAAACTCACATAAACCACAACCTAAAACTAGCAATGATTCACTCAAGAAATAGAATGGGCCGCAGCCCTCCACCATCCTTAGCTTTCGTCTTCAACAGTGAATCCCGATAGGTATCACAAGTCATCAATGGATTGCCTCTCCACCAAGGTGTATGAAAAGATACAAAACTTTTCAGGGTTCTAAACTAATACAAAAGAACAATATTCAAGGATGCTTTTTGTGAATTAAAACAGTGTTTTGGGAACACAAAACTTGAAGAAATTTTGCTGCTAATATTCAAAAACGTAGTTGGAAAAATTCTTAAACCTTCTGAACCACGAAACATGTATTTATAAAAAACCTGCGGGCTGTTTGAACGATATGGGGGATGCCATTTTAACAACAATGGCATGTCGTTAGAATGACTTCCAATGTCGTTTGAACGACAGTAGGATGTCGTTTGAATGACAGAGCCTTATCGTTAGAATGACAAAAATGTCAAAAACTTTATTTTTTAAACTCCACCTACATGTATCTAAAAAACATATTTTGAAAACCAAAACAGTCTTGTTCGTCTTTTGATAAAAATTAAACATCCCAAATATAATTCCGTGAATTGATTTAAACTCTAAATTGTTTTATTCCTTTTGGGATGTGGGGAAGTCTTCGAACTTGGAGAAGTGTGAGTTTGGTTCATCTTTTCGGTTTGTGATAATTTGTAACGGAATACGCCAAACTAGCCTAAAGCTATGTTATGAACAATACTAGAAAAATTGTTCTTACAAACACTACACCAAACTGGATGATTGGTCATGGATATTGTCCCTGACCAAAACTGTGAGTCACGGATTTGGTCTGTGACCAAATTGGGCTTGACCATTTCCTGTGGTCACGGCCCATGTCCCTGTTCATATGATGGTCACGGATCTTAATGGGTCACTGAACTTGGTCGCGGATGAAAACCATGACTCATCTATCATGCTGGTCACGATGCTAGACCGTGACCCAACCTTAAATTTTATTGGATGCTCACATCACTGGTCACGACCCTAGGTAGCCGTGACCAACCTTAAATATAGTTTGATGGACACATCACTGGTCACGGCCCTAGGCCGTGACCCAACATTAAATATAGTTGGATGGTAATATCACTAGTCACGACCCTAGACCGTGACCCAAACTTAAATTTTGTTGGACAGACACACTACTGTAGGCCTGTCAATGGATCAAATTTTATCCGAATTCGAATGCGATTCATTTAAGAGGATATGGATCATGCCTAAAATCTGATTACCCGATTACCCGATTTTCCGTTTATTAAATTGAGCGGATTTGGATTCATATACTCCGATCCGTTAATAATTCGATCCGATTAATATTTTTAATATACATATATAAATTATATATAATATATTTTTATTTAATATATATTTTATTTAATAATATTTTAAATATTTATTATAGGGATCTTGTGTATTTAGTCCTATTTATAAAGTTTTATTTGTCTCCACCCCCATGTTTTTATTTTTTTAGTTGATGGTCCTATATGGGACAAATGACATTCTCTACAAAAAGAGGGAAGGGTGGTTATAGGGAAGTTATAGGCGGTTTTGGATGGTTATGGGACTGATTACAATTCGAAAAATACATGGGAGCAGAGCCTAAATACATATTTGTAGATGGAACTAAAGCCAAAAAAACTATTTATTATAATAGTTATTTATTTCATTATCTGTTTTTTGGAACATTTGCAAATAAATTTATGAAATAAGAGTTGAAAATAAAAATGTTGCGAATTAAGTTAAACATAAATGGATAATCGGATTGGATCCGAATCCATTTAATATAAACGGATATGGATTTGGATTTGCCTTATCTGATCCGATTAATAAACGGATAGGATCCGAATCCGTTTAACATAAACGGATATCGATTTGGATTTGCCTGATTCGGTCTGAATCCGATCCATTTACAGGCTACACTACTGGTCAGGGATAGAGTCTGTGACCCTAATTATACATGACTACAAATAAATATGGTCACGGCCTTTAGCCGTGACCAGTTTTAACTATATTAAAAAAAATGGCAGAATTTTCTCAATTTTCCCAATTTTGGGCTGTGCTCTCAAACCGAGGGTACCGTGACCACGCGGTCGGATCCTACAAATTATATTGGACACCTGCGAGGTGTTGGCATCACTCACAGGGCCGTGCGGGGGCACAAAGGGGTTTCTCCCCCCCAACGACACATTTTCAAGCCTAAGTGTGGATTTTCTCTATTTTGGATTGTGCTCCCAAATCGAGGGTCCCGTGACCACGCGGTCAGTTCCTACGAGTTACATTTGACCTGTACGAGGTGTTGGCACTACTCACGGGTCCGTGTGGATGGCGCAAAGGGGTTTCGGCCACCCAACGACACGTTTCAAGCCTATGTGTGGATTTTCTCTGTTATGGGCCGTAATCTCAAATCGAAGATCCCGTGACCATGCCGTCGGTTCCTACGAGTTACATTAGACCCGTACGAGGTGTTGACATCACTCACGAGGCTGTGTGATGGGGTACTAAGGGGTTTCTCCCCCCAACGACACATTTTCAAGCCTATGTGTGGATTTTCTCTATTTTGGGTCGTGCTCTCACACCTAGGGTCCCGTGACCACACGGTTGGTTCCTATGAGTTATATTGGTCCCATGCGAAGTGTTAGAACTGCTCACGGGGATGTGTGTGGACCCGTACGAGGTGTTGGCACCTCTCACGGGGCCGTGTGTGGGGGCGCTAAAGGGTTTTTCCCCCCAACGACACTTTTTCCAACCTAAGTGTGGATTTTCTCTGTTTTGTGTCCTGCTTTTAAACTGAGGGTCCCATGACCACCCGATCGATTCCTACAAGTTATATTGGACCCGTACGAGGTGTTGGCGCCACTCACAGGGCCTCATCGGGGCGCTGAGGGGTTTCGCTTGCCAACGACACATTTTCAAGCCTAAGTGTGGATTTTTTCTGTTTTGGGCCGTGCTCTCAAACTGAGGGTTCTATGACCCGACGGTCGATTCCAATGAGTTATATTGGAACCGTGCGAGGTGTTGGCGCCACTCACGGGGCCGTTTGGGGGCGTTAAGGGGTTTCACCCCCAACAACACATTTTAAAGCCTAAGAGTGGATTTTCTCTAGTTAGAGCCGTGCTCTCAAACCAAGGGTCCTCTGACCACGCCATTGGTTCCTACGAGTTACATTGGTCCCATGCGCGGTGTTGGTACCACTCACGGGGCCATTTGGGGCGCGCTAAGGGGTTTCACCCGCCTAACAACACGTTTTCAAGCCTAAGTGTGGATTTTCTCTGTTATGGGCCGTGCTATCAAATCGAGGATCCCGTGACCATGCCGTCGATTCCTACGAGTTACATTAGACCAGTATAAGGTATTGGCATCACTCATGAGGCAGTGTGGTGGGGTGCTAAGGGGTTTCTCCCCCCAATGGCACGTTTTCAAGCCTAAGTGTGGATTTTTTTTATTTTGGGTCGTGCTCTCAGACCTAGGGTCCCGTGACCACACGGTTGGTTCCTACGAGTTATATTGGTCCCATGTGAAGTGTTGGAGCTGCTCATGAGGATGTGTGTGGACTCGTACGAGGTGTTAGCGCCGCTCACGGGGCCGTGTGTGGGGGCGCTAAGGGGTTTTGCCCCCCAACAACACTTTTTCCAACCTAAGTGTGGATTTTCTCTGTTTTGGGTTGTGCTTTTAAACTGAGGGTCCTATGACCACCCGATCAATTCCTACAAGTTATATTGGACCCGTACGAGGTGTTGGCGCCACTCACAGGGCCGCGTGGGGGTGCTGAGGGGTTTTGCCTGCTAACGGCACATTTTCAAGCCTAAGTGTGGATTTTTTCTATTTTGGTTCATGCTCTCAAAGTGAGGGTTCTGTGACCCGACGGTCGATTCCTATGAGTTACAATGGACCCGTGTGAGGTGTTGGCGCCACTCACGGGGCCGTTTGGGGGCGCTAAGGGGTTTCACCCCCCAACAACACATTTTAAAGCCTAAGAGTGGATTTTCTCTGGTAAGAGCCGTGATCTCAAACCAAGGGTCCTCTGACCACGCCATTGGTTCCTACGAGTTACATTGGTCCCGTGCGAGGTGTTGGCGCCACTCATGGGGCCATTTGGGGGGGGGGGGGCTAAGGAGTTTCTCCCCCCCCGATGGCACGATTTCAAGTCTAAGTGTGGATTTTCTCTATTTTGGACTGTGCTCTCAAACCGAGGGTCCTGTGATCACGCGATCGGTTCCTACGAGTTACATTGGACCCATGCTACGTACTGGCACCACTCACGGGCAGTTTGAGGGGCGCTACGGGTTTTTTGCCCCCAAGGTCTCGTTTTCAAGCCTAAGTGTGGATTTTCTCTATTTTGGGCCATGCTCTAAAATCGAGGGTCCCGTGACCACGCTGTTGGTTCCTACGAGTTACATTGGATTGGTACGAGGTGTTGGCGCCACTCACGGGGCCGTTTGGGGGGCGTTATGGGGTTTCACCCCCCAACGACATGTTTTGAAGCCTAAGTGTGGATTTTCTTTATTTTGGGATGTGCTCTCAAACCGAGGGTCTCGTGACCATGCCGTCAATTTCTACGAGTTACATTGGACCGGTGCGAGGTGTTGGCGCTACTCACAGGGCCGGGGGGGAGGGGGGGCTAAGAGGTTTTTCCCCCCCCAAGGGCGCGTTTTCAAGCCTAAGTGTGGATTTTCTCTGTTTTGGGCCGTGCCCTCAAATCGAGGGTGCCGTGCCCACGCAATCAGTTCCTATGATTTACGTTGGACCCGTGCAAGCTATTGGGACCGCTCACGGGGCCTTGTGGGGGCTGCTAAGAGATTTCTCCCCCCAACGTCACGTTTTCAAGCCTACGTGTGGATTTTCTCTGTTTTGGATCGTGCTCTCAAACCGAGGGTTTTGTGACCACACAGTCGATTCCTATGAGTTACATTGAACCGGTGCAAGGTTTTGGCACCGCTAAAGGGGCCGTGTGGGTTGAACTAAGGGGTTTCGCCCCCCAAAGACACGTTTTTAAGCCTAGGTGTGGATTTTCTCTATTTTGGGCCGTGCGCTCAAATCGAGGGTTCCATGACTATGCGGTCGGTTCCTATGAGTTACGTTGGACCCGTGCGAGGTGTTGACAACACTCACGGGGCCGTGTGGGGGGCACTAAGGGGTTCCCCCCCAACGACATGTTTTCATGCCTAAGTTTAGATTTTCTTTATTTTGGGCCGTGCTCTCAAACTGAGGGTTCCGTGACCCGGCGGTCGGTTTTTATGAGTTATATTGGACCCGTAC
This sequence comes from Sambucus nigra, assembly GCA_949130495.1. Lineage (NCBI taxonomy): Eukaryota > Viridiplantae > Streptophyta > Magnoliopsida > Dipsacales > Adoxaceae > Sambucus > Sambucus nigra. The sequence goes on from OX422211.1 coordinate 679,453,244, forward strand.
GACGTGTTGGCACTGCTCATGGGGCCGTGTGTGGGCCCCTAAGGGGTTTTGCCCCCTCAACGGCACGTTTTCAAGCCTAAGTGTTGAATTTTTCTATTTTGGGCCATGCTCTCAAACCGAGGTCCCGTGACCATATAGTCGGTTCCTACGAGTTAAATTGATCTCGTAGGAGGTGTTGACATCGCTCATGGGGACGTTTGGGGGGTGCTAAGGGTTTTTCCCCCCAACGACAATGTTTTCTAGCCTAAGTGTTATTTTTCTCTATTTTGGGCCGTGCTCTCAAATCGAGGCTCGTGTAATCACACGATCGGTTCCTACGAGTTACATTGGACCTGTACGAGGTATTGGAGCTAATCACGGGCCGTGTGGGGGGAGCCAAGGGGTTTCCCCCCCGATGGTACGTTTTCAAGCCTAAGTGTGGATATTCTCTATTTTGGGTCGTGCTTTCTGAAAAAGTGTTACTAAAGCCGTTTAATACAAGATTAAACTATTTAAGTAACTCCGAATTGTTTTTTGTAGAAACCCTTTTCTAGAAATCCACTCAGTTTAATCACAAGATGTGTTTAAAAATTATGCACGAATCTGTTCAAGATTTATTAACAAGTTTTGAAAAATAAAACTAAAATCATTTTTAATTCATCACACTAAACAAAAAGGGATGAGAAGATGTAGAATGGTTAATGACAAGAAATTTTTAACGTGGCAAAACCTCACCCAACTGAGGAAACATCCACAACTCCCTCTATGGATTAACCGAAAATTCCGCTAAAACAAATAATAACAGTTACAAACTATATAACACACATGCACACAAATCAAACCTATACAAGTTTAGGAATGTACCCACTGGCGTCTTTCTAACTTTTCTGCAGTTTTGTTTGTTGATGTTGTTTTCGAGTTCGCTAACATCCAATTTATTCCAGTTCTTTACGTCGACTCTTGTTTCAAGATCTTATTACCAACACTTTTAGTGTGGTAGGGTGCTAGTGTTTGTGAAGGTGCTTTCTAAGACATGCATGCACACACTCACGCTGATTTATACAAACAGTCCTATCAAATTATATATAAGATCTATATGCTGTGATTTTCAGTTTCTCTCTTCTTAGGAAACTTTGAACCTTATTTGACCTTTAATATTAACCCAGAATCCACGGCTATCTTGCTCGGAAGATGTTCCAAGATCTTAATCAATCTCAGGTTTTGAAAATATTTTTGAGATTGAAAATCACCAAGTGCGATTCCAACTAGGTCAAAGGTTTTGTTTCAAAAGAACTAGAAACAGAAAATGTTTTTATTGATTTTGAAGTTGAAAACATTTATAGAAATAAACCAACAAAAGTTTTCTCAAGATGAGAAACTATAGATGCAGATCTGTGTGTAATATAACATGCAACGACTAGATCTAAGATTTCAAAGAAGAAACACATATCTAATCAAATATTTAAGTTTAAAACAAGATCTGAGAACGAAGAGGTTACAACATCAAACAACTAACAAACCAACACTCAAAACTCTCAAACACTCAAGGTTGTGTTTAGAATATACTGGTTTTGAAAGAGATTAGGGTTTGAAAGATGTTAGGGTGTTTTAGGGTTAGGGTTTCTAACTCTCTCTAGTTTCTCTCTTCTCTCTCTACTCTCTCTTCTCTCTCTACTCACTCAAATAGACGAAGTGGCAAAAGTCCCTTCTGGCTGAGGGTTAGCCTCCTTATATAGTGGGCTGAGAAGGATCGAGAAGATGGTTCAAAATCAAGGACTACGATTTGGTCTTAGGCAGTTTGACTTTGATCCAAGGGTTAGAGATAAGTGGTAGTTAAAACGCTTCTGATTGGTTTAAGAGGGATTTACTAGGATTGAATTAGAATGCATGCAGATCGTTGATAAACACGATCCAATAGTTAAGATTTATCATAGGGGTTATCTCTTGGAAGAAGCACAAATCAAACTGATATATAAGCGACAAGTGTAGGGCTAGGATTAAAGCTGAAATGCCTGTTTTGGATATAATTAGCAAGACACCTTGTAGTCTCCATCGCTTTCTACCCAAGTGAACTTTCAGCCAATAAAACCAACAATCCAGAATTACATAATGACCCCAATACTTTATAAATCCAATTTTAATTAAGAAAAAAATGTTTTAAAAATCATTTAAAGTTCCCAAAAATGATTAAAAATCAATTTTAGGGAAATTAACACACACAACACACACACAACCAATAATATGCAATATTCAAGATATGAATGTAATCCTAATGTGTGTGAGTGTTGGTACATAAACCTTTGATTAGTCAAATAAGAGGAATGAATTTTAGACAATTTCTGAGGCTTTTTGAATTCTAGGAAAGGACACAATTTTGTCACTATTTCCAAACTAGATGAGCACTTTTACAATTTAGACTCAAGTGAGTCAAGATTATAAGGTGCTTCAATCTCCCCCTTTAGAAATATGAAACAAAATCTCCTTTGAGTCATCTAGGACTCATAGGGCAATAAAGAAATGAGGAAAAAACCTATTCCTAAACAAAAGTTCTATCTACCCATTTCCTAGAAAAGAAAAGTACATAACTCAACTAATTACAAATCAATACCCTATTGAGAATAATTGTACAGAATCCTGCAAATGATTTCTAAGATCAAGCTTATTAGAAATATGTGAGAAAAAATTGAACGCATAAGACTCAAATTTCTCCCCCATTTTGTCTCAAATGGACAAAGGGAAAAAAAATATGTAAATCCAAGAAATTATTCAGCACACACCTTTCCAATTGATTTACGCAATGTAATAAACCTATTAAAATCCAAAGGTTTGGTAAACATATCTGCGAGTTGAAAATCAGTAGGAAGATAATTAATTTCTAATTCCTTAGTTTCAACTAATTTGCGAATAAAGTGATGTCTTATTTTTATGTGTTTTGTTCGCGAGTGTTGAACAAGATTTTTAGAGATATTGATCGCTCTTTGATTATCACAATAGAGATGCAATTGTTTTTCTTGAATACCATAATCACTTAGCATTTACTTAAGCCAAAGAAGTTGAGCACAACAACTGCCAGCAGCTATGTATTCAGATTCAGCAGTGGATAATGAGGTGCAATTTTGTTTCTTACTACTCCAACCTACCAAATTATTACCAATATAATAACATGCGCCTGATGTGCTCTTACTATCGTCAGTACACCCTGCCTAATCAGCATCGATGTATCCTATTATAGTGCTAGGAGTATCATTGGTGTACCAAAGTCCTAAATTTAGAGTGCCTTTAATGTACTTGATAATTCTTTTAACATAAGTTAAATGACTCTCGTTAGGATTGTTCTGGTAATGAGCACAAACGCAAACAACATACATAATATCAGGACCCGAGGCAGTAAGATATAATAAGGTTCCAATCATACTATGATATAAGGTGGGATCTACGAATTTTCCTGTTTCATCTTTAGATATTTTGACAGTAGTACTCATGGGAGTTTTAGCATCTTTTGCACTTTCAAGACCAAATTTTTTAATAATCTCTAATGCGTATTTTGATTGCGAGACAAATAATCCTTCTGAATTTTGTTTGACTTGAGGACCTAAGAAAAATTGCAAATCCCCCATGAGAGACATTTGAAATTCTTTATGCATAATTTCAGAAAAGCATTTAACTTATGAAGGGGGAGTTGATCCAAAGATGATATCGTCTACATACACTTGAGCTATAATGATATGTTTGTCAAAATGTTTGACAAAAAAGGTTTGATCATTTCCACCACTCTTAAAACCTTTGTCTAAGAGAAAGTTGGAAAGGCGTTCATACCAAGCTCTTGGCGCTTGTTTTAGGCCATACAAAGCCTTTTTAAGACTAAAGACATAATTTGGATATTTAGGGTCAATAAACCCTTTTTGTTGTTCTACATAGGTCTCCTAAGTCAATTTTCCATTAAGGAAGGCAGATTTGACATCCATTTGTTAAAGCGTAAAATGTAAGTAGCAAGCTCTGGCAAAAAAAAGACGAACATATTCTAATCGAGTAATGGGAGCAAAAGTCTCGTTAAAATCTATTCCCTCTGTTTGAGAGTATCCTTGAGCAACTAATCTGGCTTTGTTTCTAATAACTATCCCACTTTCATTAAATTTATTTTTAAATATCCAACGTGTGCCAATAACCTTTTTGTGATCAGGCCTAGGTACAAGATACCAAACATCATGAATGACAAATTAAAGAAGTTCATCCTGCATTGCAGAAATCCAATGAGGATCATTCAATGCATCATTAACATTCTTTACTTCCACAGGGGAAACAAAACATGCATAATGAGCATAGTTTTTTAATTGAGATCTTGTACGCACAGGTTCACTGGGATTACTGTAACAACCCGCGTAATTTTGGGCTATTTTAATTAATTTCTGGAAAATGGAGGAAAATAAAGTTTTTGATAAAATTATTTTTATTTCTCAAATATGTTGGTTATTATTTTTTAAAGGCGAGAATTTCAAACGGTTTTGAAAATGGAGTTAGAATGGATTTTAAAATGATTTTAAAATGTTTTTAACTCTTGGAGTTGTTTTGACTTCCAACTCTTCATTTCTTTGCCTTATTTAAAGGAGTATTTTGAATTACAACTCTTCATTTCTTTGCATTATAAAAGTAAGTCGTGGGCAACCCTTTTAACATACTTTTGGCACAAATTTTTGCAGCAAATATATTTTATATTCCTCTTCTTTTTATATATACTTTGGTCCTTGAGATTTGTGAGTTCCAACCTTAGATTAGACGTGTTCTTGGGCTATTTTGTTGGAGGTTCTTGGAGGATATTTTGTAGATATTTTGTGTTGATCTTGAGGATGTGATCATTGGTTTCTCATCATGGTTTGAGGTATGGGGTTTTACACAATATGCTCTTTAAATCTCGCGAGTGTCATTCTCTTTAATTTCTTGTTAATTGAACTCATATTTGAATTGATAAATTCATTGAAATATGGAAAATAATTGTTGAAATTATTTTGATTCATGTGGTATCATTATATTGTTGATGAGCACGTTGTCATGAGATTTTAATATGGCACGGATGTTGGGCACCCGCCAAAAATTTCTGTTTCCCGGGATATGGCTTGATAAAGTATATACGGATGTGGTGAGGCCTGGTCACCCGGTTAAAGTGTTGTTTAGAAATTATATTGATAAATGATTTGAGATTTGCATTTTGATTTGAATATTCGTACTCGTGTTGTTACGCCTTATTGCTAATATATTTGTTGAGCATCTTTCCTGTCGTATTGTGTACTTCCCTATATTTTGTTTAAGTGGTAGGTTAGCGCGGATTTGGGCGCTATGGATTATTGGAGATTGATTTTATCTTGGATATTTTGGGAAGAATATTCGAGTATACAAGATGAGAAGATTTGTATTTATTTTGATGTATAGAGCATTGGCGATTTATTTTTTGAGATAGTTTGTTGTATTTATTTGAAGAGATTCAGATTAGTGGTTTCTTTTCTATATTGGGATTTAGATGCTCTATACCTTGTGATTGTGGATTAGTTTAATTTTATCGATAGTGGCGCTCCGTTTGCTCTCCCTGGGCGGGAGAGGTGTTACAAATGGTATCAGAGCCAGGCTATGCGGCAACCTCGGGGCTTGAGTTTTGGGTTCATTGCGTGGTTAGCAATTTTTGGAGATAGCAAATTTTAGGTGAAATTTGTGATAGGTTTAGAGATTAGAGGTGAGGAATTTATTTTTGGGAGACGTGATTTATTTTTGGAGTTAGTGTAGTGGCCTGATTTTTGAGAGTTAGGCATTCGGCGAATTTCGAGGGCGAAATTCCATTGTTAGTGGGGAAGTGTAACAACCCGCGTAATTTTGGGCTATTTTAATTAATTTCTGGAAAATGGAGGAAAATAAAGTTTTTGATAAATTATTTTTATTGCTCAAATATGTTGGTTATTATTTTTTAAAGGCGAGAATTTCAAACGGTTTTTGAAAACGGAGTTAAAATGGATTTTAAAATGATTTTAACTCTTGGAGTTGTTTTGACTTCCAACTCTTCATTTCTTTGCCTTATTTAAAGGAGTCTTTTGGATTCCAACTCTTCATTTCTTTGCATTATAAAATTAAGTCGTGGGAAACCCTTTTAACATACTTTTGGCACAAATTTTAGTAGCAAATATATTTTATATTCCTCTTCTTTTTATATATACTTTGGTCCTTGAGATTTGTGAGTTCCAACTTTAGATTAGAGGTGTTCTTGGGGCTATTTTGTTGGAGGTTCTTGGAGGAGATTTTGTAGATATTTTTTGTTGATCTTGAGGATGTGATCATTGGTTTCTCATCATGGTTTGAGGTATGGGGTTTTACACAATATGCTCTTTAAATCTCGCGAGTGTCATTCTCTTTAATTTCTTGTTAATTGAACTCATATTTGAATTGATAAATTCATTGAAATCTGGAAAATAATTGTTGAAATTATTTTGATTCATGTGGTATCGTTATATTGTTGATGAGCACGTTGTCATGAGATTTTAATATGGCACGGATATTGGGCACCCGCCAAAAATTCCGGTTTCCCGGGCTATGGCTTGATAAAGCATATACGGATGTGGTGAGGCCTGGTGACCCGGTTAAAGTATTGTTGAGAAATTATATTGATAAATGCTTTGAGATTTTCATTTTGATTTGAATATTCGTACTCATGTTGTTACGCCTTATTGCTAATATATTTGTTGAGCATCTTTCCTGTCGTATTGTGTACTTCCCCATATTTTCTTTAAGTGGTAGGTTAGCGCGAATTTGGGCGCTATGGATTATTGGAGATTGATTTTATCTTGGATATTTTGGGAAGAATATTCGAGAATACAAGGTGAGAAGATTTGTATTTATTTTGATGTATAGAGCATTGGCGATTTATTTTTCGAGATAGTTTGTTGTATTTATTTGAAGAGATTCAGATTAGTGGTTTCTTTTCTATATTGGGATTTAGATGCTCTATACCTTGTGATTGTGGATTAGTTTAATTTTATCGATAGTGGTGCTCCGTTCGCTCTCCCCGGGCGGGCGGGGTGTTATAATTACCAACAACGTTGTCTATGGGATGGTCTTTAGCAACCCAATTAGGTACTTCAGGTGTCTCAATTGGTAAAGAATCATCTAGTTCCGGTGAGTCATTTTCTAAAATATTTCCAGACTCAACCACAATAGTTGATTCTCCAGTCTTACTTTCTATAGTAGTGTCACTTACAATTACGTTTATGGATTCCATTATGTTCTTAGTGCGAAGGTTATAAACACGGTAAGCTCTACTGTTAGGTAAATATCCTAGAAATATGGGTTTATCTCCTCGAGTCTCAAATTTGGATAAGTGTTATCTGTCCTTGCAGACATAACATGTACAACCAAAGGTTCTAAGGTACTTAAGATTGGGTTTCTTCCCATACCAAAGTTCGTAAGGAGTTTGTTTAGAATTCTTTCTAATTTAGGCCCTATTAATAATATGATAGGCAGTACAAATGGCTTCTACCCAAAAATACTTAGGTAAAGTTTTTGCATGAATCATAACACGTGCCATCTCTTGAAGGGTACGATTCTTTCTCTCAGCTATACCGTTCTGTTAAGGAGTCTTAGGAGCACTAAATTCATGTTTGTAACCATTGTAGTCATAATACTCTACAACTCCTATATCTAAAAACTCTCCACCTCTATCACTACGAATCCTATTTACCTGAGAGTCTCTCATTTTCAAGTCGAAGTAAAATCTTCAAAAAGGTTTGGAATGTGTCAGACTTTTGTTTTAAGAAAGCTACCCAAGTAAATCTGGTGAAGTCATCAACCATAACTAGAATGTAACTGTGTCCACAACGACTAACAGTTCGAGAAGGACCCATTATGTCCATATGGATGAACTACAAAGGTTTAGAGGTTAGGATATCTTTGACTTTCTTATGAGGGGATTTAACAATTTTACCTTCCTGACATGAACCACAGATATGATTAGAAATAGATTTGATCTTAGGAATACCTCTAACTATTTCTTAAGAAGACAATCTACTAAGATTTTCGTAATTTATGTAACACATACGATTATTCCATATCTCATTGTCATCCATTTTAGCAATGTTACAGACCTCAAAACTATTTTGAAGAATATAACAATTGTCCGGAGTCCTGAGTCCTGTAATAATGCACTCACCTTTTTCATTTAAAATTTTGCAATTATTCTTTGAAAATGTGACAGTATGATTTGAGTCACAAAATTGCAAAATACTAAGTAGGTTTTCCTTAAGACCTTTTACTAAAAGAACATCCTCAAGCACAGGTAATACTTCCTCTTAGAGTGTTCCTTTACCAATGATTTGAGATGATACACCATCACCAAAAATAACTTTTCCTCCAGCAAAGCTGGTTTTGTTTAAAAGTTTTGTATCATCACCTGTCATGTGTTTTGAACATCCAGAATCTAAATACCAACCAGAAGGTGTGTGTTCATCTTTTAAAGCAGTAATCACAATGTTACACTTCATCTGGGGTAGTAAATCATCTTTTCTAACCCAAATGGCTCTTGTTTTCATTTTGCGCTTATTTTCTCTCATTTGATAAAATTTGCGAGCATTCGATTTTTGTTGAAGAATGTTTTGCGCATGATTTTGAATTTTATGAGACACATGAGCATTTGGTTTAGGAAAGTGTTTAGTAATCCTTCTAGGAAATGTTCTTTTAGGTTTCGTCTTTCTTTTCCTATAGTTAGAGTTTTTATCTGGTTGTCTCGACAGAACATAATTGTTATGACTCCTTCTAAAGTAGTTAAAGTTTTGGTACACAGGGGTATTATAGGCATGGTTAACTAAACGTCTAAAGTAGCAACCATCAAAAGAGTGACCATATAAGTCACAGTATGAGCAATATAGATTGCTCGAAGAGGGTATCTTCTTAGGAAAGTCTCTAAACATAGGCTTGATGAGATTTTGATGTTGAACCTTATTCCTAGGGAGTACAGTTTGAAAGACCGAATCACTCTTCCTAATAGGGGGCAGACATATTTAGTCTTAGATGGACTTTCACACTTAGAGTTACTTGTTTCCCCAATATTAAACTAAGATTGGTATTTGTCAAACTCATTTTTCCGAGAATGAAAGTCTGGACAAGTTTCTACAGGTCTTTTGCCTCCTGACACAAACTTAATTGGTTCAAAAGTTTTGGTTTGAGTCTTCATATTGGGGAAAAATCCTATTCCAGTTCGATCATCAGAATTGGTTTTGGAATCAACAACAAATCCATCAAAATAGTTTGAGTTATTTTCAAATTTAGCAATTTTTTTGAAAACTATTGTTGTCTTTTCTTTAGATTGTTCCAATTCTAATAATGTCCCTTTGTATTTTTTCTCCAGAGTTACATTTTTTTGGATCAAATTCTTCAACTTTTGATCCAAAATTTTAACTTCATTTTCATGAGTTAGACATTGGGTAGTATACTCTTCAGCGTTAAGTTTAACCATCAGACTTAGGTCTTCTAATTTCTTAGTGAGATATTTCACTATCTTTTCTAGTCTAGTGATTTTCTTGAGAGTTTTATTATAAAGTGTGTGAATGTCTGGGAGGTCTTCAGTGTCTGAGTCACTAAGTGCAGTGTGTGAAGTGACCCCTAAGGATTCATTTCTTGAACTCACGCACCCATGGATATCGTCATTATCGCATTCCCTTTGACTCACATATCCCGTGGTTGAACTAACAATATTCTCAGAAATTGAAGCATCTAAACCAGTAGTAGCATGATTCACAACAGTAGGTGTAGAGTTACTATCATCATTCTCATACATAGGCATATCATCATTGCATATTATCTTAGCAAAGAAAGACATGCAAGGATCAAAACAATCAGAAGATTCAGGTTCTTCATTCTCAGAATCACTTGAATCATCCTATGTTTTGCAAATATTGGCCCTCGTATGTTTATTGACAGTGTTTAGTTTTACTCTACAGTCTTGTGCTATGTGTCCTAGTTTTCCACATCTAAAACACTCAATGTTCTTGAAGTCTTTGTTGGGTCTCATGTCCTTGTGATGTTTGTCTTGACCTTTCTCATGAGGTTTATAGTTAGACTGACTTGGATAATTTAGCTTGCCTTGTCTGTTTGCCAATTTATTTCTAAATTTGATAATTTTCTTAAATTGTTTTGACATCAAGGAAATTTAGTTATCCAAACTATCTATATCACATTCCTCATCAGAATCATCAGTGGGAATAGTAAACTCAGGTTTCATTAACTTAGAAGAAAAACTCAAGTTGGAACTAGTCTGTTTCCTATATGACTGGGTCATTTGTTTCTTAAATTCTAATTCCATTTCCACAGTTCAAAGTTTACTACTGAGTAATTCAGGAGTGATATTTTGATCACACATTTTCTCAATAGCATATTTTTTATTATCAAATTTCTGTGGTAATGACCTTAGAATTTTAGATACAATTTCATGTCTGTCATAAGTTATCCCATTAGCCTGCAGTTTGGTCACAATGTCAGTTAATCTCATGTAGAAATCATCAAAAGTTTCAGAATCAGACATAATTAGTGAGTAATACTGCTGAACAAGCATTTGAGTTTTAGCAGCCTTAACTCTAGTGTCACCCTCATGTGCAGTGATCAGTGTATCCCAAGCTTCCTTAGAAGTGGCACAAGATGAGATCCTTTTGAACTCATGTTCATTTATGGACATAAATATAGCATTATTGCCTTTGTTATTATTACGCAAAGTCTGTTTCTCTTCTTGTGTGAACTCACTTAATGCTTTCTTAACCCTCTCATTACTTCCTTCCGTGGCTGGTTTAGTAGGATAAGAGTATCCATTTTCAACAATATCCCATACATCTTCTCCCAAGCTTCCTTATATGAAAGCAACCATCCTTACCTTCCAGTAAGCAAAGTTGTTTCCATCAAAGAGTGGGGGTCTGGTCAAGTTATCAAATCTTTCATTTTTCTCGTCCATTGTTATGATTTTAAGAAAACAATTTCAAAAACACAATATCTTTTAAAAAATTTCCAAAGCTCTGATACCAATTGAAAAACTGTTACTAAAGCCGTTTAAAACAAGATCAAACTATTTAAGTAACTCCGAACTGTTTTTTGAAGAAAATATTTTCTAGAAATCAACTCAGTTTAATCACAAGATGTGTTTAAAAATTATGCCAGAGATCTGTTCAAGATTTATTAACAAGTTTTGAAAAATAAAACTAAAATCATTTTTAATTCAGTACACTAAACAAAAAGGGATGAAAAGATGTAGAAAGATTAATGACAAGATATTTTTAATGTGGTAAAACCTCACCCAACTGAGGAAATATCCACGACTCCCTCTACGGAGTAAACCAAAAATTCCACTAAAACAAATTATAACAGTTACAAACTATATAACACACATGCACACAAATCAGACCTATACAAGTTTAGGAAAGTACCCACTGGCGTCCTTTTAACTTTTTTGCAGTTCTGTTTGTTGATGTTGTTCTCCAGTTTGCTAAATCTGATTTATTCCAGTTCTTTACGTCGACTCTTGTTTCAAGATCTTATTACCAACACTTTTAGTGTGGTAGTGTGCTAGTGTTTGTGAAGGTGCTTTCTAACACATGCATGCACACACTCACGCTGATTTATACAAACAGTCCTATCAAATTACATATAAGATCTATATGCTGTGATTTTTAGTTTCTCTCTTCTTAGGAAACTTTGAACCTTATTTGACCTTTAATATTAACCCAGAATCCACGGCTATCTTGCTCAGAAGATGTTTCAAGATCTTAATCAATCTCAGGTTTTGAAAATATTTTTGAGATTGAAAATCACCAAGTGCGATTCCAAATAGGTCAAAGGTTTTATTTCAAAAGAACTAGAAACAGAAAATGTTTTTGTTGATTTTGAAGTTGAAAACATTTACAGAAATAAACCAACAAAAGTTTTCTCAAGATGAGAAAATATAGATGCAGATCTATGTGTAATATAACATGCAACGACTAGATCTAAGATTTCAAAGAAGAAACACAGATCTAATCAAATATTTAAGTTGAAAACAAGATCTGAGAACGAAGAGGTTACAGCATCAAACAATTAACAAACCAACACTTAAAACTCTCAATTACTCAAGGTTGTGTTTGGAATATACTAGTTTTGAAAGAGATTAGGGTTTTAAAGATGTTAGGGCGTTTTAGGGTTAGGGTTTCTAACTCTCTCTCTCTCTCTCTCTCTCTCTCTTTCTCTCTCTCTAATTTCTCTCTTCTCTCTCTACTCACTCAAATAGACGAAGTGGAAAAAGTCCTTTTTGGCTGAGGGTTAGCCTCCTTATATAGTGGGCTGAGAAGGATCGAGTAGATGGTTCAAAATTAAGGGCTACGATTTGGTCTTAGGCAGTTTGACTTTGATCCAAGGGATTAGAGATAAGCGGTAGTTAAAACGCTTCTGATTGGTTTAAGAGGGATTTACCAGGATTGAATTAGAACGCATGCAGATCGTTGATAAACACGATCCAATGGTTGAGATTGATCACAGGGGTTGTCTCTTGGAAGAAACACAAATCAAACTGATATATAAGCGACAGGTGTAGGGCTAGGATTAAAGCTGAAACGTGTGTTTTGGAAATAATTACCAAGACACCTTGTAGTCTCCAGCGCTTTCGGTTTCTAACCAAGTGAACTTTCTGCCAATAAAACCAACAATCCAGAATTACATAATGACCCCAATACTTTATAAATCCAATTTTAATTGAGAAAAAAATGTTTTAAAAATCATTTAAAGTTCACCAAAATTATTAAAAATCAATTTTAGGAAAATTAACACACACAACACACACACAACCAATACTATACAATATACAAGATATGAATGTAATCCTAATGTGTGTGAGTGTTGGTAACAAGAGGAATGAATTTTAGACAATTTCTGAGGCTTTTTGGATTCTAGGAAAGGACAAAATTTTGTCACTATTTGCAAACTAAATGAGCACTTATACAATTTAGACTCAAGTGAGCCAAGAGTATAAGGTGCTTCACTCTCAAGCCTAAGTGTGGATTTTCTCTATTTTGGGCCGTGACCTCAAATCGGGGGTCCCGTGACTACGTGATTGGCTCCAACTTGCTACATTGGACCCATGCGAGGTGTTGGCACCATTCATGGGGCCGTGTGGGGGGCACTAAGGGGATTGCCCCCCCCCCCCCAATGACACATTTTCAAACCTAAGTATGGATTTTCTCTATTTTGGGTCGTTCTATCAAATCGGGGGTTTTGTGCCCATACGGTTGGTTCCCGCGATTTAATTGGTCCCGTGTGATGTGTTGGCCCCTCTCACGGGACCGTTTGGAGAGTGCTTTGGGTTTTCTCCCTCTAAAGGCTTATTTTCAATAGAATCTGCCTTTTCTGTCAAGGCCAAATGCGACGTGTTATAGAGCTAATTGAAATTGTTCTGGAAAGGTGTCCCGAATAATTTGATGCGTTTTTCCATTTGGAGTTTGATAGTGTATTCCAAATATGACTCCTATGAAGGCATATTTAGGGGATCTTGATGAAGGCCACAATCCCCATAATGGTAGATATTCTCATTACGGGGAGTGTGGACTTCATCAAGATCCACCAATCCAGGACACTCCAATAGAAGATTCGTATTTGGAATACTCTATCAAACTTCAAATGGAAAAACTCATCATATTATCTAGGACTCCTTTCTAGAACAATTTATATGAGCTCTACAACACGTAGGAACCGATCGCGGGGTCACGAGGCCGTTTGGGGGGGTGCTAAGTGGTTTCGTCCCCCAAAGGTACGTTTTCAAGCCTAAGTGTGGATATTCACAAATTTGTGTTGTGATCTCAAACCGGGGGTCCCATGACCATGCGGTTGGTTTTTACGAGTTACATTGGACCCGTGTAAGGTGTTGGCATCTCTCACGTGGCCATAGGAGGCACTAAGGGGTTTTGTCCCCCCTAACAGCATGTTTTCAAGCCTAAGTATGGATTTTTTCTATTTTGGGTCGTGCCCTCAAACTGGGGGTCCCGTGAACATTCAATCAGCTCCTACTAGCTACATTGGACATGTGCACCGTGATCGCTCCCCTAAGGGTCCGTTGGGGGGCGCTAAGGGGTTTTGCCTCCCAATGACACATTTTTAAGCCTAAGTGTGGATTTTCTCAAATTATCGTCATATTCTAAAACCGGGGGTCCTGTGACCATGCGATCGGTTCCTGCGAGATACATTGGCCTCGTGTGTGGTGATCGCTCCCCTAAAGGGGCCGCTCGGTGGGCGCTATGGCATTTCTCCCTCTAACGGTACGTTTTCAAGGCTAAGTGTGGGTTTTCTCAAATTATCATCATATTCTCGAGCCGAGGGTCCCGTGACCACACGATCAGTTCCTGTGAGTTACATTGGTACAGTGTGAGGTGTTTGCACATCTTACAGGGGTTAGAGGTGCTTTGGGTCTTCACCCTCAAAAGGCATGTTTGGTAAGAAGATCTACCTTTTCTGGCCTTGCCAAATGCATCGTGTTGTAGAGCTCATTCAAATTGTTCTGGAAAGGAGTCCCGAATAAAATAATGGGTTTTCCCTTTTAGAGTTTAATAAAGTATTCCAAATACGACTCCTCGTATTGTAGGGAGTGTGGGCCTTATCAAGAACCACCAATATAGGACACTCCAGGGAACTCAAGGTGGACTCACAGGGAACTCAACTTATGCTCAGGAGATGATGGATGGGGAAGAAGTTTCTACTGAGCTGGCTAGAAAATAGCCCCAACATTTTGAACAATTTGTAGTAGCATCCCGGCCCCACCATTATGAACAAAATAGGTGGCCTCACAAGAAGATTAAGAGCTTTACAACCCTCATTGAGGGTTGTCAAGCTGTTAATCTTCCTTTGAGGCCACCTTGTAATGTTGAGTTCCCTGCACCTTAAAATTAATCCCTCACAAACATTAACGCTCACTCTACTCAACAAAATCAAACTCCACCATCTAAAATCAATAATGGAAACACTTGCTATAGTTGTAAAAAGCCAGAGATTCACTCATGGGAGACTACGTGGCTCCACTAGTTTAAAGACTGTCCAGAAAAAACTCCAAAGAAATTCGCGGTGCCATGTTGTCTACAAAAAGTGATTCCCTAGCTTTTTACAACTATAGAAAGTGTTTCCATTATTGATTTTAGATGGCGGAGTTTGATTTTGTTGAGTAGAATGAGCGGTAATATTTATAAGGGATTAATTTCAAGGTGCAGGGAACTCAACATTACAAGGTGGTCTCACGGGAAGATTAACAGCTTGACAACCCTCAATGAGAGTTGTTAAGCTTATAATCTTCCTGTGAGGCCACTTTTTTTATTCATAATGGTGAGGCCGGGTTGCTACAATAAATTGTTCAAAATGTTGGGGCTATTGTTGAGCTAGCTCAGCAGAAACTGCTTCCCCATCCTTCGTCTCCTGAGAATAAGTTGAGTTCCCTATGAGACCACCTTGAGTTCCCTGAAGTGTCCTATATTGGTGGTTCTTGATGAATGCCACACTCCCCGTAATGAGAGGATTCATATTTGGAATACTCTATCAAACTCCAAACGGGAAAATGCATCATATTATCCGTGACTTCTTTCCAGAATAATTTCAATGAGATCTATAACATGCTGCATTTGGTAAGGCCAGAAAAGACAGATTTTCTTGCCAAACATGCCTTTTGAGGGCAAAAACCCAAAACAACTCACATACGACCCCGTGAGACGTGCAAACACCTTGCACAGGACCAATGTAACTCACAGGAACTGATCGCGTAGTCACGGGACCCCCGCTTTGAAATTATGATGATAATTTGAGAAAATCCACACTTAGGCTTGAAAACGTTCCGTTAGAGGGGGAAACCCCTGAGCGCCCCCTTAGGGGAGCAATCACTGTGCACGAGACCAATGTAACTCGCAGGAACTAATCGCATGGTCACGGGACACTCGGTTTGATAATTTAATAATAATTTGAGAAAATCCACACTTAGGGAAATGTGCCATTAGAGGGAAAAAACACAAAACACCAACCCTATAACCCCTAAATAATTTGAAAACCTCGCACGGGACCAATGTAACTGGTAAGAACTGACCGCATGGTCGCGGGACCCCCGATTTGAGAATATGATAATAATTTGAAAATATATAGAATTAGATTTAAAAACATGCCGTTAGAGGGCGAAAACGCAAAGCACCCCCTAAACGGCCTATGAGAGGTGTTAGTACCTCTTACGGGGCCGTTTGGAGGGTGTTTCAAGATTTTCCCCCCTAAGGACATGTTTTTAAGCCTAAGTCTGGATATTTTGAAATTAACGTCGTGTTTTCAAATAGGGGGTCCTGTGATTATTCGACAACCAATAATTATCTCATACTCCTTCTAACATACTATTCAACAACAAGTCAATAACCAATAATTATCCAACAACCAAACCAAACAAAACCAATAATTGTCCTGTACTCCTTCTAACATACTATCCAATAACAAGCCAACAACTAATAATTATCCAATAACCAAACTAAACAAAACCAATAATTATTCTGTACTCCTTCTATCATCTAAAAAATTTAAAAGATAATGCATATCAATTATATAACTACTTCAGTTAAAGTAAGATGTATCTGATTCCTGCGTTCCAAGAAGTCCATTAAATAGAGTCTTCTTAATGTGTTTTTGGACCAAATTGAACCTGGAGCCCCCAACGTATTCTTTTACATATACATTTATTGACTAGTTTCCTTAATACAATCTTCATAAAATCAAGCTAATTTAACTTCATTTTATGAACACTGCATTAATGAAACTGATCAATAAATGTATATGTATAGGAACACATGGAAATTGAGCTGGGTCAATTTGATCCAATCACAAACTCAAATAACTCTATTCTCAAACCGAGCGTCTTGTGAAAGTAACTAAATATTAGACTGAGCATAACATATTATCGAAAGTTAACTTACATAAATCACTTTAAACATTCGTAAAAGTAATTAAACAATCATACATCAAAGTAAAGCACTAATACAATGTCAATATCAAAATAGGATACAAATAAGATTGGCAAGGTTAACATAATATTTTGATACTCAATGTTCCTTTAAATCAAATAAAAGATCCTTCAAATTAGGGTTGACATCAAGAGCTGACTGGAACTCTTTTGGAGCCTTTAATGCATCCACTTCAGTAGTCACACCCTTTGGTGCACGTACAATGATAGACCAATTGCCATCGTTTATGCACTTCGAGTAGAATACATTCTTTACTTTCTGAAAGGAACAAATAAAAGGCACGTCGACTATGCGATCTTTACTCTTCATCTTTGATAAATCTACCATAACAAGTTTGGAGTCAGTATCAACTTTGCAAGCATTCTTTGTATCCTCCACCTTTACCCAATCGTAATAAAATACGATTTCTGTGAAATGTAAGTAATCAAGTTCTAGGAGTTGTTGGATTATCCCATAATAGGTTAGCACCGTATTCTTTGGATTTTTATCGCTTTTGCTAGAGATACAAGTGGTCAAGGAAGAAATTGATATTCCACTATTTTGAATCAAAAGCTTTTCCTCATATGCATATGAAATGAAACCAAAACCGTTGGTGCGAAATTTCTTTAACTGTTTCGCATGAAAATTAGGGCCTTTTGCTAGGCATGCAGGCCTGGAAGAGATATCACCTCTTTTTAAAAGCTATAATTATTAATGAATTTGTGTCAGGGCATATTTTTATCACACATGAATAAACAACCATACACAAAAGATGTGAAATTTACCTCATATGATACCCATGCCCTAAAATCCGTTGTCGTGCAATTTCTCCTTTGATCTTGGGCAATTTCGTTCTCATACTTCCTAAAGATAAATTGTAGAGTTTAGATCATAAAATAGAAAAAATATATAATCAAAGAAGAAGAATTCAGTGGATACTCACTTTCTCCAGTCTTCGACTTCATATTGCGATTCGAAGACATAACGAGTTTGTTTCTCGTATTGTAGATTTGTGAGTTTCACCTCTTTTGGGTTCCCAAACAGAAATTCATCCTTAAACTCGTTAGGTTCGTTAATCACTCGTTCTCCACGAGGATCATACCTCCTCACCTCTTGTTCTGGCATATGTTCCCTAGCGTATATCGATGATTCCACCATTACGTATTCTTCAACAATTGACCCTCCAATATACCATGTATTCTTTATGTAATCTTTAAAGGTTTTCATCATGCACTCAAAAGGATAGATCCAATGATACCTCATGGGACCACACAAAAAAGCTTCATCGAATAAATGCACATGCAGGTGGATGCTGATATCGAAGAACGACGGAGAAAAATATTTCTCTAATACGCAAACAAGTTGATTTCGCATCTTTATTGTGATTTCTGTTTACCACTTTTGCACAAAGTAGGGTAAAATACAAACTGATTTGCATAATTGCCCGACGGAGATCTCTGTGTTCACGTGGCAGTCGTGAGACTTGCACTGTTTCAAGTCGTTTGCTTGGTAGCTTACCACCCTACGTAAATTACCAAAATAATTGACGGGAGTCTTGATAAGCACTCAAAAGTGTACATTTTATACCCTGAATAGACGTATTTTCCTTTCTAATTCTCGACAAAATTGGGTCTTATGCACTTTAATATTTCTTTTGTAGGTCAATTGCCATTTTACGGAGTTCAAACGTTTATTTCAAGGCAAATGCGCGATGAATGAATCTAAATCCCAATCCATTTCCCTAACCTACCCCGTGGCCTAGCCTTATCCCACACCGAACCCCGTGTGTGTTGTGTTTGTACTTTTATTATTTTAAATTTTTTATTTTGAGTCGATTTATTTTTAGGTTTAATTTTTGATTTATTTAGAATTTTCTAAGTTTTATTTTTATATTTTTCTATTTCCTTTTTTATTAATGTATTTTTATTTTTATTTTGATTAGTTTTTAATTTTTAGTCTTTATTTTATTTATTTTATTTTTAGGATTAGTCTTTAAGAGTTTATTTTTAGTTCTATTAGATTTTTTTATTTTTCTTTTCTTTGGAGTCTTTTTAGTTTAATAGGTTTTATTATTTTTTCTTCTTTTTAGTTTGACTGTTTTTAGTTAGGATTTTATTTTTATTATTAGATAATTTTAATTTATATTTCTTTTTCTTAGGTTACAATCACAATACACACACTTATCCTACACCACACACACACTATCCTAATCACTCGCCCTCATCCTATTCCCATGTACAGTCACCGCACCTTATCCACCCCACTCCTTCTTTAACCTCCAACACCTTCTCTCTCATCCTCAACCTCCATTAACACACCATCCTCACCCATACCACACCACCAAGACAACAACTCATCTCCATTCCAAGACCCATCAACCTTAACCACACCGACCCAACAGCCACAACACCCTTATGCCCCTTGACCACTCGTCCTTAACCCGATCTAACCCGACCCCTGCCTTAGGCCAAAACTGTGACCAACCTGACCTCACCATATCTGGACGAACCTAAACCCTTATACCTCCATCCCATAGCTACCTCAAACCCGTCCATACCCCTTCCCCCGCCTTCCATGGTCATTCTCCCAAAAAAAACGTGACCCCGGTTAGCCAACAAACCCCTCCCTCCCCATGTCGAATCCCAATCCGGAGCTGCACGAACCCGCTGGCTCGAACCTTCCTGAATCCGAAACCCAATTACCTACTACCTTTAACTCGAGATTCGATCCGATCCTTTACCCACAATCTAAACCCATTTTCCATTTCACCCAACAACCCATGTGAGCTTCCTAGCTTCCACCTGCTAAAAACCAAGATCACAAAAGCCAAACAAACCAAATAAACCCCCACATGTCCAATACCCTTTTTTCCATAATGCCCCCAACTATCCACTTCCAAACCTAATACATGAAACCCCATTTCGTACATCTACCAACTCTGTCCCTAATGTCATTACAGTATCCTAGCCTCCCTAGCCACCCTAGCCCCATGTAATCTCTTATAAAACAAGACTCTTCATTTCAGTAATAGAAAACGAATAGTGCAAGAGTAGTATAGTTTAGTTATTAGTTTAGGAGCTCCATTTTTGGAGCTCAATTTTTTATTATATTTTTATTTCCTTTTTTCTATTTTTTTATATAGTGACTTGAGTATGAGGTAGATTATATGTGTAAGATAAAAATTGTGAGTTGAGTAACATTTTTTTTAGTGTTGTAAAGCTTAGATTTATGGGTTACTATTCATTTCAAGTTTGAGAAGTTAATATCAAGCTTAAGTCTATTTATTTATTCTCATTTAGTTTTATTTATTATGCCTCTTATTGTGTAATTATTACATTTTATATGTAATAATACCAAAATGAGAGGCTAAATTCCCCATTCAAGGGGTGAGATGGAACCCTTAACTTAATTATTTTTATTTTTGATTTGTTTATTTATTGTGCCCCTTTAAATATTAATATTAAAATTTTACAATTTATATTTATGCCTCGAGGGAGGGTGAATTATTTTTGAGACAAAATCGAAAATTCATATTATAATATTTTTTTATTAATTAAACTAGATATATTCAATTTTTAAATGATATTATAGTTCAAATTTCTCTACTCTAAAACTTATTTTTTATGATTAAAATGCTTTTAGTAAATTTTTCCTAGCGAGTGATTTGTTAGAAGATGTTTAAATCTATTTTTTGTGAGTATGTGAAAGTTAAATATTAATCTTCTAAGAGGAATGTATGTAATTTTACATTTGCAACGAGAGTTGATTTATGAATTTATATATGATTTGGGGTATTTAAAATAGACAAACTAATTAATGAAAATAAATAGGTTAAGTGGTGAAGTTTAATCCCATGAATTATCTCATAATTATTTTCTCCTCATATTTAGCTCACTTTATCATTTTCTTTATTTATGAGTGTAGTTTTAATTTTAGTTCATAATTAGTAGTATAAATATCCCTTCATAATTGTTTTAAAAATCATACGTGTTTTCACTTTGCTCTTGTCCGCATTAAGGAGCGCGGATTAACCCCTTACTTGATAATATACATTTTTAGTGTGTTTGTAGGTACCAAAAGGGATTTTTGATAGACCGTCTTTACTCTACAACTATATACACGCAAAAGGCGTGTTATCAAATGGCGCCGTTGTCGACTTTTTAAACGTTGGACTTTGGTCAAACTTTGGCGATTGACTTTTCACGAAGTGCCGTTGCCGACTATTCGAGTTGAGGAGTGATTTGAAGACTTGTACATTTGTTCATTTGTGTGTATATTTATATATATATATATATATATATATATATATATATATATATATTATTTTACGTAGATTGTTTTTATTAGTACATTGAGGCCATATGCATTTATTCGTGGTGCTTTGGACACCAATTATTTGTAATAATGAATAAATAAATAAATAAGCGAAAAGAGAAATGGGACAAGGTAGAGAGAGAGCGCTCTTGAAGTGGAATTTTAAAGCCTCTCTACTTTGGGTATGTAGGACTCCTGGGGATGATTGAAGTTAGACGAACTTCCCCACGGTTGACTCAACTCGGTCTTCACCCTATGTGTGTAAAAGCCGTAGGAGGTACATTTCTTTATCACTCGCGCATCTCCTGTTAGCGAGTCCATTTATCTTTTGATTATATGCTCTTCTGTGACTTTATTTTTTTCATAGTCTTACTTTGAATGGTTTGGATAGTCTTATATTGAATGGTTTGATGAATTAATTGGACTTAAGACCTAAACCTGGTCATTGAAACGAGAAGGGATTTTATCACCCGATACAATCACTTAATTCCACTTGCTTGTTAACTCATGCCATCATATAATTAAAATTAACCAACTAGCAAGCCAAGTAGGAGCGCATTTTTCAAAGGCGACGTACAAGACTCCGTGATTTTCTCGCCCATGGATTAAATAAAATTTGACTACCCAATCACTTAATTGAAGATAAATATTGACTACGTGCTAGTTAGGATTTTCCCTTGTTTGTACGTTTCTAATTCTAATCCCTTGGTAGTTGGTTTTTGTGTGCTCCATTAGTGTGTGTTGCATACCGAGTCCACTTTTATCCCTTTTCAAAAATTCAAAAAACATTTCTCATCCCTTTTCTTATTTTAAAAAAAAAACCCAAAAATATTTTCCTTCTTTTAAAAAAAAAGTTCAAAAACCCAAAAATATTTTCTTCTTTAAAAAACACATAAATAAATAAATAAAATAAAAGCCAAAAATATATTTGGAGAAACCCTTTTCTCCACTATCCACCCCGTCATGGCCGAAGAAAATCCTTTATGGAACGACTTTGGCCATTTCCCATATTCGCAGTGCACCTATTGTTCCTACGCCAATCACATGTCCCATGAGTGCCCATACCTTCCTTATCTATCCGCACCCACAATGGAACATGTGTATCCATCTGACACTATTTCGGATCCCATTTTGGCTTATTATCATGACATATCTAATACAGAGTGGTGTGAGTAACCAAATTATTCGTGGCGGATTGATCACCCTCCCAGACAATATGAATCCCAACCCCATGTTGAGGATTATCACACGTTCCAAGAGTCGTCATGGCAACCTAGTGCACAACATCCTGATCAACCCTATCACTATGCACCACATGATTATCACCCATTTGTCCATCACGAAGTCTCTCCTTTCGTTTATGATGAACTTGACCTCGCTCTCCACATTAGTGTGTTGTGTCCATCTCACCCATCCACCATTGTCCCACCACCAACCATCACTTCCCCACCGTTATACACCTTCTCTCTCGAAAGCCTCTTGCAACAGTTCATCCTCAAGCAACTCAAATTCAATCCCAAGCTATTAAGAGGCTTGAACAACGCTTAAATGAATTTGAGTGTGCAAGCGAGTCGGAAATTCCCTCGTCTTCACCCATTGTTGATCTATTGTGGGATGATGATGTATTATCTTATACAACCGATGTTGAGTGTGACAAACCCTATTACCCATTGAATCTCGGAGTTGCGACCACCTCGTGGTTTGAGCCCCAAGTTGGTAATTGTGTTGACTTATCCCTAGAATGTGAGGCTGATCCATACCCTAATAATCCAAAATAACCTAACGTCAAGGTTCACCCTTCCCTGCCATATCCAAAACAACCTACATTTAAGGTTCAGACACCCATTATATCCAAAAATATGCCCGAGTTTATACCTGTTGCCCCCATTGAATGTGTCTTCGAGACGCCCATTCCTTATATGTTAGCTCCGGCTACGAGTGCCCCCCAATGCACAGAGATTGAATGGAAGTTGGTTCCCACCTCCCATTCTATGGATCCTCTATAGATATGTTTAGCTCACTTTGAGTCTGATATTGATGTTGATTCATATATCTCGGATCTTAATGCCTCGTTAGACCGTTCACATTGGTGAATAAGTTGATCTCGCCATCACTTCATACCACACTCCCTCTTCAGGAGGGCCTTGAGGACTATTACGACCCTCAAGATGAGTGTGTATCCCATCCTCTCAAGTTATATCATCTTCCTCCTCCCATTGTCCTTCTTAACCCACCTATTGTCCCACCTGAACCACCCATCGTCCATCTTACCCCGCCACCATGTTTGGACCTCATACCTCTCCCATTGCCAAATATATCTTTAGGTCCTTACTTGCACCCACCTTCCATATTTTAACTCCACGATCCATCTCGTGAGTTCTTTATCCAACCCACTATCCATGGGAGTATTTGTGGTGATACTCTGCACTTTCGTGCCACCGAGATTGTTCCTTCACGTGCACCACTTGCATGTTGTGGTCCTTATTACTATTGTCAGCTCGTTGATGTGTCACGACGTGACCATTATCATCGCCTATTTATAGAATGGTCACATGATACCTATGCTCCCCGTCACATCCAAATTCCCACACCTTTCCGCCTTCCTCACCAAATTAAGCATTATGCTTATAGGGTCCTTGTTTCCCTCACCTTTCGGCTCAATAAGGCCCATGACCGGTGCCTATTCACCCTCACCCTCACCCTCACCCTAATACCCACCCACCCTTGGTCTACAAATGCTTTGCATTATGTGAAGCACTTTGCCATCCAAGTGCATTGACCCGTTTTAGCCTTTATCCAATAAGGCTGACGCTCAGTCTTGTTTGGGGGCTGATTATCATTACCCAATTTTTCTGCCACTCGGCACTGACATAATTCTTATCCTTAGGTTGAGTTCCCTTCGGTCTGGTTGAAGACATTAAACTTAGTGCTATTGGGAGGCAGCCCGCGATTTCTTGTATGAGTCTTATCCTATTTGGGGGTGGTGCTTCTAACCACCCAATGCTTTGCCTTTTTTATAGACTTGTATAGATTTTTGTCTCATCACTTATTCAGGTTTATCTTGGATACACACAGTGCAAACTTCATTATCGATCGATTTCAGTGTATTCTTTCATTCCCTGTGCTTTAAAAAATTTCAAAATATGTTTTAAAACATCGTGGACGATGTTTTTCCTTGTTTGGGGTTGGGTATTTCTCAAAATCGTACCTATTTTGATTTTTTTGTCAGAAACAAGTTAAATTTTTCACTTTTTACACGTTTTTCTTATTTTTAACGTGATTTATCTGTCATCTACCATTATAAGTCTAGAATAATCTATGTTGAGCCTGGAGTCGATTTTCAAATTTATAATCTTAAGTAATACTTCATAAGGCATATTGCACCCTGAATTACTAAACTCAACACCTCTTATGCACTTATCACGTCATTACAGTCTAAAGTTGAAGAGTGAAAATATTTTTCATGAAAACCTTAAAAATCATTTATGGAGACTTAAACCCGGGAGATTTGAGCTTTTCATCATTTTTGAGAATTTTTATGCAATCTTCGAGTCACATGTTGGCTCAACTTCCTTTGGATACCATACTTTAAGTCGTTGCATGATCTCACCATTCTTTAAATTTTGGAATAATCACTGAAGATGACATCGCTTTCGAGTTATAAGAGACCTGTGTCATCTAGTTTGTCCTGAACACTAATCCATTACCCATTTTCGATTTCCCACCATTCATTTTCCATATTACCACATCATTCATACCATCCATATATCATTATTCCATCACCACCCTTGGTTTTTGAGAAAAGAGTGTTTGAAGTTATATATGTAAAATGTCTTCATTCGTGCTCTAAAAGCCGAATTGTATTATATAAAAAAGAAAAAAAAATAGCGATATATCGAAAAAAGAAAAGCATGCGATCAAAATATTGTGTAATGGAGACATTAATTGTTCAAGTTGTTCACTCTTATCGCATCCATCTTTCATCCATAATCCATACATCACCCATCCTATCATACCTACCTCATCTCATTCCATCCTTCCCCTTTCATTTCCCCCTCACCCATAATCATTCATGTTCCCTTAGGTGTTCGGGCAAATGAGAGTTAATGTGGTGAATAACTCGACGTTCTCACTATAGTGATTATCATTTTTTCATGAGATCATTTTTCTTTCTAAATTTTCATTCTTTCTTATATGTGTGTAGGGGTGGCAATTTGCGACACGACCCGTTAACCCGACACGAAATCGACACGCTTTAAGCGGGTTTGGGTATAGCCTTAACGGGTTCGGGTCATAAACGGGTGGACCCGCCAGACCCGTTAAGAAAACGAATCGGGTTCGTGTATATTCGCGAAACCCGTTAGTGACCCGTCACCCGTTTAGAATCCGTGTGACCCGCTACCCGTTTATAACCCGTCACCCGTTTATAACCCTTCACTCGTTTAGAACCCGTCACCCGTTTAGAACCCGCGACCCGTTTGCAACCCGCGACCCGTTTGTAACCCGTTAACTCGTTTATAACCCGTTAACCCGTTAACAACCCGTAATCTAAGCATCCCACATCGATTTGTTATGAAAATTCTCCATTCTTGACTAAGTATAAGTAAGTTGTTACCTCTTTAGATTTTTAAAGTAATCGGGTTACCGGGTTAAACGGGTGAATCGTGTTAAACGAGTGAACCGGGTTAAACGGGTGAACCGAGTTAAACGAATTAATCGGGTTAAACGGGTGAACCGGGTTAAACGGGTGAACCGGGTCAAAACCATTCGTTTATTTAACGGGTGTAAACGGGTCGTGTCGTGTCATTCGTTAAGTAAACGAATCGTGTATGAATTTCATTTTTCCACCCGTTTAGTAAACGAATCGTGTTTGGGTGGATGAATTTTTGACACGATTCGTTTATCACCCGACACGAACCCGGCTCGACACGACCCGTTGCCACCCCTATATGTGTGTGAGACTTTTAACCTTGCTTACATTTACTCACCTCCTCACACACAAGAGTGATACACTTACCCAAATCTCGAAAGTTCGTTTGAGAGAGCTATATCTACTGAGATTTTGAAGTTGAAGCGTTGATTTCGAAAGGAAATCTAGGAATTACTCTTGTGATACTCGAACCTTGTGACTGATCCACACACACACGTTGAGTTCAAGAAAGGATGTTCCTTGAGTATTTACTTAGCTATGTTTTTACACTTCTAGCTTGTATTTTTCAAAATATTTAACTTGCGATGGATTGTGCGATTATTCTACGTCTAATAAGAGATTGATGGCCTTTTGCAAAAAAATATTTTGTGGGAATATTCCCTGCAAACCCTCACGAGACACAACTCGTCTAGTTGGGCAACCTATAGGTTTTAAGGCTTGTTGCACATGCTAAGTGCAATCGCAAGTACCCGCGAAAGTGGCACACTTTTGGTTTCTTATCTTTTCTCTTTCTTTATTTTTATTTTTGCTCGAGGACTAGCAATGTATAGTTTGGGGGTGGTATGATAAGCACCCAAAAGTGTACATTTTTACCCTGAATAGACGTATTTGAATTGCTAATTCTCGACAAAATTCGTTCTTATGCGTTTTATTGTTCATTTTGTAGGTCAATTGCAGTTTGCGGAGTTCAAACGTTTATTTAACGGCAAATGAACATTGAATGGAGCTAAATCCCAATCCATTTCCCTAACTACCTCGTGGCCTAGCCTTATCCCACACCGAACCCCGTGTGTGCGTTGTGTTTCAATTTTATTCTTTTTAGATTTTTATTTTGAGTGGTTTTATCTTTAGGTTTTATATTAGATTTATTTAGAATTTTCTAGGTTTTATTTTCTATTTTTCTATTTCATTTTTTTATTAGTGTATTTTTATTTTTATTTTGATTAGTTTTTAATTTTTAATATTTATTTTATTTTTTAGGATCAGTTTTTAGGAGTTTATTTCTAGTTTTATTAGATTTTTATTTTTCTTTTCTTTAGAGTCTTTTTAGTTTAATAGGTTTTATTATTATTAGTATTATTATTATTTTCTTTTTAGTTTGAGTTTTTTTAGTTAGAATTTTATTTTTATTATTTAGTTTTTATTTTTAGACAATTTTAATTCATATTTATTTTTCTTAGGTTACAATCACAATACACACACTTATCCTACACCATACACACACTATCCTAATCACTCGCCCTCACCCTATTTTCCCATGTACACTCACCACACCCTTTCCACCCACTCCTTCTTCAACCTCCAACACCTTCTCTCCCATCCTCAACCTCCATTAACACACCATCCTCACCCATACCACATGACCAACACAACAACTCATCTCCATTCCAAGACCCATCAACCTTAACCACACCGACCCAACAACCACAATGCCGTTAAGCCCCATTACCACTCATCCTTAACCCGATCTAACCCGACCCCTGCCTCAGGCCAAAATCGCGACCAACCCGACCTCACCATATCTGGCCGAACCCAAACCCTTATGCCTCCAACCCATAGATGCCTCAAACCTGTCCATACCCATTCCCCCTCCTGCCATGGTCATTCCCAAAAAAACTGCGACCCCGGTTAGCCAGCGAACCCCTCCTCATGCCGAATCCCAATTTGGAGCTGCACGAACCCGCTGGTTCTAACCTTCCTGAATCCGGAACCCAATTACCCACTACCTTTAACCCGAGATTCGATTCGATCCTTTGCCTACAAACTAAACCCATTTGCCATTTCACCTTACAACCCATGTGAGCTCCCTAGCTTACACGATTTTGCTACCTGATAAACACCAAGACCACAAAAGCCAAACAAACCAAATAAACCCCCACGTGTCCAATACCCTTTTTTCCATAATGCCCCTAACTACCCACTTCCACACCCAATACCCGAAACCCCATTTCGTACATCTGCCACCTTTGTCCCAAACGAAACTACAGTACCCTAGTCTCACTAGCCACCCTAGCCCCATGTAATCTCTTATAAAATAAGACTCTTCATTTCAGCAAAAGAAAACGAATAGTGCAAGAGCAGTGTAGTTTAGTTTTTAGTTTAGGAGCTCCATATTTGGAGCTCAATCTTTTATTCTGTTTTTATTTCTCTTTTTCTTTTTTTTATATAGTGATTTGAGTGTGAGGTGGATTATTATTGTAAGATAAAAATTGTGAGTTGAGTAACATTTTTTATAGTGTTGTAAAACTCAGATTTATGGGTTACTATTCATATCAAGTTTAGAAAGTTAATATCAAGCTCAAGGAGACTTGGTTTATTTATTTATTCTCATTTTATTTTATTTATTATGCCTCTTATTGTGTCATTATTACATTTTATATGTGATAATACTAAAATGAGAGGTTTAACTTAATTATTTTTATTTTTGGTTTGTTTATTTATTATGCCCCTTTGAATATTAATATTAAAATTTTACAATTTATATTTAAGCCTCGAGAGAGGGTGAATTATTTCCGAGAGAAAATCAAAAATTCAGATTATAATATTTATTTATTAATTAAACTAGAGATAGACAATTTTTAAATGATATTATAGTTCAAATTTCTCTACTCTAAAACTTATTTTTTATGATTTAAATGCTTTTAGTAAATTTTCCCTAGTGAATGATTTGTTAGAAGACGTTTAAATCTATTTTTAATGAGTATGTGAAATTTAAATATTAATCTTCTAAAAGGAATATATGTAACTCTAAATTTGCAACGAGAGTTGATTTGTGAATTTATATATGTTTTGGGGTATTTCAAATAGACAAACTAATTAATGAAAATAAATAGGTTAAGTGGTGAAGTTTAATCCCTTGAATTATCTCATAATTATTTTCTCCTCATATTTAGCTCACTTTATCATTTTCTTTATTTATTAGTGTAGTTTTAATTTTAATTCATAATTAGTAGTATAAATTTACCTTCATAACTGTTTTAAAAATTATACTTGTTTTCACTTTGCTCTTGTCCGCATTAAGGAGTGCGGATTGACCCCTTACTTGACAATATACATTTTTAGTGTGTTTGTAAGTATCCAAATGGATTTTTAATTGACCGTCTTTACTCTATAACGACATATACGCAAAAGGCATGTTATCAAGTCTTCAAGTTGAACAATGTGTCTAAGAGGATCTTCTTCTCACTATTAGTCAAAGTGAAAGCAACTCGAGGGGTATAAATTCTTCCTGTAGTAGGATATTTTTTGATCCACAGTTTCTTCTTTATTTTCATATCTTGTAGATCTAGTAGGGCCCACTCTCCATCTTTCAAATGAGATCCACCCAGACATGTTCCTATTAGATGTTCTGCAACATTCTTCTTTGTGTGCATCACATCAACTACATGCCTTACGCGATGATCTTTCCAATACGACAAATAAAAAAATATTGATCCTTGGACCACAGATTCGCTTTACTAGGGTTGTTCGGATCCCCCTAGCTTTATGCTTCAGGTTTACAAACTGGGAGTGTTTGCCTACGTACCTATTCCCCGCAGTTACAGCCATTGCCTTCTCCTCGATCTGCTGACCAGAAAGCCGAGTAGGTGGCATTCTGCGCTCTTGAACGACAGGTAAAAGTTAGACTTGTCGTTCCTAAAAGGGTGACTGGTCGACAAAAATCTATGTTGACCCGTGTAACTCATCTTACCACTATATTTTGTCTAATAGGCTTCAGTTTCCTCCCTATATATGGGACATTCGTAATAACCATGAACATTACAACCGGAGAAGGTCCCATAAGCTGGAAGGTCATAGATCTCTGACATCACGATTTCTTTAAGTGTGAACTCTTCACCCTTATGAGAGTCGAACGCTTTCACGCCTTTATCCCAAAACTCTTTAAGTTATTCGATTAATGGTTCTAAGAATATTTTAACATCATCACTGGGAGCCTTCGGATAGGGTATCAATAAAGACAACAATGTGAATTCCTTTTTCATGCATAGTGTCGGAGGGAGACTTAAAGGCGCCATGAGAACTGGCCAATAACTCTGGCTAGTACTTAAATTACCAAAAAGGTTTAACCCATCAGTTGATATTGCAAGACAAACATTGCGCGGTTCCTTTGCAAATTCATGGTGATGTGCGATTAAAATTTGCCAGATGGGTGAATTAACTCGACGACGCATCATATTCCCACCCACATCGCATCGAGCGTGCCATATCATTGCCTCTACTATCCACGGTACAGTAAATAATCCTTTTAACCATGGCCCAAGTGGAAAATACTTCAAAACCTTTTGTGGGACTTATGAGCACTTGCGATTTTTTTTTCCAGATTTGCCCTTTCCATTCTCATATTTAGGTTCACGGCATACATGCGGTTCATCCTTCTCTTCGTGATCGTTGCAGTACAATATGCAATCATACTTGCATGCATGAATAGATTTGTATTTCAAACCCAAACCATTCAAGCTCTTCTTCATGGTAGGATAATTGTCTGGAAACGTGTTCTGTTTTGGGAGAATATCTTTAATGCATTTAAGAATTCTGATTATACTATTCCCAGAAAAACTAAATTGACTCTTCACATTATGAAAATAAATAATACCGAATGATCTTCATTATAATCTTTATACCACGGTCTAGCTGCATCGGCTTTCAACCGTATGCATTCCCGATCTCCTTGAAGTTCAACATCAGAATTTTCATTTAGTTGGTCACAATGCACATTGTCCGTATCCATAGGTTGGTGGTTTTAACGGTTGTGGAGTCCATAAGTATCATCAATTAAGTCGGTGAATGGACGATGTGTTGGTGAATCATGCACCACTTTCACTCGTTGGGGTTCCGTTATGAGGTCGGGCACCGATAATTCTTTCGGAACATAAGGTAAATGTTTTTCACCATGATATGTCCATATTTTATATTCTTGACAGATTCCCCACTGTATGAAATATAACTCAACATATTCTAATGACTTATATTTTTCATTCTCACAATGGGTGCTCGGACACAGAATCTTGTCATTTTAAGACTTTTGAAAGCGCATTTAACAAATTCTTGAACGCAATTTACATAATTATTTGAAATTTAGCCAGTCTCTCCCATCCCCTCTTTGTGTAGTGGGAAATCCATGTAATAATCTGCAAATTCCAGTCATGTGGATATAGGTCAAAACTGAAATCCATGTAATAATCAATGTAATAATATACAACAGAAGCAATAAGAAAATATTATTAAAACTAAAACAAACCAATATTCTTAAAGGAAAATAAAACCAATATTCTTCAACAGAAACAATACCAAAATTCTTACAAGTGAAACAAAAAAAAGTTATTATAATTGAAGCAAAATAAAATATTATTCTATCTTTTGTAAAAGTTAAATTGGCCAAGCAAGAAAAGAGTTTTTATAATTCCTCAATTCCAGCCCATCACCGCCTGCAGCGAACACATGTACATCTCCTCAACTGTTGTATATTTTATCGACTAGTATTTGAGCCTCACCCATGTCTAATGGTCTGTTGTGTAATTTAGTTCCAATAACCTTGGAGATGAACGTGCATATCATAACAAACCTCTTATTGCTCAGGTATTTGAAATATTATTTTTCGCTATAGTCACCATGAGTATTGATGATGATCCAAGTCCCATGACAAGCGTCATTTGGGAGGGGAATGTTAGATGAGGTGGCATTTGGGAGGGGAATGTTGGATGAGGCAGCATTTGGGAGGAGAATGGTGGATGAGGCAGCATTTGGGAAGGGAAAATTAAAGCGAGAGTATAGATAAAGCCTTGAGAGTAAGGGTAAGGGTAACGGTAACCTTGAGGAGGAGGAGGCCGTATTGGGACCCCATAATTTTGAAAAAAGGACACAAGTTGCCCAATTTGATTCATCAACATTCCCAGACTATTTTTTTAATTCCTGAACATCCCCACCGGTCTTAGCAAGTCATTCGTCATTGGACAAGAAATGATTATTGATCGAAGAGAACTCGTCCATGAGAGGTGTGGTCTATTGAAATTTTGTTTTTGGAATATGTGAGCCAACACCTCTCGTACTCCCCCTTTCGTCCATTATAAAGGTCTGGGTTAAGGCATTATTATAAAGGTCAAAGTCATTAGTAGTGCTCGAACCTGACTGACTGCTGATGGCCTCTATTGATTTTAGTGTCTTAGCTAAGTGCATCGGGAATGTATTGTATTTATCCTATCGAGCATGAACAAAAATGTTTTACCGATTTGGTGTTTTACCCGCATTTGGACCATCCTTTGTCATACTCTCCCATTCATTTTTCACATCCTCATAGCATTGGGATCCCGACCTGTGGATATCAGTTTTTTGTGACCTTTTTTTTATTTTTTGCCCTTTGGGCAAACTTTTTTTCCACCGCCTCATTCTCCAAAAACTTATTCCACTGCTCCACCGGAATTTCAAGATTTGGAGGCACTCTCTCTTTCAAAGATAAACTATCGGATCTCCTGCATGTCCTCAATGATTCAGCAACTCGAGATAGAACCTTATTCTTGGAACGATCGGGAAATGAGAAATACTTGGAGATTTGATCGTCTATATCATCCTTGACGGCTTGATCAACCTTATTCAAGTTGTCTGGTCCACCAACCCCCACGTTCATTTTTCCTAAAGCCAAACATCGAGCTTTAAATTTCAGCACGTCATTCCTATCACCTGTCGGGTTATTCTCGAGAAGGGAGAGCCAATGGGCTTATTTTGGGTTGAGCATGAGGTATCGACAACGTTGAATGGGTGGAGCAACGGGAGTGATAGATGAGGGTGTCGAAGCAGTTGGACTTGGTGAGGAGGCAACCATTGGTGGAGTTGTGTATTACTCGCCAATTGGTGTTGATAATTCGGGTTGTGCATGAGATGGTGAACCTCGTTACGGTATTCCCTCAGCACTTTGTTCCTTTGGGTTGTTTCCTCCCGACATTATCAATAAAAATGAAAAACCATAAGTGACTAAAAATTATAATAAGAAATTATAATTAATTAATCAAGCTTACGACTATATATATACCTTTTCAAAGCAAGACTTTAGAATAAGTTCAATGTGCTTGATCTTCATCCGTTCGATATTAATTTTTAAGAACCTATGAATTTCTTCATGTGGCCAACTAGGAGGAAGGGTATCTATGATTGTTGTGTAGATATCCGTGACATGAACTCAAAATCCCATCATTTTCAACTTATTAGCAAGATTCAATTTAGCGTACATATGGAGCGACACATCACAGTCCATGTCAATGCTATCTGTACGCCGTTGTATCCATAACGGGTGGATTTTTTTTCTTCCTTCTCCAACGATGTAACCAAGGTCAGGGATACATCAGGATTATGTGTGTGAAATATATTTTTTACAACGTCATCCCAATTTTCTGATAGGGAAAATAGAATACGATCGAACATGTAATCTTATCGGAAATTAACTCCACAGTTTTGAAGGTAGTTAAATTGTTCAATCTTTTTATTTCCATACCTATAAATAGGAGTACCATCTATATGACACTTAGTAATAATAGAGTTACGTGTGCGGTCCAATTGCAACCTCTCTAACTCTTGTTGCCAGTGATTATGACCGTGGCTCATTTTTCTTAAGAAAAATATACGAGGGTGTGTATATTAGGGTATATTAGTTTGATTAAGGTTTTGATAATTAAGAAATGATTTTGAGTATATTAGTTTGATTAGGGTGCGGAACCTCAAATACGCAATTAATTTAAAACTCTAAATAATGTAGTTTATCTTAATCCCTAAGTAACCACATTCAGTCAATACTAACAATACCCAATAAATACCCCTAAATAATGCAATTAATTTGAACCTCTAAACAAAAATTCCCAATCAATGTTAACAATATCCTAGAAATACCCAATAAATAATGCAATAAATATCAACTCCTAAATTTAACATTCCTTTTCTTGAAAAAAAATACACACACATACACAGATATAGACACACATAAACTGGGGATACACACACATACACATACACACACACACACACACACACACACACATAAACTAGGGATACACACACATACACAGATATACACACACATATACAGATGTACACACACATACACGGATATACACACACATAAATAGGGGATACACATACATACATAGATATACACACACACATACAAATGTACACACACATACACATGAATTCACATAAATATACACATACATACATAAATATATACACATGTACACGTACGCACACATACATACACAAACACATACATACACAAACACACACATACACACATATTCACACATATATACAACTAGGGTTTAAATCAAAAATGCAAAAACTAGGGTTAACCTTTGAGATTGAGAGAGATAAGGGCCGAAATTAGGGTTTGAGAGAGAGAGAGAGAATGCAAATCGCCGTAATCGCACAGAAAAAGAGAGATAGATTGACGCGGGAAGAAATGAAGATGAGGCATAATGGTTTTAATATAAGGACACTGATCATGGCCTCGCGTCATGACCCACTGCCATAACCCTTAAAGTTTTTCCACATCAACGCGTACTCAACCATATGGTCACGGCTTAAGCCATGTCCCACGTCCGTGAACAGATTGAGATGGTCACGACCCAAAACTGTGACCCGTATGGTGTGCATTGTAGTATTGGTCACGGACATAGGCCGTGACCCATCCGTAACGAAACTTGGAGGAAAATTTAGCACGACATTAGCACCATGATGGTTATGAACTGGTCACGACCTTAGGCTGTGATGCACACTAGTTAGGGATTTGGGTCGTGACCACTTCCAAGAGCATCCATAACCACAGTGGGTCATGTATATTGTCACCCCAAAGTTGATGTGGTCACGGATTTGGGCCATAACACGTTGGGGGTGACCATTTACAGGATTTGGTGTAGTGAAATCTCTCCCTTTGGCTATATCGGTAGAAAATAAACAAAATGAAGGAGAACTAAATTAAAATCAAAATCTCCTATTACAAAGATACTAACACCATTCCCAACCCTAGAACGGAACGACATGAGTCTCTTTGTCTTCAAACTTCATCTTTTTCCCAAATTTTATCTTCATTCGCATGTCTTTATATTCATCTTTGAGTACTCACACCCATGAGACAAAAAACATATTGCGTTGAGTTTGAAACAAAACAAAGCTCATAAATAAATAAACTCTCCTCCATAATTCAAACTCATCAAAAACTCCATTTTAATTCAATTTGCTTTATCTCCGCCTTTGTTTTTATCCGAAATAGACAAATAAGCAAAGAAGTAGAAACAACAAATATCAAGTGCAAAGCATTACGACGAAGAAAGCATATCATCACAAAAGATGTAAATAAAGCATGTGTAATGATCATCTCAAAGGCAAACCCAACCAACTATTTTTTTAAAAAATTCAATTTTTCCAAAAATGCAAATTTAAAAAATACAACAAACATACCATATATAATATATGTAAAATATATCAAAGAAAATTCGGCACATATATATAGGTATAAGCGACATTCAAAAATGACACAAAACACATAAGTTTTACACACTAGAATAATATCGATGTGTTCAAACATATGTAATGGAATGAATGGGCGTGAACTAGTAACAAAAGAATTATAACCCAAGCACTCAAATATGTTCAAAAAGTTCTAATTGACCACAAAACTTTATCAAACTAACCTTTAGTATCAGTGTGACAATGAAAATTTGAACTTAATAAACAAAAACAAGTACAATGCACACAAGCCTAGAATATAAATGATTTTACAAATTAATAGCATCATGACAAAATAATCTTAACTAGGATACGTTGTTATTGTGCAAACCCGTTGATATTTCCATCCAAACTCCCTCAAAATATTTCTTTTCTTTCTTTTAAATGAATGTATCAAACTAAACAAATTTGACCCCTATTTGGCATATTTTTCTTTTTATTACCTTAATTTTTCTTGGGCTCTTTTAAAACAGTGTCTTTCACGATGAGTTCATTATACTCTCGCAGCCCTTTCCCATGTATACTCATATTTTTTCAATATTAGACAAATCCTCACGGGTAAGGGTTCTCACATGCATAAATCCTCCATAGTCAAATAAACATGTAGATGACAAAATTAATAGGAGAACATATCATCAAGCTCAAATGTACATTATGAAGTCAAGATCCAATAAGCTCGTGCATGTGTGTACAGAGGCATATAAAAAATCGAATCTATACAACAAGTCAAGTTCGAAACAACTCCATAAACATGGTTAAAATAAATTCAAGTATCTAAAGTCATAACCAAATGTCCTAGCCACCTGGAAATAGCGTAGTGAATTGGATTCAAATACACCAATATGCCACACCAAATGTGTAAAAATAAAATACACAAAGAACCGAAAATCTTTTTGAATTTTTCCATTTTTTTTTGAAAAATAAAATCTTTTTGTATTTTAAAAAAAATATATAAACCAAAAAATATTTTTGTGTTTTTCAAATATTACTCAAGAAAAGAAAAAATATAATATAAAAAGTACACACATCATAACACTAGCAAACATATATCATGAAACACAACTAGCGCGTGACAAATAAATCATGCAAGCAATCATCGATATGAAATATCATGTGACGCATCATGTGCAAGCATGTGAGCATCAACCAATTTAACATTTAGCGTCTTCAAAAGTGATTTTCTAACCCAAATATATGTGAACGCCAGATAGGGGTTTCGAGAACCAACGGGACACTGGACTTCAACTTCCTAGGACCTATTCTAAGATCAAAATAAAAACTCCTAAGGTGACATTTCCTACCACAATGTGAACATGTGTAAACGGGAGGAATGTTACCTATGGGATGACCTTTTCTAGCGTCCTTAATTTTGGTTGAACCTCTAAAACAAACAATGGTTTTGGCTTTAACATTAGAAGAACTGAAATAAGAGGAGCCATTACCATGTACCGCAACCCTCCGCCACCCTCAGCCTTCGTCTTCAACAGTGAATCCCGACAATTATCACAAGTCAGTAATGGAGTGCTTCTCCACCAAGGTGTATGCAAGGATATAAAACTTTCTAGGGTTCTAAACTAATTCACAAGAACAATATCCAAGCATTTTTTTTGTGAATTAAAATAGTGTTTTGGGAACACAAAACTTGAAGAAATTTTGCTACCGGTATGTAGAAACGTAGTTGGAAAAATTCTTAAACCTTCTGAACCACGAAATAAATATTTATAAAAAACGTTAAGTTGGCGGGTCGTTCGAATGACATGGGGGATGTCATTTGAACGAAAATGGCATGTCGTTAGAACGACTTCCAATGTCATTTGAACAACAGTAAAATGTCATTTGAAAGACAGAAACGTCAAAAACTTTATTTTTTCAATTCCACCTACAGGTATCTAAAAAATATATTTTCGAGACCAAAACAGTTCTCTTCGTCTTTTGATAAAAAATAAACATCCTAAATATAATTCCATGAATTAATTTAAAATCTAAAATATTTTATACCTTTGTGGATGTCGAGAAGTCTTTAACTTGGAGATGCGTGATTTTGGTTCATCTTCTCGGTGCGTGACAATTTGTAACGGGATACGCCAAACTAGCCTGAAGCCATGTTATGAACAATACTAAAAAAAATTATTCTTACATAGTTCGGTAATGAAATTAATGGAGATACTCTCCCATTTCCATGTCGGAATCTCGACTGGTTGCAATGTCCCCATCGGTCTCTGGTGGTTTATCTTCACTAACTAACATGTATCACACTTCAAGATAAACTCTACTATGTCTCGCTTTCTTCGCGACCACTAATACTGCCTACGTATATCTCAGTACATCTTATCCCCACCCTAATGTATAACAAACCTTAACCTGTAAGACTCTGTCATCACTGCATGTCTCAAATTCTCATCCTCTGGAACCACGAGTTTCCCATTCAAAATTAATCATTTATGAATCCGCCCCATCCTCTTACAACTAGCGCACTCTGTCCTAGCAAAATTTATCCCATGTCTGAGCTTTAACTACCGGTATAACAATCTTAGGGGTGATAGCTAAAATGGACATACAATCTCTGGCGACCTTGTCGTCATGTTGAAGCTCCTTCCACTTCACCTTCCAAACCTCTGCTATCTCTTCGGCAGGCCATCGGCTTAATGCGTCTGCTATCTCTCCTAGGTAGTGCAAACACAGGTGCTGAGGTTAATTTATCCTTTATCTCATCGAAAGCTAACTGACACTGGTCTTCCCAAACAAATGACACCCCCCTTGCGAGTCAGATTCGTCAGCGAACTCGCAATCTTTGAGAAACCCCTAATAAATCACCAATAGTTTTTGGCCAGCCCCAGAAAACGGCGAACCTCGGTCGGTGTCGTGGGCTATACCCACTCCCTCACCACCAATACATTACTCAGATCGATCGTAATACTCCTTTCAGACACAACGTGGACTAAAAACTGCACTTCTCGAAGCCAAAACCCACACTTCTCAAATTTGGCGTACACCTGGTGCTCCCGCAGTGTCTGTAAAACAATCCACATATGCTAGGCATAATCCTCTTTAGAACGAGAGTAAACTATAATATCATCGATGAACACAATAACAAAATGGTCAAGGAACTCTCTAAAAACTCGGTTCATCATATCCATGAATGCTGCTGGCGTATTGGTGAGACTAAATGACATCACCTTGAACTCGTATGACCCATACTGTGTCAAAAAAGAAATCTCAGGAACGTACTCCTCTCTGACGTGCAACTGATGATAGCCAGACCTCAAATCTATCTTAGAGAAGTAAGCTGCTCCCCTCAACTGGTCGAATAGATCATTGATCTGAGACAGTATGTACTGATTCTAGATCATGACCTTGTTCAACTCCCTGTAATCGTTACATATTCGTAGTGATACATCCCCCTTGTTGATGAACAACACTGGTGCACCCCATGGTGATGTACTCCGTGTAAGCAATCCTTGCCCTGGAAGCTGCAGAATTTTCTCCCTCAACTCCTACATCTCAGATTGGGCCATACGATAAGGCACTTGAGTGATAGGCCTCGTACCGGGCACTAGGTCAATAAAGAACTCAATTTTTTAGCTAGGTGGTATCCCGATATCTCTTTAAAGACATCGTAAAACTCCACCACCACTACAATCGAGTCTAAAGGGATAACCACCTCTTATGAGGTCTCCTCTATAATATAATACAGATGTGTGCTTAACCCTCCCTCAGAAAAAGTCATTGCCTATAGGAAAATATCCTGCCCTGGGATAGAGAACATAATAGTGTTCCCAAAATAATCCACCATCGCTCGGTATCAAGCTAACCAATCCATACCCTAAACGACGTCATACCCCTCCATATCTAACATTAGAAGGTCGACGTCTAAAGATAATTTCCCCACATAAATATCCATACCCCTAAAGATCGAGTGTATAAGAGCTCCACTACCCAACGGTGACTCTACACACATAAGGAGACTACCGACTATCTCTAATAGACCAATAAATCATGAAAATTTGATCGCTATGAAATAGTGTGATGTCCTCGTATCAAATAATATCTTACCCTCAAGCTCATGAATAGGAAACGTACCCTCTACTTCCAGTGACGCCTGTGGTGCTTGTGGTAGAACTGTATCTCTGATGTTGTACACACACCCATACTATAATTGCCCCTACTGTGATGGGGATGGTGGAGCTGGTGCTATAGGTGTAACCATGTCTGTTGCCCCTACTGGGCACCCTGCTGCTACAATGCTCTACCCTGCTGTGGGCAGTCTCCTCTCTCATGGCCAGTTTGTTCACAAATAAAACACTGGCATGATAAGTCTCTCTGTCTCTGACCTTGATGGCCCTATCTAGGCTGCACTTGCTGTCTTCGGCTATGCTGGCGTCCCCCATTGTTCCCTTGGCCCTGATATCTTGGAAGAACATGCTGCTGTTGAGGACCCTGCTGGCCCTGCCTAAAACATCCCTCGAGTTGGTAACCCCCGAATCTAAATCTTTTAGCCTGATCATCCTGCCAAGAGTCCTCCCCCTGCTGCCTACTCAACTGCTACTGCTGTGGTACTCCACTAGCACTGCTCCCACCTGCCTTTCCCATCTGTCTAGGCTCACCTCCTCTATTGCTTCCCTTCAGATGGAAGTGATGGTTCTGACAATATAGTAGTGCGACATTGACGACATCCCTCAATGCATGATTGCCAATTAAGTGTTGCTTGATCCTCCAGGCTATTCCTTTAATAAATTTAATTTTTTCTTCTCTTCACTTTTCACCTCGTCTGGCGCAAAATTAGCCAAATGTGTGAATTCTTCCTCGTACTCAGCCAGAAAAGGATCTCCCTGAACCACCTTAATGAACCTCTTCTTCATCTCTATCTCAACGGCTGGAGGAAAATACTTGCGATCAAACCACACCCAGAACTCGATAGTGGACATAGTGTCCTTCTCCTCGGTAGTGGTAATAGACTCCCACCACTGTAGAGAGCTCCGATATGCCTAAACGTGGGCAATATTTGCTTCTGCACATCGCAACGCTCAACCATGCGCAGGTGGTGTTGAATATCTTTCTTCCACTGGCATGCCAAAATCATATTTTGAGATACCCTGAAACTTGGGTGGGTGTCCCTTTTGAAATGCCTCCCTTACTCTCTACCAATCTAACGACCCCCGGTGGGCCTGAACAACCGGTTTCACTAGCTACGGTGGCTGCTGGGCCTGAGGAAAGTGGAGATCCATGGCAGTCGTAGCGGCGTTAACTGCCTGTGCCACAATCACTACCACCTCTGCTGCTGACACTAACCCTATGGTGGCTATGGCTGCGGTGCCTGTGGCTTTTGCTAAGCCTCCCTCACATCATCTCCAGCTTCTTCCCTCACTGGTCATCCTCTCTTAGGTGGCATCTAAAACTAGATCGAATTGTATTAGTTCATAGTTAATAGAAACATAATAGTTGAAGAACGCAATCTCAAATACGTAATCATGCATGCAACAATCCTAATAATAGGGCTCTATGTCAAAGAACACTACGATGAAATTGTTGTAAGCCGTACAGATCCGATGGACACTAGAACCTGATGCTCTGATATCATCTGTGACACCCCACCTATTTGAACCAAGGGTGATCAGTCCTTTATCATAATAACCAGGAATCTCATTTGATTCATTCTTAGAATCACTGTCGATTTTTTTTTTAATTTACAAACCATCTATGCTAAATTAAATCGATGCATAATTTTATCTTTTATTATAACAACCTGCGGAAGAAAATAACCTAACCATCTATGCAATACAATAGTCTGAAATAATCACATAGTGAATAACTGAATAACGAATACCGATTAAACCGCCGGTTCTGACAACAAAATCTAAGTACAAGTCTAAGGTAAATAAAACTGAATCTGAATAAAGTATGATAAATGATGAATAATAAAAATCAAAATTGTCTGAAGGGGACACATTCCCAAATGAAATACTAAAATGAAAATCCTAATCTTGGAATTAATAACTGAAGCTTCTATATTAATCCTACAAGCCTTTATAAGTGTTGCAACAACGCATCCCTGGAATGAATTATCAAGCTTGGCGTCCCTGCTTCTATATTAATCCTACAAGCCTTTATAAGTGTTGCAACAACGCATCCCTGGAATGAATTATCAAGCTTGGCGTCCCTATCGCTGGACACCTAAAATATTTTGGAAAATAGATTTTACAAGGGTCAGAGCCCAAAATCTTTTGAAAATATTTTGCAAGAATTTAAATCACAGTTTAAAAGCAGTTTTTAGATACACATGTTAGTTCCATATACACTACCTTGAGTTCCTCACCTCTCAACTAAAGAGTGAATCCTTTGATGAGTTCTACACTAAATTGTCTGATATAACGAACTCATAATTTAACTCGGGACAAAGAATAATTGATACTATTATGGTCAAGAAAATCTTAAGGTCCTTACCTAATAGATTTAATTTAAAAGTGATAGTTTTGAATTCCTCAGGTACTTTGGACTCTACGCAACTGGAAGGGCTTTTAGGTGATCTTCAAAGTTATGAGTTTGACATGTTTTCCTCCTAAAAGATGAAGAAAGATAATGTCATTTCATTAAAATTCCAAAAGAAGGAAACACGTATTTAAAATGATAAGTTTGACCTCGATTTTGATGATATGGCCATGTTCGCTAAATAGTTTAAGAAGTTTCTCCAGTTTGAGAAAAGAAACTTCAACAAGGCTATAAAATTACCTAAAATTCATAATCATAATTCTAAGTGGGATGAGTCGGATAAATGCTTTGGGTGTAAGGATTATTTCCATAGGGCCATTGAGTGTCCCATTAAACTAAGAAAGGAGGGCAAAAAAGTAAAGGTACAAAATTTCACCTTTAAATATAGTGATAATAAAGAGGAACCTGATTCCCCCATTGAGTCCAAGTATACCACGTTCATGGTTAGTCATAAGAGTCTTGATGAATTTTTTTTTGATGAAGATAATTCTGAGAATAACACTTCCGAGGCCATTATTTGTGACTCCCAAGTGAATAACGATGGAGAGAGTGGATAAGAAGAAAAAAATAATGGAGAGGAGCAGGAGAGTGAAA
Source organism: Sambucus nigra (assembly GCA_949130495.1). Taxonomy (NCBI): domain Eukaryota; kingdom Viridiplantae; phylum Streptophyta; class Magnoliopsida; order Dipsacales; family Adoxaceae; genus Sambucus; species Sambucus nigra. The sequence continues at coordinate 679,496,021 of OX422211.1, forward strand.
TCCATGTTGTCTTCCATGAGTTATATACAAAAATGATGAAATTGTAAAGGGATAACTTAAAGTTAGAAGCTAGGTTGAAATAATGTGTCGTAGGTAACGATGAGAGTGTTTTGACTGAGGATCTTAGGGCACGTGAGAAGTCTCTTAGGGGACAACTCGCATTTGTTAATGGTAGTGAGATAGTCTTTAGGGATTAATGTAAACTTTCAAGAAGTATTCCCTTATTTTTTATGAGTCTTGTTGTTTTCTCGAGTCTAGGATTGTGGAGTTAGATAGGAGATTGAGAGACTCGAGTAATGTCAAATTTTAATTGGAATCTATGTAAAAAAGGTTGGATAAAATGTTAGGTACTTCCCAAATCAAAGATGACAATTGTGGTATTAGCTTCAATATTCTAAATGCTTCTGCTACTAAAGCCAAAACCATGATTTTAAGAGAGTCAACCGTTATACGGAATGTTAGAAAAGGTCAACCCAATGGTAACATTCCTTATGTATACACGGGCACACATTGCGATAGGAAAGATCAACTTAGGTCTTTTATTTTTTATTTTTTTTTATCTTAGAGATGGTCCTAGGAAGTCTAAGTTTAGTCACCGAGGTTCTCAAAACCCAAGATCATCATGTCACACCTACATAGGTCAGGAAATCAAACCTGGAGGTTTTCCATGTTAGACCTATTGATTCTCATATGCTTACTGATGATACTTCACATGCTAAATCTAATGGTTGATTTTCGTCGCATTTTACATACACTAGCTTCTGTACTTTATGTTATACGTGTTTTCTAGTTGTATGTGATTTGAATCTTTTGTGTTTTAATTTTTCATTTATTAGGTCTTATTGAAAAATACAAGAAATTTTGTTTTTCTTTTAAGTCTTTTGACAAATTATTAAAAATTCAAAAAGATTTTCGGTTTGTATATAATTTATTTTTGCACATTTTTTGTGGTATATTAGTGTGCTTGAATCCACTTCATTCCATGTTTTCATATGGCTTGGACATTTTATTATGTTTTTTAATGCTTAGATTGTTCTTAGTCATGCTTGCATGGAATAGTTTGAAAATGACTTGGTTAATGGATTTCTTAATGGATCCACTTACATATGCCTCCTCACACACATGCACGAGATCTTTTAAATTTTAACTTCATATGTTACATGATCTAAGTGAGGTATTATTCTAATAATATTGACATGATATATATATATATATATATATATATATATATATATATAATAGGGGGATTTGTGCATGTAAGAATCATTGCCCCTAAGTCTGTTATTTCATTGAAAATATGAGTGTGCAAGAAAAAGGGCTATGAAGGAAGAAATCTTCCTTGCATGAAAGGCGACCGTTGGAAAAGCCAATGAAATTGAGAGGCAAGAGAAAAGAAAATATTGATATGGAGAATTTTGTTTCATTGATTCTTCAATTTAAATTGGTATCTTCAAAATGAGAATGGAAAAATGATATATTTTATTTTTGCGGGTGTTATTTAGTTGAAGATCATTGGCTTTGTACAATGAATCCTAGTTAATTCATGCTTGCACTATTGGTTTGAGAATCATTAATATTTTCTACGCTAGTGTGCATTTTACTTATTTGTCCATTATGAGTTCACTTTATCTATCACTATAATGCTAAATCTTTGTTTGATAAAGTTAATACATCCATATAGAACTCCTTGGATATTTTTGAGTGATTAGATCATAATTCTTTTATTTCTAGTTCACGACATTTCACTCTATCCAACATCTTTAGACATATCGATACTATGCTAGTGTTAACACATATGTAATTTTTGTTATTTTATGGTCATTTATACCTCTCTCTCTCTCTCTCTCTCTCTCTATATATATATATATATATATATATATATATATATGTGTGTGTGTGTGTGTGTGTGTGTGTTTGTGTGCCTATGGATTATTGATATTTTTTGCATATTTATATATATATATATATATGTTATCGTTAATTTTGAGTCTTTGGATTTGCATTCAATCCTTGTTTCCATGTGCTTTATTTTTGAATAAAATTAGCATGATATATGATCATATTGGTATCTCTTATTTCTTGTATACGTTGGTATCTAATGCTTCATTGTTTATTTATGTTGGTATCATTTGTTGCATTGAAATTAATATTATTTGATCATCGTTTGGATTATTTGTGCTTGCATCGCCATGTTCTGCTTATTGCACTTTATACCTTTGCATGATATTAATCATTCCTCAATATTTACAATTGATATTACATGTTCTCACTTTTTAGGGGAGATATAGTTTATGGGGGATAAATGGTTTACTATGCATTCTTACTTTGTATATTTCTGAGCAAAAAAGGAGATAAATGGTGTGGGAGACTTATTTTCTTTGGGTGAGACGTCTTACCTAGGTAGGGATCATTAGACATTGGAAGAGTTTATTATTATGCATATTTATATTGCTACATTTTGTTTACATTTGAAGGTCTGTTTAAGTGTGCAGGATTGCAACATACAACAAAGTTACAAGGGTGCAAAGCAACTCAAGTTTTATGAATCTGTCAAATTATACTTTTTCCTTTTGGGGTTTAGGGATGGAGTCTTATATGATCTTGACGACCCGTAGGAGTTTTTATTTTGGACGTTTGTCCTGTAATAATAAAAGGGGGATACTTATAAGGACTAAATTCCAATTATAGTCAACTTGGATGTTTTGGCTTATTATGTGTATGGACAAAACTGCTTGAGTCATAGGTTAAGACTTGAGCGTGTTGAACTTTCAAGCCTATGGTATAATTTTTTGAAGTCGTAGTGTCTAAGTTAGAAGATCTACATCATCGTATCGTGTTTCATGATCGTTTCTATCTTCACGTTATGAGAATCTCTCAGGCATGAATACGTAAATATTTTGATACTTGGAAATTTTATTTTTAGGTGTTAGATTTTTATAAAATTAGTTTAAAATGATTTTATCCTTCTAAATATTTTTTGAAAGAAAAATAGATTTCTCGCGACTTCATTAGAACAAAATTGGGTATGTCATCTGAGAGTGCGCGTGCGTTCAAATGAATTAATCATTTAATTAAATTCCAATTCCAGACCCAATAATTTTTTAGCTCTTACAAATAAACATGATTGAAAAAATTAATCTAAGCATACAAGACCGCCACAAATGAGGAAAAAATCCCCGAAGGGCAAAACCATTTATTTCACTATAATCTTGTAACTCACAACTTACACGGATTACAATGAAATAATTTGACACACGAATACCCGCAGGCGTCGGTCGGCGTCATTAGAAATGGAACAACCTCAACAGCTCCACAAGAACACCCAGTTCTATTTCAGCAAAGAAATGTCTTGGGTTCCACCAAATTATTCATACATAGTAGATGGGATTATGAATTAAATGGACAAAAGTTTTTGGACCCTTAAAAGTGAGAAGAAAACATACTGGAAAAATTATAGAACAAAAATAATTTTTTCTTCTTGAAAAGTGCTCTGTCAAACAAAACTTTTCTTTTGTATTCTAAACTGTACGTGCTTGGCCTTTTTTTTATAGAAAAGATTGAGTTGGCACGAAGTTATCTAAAAAGAACAGAGTCATAAGACTTTTAAAAAGATGCGTAAGTCTTTAAAGACAATTGTTGCAGTCGTTGGCAAAAACAAAAAGTATGAAGTTTTGCCAAAAAATATCTGTACGCAACTATTATTTTATTAAAAAACTTTTAAGAAGCCTATATCCAATCATTGGCATTATGCCAATCATTGGCTTTATGCCAATCATTGGCATAAATTACAAAAGTCGGCGCCCCACACAATTATCACCAAAGGCGCGCGTGGCAGCTGCCTATTAGGTGAGAAAACACGAAATGCTTTTAAGACTTTTTGGAAGCCATCTGTACGAAAAAAAACTTCACCATATTAACACAAAGGTTTCTCATGAATCATTAAGCCAATGATTTAAAAAAAGGCTGCGTGGAAAATTAAAACTATCCAAGTTTTATGCCAATCATTGGCAAAAGAAAAACAATGCCCTATATAAAACTTTGGATGCCAAACTCCTTTTATTATTTTATTATTTTTTTAACACGCAACGAACAAAGTCAGTTTTATTAAAAAATGTATGCCAACTTATTTTGATTGAGAAAAACTTTTGTTTCCATATTTTTGTTTATAAATAAAAATTCTTTTAATCAAAGAAATTTTATAAATAAAAGTTCTAACCCCTTCTTAAAAAAATCCCAATAATTTAAGTATAAAATGCACATGGAACTTTAAACATATTTTTACCAAAATTATCTCGCTAGAGCTTGAATGTTGAAGAGCACTGGTAATTCGGATTCGGAGTTTGTAGATGAAAGCTTCATCAATTCTTTGATGACTTGTAGCGGTATACGACATAATTAAATGTGACGGACAATGTCCTTACATCATCTGAATGAGATATGCTATCTCGTTAGTATAGGTTCCAACGAACTTCGAACAAACCAACTTTAACAATTAATGGAATTCTGTTTGATATCTCGTTGGATATATGTTCGAACGAGAAACCATACTTCTTTCGAATGAAGTTCAAAGTCGTTCGAACGAGCTTGGAAATATTTTTTAAATTCAAGAATTTCCAAATTGCTTTTCATCCTTATCAAAATTTTAGAAAACCTCCTATAAAGAGGAGTGCGGAGAAGAATTTTTATTAAGGAGAGAAAAATTATATTTTGAGTTACCAAACTCTTTCAAAAAGCTCTCCAAAATTCTAGTTTCCACCCATGTTTTTTTAGGATCCAAGTGTCATCTTATTATGCTTTAAGATACTGTTTTGGGTACTATTGTGTTTGATTAACTTATTTTATCCTGCACTCAATTAGATGCATGTTTTGGTTAAGATAAAATTAGTTGATCTGTTTAATAATAACTTGTTTAAAATTTGTTATAAGATTGATTTGGTACATATTCTAATTGAAAATTAAAAAAAGATTAGTTGGTTTGTTTGTTTTCATCCTTTTCCATATTAGAACCCTACGGCCTCTAGCTCTCTCAAGGTGGTAAGTGGGTAAAATACAAGATGATACAATTATATTCAATATATAAAAATCTTGGGTAAGAAATGCTTGAGGACAAGCCTTTCCATTCCAAGATTGACAAAGGTTGTCACTCAACATAGTGATTATATTCTGGTTGCAAGGTTCACTACTAATCGATTTGTACGGATAATCAGGATGGTCTTCTTATAGGATGAATAAGTGGTCGCTTATCCACTTAGAATAGAGATTTACATGAATTCCCCTCACTTTGACACAAAACTATTACACCGAAGTGATCTTTACCATCCATAAGAGTTGAATAAAATTCTCTGACCAAGTTGGGGCAACATATTCTATTTTGAGAGAAAACACCAATAAAATATCTTCTATCCAATAAGTCATATAAGCGGGTTCCAAAAAATATTCCAAATAAATTTACCTCTCTCAATGCACATAACATGTAGCGAAGAGTTCATCAAATCTGTAGCAATTGGAGGAAGTCGGGGGGAATGAGCATTATTTTAAAGCCATTGAATAGCCTGCAAACACAAACAAAAACAAAAGCTCAAAATTACTATGAGAAATGGAGGTTTAAACCAAGCATCCTGTAGCATCACTATAAGTAGACAAACCCCAAAAAAGGTAAAGCAGATTTAAACACCCAAAGAGCCATTCAAAAGTGTCAATCTTAACTCAAGATAAGTAAAACTCATCAATCATAGAATATATTTCATCAAAACTACCATCACCATGCCCCAAGTCTAACATGAGTGAATCTGAAAATCTAGGAAAGAGAACTTTCCAAGATGAAGATTAATCCACTAGAATAAGGAAAATAGCACCAAAAATTACTTCTAAGATTCTAGGTTGGGACGAACGCAAGAGGTTTCTAGAGGTGAAAGAGGTTTTGAGGGATAAATGGGTGAAAACACATGGCATTTCAATCAACCAGATGGTTTTTCTGTAGTAAGAGATATCTCGCTTGTAATGGTGTTGTCACTACGGCGAAGCTCCTGCAAAAATGAAGGTCACATAAACCTCTAGTAAAACTAAAATATGTAAAAACCACAAACAAATACGAAAATGCACATAAATGATTTCTTAGCTCTAGGCAAATATATTTTGAACTCGTAAATACCATTTCGAATGATCAAACAAGCTATAAAAGATCATACAATAAATATTAGTTATGCCAAATACTCTACACAAAGAATGGTTGAACATTGAAAGGCTTAAGGTTAAATTAAAGACATATAAAAGTCAGAGTTATTCAAAGACATAACTCGTGATAGAAAAGTTAATAAAATGAGTAACCTATAAAATCGACGAATGAAGATTAATGTTTGAACTCACTTTTGAAATTTTTTAAGTTTATGCAACAAAGAGAAAGCCTAATTTTTCCTTGAAAATAAATTAAATTTTCAACTACCGCTTTTTTCTCCATCAAATAACAATTTAAGATTCAAACCTTTTATGTCCTATATCCATGATGTTACTCAATTTTTGAATAGATAAAAATCTTTGAGACATCACCTTTGATAGAATTTTGCACGTGGAGGCTCTTGCTCATTCATTACAAAAGGTAGGAAACTATTTTCAATTTTTCGAAAGTAGTTATCACGATCCTAAAGTTTCAGCCCTTACCACATTATCACTCATGATTTTGAAACATATATATTTTTCAACTCCAATAATGATGATAAAATCTCTCATATACAAAAAGAATTAACAACGACACTATTTCATTAAAATATCGCATAAAATTTTTAATTTTCGGTAGAAGTAGAAAATAAATTCCTTCATTATATTTTGCATGAAAATGCTCAAGTTTATTATGCTGTGTAAAGATCATGAGATATGACAAATAAACTCAGTCATTTGACTTAGTATGGATGTTCCTTAGGATGGATGTGCAGTGTAAATATCATGAGCTCGAAATGGGTGTCGATTCGTTGAAGTTTGGAGTGCTTTAGGATGGATGTGCCTTCCTAGGCCATTTGAAAAATTTCCATGCCTCTTTAGACATCGCCAAAGTGGATATACATCTAAACTCAGTTAGGGATGTGCAACCAAAAATACCATTGCGTCCCTTTATGTTCCACCCACTCTTTTATAAATTAATATCATCCCAACTAGATCTAATCTTGTCAAGTTAGACATCATCATCAAAGGTTTAAGACAAGTCCATTCCATAAGTACACTATTCTATATTTGATCATCCATAGACATCAAGTAAGCTGTCATACGGGATTTTATAAGAGAATAATTACTACCATCAAACGAAGGAGATCAGAGGGTTAAACTTCCATTGATTGCACACAAAAGTATCTAAACCTAGGTTATTACACCTAAAACTTAGAGACCTGAACTAGTACCAGTTGAGAGTTTGCGATGCTAGCTATCTAGATAAAAATTAATTCCCCTAATTCAAGAAAAAGTTTACTAATTTATTAATCCAAAAGTATTAGTGACAAAATATTTTATTGAATTTTAAAATCTCATGTTTTATCTTTTTATTTGAGAGAATGATTCTAAAAGTTCTTAAAGAGTAGAATAAGTACAAAACCAGATATACAAGGGAAAACCCCACTAGCGGGAAAAACTTTGTCGTCAAATATTTCGCTATTTTTTTTTTCTTTATAGTTGGAGTAACCTGTTTTAAGATGGAATCTTCAAGCTACCAAAATGCTACATCTAGGATTTTTGGGGTGTTTGCAAAGGTATGGTGCTTTAAATATTAAAACGAGTTTTCCAAGCTAAGGAAGAGATAATATTGACTCACTAATGAAAATAGATTTTAGAACAAAAGGCTAGTAAATAAATCTCTATTTAATATTGTCTTGAATAAATCAAAGAAGATGAGTTAAAAAATGTGCTCCCAAATATTTAAAGTGTTTTGATCAACAAAAATATTTTTTCAAAGTTCTCACTCTTAGTTTGAAAGAGTAAATAACACATAACTATATAGCATTTTGATTTGAAATGGTTCAAACACCGATATGCTAGGTGTCGCACACTTATGTGTAACACCCCGTAATATTGAGGATTAAATATTTAATTATTTTGGGAGTTATAAAAATATTTAAATTGGAGAAACTTAAATTCATTAGTTGGGGAATTTATTTGAGTGAGTCGAATTAATTATAATTGGCGACTTTAGGTTTAATTATTCGAATTAATGTGTGTAACATTTTAGGGTCGAAATTTGGAAATGTCAGAAAGTATTTCGGATGGCAATTTCGAGCGCACAGTTGCGTCTGGATGGGTCGAGATAGTCAGAAAAGAGTACCCGGGGGTGGTAAATGGGTCTCGGGGTAATTTTGGGCATAGCCGGTCCCACATGGGGTGAGTTGGGCCTTTTTAATTAGGCCCAAATGGCCAAAAACGGGATTTAGCATTTTTAACCTAATTGAGAGATTATGGAACGACAGTCAACATAACTCTAAGCCTAGGGCTTGAGAGGGAAATTGGGGGAAAACAAATCAAGAGCAATTGGGAGCCTTTTTGGAGCCAAATTAAAGGGTTAATTTGGGGCGTTCTTCATCAACCAATCTCTACACCAACGGAATCAGACCCTACGAACAATTCCAGGCAAGTGGTTAACTGTTGTGATTTCTAAATTGATGATAATCAATTCATATCATAGTGATGTGCAAATCAAAATTTCGTTTTGGGTGTGTAACCAAAATTAAAATTGGATTTTTGGAAATTAATATACCTTAATGGGATTAAGGGTGAGATTCATTATGTTTATGATTCTAGAATGTAGAGGAATGAATCGTATGTTAAAACTAGTGAGAATAAATGGTTAATTGTTGATAATATGAATGAAATTCGTATTGGGGATTTGAAACCCGGATAATACCAAAATCGGAAAAACCTTGGAATTTATGGATATTGATGATTAATTAAGGTCTGTGGGATGTTTAGACCCTTTTCTCATATGGAGGACATGTTATTTGTGTTTGGGTAAGGGCTTAGATTGAGAATCAAAGCTTTAAGTTTCGTCCTTGGTTGATAGTGGCTGGAGAGGACGAATACTGGAACTATCGACCCAGGGGGCTCGATCGATCGATGATGCCGAAATCTTGGCAGTTTGGCCAGTTTGTTATATGAAGGGAAATTTAGTTGAAAGTTAATTTTCATACATTAATAAGTTATAAAAAATTATGAAATAAATATTCCTAGCAATTATGGGAGAAAGTAATTGGGACTATGATGAATTTATGTGGGGCACTTAATGGATGGATTTGAGAAATTTTATTCCAAAATAGTGAGATACGGATCAAGTGAGCGAGTCCAGGTATATTGTCCAAGCGACCCCAAGGTTGTGAATTAAGTTTGGAGATAAACTAATTAATTTAGTGTCGGGATATAGACTCGAGAAATATTTAATTTCGGGCCAAGTGATCAAGTCCGGGTATATTGGTAATTATAGGTAAATATAATTGGGGAATGTATGGAGATAAATGTGTGACACATTGTGGGCGAATATGTGGGAATGAAATTATGAGATGTAAAATGGACCAAGTGAGATAGTTCGGGTATGATTGGTTAAGTGACACCAAAGTATTAAATTAATTATTGAGAGAATATATTAATTTGAAGTCGGAACATAGACTCAAGAAATATGAAGTTACGTGCCAAGTAAGTGAGACCAGGGATAATGGTTGGGTGGCACCAAGTTATTAAATTAATGGATGTGATAATTAATGAAGGTAGAGTCGGAGGGTAGACTCGAAAAAGTATTAAATTAATTGATGTTGTAATTAATTAGTTTAGGGTCAAGTTGTAGACCCGGGATTTGGTATAAATTAATTAATGTGATAATTAATTATATTGGAGTCGGACCACAGACTCAGATTTGTGTTAATTAATTAATATGATAATTAATTATATTAGAGTCGGACCACAGACTCGGATTTGGGTTGATTAATTAATGTGTAAATTAATTATATGAGGGTCGGATTGTAGACTCGGGGAGATATTAAATTAATAAGCGTGTTAATTAATTTAATTAGAGTCGGATGATAGACTCGGGGAGGTATTAAATTAATAAGTGTGTTAATTAATTTAATTAGAGTCGGACCATAGACTAGGGGAAAGTATTATATTAATTGAGGTGTGAATTAATTATATATAGTCGGATCATAGACCCGGAAAGATGATAAATTATTAAGTGAGAAAATTAATTACGTTGAGTCGGGTCAGAGACTCAGGGAATTACAGGGAGTGTACGGGATTTTGGGTACACGGTAAAGTCGGTGTTTATATTATATATATATGGTGTAGTGATAGGATATATATACGTGTATATATTGTGTGTGATATTAAATTATAAGCAGTGTACAGGATTTTGAGTACGCGGTAAAGCCGAGGTTTATATTATTTATATACGGTGTAGTGATAGTATATATATATATACGTGTATATATTGTGTGTGATATTAAATATCAGTGACTAGATATTTATTCAATTTATATACTCTAATGCTATCAAGAGAGGTTGCGCGATGTGGGTGAATTCCCTAGCTTGAGGAGTAGGGCGAGTATGTCCCTAGGTCATAGCGTCCGGTATATATGGGTGAGGGATTTATCTCATTTTCAGGGAAGGAATATGACCGCCTCCACTACATTTATATTTTGGGCCAAGTTGGTGAGCGATTCCAACTTGGGGAAACTAGGTTTTGTGAGCACACCTAGTGAGATAGCATTTTAGAGGGAATCATCCGGCGAGGGTATACTCGAAGGGATGGATGTACGTATGTTATATGTGTGGATATTGTGATAAAGGTACGTATATAATGGTAGTAAATATTATATACGGGTAATAATACAGTGTGTAATGTATTTACTTTATATAACTTGTGACACGATTATATTCTACTATTTATGAGGAATTAATTAAGTTAATTGTGAGATAACTTATAATTCAAGAATCATTATACTCGGGTTAGAGTAGTATGGCAAGGGATGGTTATACCAGGACTAGTTGTACGGGGTAGTACAACTAGGCGGGGTTAAGGTAACCGGTAGGTGTGTACAATAGTGGAGGGGTGAGAATGTCCACAAGGGAGTGTGACACTAACTTAAATATGAAACGCATTCATGCATTTTAAATTACTGCAGTTAATTCACTTGCTAAATATTTTCAAAATATTTTGGGTTCTAACCCTTGCTATAAAACTATTTTCAAAACCTTTTAGGTGTCCAGCCACAGGGACGCCATGAATGATATTTTATTCCAGGAACACGGAGTTGCGGCATATGTGGATGCTAGCAGGAGTTTGAATTAGACACATCATTCATTAATTCCTAGAGTAGGAATCTTGTATCAGTTTCGGTTTTATTTAGGGCATGGCGCCCAGACTTTCAGTTCAGTTTCGAATTTGTTTTATTCCTGTGTTGGATATTTGTTTTGGATTTTTTCACTTTGGTGGCCGATGGTTTATTCGACAAATTGTTTAATTAATGATTCATTTTATTCTCATTCAGTTGTGTGAATGGTTTATATTTAATTCCTCATGTGCTGTTTTGTTTCATCAAAAAGTTAAAATTGGCACCAGCTTTTGGAAAACTAGGTGGTTAGTAGGTTTAAAAAAAAAAAAAATTCGACAGTGATTCTATGGATGATCCAACTGGGATTCCTGTTTTAATTTGGTATAGGACTGATCACCCGATATTTTATTAGGCGGGGTGTCAAAGATGGTATCAGAGCATGAGGTTCTAGTGTCCTTAGGATCTGTGGGGCTTTTCACATTTCGGCTTAGCAATCTTTGATGTAAAGCCCTATTATAGGATTGTTGTATTCTCATATGTATGCACATATACGTTCTTCTGCGAAATTTATATTTGAGAGTGAACTCATACAAATTTGATTCTCATTCCAGATGACGCCAAGGAGAGAGATAGCAGCTAGGGCAGCAGGGGGAGATGAGACGAGGGAGGCTCGCCAGGAGTAAGAGTTATGGCAGCAACGGCCAGATATAATTTTGGCTGCACAGGTAACTAAAATAGTGGCACAGGCAATTGAAGCGATGGTGGTCGCAACGGCAGGGTACTTTCCACGGGATCAACCACAAGTGTTAGTGGCACCGGATGTTCAGACTCACTCGGGGTCGTCGGGGTGGAAGCAAGAAATAGTGGTTATTTTTAGTGGGAACCCACCAGAGTTGCGAGGGGGTTAAGATGTAGTGCTAGCGTGTCAAGGAAGAGAGATGTCCATCGTCACCTACGCATGGGAGATTGCAATGAGGTGCGGAAGCAAATGCTAACCACTTTTAGTTTAAGTGGGAGCAGTGCTACAGTGGTAGGAGTCGATCACCACAGTTGAGGAAAGGGACACACTAGCCATTGTAGAGTTTTGGGTGCAGTTCGATCGCAAGTATTTTTCCTCCAGCGATTGAGACCAAAACGAGGAGAAAATTTTGTGAGGTGACTCAAGGGGATCGTTAAGTGGCCGATTATGAGGAAGAATTCACTCGTTGGCAAAATTTTGTACCGGATGAGGTAAGCAGGGAAAAGAGAAAGAAAGTAAAGGTTTGTGGACGGGTTAGTCTAGAGAATCAGACAACATTAATTGGTAAATACGCATTAGTAGCTTATACTGATGTCATTAACGCAACACTCCGGCACTGTCAAGAATATCGCTTCCACATGAAAGGAAGCGGGAGGGGAGTGGAAACTAGCCAGTCGAATAAGGTAGGAGGAAACAATACCAGTAGGGTATCCCAGGAGCAGACTTGGGGAGATCAGGGGTAGGATTTCCGGCAGGGAAATCATGCCAAACGATTTAGAACTAGAGGCTATCGGTAGGATGGCCAGGAATTCCAACAAGGTCGGCATGGAAGGGACCAGTGGCAGGGTGAATGTATGAGAAGGTGTTTCATTTATGGGGAAGCGAGACACATGAAGAGAGTTTGTCTTAAGCGAGGCAGGAGTCAACTACAGGACGAGGTCCTGGATGTACAGCCACTAAAGCAAGTCATGGGCGCATTCGGAAAAGGAGAAGATGCTCCAGAAGCCGAGGATCAGCAATTACAGCTGGAGTATGGAGGTAATTATTTTTACCCTATGGGAATGGGGTATAATGTTTGAGTGACAAAGAGGATGTCATAATATAAGACTTATTTTTTTACACTAAAGTTCGTGGGTGAGTCGAATTTAGTGAGTACGTTGGCGGTAGCAGCCATAGTATGTGGATAAACTTTCCGTAGGGTAGCAGCGTTCCTTGTGTTCTTCACGGAAGAGTGGAGGTGTACGCTGAGTGAAGGTTTGAATTATGCGAGGAGTTACTAATTTTGAGAATTATGGGAGTGGGGTTGATAATATTTCCTAAAAATCGACTGGATAGCGATGGAATTTAACTATGGTGGATAGTGGTGTAAAATTTTGATGTTCGCGACACCAAGGTATGGTTGGTACTAGGTATCACCTTAGAGGGAGTATAGCCTATATATATATATATATATATATATATATGTGGATATATATGTTGTATTGCGTGGTGCGATAGCACATAGTGAGGTTTTGTGTTCTTTCATTTTATCCCGGTAAGTGGGGATGTTTACCGAAGTGAATCAAGGTGGTTAGATTTATTTTCGAGCAAAGAGAGATAGCTCGGGGTTTATTTTGCGCAAGGACTAGTGATAGTAAGGGAACGGTATTTTATGTTGTCTTTGGTAGCATGAGGGTAAGCGTATACACTTTTGTGTTGAGAGACAAGTATTTTATGGGGAGATGGTTCGACGTTAGCGCATGGGTATATATATATATATATATATATGTGTGTGATATGACTACGGGTTCGAAGTTATATTACGGATTACAACTAGCATAGTCGGGTAACTTTCGTGTGGTAGAGCGCGAGGATAGGGTGTATGGGCACCCGGGTTAATTAAGGTAAATTTTGTGCGATTAAGCACGGGTATAGGGTGTATGGGCGCCCTGATTAATCTAAATGCATACTTGTGTAACGTATGGTTAGAAGCGGATGGTATAGATATAGCGAGCTTAGAGGCACATGACTAGAGAGTAATATGCGAAGCCTAGAACATTACGCTCATCTTAATTTCGAGGACGAAATTCCTTTGTAGGGGGGGGGGGAGGAGTATGTAACATCCCGTAATATTGAGGATTAAATATTTAATTATTTTGGGAGTTATAAAATATTTAAATTGGAGAAACTTAAATTCATTAGTTGGAGAATTTATTTGAGTGAGCTGAATTAATTATAATTGACGACTTTAGGTTTAATTATTCGAATTAATGTGTGTCACAATTTGGGGTCGAAATATGGAAATGTCAAAAAGTATTTCGGATGGCAATTCCGAGCACACGGTTGCGTCCGGATGGGTCAAGATAGTCAGTAAAGAGTACTCGGGGGTGGTAAATGGGTTTCGGGGTAATTTTGGGCATAGTCGGGCCCACACGGGGTGAGTTGGGCCTTTTTAATTAGGTCTAGATGGTCAAAAACGGTATTTAGCATTTTTAACCTAATTGAGAGATTATGGAACGACAGTCAACACAACTCTAAACCTAGGGCTTGAGATGGAAATTGGGGGAAAGCAAATCAAAAGCAATTGGGAGCCTTTTTGGAGCCAAATTAAAGGATTAATTTGGGGTGTTCTTCATCAACCAATCTCTACACCAACGGAATCAGACCCTACGAACAATTCCAGGCAAGTGGTTAACTGCTGTGATTTCTAAATTAATGATAATCAATTATATCATAGTGATCTGTAAATCAAAATTTCGTTTTGGGTGTGTAACCAAAATTAAAATTGGGTTTTTGGAAATTAATATACCTTAATGGGATTAAGGGTGAGATTTATTATGTTTATGATTCTAGAATGTAGAGGAATGAATCGTATGTTAAAACCAGTGAGAATAAATTGTTAATTGCTGATAATATGAATGATATTCGTATTGGGAATTTGAAACCCGGATAATACCCAAATCGGGAAAACCTTGGAATTTATGGATATTGATGATTAATTAAGGTCTCTGGGATGTTTAGACCCTTTTCTCATATAGAGGATATGTTATTTGTGTTTGGGGTAAGGGCTTAGATTGAGAATCAAAGCTTTAAGTTTCATCCATGTTTGACAGTGGCTGGAGAGGACGAATACTGGAATGATCGATCGATCGACCCAGGGGGCTCGATCGATCGATGATGCCGAAATCTGGGCAGTTCGACCAGTTTTTTATATGAAGGAAAATTTAGTTGAAAGTTAAATTTCGTACATTAATAAGTGATAAAAAATTATGAAACAAATATTCCTAGCAATTATGGGAGAAAGTAATTGGGACTAGGATGAATGTATGTGGGGCACTTAATGGATGGATTGGAGAAATTTTATTCCAAAATAGTGATATACGGATCAAGTGAGCGAGTCCGGGTATATTGGTCAAGCGACCCCAAGGTAGTGAATTAAGTTTGGAGATAAACTAATTAATTTAAAGTCGGGATATAGACTCGAGAAATATTTAATTTCGGGCCAAGTGATCAAGTCCGGGTATATTGGTAATTATAGGTAAATATAATTGGGGAATTTATGGAGATAAATGTGTGACACATTGTGGGCGAATATGTGGGAATGAAATTATGAGATGTAAAATGGACCAAGTGAGCTAGTCCGGGTATGATTGGTTAAGTGACACCAAAGTATTAAATTAATTATTGAGAGAATAAATTAATTTGCAGTCGGAACATAGACTCGGGAATATGAAGTTACGGGCCAAGTAAGTGAGACCGGGGATAATGGTTGGGTGGCACCAAGTTATTAAATTAATGGATGTGATAATTAATGAAGGTAGAGTTGGAGGGTAGACTCGAAAAAGTATTAAATTAATTGATGTTGTAATTAATTAGTTTAGGGTCGGGTTGTAGACCCGAAATTTGGTATAAATTAATTAATGTGATAATTAATTATATTGGAGTCGAACCACAGACTCGGATTTGTGTTAATTAATTAATGTGATAATTAATTATATTAGAGTCGGACAAGACTCAGATTTGGGTTGATTAATTAATGTGTAAATTAATTATATGAGGGTTGGATTGTAGACTCGGGGATGTATTAAATTAATAAGTGTGTTAATTAATTTAATTAGAGTCGGACGATAGACTCAGGGAGGTATTAAATTAATAAGTGTATTAATTAATTTAATTAGAGTCGGACGATAAACTCGGGGAGGTATTAAATTAATAAGTGTGTTAATTAATTTAATTAGAGTCGGACCATAGACTCGGAGAAAGTACTATATTAACTGAGATGTGAATTAATTATATAGAGTCGGATCATAGACTCGGAAAGATGATAAATTATTAAGTGAGAAAATTAATTACGTTGAGTCGGGCCACAAACTCAGGGAATTATAGGCAATGTACGGGATTTTGAGTACACGGTAAAGCCGGAGTTTATATTATATACGTACGGTGTAGTGATAGTATATATATACGTGTATATATTGTGTGTGATATTAAATTACAGGCAGTGTACGAAATTTTGAGTACATGATCAAGCCGAGGTTTATATTATATATATACGGTGTAGTGATAGTATATATATATATATATATATATATATATATATATATATATATATATATATATATATATATATATATATATATATATATATATATATATATATACGTGTATATATTGTGTGTGATATTAAATATCAGTGACTAGATATTTATTCAATTTATATACTCTAATGCTAGCAAGAGAGGTTGCGCGATATGGGTGAATCCCCTAGCTTGAAGAGTAGGGTGAGTATATCCCCAGGTCATAGCGTCCGGTATATATGGGTGAGGGATTTATCTCACTTTCAAGGAAGGAATATGATCGCCTCCACTACGTTTATATTTTGGGCCAAGTTGGTGAGCGATTCTAACTTGGAAAAACTAGGTTTTGTGAGCACACCTAGTGAGATAGCATTTTAGAGGGAATCATCCAGCGAGGGTATACTCGCAGGGAGGGATATACGTATGTTATATGTGTGGATATTGTGGTAATGGTACGTATATAATGGTAGTAAATATTATATACGGGTAATAATACAATGTGTGATGTATTTACTTTATATAACTTGTGATACGATTATATGATACTATTTAAGAGGAATTACTTATGTTAATTGTGAGAGAACTTATAATTCAAGAATCATTATACTCGGGTCAGCGTAGTATGGCAAGGGATGGTTATACCAGGACTAGTTGGACGGGGTAGTACAACTAGGTGGGGTTAAGGTAACCGGTAGGTGTGCACAATAGTGGAGGGGTAAGAATGTCCACAAGGGATTCCGACACTAACTTAAATATGAATCGCATTCATGCATTTAAAATTACTGCAGTTAATTCACTTGCTAAATATTTTCAAATTGTTTTGGGTTCTAACCCTTGCTTTAAAACTATTTTCAAAACCTTTTAGGTGTCCAGCCACAGGGACGCCAGGATTGATATTTTATTCCAGGGACACGGAGCTACGGAATATGTGGATGCTAGTAGGAGTTTGGATTAGACGCATCATTCATTCATTCCTAGAGTAGGAATCTTGTATCAGTTTCAGTTTTATTTAGGGCATGGCGCCCAGAGTTTCAGTTCAATTTCAGATTTGTTTTATTCCTGTGTTGGATATTTGTTTTGTACTATTTCACTTTGGTGGCCGATGGTTTATCCGGCAAATTATTTAATTAATGATTCATTTTATTCTCATTCAGTTGTGTGAATGGTTTATATTAAATTCCGTATATACTGTTTTGTTTAATCAAAAAGTTAAAATTGGCACCAGCTTTTGGAATACTAGGTGGTTAGTAAGTTTTAAAAAAAAAAAATTCGATAGTGATACTAAGGATGATCCAACTGGGATTCCTGTTTTAATTTGGTATAAGACTGATCACCCGGTATTTTATTAGGCGGGGTGTCACATTATGGAGTCAAGTAATCACATAAAAGTTGTTTTTAAGTTGCTTAAAAACTTACTTAGAGAGAAATAAATGATAGATAAAAATACACGTGCATGCAGTGGTGAGAATGCGAGGATTCTATGAAATGATTCGTATGATAGTCAACCACACACAAATTCAATTTTACCAAATTTATAAAATTTCAAAAAGTTCACACATCGTGGTTTTGAGAAGTGGAGACTCATCTATGACTTCCACAATGGTCTTAGTCTAAACTCAAAGTAACTCGTTACAATAATGTATTCGAGACAGTTCTTAGAGTTAGATGAGGACGATGTGGAGGACCACTTTAAGTATGTTGCCGTGACTACTCAATCTTGGGTCACATCGGATCCGAACACCCAACCCAAAGCTAGAATCACGTCCACAACTCCTTCTGCATCCGGATTCCACCACTTGAACAAGGAAGCCGAGTTAAAGCTCCCAATTAATTAATTAGACAAGCGTCTAGAAGACATGGTAAAAGCTAGGGAGAGAGATTTATTCAGCTCATCTCAAGCTTTAGAGGAGGAGATTTGGGCGATTTGTAAGGTGGGACATTTAATGAAGGATTGACCAACTATACCTGCCTACAAAGTTATGCTCCCAGAGCAAGTTGAGGTGGTGGGGTCTTATAAAGGGAATTTCATTGCCACTCATAGGAATTCTCTTAATCCCTAATGGAGGAACCATCTCGGTTTTAATTTTGCGCAACCATATGCGACGATTAACCTAAATCAACACGTTTCCCAACAATCTCCACCATTCCCACCTTTAGAAAAAGTTCCATCAATGCAAGCGCTTCCTTCTGCGCATTATGTGAATCCACAACAAAAGAGTCTCGAGGGCACTCTTATCCAATTTATGCAACACAATCAGGGATAAATGCCCAAAATGTTCAAAATTTTGTTGACTTAAAGGCATCGCTTTCTAAGTTTCAATCCTTTTTAAGTGTCCAAGATAAGGGTAAGTTAAAATGGATCATTATCACTTTGCTTAAAAGTTTGAACTTGAGCCCTAATAGAATTGGTCCTGTGAGTGGGAAAGAACTTTTGGAGAAATTTTGCTTGCATGTTTCTCCACGTTCTGATAGAGTTCAGTGCTAAAGTACAAAGCCAAGACTTGGGTATGTCCTTAAGTGATAAAGGGAAAAGATTACGACATACGATGTCGTGAGTGAAATCTTTATCATTAAACATTTTACATGCCTCCTCGAACTCTCTAATGTGGAAAATATGGCTTCTCCGACTCCATACCATAAAAGTAGGGAGAATTGGAATCATCCCGTTACCAAAGTGGAATTTCCGGCATTATATGGGCGTATAATGCATCCCGAAGCGTCGGTTCGCTCCGAGTATAAGATGTCTACTATAAGGCGGTATGACATCACACTCTCTCCTCTTCCGAAACTAGCATTATTCGACATCTCACTCATACTTGATGAATCACTGTCCTCACCGGAGTTCCTAGACGTTCTAGTCGTGGCATGACTACTCAGTGTAATATTTGGTACTAAAAAATATGGAGTGTTTGGAGTGTTATTTATTGAAGGAGGGAGTTCTACTATTGTCTCAGGATTTGGATTGGGATGAGTATTTTGCATTTAAGGACCTGAGAGAATATTTTTATTTTTTTGATCTTTTTATTTTATTGTGTTTTTGGGATTTATGATTTTTTTTTTGGCTTTTTAAGAATTAGAATCAAATTTAGATAAATTCGACCTCACATGTAATCTACCTAATCCCCGACAACGGCACCAAAAACTTGACGTGATACAGAATGTGTGTGCTACGTGTGTACCTATGGCTCAAGTGCAAGCCGATGGCATAATTAATAACCTGAAAAATCAGGATCGAATCCTCAGGGAATAGGTTGTAAAATAATTGACGAAAGTCGGGTTGGCTTCTAAGATCTAGGTATCGACTCATGAAATAAAGAAAAGGTGATTTTTCGTATCGATTTTTTTTAATTTCTTATCGCAAATTAAGCTAAGTGAATGCAAATTAAACTACTTAAAAGCAAGAATTTGAAATTTTATTTTGAAAAAACTTTTTGGAAAATGGAGTTGGGATCTAATCCACTAAGGTGTAAGAACTCTCCACTAATGTAAAATTCTCAAAAACTATTTAATTAATTGATAAGAAAAACATAAACTAATTTGAAGCACCAAATATATGTGGGTATTAATCTGCACAATATTTAGTCAACAAATTAATTAATGCGAATGGTAGAATTACTGACACATATTGTATTCTCAAACACTCCGGTAGTCTTCGACAAACGGAATTAAGAGATCTACGGTATTAATTCCGATAAAAATATCAAACTCTAAGAATTAATCATACAATTATTTTGAATTTTATATTTAACTTCAAAAACCCAGTCTGGGTTCATATTCCCTAACTCACTATGAGTTTAGCTAGACATGGAATAATTTTCGACGCAATTAATCATTGTAGTGAAAGCAAGCATGATTAAAAGAACAAGAATGAAAAATGAAATTATATTACCAAGATGGATAAAATAATTAGCATGCAAGAGAAATCAGTTCAACTGAAGAAAACCGAAAAAAGATGAATCTTGATTGAATTGATGATGAAGTTGTACAACTTCATCTCCAATTAGTTCTTAATCACATGTTGCCTAACTATGACTCTAACTAGGTGAATTAGACTCCTATTGTCTCAAAGAATGTGCTGAAATTCGTCCAAAGTAGTTTAGATAGACTCAAATTACTTTAGCAAAAATCTAGGAAGAGATAAAAATCCCCGCCTGGGACCGAATCCATAACCAAACCCAAGAGTGTGAATTGGTTCACTGATCTAACCGATTCGGTCAGGTTCTCTGCCTAACTTTGCCTTCTTTTCCATTTTTTTCTTATTTGTAGTTTTTCCCTTAGAATTCTTTTCAACTTTGAATGATAATAACTTTTTCACCGTAGCTCGGATTGAGGTGTCATTTCTTCCAGTATTTTCTTGACTTTTAATTTTATTTTATCTCCTTATCCAGGTTCTAGATTGAAAATTCTTGATTTGCCCTTGACTTTCCTCTACATAATTCTTTCACTATTTTGAATTTTCTCGTCCATCCAATTATACGATTTACCTGTAAAACATAATAGAAATACACGAAACACGAAATACTTGGGAAAAAGATTAGTTGCACAAATATGAGATAAATCCAGGTTAAATTTAATGCTCGGGATCGTAAAAATACAAAAATTAAGGGGGATAAATATGGAATATTTATGCCTAATCATCATGCAAACAAAGATGTGGTCGAATTTTATATTCAGTAAACAAGGCATGCAAATACTCTAAGAAGTTAGAAAAATCCCTAAAAAGGGGAAAACCTTTATTCAACATAATACAAGATTTGATGACATAGTGGACATACAATCTACTTAGAATAACTAAGTATGATGCGCGGTTATTCAAATATTCTACATTAATAGCACAGTCTTGTACCGCCCATAGGAAGCAATCTTTCCTCTGTATCAACTGATCCGCCTTCTTCTTCAACAGTAGATCCTTTGCTCCATAAATCAACAGTATAAATTAATCTCTATAAGAGTATTTGAACTAGAAAGGTTCTTCTTGATTTGATAAAATTATCTTTAAGTTTCCAAGGGGTTTGGAATAATATTGGAAGAGTTGGTCACAAATAGAACTTAAAAAAGGCGTGAAAAGATTTCAAAAAGAGTTCTTAGAGACTTTAATCCCGCATCTCTATGTATAGGAAAGTATTTATAAAGGGATAAATACTAGAGATTTTGATAAGATTTAATTTAAAAAATAAAGTCTCGCGCGTTTATTCGAACAACACACCCATTTTCATTTGATCAAGTATCTAATGACATATCGAACGATATTCCAGAGCTTGATGAAAAAAAGCACTTTATTCGATCGTTGGAAGACTCATTCTAGAGATCTAACCATTATTCTTCTAACAACTTTTAATGAGTCTTCGAATGAAATTACAAATCTTCCCAAAGGCGTTAATCCAAATTTCGTTCGAACCAAGAGAACTCGTTCTAACGACATTGAGTTGTTTGTTCATATGACAAGCCATTCTCATTCTAATGAGTTGGCGAGTTTTTCAAATTTTTTCTTAAAATCATTTTAAAACATTTTGAAAAATAAGCTCTTAAAAATTCCAAAACCTCTTGAAAAATAAAACTTTACCAAATTCATCCATAACTTTTTTAAATGTTATTGAGACGTATGATTCTTCAATATTCCAAAAATTTTCAACTTTCTCTTCGAATCCATAAAAATCATGAAGGTGAAGTGTAGGTGTAACGAGATAAGCCAAATTAAAAAAGTAAACTGAGCGATTATAAAACTTGCTCATACAAATCTCCCCGTTTGGCTATTTCGGTACAAAACACAAACCAAATCTAAATTGAATCCTAAAGACTAATACAATAAATACCGTCCCAAATAGAGAAACATAAATGCATTCTTGTATAAGTCTTGAACTTAAATTGTTCTTCCCTTTTGGCTAGCTTTGTCTTTATCTTGTGCAGGTCCACGTAATCATCTTCTAGGTGGAACGTCCTACGCACATACTAGTTTTAAAAGATAGATAAAATTTTCTCTAAATTTGTTCTCCCCCCTTTTATCCGTAATAGATAAAGGAGTATAAACTAATCATGAAAATAAGCATTACATGAAGAAGCAAGATATCATCACAAATATAATCAATTAATGCACATGTAATGATAATCTCAAAAGCATAATAGGAAGGAAAACTGAAGAACCTATGCCTTTATATTTGAAACTTTTTCAAAATTGTTCAAGTATAAGTGAAAAAAATATATAGGTACAAAAACACATGGTCACAATGTAATAACACTAAAATATCCAAATTATGATAATGGAAGGTAATTGTGTGAATATTTTCCATAGAAAAATCAACATAAACATTCATAACATAGGTGCACGAAGTCATGAGCCAGTTTTAAAGAAAGAACTCAAAGTCTACCTTAGGTGTAAAAATAGTAAACTCAGATAAAATTAACTTAAACTTGTACAATATGCCCTGAACTTAAATGATTCTCACTCCAATACCGCTGAACTATTTAATGTTTTTCAAGAAAGTCCGTTGTGTAAACCCATTAACTTCCACTTTATAACACCCTAAAAATCTCTCATATGTAAGAATTTACTTTCAAATATTTTGAAGAAATCATAATTCTCATATGTAGTGAAGCATCAATGAATCTCAACTAAATGGCTTGACACTTTTGTTTTTTGTGTGCCACAAATATTTTTAGGCTCTATTATGCAAATGGTGGCTTTTAACACAAATAATATTTTGATCTTTCATAGCCAATTCCCATTACTTAACATATAATAATATTTAAAAAAAATAAAATTCAGGCAATGGTTCTTACATGCATAACTTATCTCTTTTCACATTTGGTTCGTTATTAAGCAGAATTGAGATGAAAACATCGTATTCGACAAATGACAAGTAAGCGTAATCTTCATAAAGCTTGTGCACATGTGTAATAAGGGTGACAAGGAGTATAACATGTCGAAAGTAATCATCAATGATGAACGTAATGATATCCATACATTATTAAGCACACCATTGAAACAAATTCATGTCTCAAAGCGCTGTGAAAAAGTCACACGAATGGATGAAATGTAGGGGTGATCCGAATATCTTAAATGTTCATCCATGTACGGTGAAAAATGAAAATAATACACTATTTTTGTCTTATTAAAATTTTTATCGAAATAAAATATTTTTCACTTTATAAACTTTATCTTAAAAAAACAAAAATCTTTTTTGAATTTTTCAAACTTTTTCAGAAAATCAAAACTCTTTTTGGATTTTTTTTATCAAAAAGAAAAACAGATATATAAAATGATAATACCATCTAGCAATAGGAGTATAAGATATGAACATGATAAATATACTATACTAGATAAAGTGCCCGAACTCAATCAAGGGTGCAAATACCCAAAGATTTCCTAAGATCCTCAAATCCAAGTACGTCTCAAGGTTTTGTATATCGGCTAATTGACATTCGGTGCTCACAAAGCTTAAGGACATGAACTTCTCCTCAATAATATCACATATAAAATACTCTTGTATCCTAATATGTTTTGTGCGAGAATATTGGACCGGATTATGCGATATATGGATCGAACTCGTAATATCACAAGAAATAGTCATCATGCCTTATGAAATCCCATAATCTTCCAACATTTTCTTCATCCACGAGAGTTGTGTGCAATAACTCTTGGCAGCAATATACTCAGCCTCCACCATGGATAAATATATAGAGTTTTGCTTCTTTCTCAACTAAAAAACAAGATCACTCGCAAAGTAAAAACACCCACTCGAGGTGCTCCTACAACTATCAACATCAACGGCCGAATTGTTATCCGAATAGGAGGACAAACGGTCATTGGTATCAAAGGAATACTAAATACCATAGGAAAGAATTCCACTCACATATTACATGATATGTTGAAGTGCGAAAAAGTGACACTCTTTTGAGGATGCCTGGTATTATGCACAGACTCCAATGCAAAAGGCAATATCGGGACGACTAACGATCAAGTAGAAAAGACTACCTATCATGCACTGAGAAAGGGTTTAATTTATGTCCTTGCCTAAAGTGTTTTTTGCTAAGCCTAATCAATGTACTCATAGGGGTGCGTGAGTGCTTAGCGGAGTCTAAATCAAACTTCTTCACTATGTCCCTTGCATATTTTGATTGAGATATGATTATCCCATCCTCAAGTTGACGAACTTGGAGACCTAGGAAGAACATAAGCTCATCAACCAAGCTCATATCAAACTCACTCTTAATCTCCTCCCCAAAAGTGTGAGCATGATGGGAGCACGCGGATCCAAATACTATGTCATCTACATAGACTTAGGCAACCAATATTGCACCACTCTCTCCTCACAAACAATGTCTTCTCCACTTTCCCTCTCTAAAAGCCACAATCTAAGAGATAAAAAGTGAGCCTCTCGTACTAAGTATGGGGTTCTTGCTTTAATCCATGTAGGTCCTTTTTAAGATAATAGACGTTTCCTAGGTGCTTAGGGTCTTCAAACCCCTTTAATTATTCCACGTAAATTTCCTCCTATGAAATGTCATTCCGAAAGGCACTCTTGACATCCATATAATATAACTTGAACTGATTACAACATGCTATGGCAAGAAGTAAGCGAACAGACTCAGGCCTAGCAACAGTAGCGAATGTCTCGTCAAAGTGTACACCCTTGATCTGTGTGTAGCCTTGAGTGACTAACCTAGCCTCATTGCGAATTATGATACCATTATTATACATCTTACTCTATTCAATCCACCTTTTACCTATCACATTAGTCTTATTAAGTTAGGGGACTAACTTTGAGACATCGTTCTTACGAAACTGAAACAACTCATCTTGCATAGTGGATATCCAATACTCATCCTTGAGTGATTCTTTCATATTATTGGGCTCAACTAAGGAGTTGTAGAATAAATATCTAACCACATTCTTGAGTTAAACGCGAGTCTTCACACTTAACATGGGATCAAAAAGTATAGCAGAAGACATGAGTCTTTCGAACCCAAGCAGGTGGATCCTAAAACCTTAGAGCTTTCCAAGAGCAATAGATGTTGACGACTCATTGTCTTTTATTGTGATGTTTATTGACTCCATAACCTTAGAGATTTTCAGGTTAAAGACCCTATAAAACCTATTTATCGATGAATAAACTAAAAATATCCCCTCATCGCTCCGAGAGTCAAACTTTTCTATGTTCTCTCTATCTCTCAAGATATAGTAAGTACTCGAATAGACACAAAAATACGATAGGATGGGTTTCTTCCCTGTCAACAAATCATATGGCGCATATAGTGTGTGCGGACGAAGATATATCTTATTCACTGTACGACATGCGATACTCATCGCCTCTGCCCAAAAAATATCTAGGAGTGTTTTTACCAAGAAGCATGAATCTAGACATTTCTTGTATGGTCCAGTTTTTCCTATCAATAATTCCATTTTGTTGACGAGTGAGAACATATGGGAACTCATGTTTGATTCCCCCTCCATCACAATAACTATCCACATTGGCTTATTTAAATTCAGTGCCTTGTCACTACGCATCCGATTAATAGTAATACCGTGTTGGTTTTACCAAACATGTCCCTTAGTTATCAGGAACTCAACCACATCAGACTTTTCGCTAATAAATCCCACGATAGAGTATTTAGAAAAGTCATTGACCATCACGAGAATGTATTATAATACCCTGTATTTTTAATGATTTGAATTATATGATTAATTGAATTAAAAATGGGAAATTATTTGGTAATTAATTCGAATTTATATACTAGCGAGACAAGAGTAGTATTTGATTATGATATTTATGTTAAATATTACTGAGTGATTATAGTAATATATGATTACGAACTTATTAAAATTTCCACGAGTAAAAAAATGACAATTTTGAAAATTAAGTTGGGACGCGCGTGCTAGTCATATCGGGACTAATTTAATGGATTACAAAGTAGTTTATTTTTAGGTCATACTTATGGTAACTTTGAGTCCGAAATGGGTCCAAAAGGGTCAAGATAGTAAAAAAAGTCTACCCGGGGGTTTAGTTTGGGTCCTGGGGCAGTTTTAGGCCAAACCGACAATTCGGGAGGGTATTTTTGTCATTTTACGATCTGATGAATATTGACCTATGAATTTTAGAAAGCTTTATCAACTTCTAAGTTAGACCCTTACGGTTTTCACCACCAAAATTCACAGATGGCCATTAGAGAAGAAGTGGAGGAAGTTCCCAAACGAGAACCACCATTCATAGGCTTTTTGTACCACCGTCACCACCACCGAAGAGATCGAGAAGAGATGATCGTTCCTATATCAACTTCTCCAAAGGATCAGACTTTTATTTGAGGCAAGTGATTTAACTTGTTATGATTCAGCAAATATATTATCCATGGTAGTTTAGAATTGGAGACTAAATTTGAAATATTGATAATTTCATGAATCGGGAGAATTTATTTTTGAATATGGGTAGGTTTTGCATGTAGTTGGACTTATGATATGTGGAGACAACGAAATCATCATTCATGTATAGAGATTCACGAATTAATGTTGAGATATTTGACGTTCTTGAAGAAAAATTGATGAACAAGGTTTTTATAAAAAAATACATGATTTGATCCAAGATAATTATGCCCCGTGATGGTTTGATGATTCTGAGACATTAGAAATTATGTAATTAAGTTGGTGTAACCTTTGGTATAAATATTTGGGAGTTTAGGACATTATAATAGAGGATTTGAGGGCTAAAATTAATGAAACCCGTAGGCAAAAATATTCAAAAATCACAAGCCAATACCTGATGGATCGATCGATCGACTCAATAATGTCGATCGATCGATTATTTCCTTCGATCGATCGACTCCCCTTGTATTTGTGATAAATTTCCTTTTAAGGTTTAACCACACCCCGACTTTTAAGAATTATTGATGTTGACTATTTGAATATATTGGGACTTAGAAAAGGTTAGGAGGGGTGTATTTGAGGCCCGAAAAAATATTAGTTTGGTTTGGGATTAAATGATAAACTTACGAGTGTCCGACGAGTGTGTTACGGTTGGAAATTATGGAAAATTGAATTTAATTAGGATAAACAATAACTTAAGGTTAGAGATAGTAGTAGGGGGACTTTAAATTACTGAAATAAACTTAGAGACAAGTGGAAAACTTATTAACCTTTTTGGATAGGTTTAAGTACTCGGACTTATACGACGAGAGTTATCGCGCTAAACATAGTACGTAGAATAATCGGGATGAAACTATACTACGCATGAGACTTGTAATATAGGATAGGAACATACCTATATTGATATGATGCTTACTTAAGGTGTGTGATTACCTAATATATGGATTATTATGTGTTTGACATACCTACCATACTTGCTATCACGGGAGGTTGTAAGAAGAGGATAATCTTGTCTTGTGTGCCTTCGGGGGGATTTAGATTTTCTACCTTAAGAACATAGGACTGTGAAGACTTATTTGTGAGTTGATAAGTCAACTAACCATGGGAGCGTAGGTATGTGCATGACCCATGGGTATGTGAATTATGTTCGCCTCCAATATGTGTGATTTGTATTGATACGGTTCCTGAGTGATTTGAAACTCGTGATCCTTATGTACGTGATATACCAGGATTCGATAGCAGAGTATGCGTGCACCACAGCTTAGCTTAGGGGTGCCATATGTGTATATATATGTACTGAGAGTGATATAAATATATATTTGTGATTATTCACTTTTTCTTAGTAGATGAGAATGACCAAGATATTTAAATGACTTAAGGATGTGGGAACTTATATAATACATGAGATAATTGATTAAATTATTGAGTATTTGGAATGTATTTAAGTCTTACTTAAGTAATACGGATAGGCATCGTAAAGAAGTTTCGTATAGACAGATTTGGTATAGACTGGTTAAGTAGTGGTATAATTAGATTTGGTTAAAAAGAATGTGTTAGGCGTGCACAATAGTTGAGGGGTGAAAATCTCAAGTGAAAGCACTTGACTAACATGTATATAACACTTACTGTTTAATACAATTAAACACTTACTATTTTTAAAATATTTTCACATCGAGCTCTCACCTGTTTTCTTCCAAATCTATTTTGTTTTGTAAAAATATTTTAGGTTCCTAGCCATAGGGACGCCAAGCATAGGAGTTCCATTCTGTTGACATGCTCTAGCTGTTATGGAATATTTGACGCCTCCACATCTATCTTTGCTTCCTTCGGAGTCATTCATATCAGTTAGGGCATGTTGCTCATTCTTATTCAGAGATAGCAGTTTCAGACTTTCATTTATTTCAGATGTTGGATTTATTTATTCAGACTCTTGTATTGTGATTATTTAGCATTGAGACTGTATATGGAGTGTTACTCTAGACTCTGTTATTTCTTTATATTAATTATTCCTATGAGATTGTTTATGTGAATGTTGAATGGTTAGTTATTCATTTCTTAGTTGTAGTTTAATTTAATTAATAAAATTTGCCATCTCATTTTTTAAATATAAGTGGCTAGTAACTAATTAAATATTTTTAGACAGTGATGCTAAGATTGAACCGAGTTGTTATTCTATATTAATTTAATAAAGGATTATCTACCCGATATTTAATTAAATGGGGTGTCACAGGTGGTTTTAGAGCATCAGGTTCTAAAGTCTTTAGGATCTGTACGACTTGTTATGCTTTTCGCGTAGCGTTCTTTGATATACAGCCCTATATTTTAGAACTGTCATATTCTTAAATTGTGCATTTTACGTCTTCAACCATTTTGTGATATTAACAGTAGACTTATAAAACTTCTCACTCATTTCATATGCCTCCTCGACGTGCACAACGAGTTCCCAGGGGTGCCTAACCCAAGCCTCAACCAGCACCAGTTCAAGATACTATAAACATCGTTGAAGTTGCCGCTATAGTAGCACACGCGATAAAGGCATCTTTAACAGTAGTGCAATAGGCGCCACCTCAGGCACCGGTGGTGGCCCCAGTTCAGGATCATGCATTCTCGTCTTCTTGGGAATGTGTCAGAGATGCCTTTCAGAAGGCACATCCTCTGGAGTTTGCAGGGAGCTCCAATGTCGCAGTGGCGAGACAATGGAAAAGGACATGCAGAGGCACTTAAGGACGTATAAATGCACATATGTATAGAGGCAGATAATAGCTACATTTAAGCTAGTTGGAGCTGCGCTACAGTGGCGGGAGTCTATTACCACTGCTAAGGAGAGATATGTCTTTACTATTCAACATTTCGAGGTGCGATTTGACAACAAATTTTTTCTTTTCGCCGTTCAGGCTCAGATGAGGTGAAAATTACTAAACCACACCCAGGAGGGGAAGACCGTAGCTGAGTACGAAGAATATTTTACCAGGATGGTTAATCTGGTACCAGTAGAGGTACCTACTGAGGACAAGGAAATACAGATGTTCATGGATGGCCTCAACTGGAGGATACGACAACATATTTTGGGTAACCTCTCATTGAAGACCTATATTGATGTGCTTAATGCAACACTACTTCTTTGTCAGGACCATCGCTGCCATTTGAAAAGGAGAAACAGATTAGGGGAGTCCAGCCAGCAGGGCAGGACAGGAGGTTGTGGTGCCAGTGGGGCACAGCTAGCTCAGGGCCAGAAAAGGCAGGGTAATTAGATTTCACAGTAGGGATATTCTAAGAGTTTCATATCGGGAGGTTTTCGACACGACTAAAGAGGGTATAGGCATAACTAGTAGGGTCAGCATGGTCATCAGGGCCAACATGGATAGTAGGGCCATTAGTAGTATCAGCATGGCCAAGTGAAAGGTGGTAACGGACAACAGGGATAGAGAGGGGGAAAATTTGGCGGAAAGTAATTCATATGTGTCAAGACTGGCCATAAACATAAAGATTGTCCTGATAGGGGTAGGTCCCCGCAACCGCCATAGCAGAGTGCTCGATAAGAGCCTCAGAGATCGATATTTCCTGTCCCCCTCCCAGCACCACCACTGATGCCAGCTTGGCCATCTATACCAGCGGTCCCAGTTCAGTAGAGGAAGTTAGAGTATGGTCATGTTTACAACGTTCATCAGGCCACTGTCCTATAGGCTTCACCTACGATTGAGGGTATGTTTTCTATCTAGGGGACTTTGGGGAATATTTTGTTCAACATGGGGGCATCACCTAGTTTTATTGCCACTAGTTTTGCACGTACCATGGGGTTATCAGACATGGAAGAGAGAACAGTTACTAGTGTAAATTCACCGTTGGTCTATGGGTCATTAATGTTTTTTATATGTCGGGGAGTGGGCATAAAGATTGGGAGATTATTATTACCGAGAGATATTCTTATCTTAGATATAACCGAGTATGATGCGATTATCGATATGGATTGGCTCGTTGCGTATAGGGAAATGATCGATTGCTTTAGTAGGAGTATTATATTTACTATACTGGGTAAGGAGATGTTTCTAGTGGCGATGCCTCGTCCTGAAGGAGGATCGTCCACTCACTTGTATTACATAGAGTAGGAGACCTCTAAGTAGGTGGTAATACCACTTGATTCGATTCTTGTTGTTCAGGAGTTCGCTGATGTATTTCAGGATATACCAGGATTGCCACCTAGTATAGATAGACTTTGTTATAGATTTGACATCGGGCACTCGTCTGATAGCTCGCGCGCCTTACCGTATGGCTCCGACAGAGATGAGGGAGTTACAGGATCAGATTGAGCAGCTGTTTGGACAGGGCAGTACAAAAAAAAGTAGTTTTTAAGACGGAGGCTTTTGAGACGGCTTAAATTTTAGTCTCTAAAGCTATCATTTTGAGACGGTTAAAATTAGCGGTCTTAAAAGCTAATAGTATTTAAGACCCCTTATATTATCTGTCTTATAAAATTGTGCTAATGAGACAACATATCAATAGCCGTCTCAAATAATCAACCTTATGAGACGGCCCAAATATTTTTGGTTCCCACCTAAGTGATTTTAACTCCCGCCTTCTCATAGAAAGGAAGCCCTTCTGTATAGAAAACAGAAAAGAAAAGAAAAAGTAAAACAAAATCCCCGGACAAAAACTCACCCACCCCGCTCTCCCTTATCGCCGTAGCTCTCCCCAAAATTCTTAACTACCATTATCGCTTGCCTTTATCTCTCCCCTATCCTCACCGTTGGTAAGTGGTGTTCCTTTTTATGTTGGTTATGGTGAGATTATGGTGGTGTAGGTTGCTAGCTAGTTAGGGTTTCAACAATTAGGGTTAAACTGTTGAAATTTTATGGCTGAAGATATCAAATTAGTTTTGTTGTATATTGATTGCCAATTTACTTGCTTGATTGTTATTGAAATGAAAGTAAAAGTAATGAAAAGGTAATTTGATGTCTTGTTGATGTAATTAGTCGGTTATTGGGATAATTGGAGTTTTTTTTATAGTAGAAATTGCTTATAATAATATAATATAATTTTTTCTGCATTATATCATAATTATGATTTTTCAATGGCAATCATATGTTATTCATTGATGGTTGTTTAACGGGAGAATTACTGATCGGGTTACATATTTTCATTGACGTTTGAATATTTGACCTAATTTCAGGAAATTCAAGTTATAGTATCGTCAAATTGATGCGGATAAAAGGTAATGTAATTCTTGATTATTGCCTAACATCATTAGTTTTTTATTGGATTTATTTGTAGTGGTGATTGGAGGTTGAGGGTGAGCCAATTGAAAACCCGGATTTTCAATTGGTTGTTGTAGTATAGTTTTAAGATTAATATATAATAATATTTATATACTTGTTTAGGTGAATTTTAGTTATAATTATTTATATGTTTGTTTGTGTTAATTAATTCATGTCTTTTGCAAGTAGTTTATGCCATTAATTTGATTTATTATTTGATTATAATTTGATTTTGTGATATATGTGATGGACATTCAAATATGCATCACCGTTGAATAAAGGGGCATATAAAAAACAGTCCCTCAAACATTTTGCAATACAGTTTTAGTCCAAGCGTTTTTATTTTGTTTAAAAAAGTTCCTCGAATCATGCCGCTAGCGCGGACCTTTAAAAATAAGAGAATATTAGTTAAATGGGTGTTTGAGGGACTTTTTGAAACAATATAAAATGCTTGGACTAAATGTGTACTAAAAAATGTTTGTGGGACTTTTGGGTATTTGATCCTTGAAAAAATTGTCAATGTTATCCAACACCATATCAAATGCTAAATCTTAATATTCAAATTACTAAGTGTTGGGACACAAACTCCAACATATGAGGTGGCATTCGAAATAAATAAATATGCATCACAATTTAATGTTCTTTGATTGATTTGTAATGGTGAATTCTAGACCAATCAGATGGTCAAACATGCATAAATGTTGTCTTCATGACCAAGAAGCATAAAATTTTACAATTGACAAGAAAATAAACAATTAAGTATATTTAATGAAATTATTTATTTTGTGAAGGAATTCTAATGTTTACTTCTTTGGAGATTAAAACATATTAGAATTTCTAAAGGTGAAGTTATTACTGAATATTGATAATTATATGGCGACTCATGTCATGTTTTTAATTCAAGACAAATAGTGAATATTAGGGGTAATGTAGAAGAGAGTGCCTCACACTATTTCATTTACAAACATTTCAACATCTTCCTTGGAATCAATGAGTGTGTCCTTGATCATAACCTAAGATGTGATTAAATGTGATACATAAGGGGAACACTACTTGTAAGCAATTTAGTTCCTCAAGAATGTCTCGGTGAAGTCATCAACACACAACAGTGGTAATTCTAAACAACGTGTACCACACATCTAACATAACTAACTAAACAAATAAAAATAAACTTTGATTTATGACACAAAAGATTCAACAACCCTGACAACAAACAACGACTACATGATATTAGAGTCGTCTCCTCTTCCATAGGTAATGTTGGACTCATCTCCTCTGCCACAACCATAGGTAACGTTAGATTCATCTCCTTTATCACAATCACATATAATGTTCTATCAAGGTCTTGCATCCTCGAAGATACAATTTGGTAAGGATATACCATCAAAGAAGTTGTGTTTTGATAAAGATTCATCAAACAAGAAGACAATAAACAAGAAGTTTGAAATTTCAAAAGAGATAGTTTGGGCTCTCGCTCACTTTGAATTTGATGTTTTCCCTATCAAGATTAGTTGTAAAGTAATACACACTGAGATAATCTCGTACACAAAGGAACTTGATTCTCTAGTAGTAGTAATTCGTGTTTTATTATGAGGTGATCTAAATCCTTAATGAATATTGGGTGCATAACATTATGCTCACGCATCACAGTCCTTCATAAAAGTTCAAGTATGAAATAACCATCAAACAAAAATAGTTTTTCAAACTCCACGTTTTTGTTTTTGAATCCTTCTTCATAACGTGCATGAGCATTGGGTGCCAAATTTGACATGGTATTCAGACATACACGTAATATATCATCTACATTATATTGACTCGGTTTAGCGATTTTGTCCTAGAGGCTATGCATGTAAATCATTTTGTTGTCCTTCATACCTAGGAGGGGTTCATCGTCTCAGTACAAAGGCCCAATGTACACCACATCATGGGCATTTGCATTGACATTTATCTGACGAAGCCACTAAGAATCCCTGTAAATGGTGCGTCTAATCTGTTATGTAGAAGACCATTTGTCGGACAATTCCATCATATATTTAATGGAATTGTAAACACGCTAACTTCTCGACGCCATCAGATTCTAGTTTTATGGTCTCATATATCCTTAGCTCCTTGTTGAATTTTTTCTTTTTTTTTATGTATAGGAGGTTTGGTTACATCTTTTTTTCAACATTGGGGAGTGATGCATAGACTCAAAATGATTAAGCAGTTGTGGAATCATTGGATTGCTTCAGTTGTGAATATTATTGATATATTGTGGTGGATAATGATTGGAGTTTTTTATGATAGTAAAAAACTCTCCCTTGTATCATTCATCGTTATAAAATCTTGGAACAAAAGTTTAACTACTATAGCTGGTGCCACTATGCATAACTTTGTTGAAGACCTTTTGGTTCTCAAAAGACAAAATGTCAAGGTATTCCTAGAGCTCCTAATTCTTCCACTCCAGTGCATTGGTCTCTTTCTCACTTTAAATTGACTAAAATTAATACAAATGGTTTACCTAAGGGTTCTCCGGTAATATATACATATGTTGGTGTCTATAGAAATTTTAGAGGATTTAAGATGTGATATGTAATAGGGAGCAGATCAAGGATCAACGACTCATAAACGATATATGTAAGAATAATGATGTTGTGATTCACTTGTTTATTTGGAAATCTTCAAAGATTAGAGCAAAATAAGTTTTTTGTAGCATAAGCAGCAGGACCTGGCACACTGTCCTCATTGAGGTCTTTTGCAGCTTATAGAATTTCTTTTTCAGTTGGAAAGGCAGTGATAATGGCATTTTGTTCTTCTGAGAGCACATGGGGGATATAGTTCAACAATTGGGGATGATTACCAGTAAGTTCTGCAGTAAGTTGATCTTAAAAATGCTGAATAAACGTCTCTTTAATTTCAGTCTGATCATAGTGCCAGTTTGAGCTATCATCTATTATCTTATGAATGCTTAATTGATTCCTCTTAGCTTTAACAGAGGAATGAAGAAATTTAGAACTAGAGTCCCCATTTTTAAACCATTTTAGATTTGACTTTTGTCTCCAATAGGTCTCCTCATCTTTCATAGCATGCTTAAGTCTGGCTTTAGTATGCTACAAATTGGTTCTGTTAATTTCACTGGGGTTATGCTCAAATAAGAATTCTTTACTTCTAAGCTCATCCTCTCGGTCAATAACATTCTGAAACACATTTTTAAAAGTGTCTTTATTCCATTCTCTAAGGTATATCTTCAATCTCTGGAGTTTTAAAGAAAAGTTTCTTATTGGAGGTGCTTCAATAGGCTCATCCCATGAAGATTTAATGATGCCTTGAATATCCTTGTGATTACACCACATTTACTGAAATTTGGAACATTGCTTTTCCATCAACTTCTATACAACATCTTCATAAACACTGCTTAGATCCCTCCCCTCTCCTTATTTCCATCAAAACCACTATGTGATTACACCACATAGTGGTATGATTTGGTTTGAGTTTGATTGGCTAGGTTCAAATGCTTTAAGGTTGGTTTGGTTTTGGTTGTATTTGAGGTTGTCTTTGAGGTTGGTTTTAATTTCTTTGTAGGTTTGTGAATCAGAGGAGTATAGTTTCTCAGCTGCAATGTGTTTCTCAGAGTCAGGAAGAGCAAAGTCTATTGGGAAAATATTTCCATCATCAACATTGATCTCCTCTAATTCATCTTCAACATGAATTGGAGAGAAAATATTTGAATTAGCAATGATGTTTTCCTTTTAGCAGTAGGTTTTATCTTGTTGGTTTTGATCTGCCATTCATTTTGGGGTTGGGGGTTTGGGAAAAGGCTTTATTTGTTTTGGAATATTTGTAGGATTAGTAAATGGACTAGGTTTTGAATGGTTCTTGAAAATGCAATCCTGAGTGGTATGACATTTCTTCATACAAAAGGAACAATAGCAGGGAGGATTTTCATATATGAGTATTCGCCACCTAAATCACATCGAAAGCATTTAATAACAGCAGAATACTGAGTGAAAAGTAGTGAATATTGAAAATAATTCCTACCAGTGCTTCATTAGATATATCCAAAAATATTGAGTACAATCATCAATAAAAGAAACATTATATATAGACCCTCCTTTTGTCTAAATCGGAGCAGGTCCCCAAACATCAGAATGAACACGATCAGAAGGCGCTGCAGAAATAGTAGAACTTTTATTAAAGGAATCCCAAATCATGAAGAAGCCCTGAGTTCAACCTGTTATTCCAACAATAAGCTAAAATAGAAATTTTTTTTAGTTAATACAAAATTTTCTGATTGAGTATTATATTGTGATCATCACTAATCCATCTATCATTAACTAAATCAATACAGTTTTGAATGATTTTATCAAAATAATATTAAAGTTGGAGAAATGGGGGTCACTTTGACACCTGCAAATAAATCACTAGTAACTCTAACCCTCCTCGTTGAAATCAGCTGCATAATGACCAGCATTCCCATCTCGGGATAACATGCGTTGCTTATTCAGCAGCTGAGTCCTCGCCTTATTATGCACTGAGTTTGGTGACTTGTACAACCTCTTTTCAGCTGCAAATATACGTTCTATTCCTGAAAGCAGTTTCTTCTTTGGAGTGAAGCCAAAGACATCGTGAAGCAATTCATTTTCCTGCATGTGCTTAACGAAACCTCCACCAAGAAAACGTTTTAAAAAGTTCAACTATATTAGTTGAGACCACGTAGTAGTGTTTAGTGATTCTCCACTTATCTTTATTGAGGTCTCCGCACTGTAACCATCCTCAAGAAATTCCAAAATATCCGGAAATGTATTCCGCTGACTATTAAGATCTTTCTTATTAGCTGATCCCTTACCACCTGCCTCCATAGAGAGGCTTCTCACTTGACCTAGAATTTTAGCCCTCAATCCCTGTATATGTGTAACATCACGAGATTTGTTTGCTTCATCAGCAGAGCTGTCATTTGAGCTTTTAGATACACTAGGTAAGTTCTTCGAATTTCCCATCTAAAAAATTAACGCAAGTGCTTCCCCAGCTGCAATGCGTACAGATCTGTCATCTTTGTCTAGTAGAGTAGAAAAATAGAAAATCCACTCTTGACAACTTTTATAATTAAGTGTTCGTGAATCAACAGTTGGAAGAAGAAATGACCAAGCAGACACTACTGCTGTTATTAATGCAGGTGAAGGTTTAGTGGCAACTACATTGGAACGTAATTTTGGATGAACCACTTGCCAAATTATTTGCATTGATTTCTCCATTTCCTCTGGTCCTTCTCCACCAACAAAAGTGACAATAGCCAAACGCTCCAATAGCGCTGATATCTTGGATGTTTCGGATCGAGATTTGAGACCCTCTGAAATAGGAGAGACTGATTATTCCAATAGTTCTTGTGCTCTCTCCCTAGGACTAGTAGTAAGGGTCAACAACCCAATCGGATGGGATGCTAAAGCTATCTATTTGGCATAACCTCACTTGATGGAACTCAAACATTGATGTAATAATGTTGCAAACTTTTTTTCCACAAACTCGTGTTGTGAACTGCTATTAAAAGTGTCAATAATTGACCCCAAAGCCTTCTCTGTTGTGGACCCCCTTTTCTCATATAAAGCATCTAAACATTGATCAAGTACACTCTCCCTATCAAGATGTACTTCCTCAACACCCGACACAAATATATGCTCGGACGGAATAGTTGACGACGAGCTCACACTACCGTGTCGTCGCTATCCAACATTGCAGCACTCTTACATTGGGAATTACGTTTTCCCATTGGTGAGAAGTGGAGGGTAGAATCGTCAAAAGGAGGTACAAATTTGAGTACAAGGCTGAAAAGATTTGGAGGGGTAAGATTGAGATTGAAATTGAAACTGAATAGAAGAAATATATGTGCAAAAGGGAGTTGAAATTGAAATGATAGAATATAAATCCATTAATGATTTATGAGAGATGGATAAACAGGTGTTCTAGATTTGAGGGTGAATAAATATAGGGAGAAAAATGAAGGGTTGTTCAGCTTTAAGCCAAAATAGATTATTCTCAACATATGACCTACTTCTAATCATCCTTCTCCAAGTGTTTGAATCTTCAGAAAAGGAAGTAGACACTAAATGATGTTTCCTACAATATTTTTTGAACATGAAAGTACTCCATAATGAGTTTTTTGTTCTGAAGTTCCACCAAAGTTTCATGCCAAAACATATGTCAAAATCCCAAATAAATCTAATACCGAAACCATCTTCACTTTTTGGTAAGCAGATGTCAGATCAATTCTTCCGGTGAAATTTATTTTTGCATTCATTGTAACCATAGAAGAAATTTGAGAGAAGAGAGATAATACAACTCAAGACTTTTTAAGGAGGGTTAAGAGATGCCAAAGTGTATAAAGGAATAGAGTTTAAAACATGTTGATTAGGCATTGCTAAAAGAAATCTCCAAACAACTTGATATGGCATTCTTCCGTGTAGTGGTGATGCATTTGGATCCATATATGAAACTTTTTTATATATTTACAATCTGAAAAATCCATATAGATATGAAAAATCCCCATGTTAATCAATCAACACGTGGAGATCTATCTTTACTAATTTTGAAAACTGCAGCCTTAACTTCTTCTAATTTGGGAACAGAGGAAAGAGCATAGTTCTGCTCATTAGTGATGAAAACTGCAGCCTTAACTTCTTCTAATTTGGGAACAGAGGAAAGAGGATAGTTCTTCTCATTAGTGATGAGATAAGGGATATTATTTAGCATGCTATGATTCATATCACTAGTTGACTGATCAAGAAATATATTAGTGAAATACTGAATGCTTTATCTTTTAATATCCTCCATAGAATCTAACCAAGATCCATAATCATCTTTAATTCTCATAATCTCATTTTTTTTCTTCTCAATTTAACACAGTTATGGAAATACTTAGTATTAACATCACCTTCAGAGGACCATTTAAGATTAACTTTTTGTTACTGAAAGCTCTCCACTGTGTCTAAAGCAAGCAACAATGAGGCAATATCATTCATTCTTATGATTAAGTTTATTTTCTAGAGATGGTGGCAATGAAAAACATATTCATTTTTGATAATCCTATCTTTAGCATCTTGAACCTTCTTTAAGATATTTCCAAATGAATCATAACTCCATTTTTTTCATCACACTTCTTAAATTTTTAGATTATTCATAAAAGAGATCATAGGATTACTCTCGGAGAAATGCACCTAATGAGAAGAGATGAGAGGAAGGAAATGAGAGTGAGGTGACCAAAAGTATTGAAAAATAAATCTACTAGAATGAGAACTAATGAACCAAAAGGCAAAACGCTTTTATTAATAATATTTCATTTTTTCTTGGAAATTTTATTACGTTATTATTACATTTCCCAAATTGAGTAGCGCCAAATTGGAGTCGAAGTGACTAAGAAATGCTGGTGCAAGCTCTAGCTGCTGATGTGATCTAGCTGCTACTGTATTTCATCAATTTTGTGCCCATTTTTGGGTTTCAGTTATTGGTCATCTTTGAAGTTCAATTCTGATTCGTTAATATTTGAAGTTCAATTCTTTGAAGTTCAATTCTGATTCATCTTTGAAGTTCAGTTCATGTGAAAATATCTGCAAGCAAATGATGGGTGGACAGAGCTTTATGATTGTTAAATGAAACTCAGTTGGGTGGACAGAGCATTCGTCTTTCCTAGGGGCTTAGTCTTGCAAACAAAAGTAATCCTTAAGGAGATTCAAACCAGTGGAATGACGGCGGTGGTGGTTCTGTGTTAGTTTTGAGCTTATGGGTAATTTTCATTTTGCTATAGGCGCCGACTCTAGCGATGTCATATTTGGAACTACAAGCACGAAAGGTATCCCTCTATCTCTGTGTCGTGCATGCACACACGCACACACACACGTAAAATCAACCACTATACCAGTTTTTATTTTTAAAATTTTTCAACAGGGAATTGTTCATTATACTCTTTTCATTTTTCAAATTAACATCCTGTTATTTTCTAATTCATTGTTCAACATAGGTGATGTGATAATTTGTGTCGCAGGTTACAACAACACAAGCACGTCTTGGCTATACAAAAGAGGGGAGGAGCATGCCTTGGCTTGCAAAAACAAGCAGGTATGCCCTATTTTCTCTACCTGATTCTCTGCCTATCTTTATCTATTTCAGTTTTGTTTTTGTTTTCTTAATTTTTTGTTCTATTTCACTATATATATTTATATCTAATGTCTCTATATAATAACATTTCTTTTGTAAAGAAAAGTTAACATTTGATATGCCTTTGTATGCTATATGTGATTTTAGGCGTACATGAATGAGAAATGTTTGTGTGCTGCAATCTTTGTTATTGTAATTTTATTATTTTCTAAAAATATTATAACTGATGAATATTTTTTTTAAATTACGAGTTGTAGCTAGTTCATGAATATATTTTTCTCTTTCGTGCATGGGATGATGTGGCAAAAACCAGTTTCATGGCTAGATATCATTAAGCGCCATCTCAAACCTACTGTGTCAACCACCAATTTTAAACAATGTGAGTACCAACACAAGCTTACCTATCTTATATATGACTTCACTTATGTATGCCAATATAATATATGCATAAATATCTTTGGAAAATTGTAGATAATCGATTGTTACACACTAACCTATCTCATATATGACAAGAATGGTGTGGATATAGATAGACGAAGAAGATCGACAGGCTCAACATCGACAAGACGCTGAAGATCGAGACACTCAATATCGACATGAGCTCGAAGAATTATAGATTCGTCACCAAGAAGCACTACTACAGATAAAAACTGAAATGCGAAGTGAAGTGCAGAGTTAGTTTTAGAGTATTATCCCTCATCATGATTCCATTGCTTCAATGGCCCATAACGACTAGGCAATAACACATCTTTATTTTATTTTTATATATGTATGTGGAGTGTTAGGTAGGATATATGTTGTGGCTATTCTGTCCGTAGTTGTGGCTATTTCTATAGTTATTTTTGAGTTGATTTTTATGTTTAAACAAATTGGTTTTCATGAATAAATAAAGGAGACTCTGCCGAATTTTTAAAAAATATTAAGCGTTTAAAAC
Source organism: Sambucus nigra (assembly GCA_949130495.1). Lineage (NCBI taxonomy): Eukaryota > Viridiplantae > Streptophyta > Magnoliopsida > Dipsacales > Adoxaceae > Sambucus > Sambucus nigra. The sequence continues at coordinate 679,537,271 of OX422211.1, forward strand.
TAAATAAAACGAAGGTATACAAATTTGATAAGGTTTTTAAAGATTGTCATTAATAGGAATTATTAAAAAAGATTACTTATTTGTTTACGGTAACTGTCACTGAATAAATTTTATTGCAGATCGAAATCTTTTGTGGACAAGGCAAGACACGTTTTTATGGAGATCGTTTGCTTCAAGATTGCAAGTTTACTTGCATTAGTTTATGTTAGGAATACATTGGTTTTTATGTTCTAATGAGACAAGTGAAATTTTGTATGGATATTTAGTGTTAGTGTGATGGTCACAATGTTGAAATTGTCTATTTTATCTTTGTATGGACTATAATTTAAGTTGAATGGAAGATTATGTGTTATATGTTTTGAAATAGGATGTCAAATATGTTATGTATTATTTTCAAGAGTTTTCGCTTAAAAGTATATTGAGCATATTATGGAATGGATGAAATTTTAATTTTGGCGCAAAATTATTAAAGACGGCTTCTTTGCCGTCTCAAAAGGATTCCATAAATGAGGACTTTTTGAGACGGCTAAGTTATCGTCTCAAAAACTCTTTTGGGACGTTTATTGGCGCCTCTAAAAATAACTTTAAAAGGCAGTTTTTTTGCCGTCTCAAAAGGGTCCTATAAGCAGTGACCTTTGGAGATGGTGTATTTCCCGTCTCAAAAAAACTTTTTGAGACGGCTTCTGCCGTCTCAAAAAGCTTTTAAACGGGGGTCTAATACTACGCCCATTTACCGCCTCAAAAGGCGTCACAAAAGGCTTTTGAGACGGCCAGAGGACTTTTTGAGACGACTGGAGCACCGTAGTAAAAAACAGTTTTTTTGTAGTGGGGGTTCATCCGGAGGAGTACCTCGCTTTAGGGTGCTCCCTTGCTATTTGTGAAGAAAATGGATGGATCGGTACGGTTGTGTGTTGATTACCGAGAGATGAATAAAGTTACGATACAGAATAAGTATTTTTTACCTTGAATCGATGACTTATTCGATCAGTTGCGAGGAGCTGCCTTCTTCTCAAAGATAAACTTGAGATCAGGACACCATCAATTGCGTATCAAGGAGAAGGACGTGTCTAAGTATTCATTCTTAACGAGAAATGGATCCTACGAGTTCAGGGTTATGCCATTTGGGCTAACCAATGCACCAACCGTATTCATGGACTTGATGAACAGGATGTTCAGAGAGTTCCTTGATCAATTTATCATTGTCTTCATAGATGACATTCTGATAAATTCTCAGACTGAGGAGGGGCATGCTGAGCATTTGCGACTGGTGTTGCAGACACTACGCCAGCTCAAGCTATATGCCAAATATTAGAGGATATGTCGTGGATGTATATCCTAGATTTTGGCGGAGGATGGGAGCAGTATCTTCCACTAATGGAGTTTGCCTATAATAACTCCTACCAGTTTATGATTGACATAGCTACATTCGAGGCGTTATACAGTAGACCTTGTCGTTCTCCAACGTATTGGTTAGAGGTGGGGGACAACAAGCTACTTGGGCCAGAGGTGATCCAGGATACTTCGGTGAGGATAGAGATGATTTGGAGTAATATTCAGGTTGCTCAGGATCGACAGAAGAGCTACGGCGATGCCAAGAGGTTCTTCTGAGAGTTCAATGTAGATGACCATGTGTAATTGAGAGTATCTCCTATAAAGGGGGTAATGCGTTTTGGTAAGAAAGGGAAGTTGGCCCCGAGATATGTGGGGCTATTTCCTATCATCGAGCGGATTGGTCTAGTTGCTTATAGACTTGGGTTACCGGAGCACTTGCATAGGATTCATGAAGTGTTCCATATTTCTTATCTGATGAGATATCTTCGGGATGAATTGGCCCGTACTCACATTGCTTTGGAGGAGATTGATCTGTAACCCGATAGTTCCTACGAGGAGGGGCTAGTTGCTATTCTCGATCGTAGCGAGAGGAAATTGAGATCGAAGGTAGTACTACTAGTACATATTTATGTTGAATATTACTGAGTGAGTATATTAATATATAATTATGAACTTATTAAAATTATCACGAGTAGAAAATACGATAATTTTGAAAATTAAGTTGGGACGCGCGTGCGAGTTGTGTCGGGACCAATTTAATGGATTATAAAGTAGTTTATTTTTATGTAATCCTCATGGTCATTTTAAGTGCGCCAATGGGTCCAGAAGGGCCGAGATTGCCAGAAAAGTATACCCGAGGGTTTAGTTTGGATCTCGGGGCAATTTTAGGCCAAACCGACAACTCGGGAGGGTATTTTAATCATTTTACAATTTGATGAATAGTGACCTATGAAATTTAGAAAGCTTTATCAGCTGCTAGGTTAGGGCCTTAGGGTTTTCAGCACCAAAACTCATAGACGACCATTAGAGAAGAAGTGGAGGAAGTTCCCAAAGGAGAACCACCATTCTCAGGCTTTTTGCACCACCGTTACCACCACCGGAGAGATCGAGAAGAGAGGATCGTTCCTATATCACCTTCTCCAAAAGGATAAGAACTTCCATTTGAGGCAAGTGATTTAACTTGTTATGATTCAGCAAATGTATTATCCATGGTAGTTTAGAATTGGAGACTAAACTTGAAATATTGATAATTTCCATGAATTGGGAGAATTAAATCTTGAATATGGGTAGGTTTTGCATGTAGTTGAACTTATGATATGTAGAGACAACAAAATCATTATTCATGTATAGAAATTCACGTATTATTGTTGAGATATTTGATGTTCTTGAAGAAAAAATTATGAACAAGGTTTTTTATGAAAAATACATGATTTGATCCAAGATAATTATGCCCCGTGATGATTTGATGATTCCGAGACATTAGAAATTACGTAATTATGTTGGTGTAACCTTTGGTATAAATATTTGGGAGTTTGGGACATTATAATAGAGGATTTTAGGGTTAAAATTGATGAAACCCGTAAGCAAAAATATGTAAAAATGATAGGCCAATACCTGATGGATCGATCGATCGACTCCCCCTGTATTTGTGATAAAATTTCCTTTTGTGGTTTAACCAAACCCCGAATTTTAAGAATTATTGGTGTGGACTATTTGAATATATTAGGACTTAGAGAAGGTCAGTGGGGCATATTTGAGTCCAAGAAAATATTACTTTGGTTTGGGATTAAATGATAAATTTACCAGTGTTCGAAGAATGTGTTATGATTGAAAATTATAGAGACATGAATTTGATTCGGATAAACAATAACTTAAGGTTAGAGATAATAGTAGGGGGACTTTAAATTACTGAAATAACCTTAGAGACAAGTGGAAAACTTATTAACCTTTTTGGATAGGTTTAAGTACTCGGACTTATACGACGAGAGTTGTCGCGCTACACATAGTACATAGAATAATCGAGATGAAACTATACTACGTATGAGACTTGTAATATAGGATAGGAACATACCTATATTGATATGATGCTTACTTAAGGTGTGTGATTACCTAATATATGGATTATTATGTGTATGTCATACCTACCACACTTGCTATCACGGGAGGTTGTAAAAATAGGACAATCTTGTCTTGTGTGCCTTCAGGGGGATTTAGATTTTCTACCTTAAGAACATAGGACTGTGAAGACTTATTTGTGAGTTGATAAGTCAACTAACCATGGGAGCGTAGGTATGTGCATGACCCATGGGTATGTGAATTATGTTCGCCTCCAATATGTGTGATTTGTATTGATACGGTTCCTGAGTGATTTGAAACTCGTGATCCTTATGTACGTGATATACCAGGATTCGATAGCAGAGTATGCGTGCACCACAGCTTAGCTTAGGGGTGCCATATGTGTATATATATGTACTGAGAGTGATATAAATATATATTTGTGATTATTCACTTTTTCTTAGTAGATGAGAATGACCAAGATATTTAAATGACTTAAGGATGTGGGAACTTATATAATACATGAGATAATTGATTAAATTATTGAGTATTTGGAATGTATTTATGTCTTAATTGGGTAATATGGGTAGGCATCATAAAGATTTTCCGTATAGACTGATTTGGTACAGACTGGTTAGGTAGTGGTATGATTAGAATTACTTAAACGAATGCGTTAAACGTGCACAATAGACGAGGAATGAGAATCTCAAGTGAGAGCATGTGACTAACATGTATATAATAATTACTATTTAATGCAATTAATCACTTTCTGTTTTTAAAATATTTTTACATCGAGCTCCGAACCATTTTCTTCCAAATTTATTTTGTTTTGTAAAAACATTCTAGGTGTCCAGCCACAGGGACGCCAAGCATAGGAGTTCCAATTTGTTGACGTGATGTAGCTACTGTTAAAGTTACAAGATCTCGGTATTAGATGCCTCCACATATATCTTTGCTTCCTTTGGAGTCATTCATATCAGTTAGGGCATGTTGCCCATTCTTATTCAGAGATAGCAGTTTCAAACTTTCATTTATTTCAGATGTTGGATTTATTTATTCAGACTCTTGTATTGAGATTATTTGGCATTGAGACTAAGTATGAAGTGTTACTCTAAACTATGTTATTTCTTTATATTAATTATTCTTATGAGATTGTTTATGTGAGTGTTGAATGGTTAGTTATTCATTACTTAGTTGTAATTTAATTTAATTAATAAAATCTGGCATCTCACTTTTTAAATATTAGGTGGCTAGTAACTAATTAAATATTTTTCGACAGTGATGCTAAGACTGAACCGACTTGATATTCTGTATTAATTTAATAAAGGATTAGCTATCCGGTATTTAATTAAATAGTGTGTCACATGTATCTCTTACAACCTAAGCTGTTTGAGCAAGTAGGACCCATAAGATCCATGTGTATCAACTCCAAAACACGGGTGGTAGTAATAATATTTAACTTCTGATCGGGACTTCGAATTTTCTTTCCTTGTTGGCAATGTTGACAAACCGATGAATTATTTTTTTCAAGAGATGGATAGCCACGAACTAGGTCAATCTTCACTAAGCTCTCAAGATCTCTAAAATTCACATGACCCAGTCGTTGATGCCAAAGGTGCATAGAGGAGACCGCAACATTGTTGCACACAAAGGGGTACTTGGGAATGATCCCATAGGAATTATCTTTGGTCCTCACACCCTGTTGTAAAATTTCTCCGGATTGATCATAAACATTGCATTCAAACCGATCAAACTTTACCATAAGGTTTGCATCACACAGTTGTCTTATTTTAATTAAGTTTGCTTTCAACCCTTTAAAGTACAACACATTTTCTAATTTAGGGAATTTAGGTATCTCAACACATCCTCGCCCTAAAATACTAGATCTACTCCCATATTTAAAAGTTACTTTACCTTCCTTACGATCCTCAAGGTGGGTAAAAAAAGATTTATCACCAGTCATGTGCCTAGAGCACCCACTATCAAAATACCATTGGAAAGTATTTTCAACCTTGAGAGCAACGTGGATAACAAGGGCTTTATCGTTTTGCTTAAGTACCCAAGTGGAAGTAACCTTTTGTTTCCCCTTATCATTGTTGGTCTAGTCAGAGCGTTAGAAGCATTCTCAAAAGGTATAGACATCTGTTGAAATTATTCCATTAAGCTTTGCAAAGTAGCGACTAGAAACCCAACTTGCTCTCTAAGATTATCAAGGTCACTAGAGCGGTGCGCGGGAGTATATGTACGCTTAGTTGTACCTAACTTATAGCTAAATTCTCTAACGTGACCTATCATTTTACAAAAAGTGAAAACATAGACTTATTGGTCTACCTTAGTTCACTTTCTTAGGTTGAACATTCTTTTGTGGTCTAGGTCGAGGCCCATAAGGATTTACCACATATTTAAGAACTGGTTCAGGTGCGGTATGTGAAGTGGATGCACCATCATAACCTATTGCTCACCTCTTACCAAAACCTAAAGCGGGACCGAGGATAATCTTTCTAACCTTTTTTGATGTATCCTCTATAGTAATCTTGACCTTTCGGGAGGTCATTCCTGAGCTGGGCTACATGGGCTTTAAGTTTTTCACGAGTCTTCACGGATGCTGAAGATCTTTCATAAGAGTATCCATTTTATTGGTCTAGTCACAAATTTCCCTCTAAAGTAAAAAGACCCTATCTCCCAAAGAAACTCTCACCGAGGGCTCTCTTTCTCTATCTCCTCTCTCAACTCCTTATCAAAGTCTAAAACTCTAATCGCTAAACTTTTGTCCTGTTTCGTCATTTTAAAGGACTCATCGTAAAGATTGACGTAATCATGTTGAAGTCACTTTCGCTCTCACTTAAAATATCCTCTCCCTCACTAACTAGACTCACTGTCGAGGCTATCATGTTTAATATCTTCCTCATTTGGTGTAAGGTGCACTAGCTATACTAATATGACTAGCCATAAATGCAATGAAGTTACGTCCATGCGGTGATTCATTCCCAGAATCCATCGACTCGACATCGACCTCGCTAAGCGTGATATTTAATGAAGCTTTGCTTTTGCCTTGTGTCTTTAATCTCGTCGGACACCCATGAGCTTTGTGACCCTTACTCTCACACTTGCAACGTATCTCTTCATCTTTCTTTGGCTAATCTTTTGTTTCTTTTTCAAAATTTTTTTTGCCCTATTTATGTTTTTTATCTTTCTCAAAACTTTTCTTTTCTTTGGAAGTATTTTCTTTTCTAAGTTTGAGAAACTTTTTAAATTTTTTTGCGAAAAGGGCTAAATCATCCAAGTAAAAATCATACTTGGAGTCAGACGATATTGTACTTTCAACGCAATTCCCTTTTCCATAGGTTTAACAGTTTTGGAAAATATATCTATCTCATACGTTGGAAGTCCTCCTACAAGTTCTTTTAACCTAAGAGTATCTAATGTCCTGAACGAATTAAGCAAGGTAACCTTAGGAATAAAATGGGTCAGAAGTGATCTCAAAATCTTCTTAATTACATGCAACTCAGGAATTTTCTCACCTAAATTAAAATTAGAGTTTACGACGTCAGATAATTGTCAACTCTAGCATGGTAATTGTTTCGAATTGTGTGGTGTGTTTTGGCAACTTAAAAGCTTTCACATCATTGGTACCCTCATAAGTGAGATGTAGGGTATCCCAAGATTTTTTTGACGTCGTACACGTCATGATGCTGCGGAGCTCGTCAGGGGTGACGACTCCAGAGATGGCACTCAAATCATGAGAGTTAAAATTTCTACATTTAAAATCATTTTCTATCGATGCAGATATAGGTTTTGGACTTTCGACATTGTCGTTGGTCACTGTGGGTGGTGTCCACCTCTTTTACATATAAGCTAAACATGTTCATCTATTGATTTTAATCCAGACCTCATCCTTGCTTTCTAGTAAGCATAGTTTGACTCATCAAAAACCGGCATCCTATTATATAAATTATCCATAAAATCCAAAATTTTAATGGATCACATCAACGCTTAGTGTAACCAACTTTTATACCAATTTAAGAATGTGAGGATTCTATGAAATGATCGTACTTTAGTCAACCTCAAATAAATTCAATTTTACTAAATTTTATCTTTGATTTAATTAGGTGTGCATACAAAGATGTTGTCAAATTTTAAATTCAATAAACCAAACATGAAAATACTCGAAGAAGTAAGGAAAAACCCCGAAAAAAGGCAAAACCTTTATTTAGCACTATACAAGATTTGATTGACACAGTCGACTTACAAACTACTTAGAACAACTTCGTATGATGTGTGGTTTTTCGAATCTTCTGTAATAATGACACAGTCTAGAATCGTCCATTGGAAGAAATCTTCCCTTAGTATCCACCGATAATCCTTCTTCTTCTTCTTCTTCTTCTTCTTCAGTATTTGACCCTTTGCTTTATAAATCAGTAAAAAGATTAATCTCTATAAGAGTTTTTGAACTAAAGGTTCTTCTTGATTTGATAAAGTGATCTTTCAGTTTTCAAGAGGTTTGGAATAATATTAAAAGAGCTTACTCACAAATAAAACTCAAAAAGGGTGTGAAAATCTTTCAAAAAAAGTTCTTCGAGACTTTAATCCTGCATATCTATTTATAAGAAAAGTAATTACAAAAGGATAAATACTAGATATTTGGATCAAATTTAATTTAAAAAAAATCTTGAGCGTTCGTTCGAATGATAGGTATCTCATTCGAATGACACGCCCATTTTCATTCAATCAGGTATTTAACGGCATATCGAACAATATTCCAGAGCTTGATGAAAAAGCACCTCGTTTGATCATTATAAGACTCATTCTAACGACCTACCCATTCTTGTTCTAACGACTTCTAGCGAGATTTCAGAGCTTACCTAAAGGTGTCGATTCAGATGTCGTTCGAACTAATAGAACTCGTTCTGACAATATGAATAGTTCGTTTGAACGACAAGCCATTCTCGTTCTAACCAGTTGTAAAGTTTTTCAAAATTTTTCTGAAAAACATTTTATTTTATTTTTTTGAAAAACAAACTCTTAAAATTTTGAAACTCCGAAAAAATAAAGCTTTACCAAGTGAATCCATAACTTCTTCTAAATGTTATTGAGAGGTGCGATTCTTCAATCTTCCAAAAGTCTTAAACTTTATCATCGAATCCATAAAAGTCATGAAGTTGCAGTGTAGATGTAATGGAATAAGCCAAAATAAAAAACAAACTGAGCAATTACAAAACTTTCTCTTATAAGTGTCGGGGCCTTAATTTTGGTTTGGGTGGGGCACTTGTAGGCTATTTTTTTCTTCCCAAACAAATTGTATAAAAAATAAACGTCATATTAGTAAACAAGATATTGTAATTTTATGACAAACCTAGAAATCATACTTCATTACCAAAAAAAATATAAAATACATATTTTTCATACAAAAGTGGAAGGTTGTCAAATACACTCCAATGAACTAAAAACATTCTACAATCTTCCTCTCCGGGTCTTCTTTTGCTGGAAGCGATTCACAATTGCGTCATTGGTAATGCTATCAAAGACATCTTTTTTTTAATGTATATTACACAACTATAACTTAGCCAACCATCCCCCATGCGGTTTCGAAGATCAGTCTTTACAATATTCATAGATGAAAATACCCTCTTGACTGTAGCAGTAGAAATGAGAAGGACCAGTGACAACTTAATAAGCTTATAAACTAAACCATACACAATGTGTTTTCCTTTCTCCACCATCTTATTATCTAACCCATAATTTCCTCCACTTTAAGAAAGTCCTCATTTGATTATATATCAAATTCAAACAATTCTAAGTCATCTCGAAGAACTATATGTTGTTGTTTATCCACACAAAGGTAGAACATATCAACTTGATAATGATGTAAATTTGTTATCTCCGGTACTCGTCTTGATCTTTCCAAAAGACTAAAAGTATTTTCCATAATAGGAATGTAAATACCATGTTTCACACAAAAAGAAGATACTTCAATAAACAAATTATCCCATCGACAATCTCTCATCTTTTGCATATGGGGCCTGGAAAATTTAACTAAAGTGATAGCATTCACAATGTCTTGATCTTTTTCATCGCATTGCTTTCAAAAGTTTTTTAGTGATTGCAATTACATTTCTCATTAAATGCAAGGTATATATGTAATCAAAAAATTGCATCGATTTGATAAAATTTAATGTTTTACCTTTTTTATCCGAATGTTCCACCAAATTTGCAAGGACATCAAGCACGGATCCAAACATAACAATTAAATTTATTAATGTGCCTTAATGTGAGCCTCACCGTGCATCACACCACCGCTTGAGGCTAGATTCTTGATTTATCCCCGACCGCTTGATATCTCACCACTTTCTAGTTGCTTAAAAATTCGCTCCACATCTTTCGCTCGAAGAATGTCTTGGCTCTTGCATGATACCCAACAATATCGACCAAATTATTAACTAAGAAGAAGAATTCAAATGTATATTTCAAATCTTTTGCAACATGAAAAGGTGGCAATTAAAGTTGGTGTGCAAAACAGTGCACGTAGAATGCCTACTTATTATCCCTAAAAATAAGTGATTTAAGCCCATTATACTCGCATTGCATGTTACTTTCCCTATTATAACATTTACCACATAAGTTTTTCACACTCAAATTATGTGTGTTGAAAAATTTATCAATTGAATCTTTTAATGAAATTTTCGTGGTGTCAGGAATGCGACATTCCTTCGATTGGTTATTAAATAGTGTCTCAATGTGCTGATTTTGCTTCCATAAATTTTGACCCTTCATATATGCGAAATTATGTGTAGTAGAAATAACAAGTTCTGAAGTCTTCGTTTATTTTTTCAATTGTTATATCCACCCCTTATAAAAACATCACTTTCATTTATGTCTACGATTTCTGGATGAAATAAATAGCAATACAAGTAAAATGAAGCATCTGCCTTTACACTATACTCCAATTAACTCCCGAATTCGGTAAGCCACATTGAATTAAAATGACGAGCCTTGTTACAAATAAATTTATGAGGAAACACATGCATTGAGGGTTGACAAGGACCCATTTGCAAATATGCTCGCCGAACTACGTCTTGATCAGTAGGATCATACTCTGAAATATAAGGTCTCATACTAGGATTGGAAGGAAGATTTGATAATTCAACTTCAATTCGACTTCGACACATGTTTTTTGACATAGGTTCCGTTTAAACATCAATGTTTTAGGTTGGTGGCACCACATCATTGGAAACATTATCACAAGTTCTTTTATAATATTTTTTCGTAGCTGAAATAAGAGATAATTTCTTAATTTTTATTATTTCATATTTATCATGATGTCTAAATTTTAAAAATTAATTATACTAAAATTTAGGATAAATACCTCAACCACACAAGAAAATCTCAATCCAAGAATTAGATGAAATTAAAAATTCACCACTTGAAGCCCTAAAATAAATAGCACAAAAATCAACTCAAACTTTATATATAATATCAAAGCCCTAAAATAAATAGCAACAACATTAATTCAAACGGTAGCCTAAATAACAATAAAATTAATTCAAACCCTAATCCAAATAATAACGATATTTAATCAAGTAAGTAAGTACTTGAAATTAATCTAACATGTTACATTAAGTGAAAAATAACAAAAAAATATAACATAAACAATCCCTAAAGCTAAAATACTAAATGTATAAAAATATTACCTTGCAAACAAATGAAATAAGGGAGACTCCTTCACTCTCAAAATAACAGGCGAGATATGTTGGGATTGGGGTTGGGAATGAAAAATGTGTGGAACTTTCTTTGGCAGATAGATGGTGGGAAAACAGGAGGAAGAAAATGTGTTGAAAATCGAAAATGAGAATAAGGCAAGTGGCCAAAGGGGGTGTGGTGGGGGAGGGGGGATTGGGGATTGGGGACAAGTGTGCCAAGTAGGAAATTTTATTATTTTCGAATTTTTTCATTTCTTAAGATAAAAATTAAATTATTTTGTCCTCAATATATATATATATATATATATATATATATATATATATATTGTTTTAAGTATTGGGGTTGACACTTGTCCCCAAGAATAAGGTAGCTCTGCCAACATGTGTATGTTTAGGCTAAATACACGTTAATCTTTTATTACTATAAAATGCAAAACAAGACATTAAAAACTCTCAACAAATAGAGTCCCCACGTCAGCAGTGATATCCATGTCAGCAACAACTGTATTCAAAATGACTCGCTCTATATCCCAACTCAACAGAGGTACGGGTCCTCAAAATTCAAGACTCTTCATTTCCAACATCTTTCTCTCTCCCTATTTTCAATGCATTCATAATGAAAAATAAAATTGAGAAGATTCCTATGCCAAGTTCTCACCACCGCCGTTTGAACACCCGCCTTCGTGCCACTCCAGTGGAGACGATTTCTGTCCCACAGTCTGATGCAGATGTTGCGCCAAACCGGCTTGAGCCCAGGGTGGAGGAGAGAGAAGGGTATTGGGTATTGAACTACTAAAACTCCACGATTTGACAGTATTTGTTGGAAAGATACCCCTTTTCTGAGTAGAGGAGAGAGAAGAATGTAAGCCCATCGACATAGTTTGATGCTTTGATAGTCATCGTGAAGACGCACAGATCTATTTCATCTATCTCCAGATCTAAACTTCCGTAAGGTAATTTTCATTTGTTATTGTTTTTTCGTTCTTCCAACTTTTTCATATTTATACAATTGTTTTTGTTATAGGTTTCATTTGCTATAGTTTTGTGATTTCCCGTGGGATTTGGAAATTTTGTTCATCCATTGAGTTTTCTATTTTCCAATTTTTTGTTTAAACTATGTAAAGAGGTTTTAAAAGTTGTATAGGTTGATTTCGACAGATAGTATTGAGGTGGGTCTTGGTGATCTTGTAGGTTTAGGGATGAAAGTAAATTTAGCGAATTTGATGCTAAGGACCAACTGGTGTTGTTGAAATCCAAATGGGCTTTTGTGGAATCGGAGAACTTATTGTTTAGGAGGGCTCTGTTGTGATGAGAGAGTATGGTGAATTTTTATCAAATGTGAGCCGTTTTATCTGATGACCATAGACTTTGCTAATTTCATAGTAAGGGGTAATTGGATGTTTTTGAAAATGATGAAATCTAACTGGATTTTGGTTGGATTGGAGAAATTATATCTTAGAGTGAGAAATCTGAATGTTTGGGGATTTTATTTGTATTTTATTGTTAAGCAATCTGAATTTAATAATCCAAGAACAAGGTTATACTAACATGGCCATCACTTTGAATAGCACTACAAATTTTACAATATGGACTCTTAGCAGTGCCCTCAGTTGCCATATTTTCTCCAAACTTCATATGTTATAAAATCAGTCTTAAGGTGTTACTTTTGAATTAGATATGAATGCTTTAAAGTGGTTTTTTAAGTTAAATAATTTATTTATTTGGGGTTGTTTAAGTTATTTTGTGTTTAATTTACTGAGTAGAATACTTCTCCTCTACCATACCTTTGTGAGGTTGGAGCACAAGCAGTGGTATTAAGAATAACAGAAGATCAAGTTACTTTTTATGGTTGTGGATTTTATGGAGCATAAACATACTCAGTGATGATAGAGGGAGGCATTAAATCAAAGTGGGTTTCATTAAAGGATATATTCATTTCATTTTTGAAAATGGCTATGAGGTATATTAGTTAATGATTTTCCTAGAGAGTAGTAGGCCATATTAAATGGGCTTATAGCCAAGTTGAGCTTAAGTAGCTTAATTTGACGATCTATATATAAATGTGAATACGTGTTTATATTGATAAACTGTTTGTTATTGTAGGATTGCATGATAAACTCAACAACAAAAGAAGTGTCAGGTGGGATAATTGGAGCCATCACAACTCACGGGTTGAGTTCATTGAATGAGAAAACAGGTTACTCCTTTGTAAATTGTAACATTAGTAAGAGTAGGAAAGTGTGGCTTGGGATGTTTATATAGCAACTGTGTTTTATAAATCAAACATGTCTGGCATTATTTTTCCCAATAGTTAGAATGATTGGAGACGCCCTGCTAGAGACGAGTATGTGGTCCATCCTACATGCTTGAGGAATACTGTTAAAATTTATCCATTAATTATTTTTCCATCAACAAATATATCCTCATCATCACACTCATTGAACGACTGTATTTTAAATAAAGTGAGAAGACCCCTAAGCATGTTACATACAAACATATATGACTGTGTAAAACAGATTGAATAATGTTCAAGAATGCTGCAGACAATGTATATGTAAATGAACCTATATGTGCCTGAATAAAAAATAATGAGGATCCTAATAAGGCTAAGATTAAGAACTGCATCAACTACACTAGGGAATTTGAGCATTGGACCCTAAGATTTAGGGCATGATGGTTTATGAAATAAATACCTAATAAGAAAATAATTGTATGGTGCAATGACAAACACTTCCAAATTGTTGACCTAATCTCAACTTATGTTTTGAAAACTTAATGTGCAATGTAAAATGTATGTTAATCGTTATACGAATTTCCATTATTCTTTGTGGCATTTATCAAACACTAAATGCGCATGGAATAAGTAAGGAAAAAAAAATCAAACCTTCACTATATTTATTTTACCATTGCACTCAAGAAAAACCCAAAATTGTAGTAACCTCCTCACAACCGTTTTGCCCCTTCTTGCAGAGAAATTTAGTGGATCCATTCCATTCACAAATCCAAACAATACCCAATTGAAAAGGGGAAAAAATCGTTAAAAGGACACAGATGAACGCAGAGATAAAACGATATGAGGAGGCAGATAGTGAGGGAAAACAAGAGGGTGGCTTGCTATTTGGAGCTCCCGTTTTGTATTAATGGGGTTCAAGAGGTATAAATCTCCAAATTAGAGTTTATGTTCTATTGAGGGGGGTTGAGGATTGGCTCCCTTATTGTATTAATTGGGTGTGCCACGTGTCAAAGTTAAAATCGAAGACACAATTTTTAAATATACTAGGTTTAAGCCCGCGCGATGCTCGAGCGGGGAGCAATGTGAGATCATTTTGCAATTTTTTTTGTTTGTGGGGGGGTGGGGGTGGGGGTGGGAGGGAGGGGGAGGGGTATGTTAAGAGTGATATCTACTCAATATGAGCATAAATCAATATCATTTTGCTTGGATAGGTAGGCATCTTTCAATTGAAACTCGAACATTAACAAAATGAGAAGATTGTCATGATACACCCACCGTCGACTTCCTATTAATGTACACCCACTCCGGAGACTCTAATAGTTATGCGGGTGTCATGGCTGAGTCCTTTGGAAAGATTGGGTCTCTTTCATTACAATTTTGCGTCTTGATATCCAACCTTGGTGCGCTCATCATCTACCTCATTATAAATGGTATGTTGCATACTTGCTTAACTAAGTTCTTCTTCTAAACATTTTCTTTTTTTTTTTCTGGTGTGTGGATATTCTATGTCTCATTCGTAAGATAAAACTGTAGAGTTTATTGTTTGATGATTGATTCAACTGTTTTATGAATCAAAGTAATTTTTTTATACTTTTACATAAGCATATATGATATAAGGTTCTTTTTCATACTCCATAACTCAATAGTGATATTTTCCCATGCCAGCGCTGATGATGATATGACATCCCTGTCAGCATTTTTCGACAATTCTTTCGGCGGGGTAGCCTGAAAATGCAAACCGTCACGTCATCACTGGCGTTGATGTGGGAAAACTATTGCAGCTTTCCACTGCAGAGCTAATGTCACTATGGAAACTAAAAATTACTTTTGAAAATATGTTGGGACTAGAAACTATTTTTGTTTTTTTGGCCTTTTTTGCAGAATGACCCATTTTATTTTCTGTTGGTAGGGGATGTTCTCTCTGGAAGTCAATCTGGAGGGACATTGCACATAGGCATTCTACAAGGGTGGTTTAGCATCCATTGGTGGAACTCACGAGCATATGCACTACTTTTTATTATGCTTTTCGTTATGCTTCCTCTGCTCTTGCAGCGGCATGTAGGCCAGTCAATAAACCCTTCAGAGAATGCTAAGTGAGAAAATGCTATGAGTATTAAGTTTGTCCTGAGGGTGTATCCCAAGTGCATTCGAATTTTGTTCCCACACTCAGAGTACATCACTTCAATGCATTTGGGACACAAACTTGGACATAACATGCTAGATACGTCATTAATTTCTTCTGTAGTTTTTGAAATAACACTTATCTCTCCAGATATTTGTTCCCAATATATAATTTCAGCATATATTGGGAAAAATGAACCATCAACTTTACCCTCAATAGAGTAGGAACTGAAGTTTACAAATTGTGAATTTGATTGATGAGTTTTAATTATATTTTTCAGTTGAGACTTTTAATCAAGTCGTTGGTAGTTTAATTTACAGAAGTATTGGGAAGCTTGGTGGTGTTCATATCTGGAAACATTTGTGTTATATATTCGTTCATTTAACTGCTCTAAGAATTATACCAATTCTTGGTATTTTCAGTAATGCTTTCAATAGTTCACTCACTTTGCCAGTGCTTATTGCATAAAAAATCTTTAGGTCACGCTTCAGCAGTATCCATTCTTCTAGCAGTGGTGTTTGTTGCCATTAGTTCAGCTATGGCAATCTACGCTATGTGGGAAGGAAAAACCCAAAAATTGAGACTGATACCAGACTTTGCAAATGGAGTCTCTGTATTTGAACTTTTTACCACCATTCCAGTATTGACCACCGGTATTGCATGCCATGTCACGAGTAAGAGTTTATTAGTATTTAGATGCCATTTTAAACTTCAAATTATTAAGTATAACATTATATGCAGTTTAAGTTGTTGGGGTTCTATATTCAAGAAAGACTATGAATAAATGATAATTTTTTGCCTACCTTATCATTTGTAACACCTTTTAGGGTCAATTGCAAGAGATTTCCTGAAATATTGCATTACTTGGAATTGGGAATGCAAACACGAAGTCAGCCCTGACCTCTTATTGGTCAGAATTGGTGCACGACAGCATTTCCCTGAGATCGCGTGGGGCAGCATACCTGAACCAAAATTTATCATTTAGTCGATACACTAGATCCAGAAGTAACCTAAAAACTCATATATTATTTTGAAAGTTGCCTTGGATATTGCGCAATTTGAGAACCATTACATGTTGTTTAATACCTATAAAAAATTATACATAAAACACCCATTATAAGAACACTGTTTTAATCATTGACATTAAAATAATTTAAAAAAAGTAGATGTAAGATAACCACTGTTTTTATGCAGAAATTGGAATGTATTATAAAGCAATCTGTGTTACAATAGAGGATGGTAGTACTTTGGCTTGCTCCACACAAAAGACAAATTTATCACTGCCCCTGATCCCGTTGACAATAATAAGTAATGCTAAAATTGGGACATCTTTGGCTAGGAAGCTAAGCGAACCCCCTCAATTTCTGGCAGTTTATTTGTAAGAATATTGATGCACATATAATAAAAAAAAATTGTTTGTAATTAAGGATTTATGGTAACTTTTCACAGTTATTTGATTTTGTTAATTTTTTTTGTAGATGTTGAGATTGGTAAACACTTCTATAAGATTTGTTAATATTTCTACACGTGTTTCAACTATCGCTAATACTCTACATTCTAAATCTATTACACTTTTATTTATTCTATTCTCAATTTTTCAATTTGCTTCGTTTTTTTAGCATTCAATACCGCATGCACCGCTCATCGCGCGGGTTTCCACCTAGTCTTTACAATAATCTAAAGCGCACAATAGACACTTAATTCTCATTTTCTTTTAGAGTGTCCACGTGGACATACAAGTTCAGCCCAATTTTTCAATTTTACTTTTCCATTCCAACTCCTTTTCTTCTCCCCACAATTCCTTCATCTTCTGGCCCTTCTATTATTCGAACCGTTCCAATTACGGAACCATATTTATGGAAACACAATTAATTTTTGGTGTTATCTTTTATTTTATTTTAGAAGAAGAATATTTATAGCAGGGGAAACGAAGAATGAATAGCAGAATAACTATGGCTCAGCAGGAAGAGATAATTAGGAAGGTAGTTTATGGGTCCGACATTGATCATTAGGTAAATAAAGAATTGCAACTATTTGTAATGTTTTCAAATCAGCAGGAGATTGGCGGTGGGGATGTTAAGATCTCCCAGGAGTGAGATTATTCAAAGTGGCAAATTTTGTTTTCACATGTTTTTATTTCTATTTCATTATCTGTTTTCGTTTAAGCAAACCGGAGATTTTGGGCAAATTTGCTAATGGTATCATGATATGGACCGTCGAATGAATGATGTCTCCTATTGTAGTTAACAGATTTTATATAAGTTATTCTTCTGTGGACTATCAAATAATGGAGATGTTGACATGAGGAATAATTTAATTGATTTTATATTGATTATTTCTGTGTATAATACATCTTCTCAAAATGAATATATCCATATATAATTATCATCTTTTTGACCGACTTTTTTTTGGGTTATAATGCAATCTTATTGGTGTTACTTTATTCTTTCTACTTTTGTTTTCTAACTTTTCCATCTTAGATGTTTACAATGGATTTCATGGTTATTCGTTGTAGCTGGAACAAGGTGGCATGGGAATCAAAGAATGGGGGAAGTAAATTTTATTAATCTTTATTAGATTTTTTAGATCTCACTCAATTATTCATAATTTTTTTAATCATGTAACACTTATGCTGTAGAAACTATGCATATAAATTTGCAATTTCCTCCTTTCTATGTCTATATTCATCATCTATGTTCATTATCCTATTTATTTGATTATACATGCCCAACAACAATAGGTAAATAGAGAAATAAACAGTTTGCAATACCTAGATGACACAATGTAACAACTTTACTTGCGAAATAATTATCATAATCACCTAAATGCATCACGCGAATTTATACCTAGTATATATATTGTTGTTTACCGGATTACGAAAAAAATAATATATCACTAAATAAATAAACAGTAATTAAAATTAATTAATTAATCACTCTAGAAAAGCAGTAACAGTAAAGGGAGACAAGAAGAACATACAATTTTTGATTGAAACAATCACTTGTAGAATTTTGACCGAGTCGAAAGTTGAACTATCTCTCCTTACGCTACGGTGCTGACGACAAATTCAACGGGGGTCTGCCTCCCAAGATGAAACGGTCAACGACTGTTACAAGAAGAACTTCAATGCAATAGTCCCACGAACCAACAATGGTGAATTTCTCTCAAGCAGTAAGAATGGAACAAGGACAGTAGTAGGGAATTCATGTAGATTTTCTAATTTTTTAAATGGACTGCATATGGTCATTTTTATAAGTGGTGAAGAACTGCAACTCATGACTTTTCCCAGAAAAGATGTGACTGTTTGTACAGTCGTATCTCTCTAATAAAGCAACTTAACGTTTTAATTAATTAGTTAAAAAACGACAGCGTTTTTTAAATAATTAAAAAAAGACAGCGTTTTTTAAATAATTAAAAAAACGACAACGTTTTTAAATAAATAATTAATGTGGAAAATAATTAATCCGTAATTAATTATTTCGTTTTGAGAAACCAGATTTTTTGGTTCAGAAAATAAATTTTAAAGCCCAAAGGTCAATTAAAATTTGTCCAAAAAATTTAATAGTTGCTCAAGAACGAGCCACGACCCGGGCTGGCCGGACGACAGTGGCGTGCGCGCATGTGGGCTTTTGCCCCAAGCCAACACATGCATAGCGTAGGCCATCTCCCATCAAAGAGTTGGGATAGCCCAATGCATCTAAGCATTAGTACCATAACTTGAGTATATTAACTCCAAGTATTTCTATCACTTTTTTAATGTGGGACAAATCCACTTAATTATGTTACACCATTTAGCTTAAACTCAAATGGGTCACTTTAAGTCCAAATTTTTCATTCATTACTTCACTATTTTGAACAAGTAAATATACCAAATTAATCTCCTTGCTACAAGGAACACATTGGTACTAAGACACATCACTTTAAACATATGTGTCTTAATTAAAATTGACTCTAAAATTTAACCAAATAAATTGACATTTAATAAAATATACAACAAATTTCTCTCCTGTTATCAGGAGTGGGAAAGTAAAGAATATTCAATTAGGAGATCATAATAAAACATGATATAACATGAAAATAGCATTGAGATCATCTACCCAAGCAATAACATATATAATAATAGGAAATATGTTAGACCGCTAACCGTGACTAGTCTATGAGATAAATAAGAGTTTGGATTGAAATAAAATTCGATATAATAGATATTCAGAAACCATCATGAAACAGTCGCATAAAATATCCCATATACATGTCAAAAACATGGAGGCTATGAGAGAATATTTGGTCTCTATTATCAACATAAAAAAATCAAACTATCTATCTGTAATACATGTGGTCTCTATTATCAACATCATCATCATGTAAATCACCGCCCGTGGATGATTTGGCACTTCCACTCGTCATATGTGGCCAGGGCTTGGAGAGCCTATAGATGCAAGTATTCATCGTCATGAAGTCGTGTTAGAGATTAGTGGTGGTGCATGCCTGCAGCGATAATGCATCCTAAGGCCGACATTTATCTTTTGGTCAACACTTAGAGCCTGTTGCGCTGCATGCTGCCCCAACAATTGAGAAATCCGACTCTAAAACTCTATAAAATGATAGTAATATATAGATTGAGGTTGAGAAGGGATGGGGTAGAGGTGCTAAAAGATGGAAGTCTAAACTGAAGGCTCCTCCTAATTGCCCGCAAAAGGGGGTCCTTTGAATCTATTCTATGTTGGATGTTTGAATTGATGGGGTCC
The DNA here is from genome assembly GCA_949130495.1 of Sambucus nigra. Classification (NCBI taxonomy): domain Eukaryota; kingdom Viridiplantae; phylum Streptophyta; class Magnoliopsida; order Dipsacales; family Adoxaceae; genus Sambucus; species Sambucus nigra. The sequence continues at coordinate 679,557,455 of OX422211.1, forward strand.
AGAGAATTGAACCCTCTCTTAAAGAATGTTAAGAGAGAGACGAAGTCTGCCTCTCATATCAACCTCATCCTCAACACAATGCTCCACAACCACGTGCATACAAGAATACCAAGTGGCAATGTACTCGGTCAGGCCATCTCAATCAATGTGTCACACTAAGGAAAGAAACAAAGTGCACATCCAAGGACACAAAACAACAATAAAAAAAACATTTATCCTAAACAAAAATGAGCCATAGATTTTTTTTTTGAATAATGTTTCTATGGCACACCTCTTGATACCAATATATGCCATCCAATGATCAAGAGACACGTGGCGTAAAAAAAGTCCATACCAACATATGAAATACTCGAGGATTAGAAAAATGCATCTGTACACAATGCCTTGGTCTGGTACTTGGCCTCAGACTATACTATTCAATAAATCACAAGGCCACAACCTAATGCCTCATGAAGCAACAACCTAGTACATCAAAGGCAGCGGATATTATACCTTAGCATAACATCAACATTAAAGGCTACGGACCATTACACATCAACAAATGACTCCCAACTATCCACCGTCTAGAAAGATTCCTTCTAATCATCCTTATCTACAAGTCACGTGGGCCACGAACGTGAGGCCTTAAGCTGATTCCTATAAATGGAGATGCTCACCTCATATTTGGTAAGGGCAATCTGGGTAGCGAAGCTCTGCCTATCTCTCAATAATATCTCTATATATAAGAGTCATGGCTCCGACCACCTGCTCCGGCAACCTCAAGTCAATATATGCGCAACCTCATAGCAGATTACGCTATAAGCCCACGACCTCTATTACACAATACATGTATGTTTACATATTTAGCCTCCTTTTTCTCTTCTTGTATGCCTCTAAACCTCTCAACTTGTACCAAATGTATACAGATAATGAGAATCGGACTCCATAGTGGACGCATGCTTGTTTTAATGATCGAACCACTCTAAATCTCGTGTACCAATTGTATAGCATTGATGACATGATTTACAATTAGTAGATCCATTTATTGACAACAAAAGTTTGGCGCCAGATGTGGAAAATGAGGTTTTCTACCAAGTTTATCATCAATCCGGTCGAATATGCCTTGTTTTGTCCATAGGGATCTCCGTATCTACCTCCTATGGGTGAAATTTTGGTGGCTAGATCCAAATTTTTGAATAAGATCTTTCTAGTTTTTTCTTTTTTTTCAAAGATGTTTTTCCAAGCCTATTTAGGTTGTAAGAGCATGATTTCCATCATTGCTCATAATTTAGGCTAAGTTTAATTTTTGGCATATCCTGCTACTGTTTGATTCGCGCCGTTATGAAGATTCGAAGATCCAACATCTCCAACTTTCATGCATCTGCAACCATAAAGGTATAATGCATCATTCGAAGTCTCGTTTTCGATCGAACATCGAACGAGGGCATATTGTTTTAGGTTGTTTGAACTTCGTTCAAAGGAGAAACTTGGTCATTCAAACGATTTCATTTTGGTTATAACAAATTTTTATTCTCGTTCAAATGAGCTTCAAAAGTCGTTCGAACAATCCGTTGCCTCGAAATTAATGCTCGCCTTATAAATACCTGTTTCATGTTTGTTTTACTAAGGTTTTTGCCTGAACTATTTCTACATACCTTTAGCAAATGTTTTCAACCTTTTGAGTTTAGAAAACTTTTTTTTGTCACAAATCACATCCCCAGAATATATTTGAATGAATCCAATTTAAACCCTATAGTTAGTATCTTGCATACACCTTTGTGGAGAAGGCATCCTCTAGGCTGACTTGTGAAACCCGAGGGGATCACTCCTGAAGACAACGGCTGAGGCTGAAGGAGAATTGAGGTTCGTATGATTTTTGCGAGGATCATTGCTGAAGGAAGGCTGCGGTTTTATAATTTTTGAGAGGGTCATAATAGATTCATTTATAAAATCTGTAAGTTACGATTTGTAAATTTTATATAGTGAATAAAATGTTTTACCCGAAAGGATTTTTTCCTGAAATTGTGTCTTGCTTGGTTTGGATGCATGTTTTAGAGTTTTATGCTTTAAATCACATAGTTGCATGTTTTAAGGCTAAAGGAATTAAAACTAGTGTGGGTTGTCATCTGAACTAAATAAGTTAAAGCCATTGGATAATTGTGCATCCCATTTTCTGAAATTGGTATCAGAGCAGGTTTCACCAAATTATAGTGAGTTCTTGATTTTTTGCAAAACAATTTCGTGATATGAGTTTTTTTTTTAAAAAAAATGATTTTGAAAAATTGCAAATTGTCTGATGGATAGCTTATATAATAGGATGACAATTTTTTATAGATTGAACTATGCCTATTGGAAAGCCCGAATGAGATCAACTTTAAAAGGCATAGATGGGAGGGTTTGGTTATTATGTGAACAAGGGTGAACCCCACCCACAATCAATGTGAATAATATTGAGAGTCCTGAACCTATCGCCCCAAGATTGATGATGAGCTTAAGTGGAGTACCTTTTACTCCCGACCTCAGTGCGATTTCTGAAGCCATCACCCCTGACGACTTTTGATGCATCACGACGTGCACTACATCTAACAAAGCATGGGATATGCTCCAGTTGACACATGAGGGCATCAACGTTGTCAAGGCATCAAAGCATCAAAATTTGACCACCCAATTTGAGACCATCACTATTTTAGAGTCCAAAAGTTTTGATGAATTTATGCTAGGTTGTCGGACATCGTGAACACTAGTTTTAAATTGGGTGAGAAAAATTATGTCACTCCCCGCTCTCTTTATTCCTAAGGTCATTGTGCTTAATCCGTTAGGGATCCTAGTCACTCTTAGGTTAGAAGAACTTATAGGATACCTTCAAATGTACGAGATAAATATGTTCCCTAAAGCCATTAAACCTGAGGATATAGGGGCAACTTTAAAGACTTAAACTAAGAAAAATAAAAAGGAGAGAGTTTGTGATTCTGAATTTGAGGGTAAGAGTGATTTTGATGACCAGGCCTTGTTTGCGAAACTTTTTAAAAAGTTTCTCAAATTTTCCAAAGAAGATTCTTCCAATAAAAAGATTTTTGAGAAAAAAAAATAAGAATGAGGTCAAAGATAATGGTGAGGAAGAGGAAGAGGAAGAGATAAGGTGTTTTGAGTGTGAGGGTAAAGGGAACAAGTCATATGGGTGTCCCATTAAGCGAAAGAGAAAGGGTAAGGATATTGCATATAAAGCCACTCTTCGCGATAGTGAAATCGAGTCGGTTGATTCAGAGAAAGAATCACCACATGAACCATGCGTTGCGTCCGTGGCTAGTCACGTTAGCAGGTCTAGTTTATCCCATGATGATGATGAGGACACATGTAAACGCGAATGCCTCAATGATGTTTCGAGACATTCTATTAAGAGTGAGGATGAGATTTCAAGTGAGGGATAAGAAGATATCAAAAAAGCTTTTAGTGACTTGTAAAACGAGACCTTGAAGATGAAAAAGATTAAAAAGGAGTTATCTCTTAGGGCATTAGATTTGGAGAAAGAGGGAAAAGTTTTGAGGGTGTGAGAGGTGTCGGCGAGTCAAATCGAGAAGGTGAAGATTTATTTATATCAGCAGTTGATCGTCTTGGGTCGAAAAAATAGTGAATTAACCAAGATCGTGTCTAGTCTTACAGAAGCTCTTCAATTTTCATTAGAGACTCGTGAGAAACTTAAAGCCCGTGTATCCCAACTCGAGAGAGATCTTGAATGTGGCTGGGAGGTCAGGGTCACTTCAAAGACACATCTAAGAAGGTAGGAAAGATGCTCCTCGATCCCGCTTTGGGTAATGTTGAGAGGCTAGAAATAGGTTATGACGGTGCATCCACTTCTCATGTAGAACCCGAGCCTGATCTCGAGTTTGTGTTAGATCCATATGTAAGAGAGCATGTCCTATACGTTTTGAGAGAGTCATACTTAAGCCCGTGTATGTTTGCTCCCATTGCAAGCAAAGAGGTCACCTTAGGAAATTTTATTTTAAGTTGGGTCGAGTGTCTTATAGGTATCTTTTACGATATGCTACCACACGCATTCCCGCACGCACTCCTACACATATTACTCTGCATGCTCCCACACATCACATGAGAGATTTTGAGAGTTTTTGAGAGCAAGTTGAGTATTTTGTCAAAACTTCACAAGATTTGATGGATGTTTTCCTTTTGAAAACTCCTCCGGGCCTAATGATTGAGGTTGAGACTTGTTTCAATCATATGATGTTTTTAATGTTCATATTTTGCATGCCTATTGCTAGTGTATACTATCATTGTACTTAATTTTTTTTATTTTGATATATTTTTCAAAAAATTCAAAAATAGATTTGTTTTTCTTGAAAATTTTAGGAAAATATAAAAAGATTTTTGATTTCTTTTTAAGAAAATTGAAAAAGATAAAAATATTTTTTTTTATAAAAGTTTAAAAAATTAAAAAAAAGTGTTGTATTTTTTTCACCATATGCGGATGAACATTAAAGATGTCCAAGTCACCAATTCATTCCATATCCATGCGACTATCTTATAGTGTTTTGAGACGTGACATTATTTCATTTTTGAGCTTTATAATGCGTGGAGTCATTAAGATGTGATGTGATGACAACTTACTACACGTTTAACTCTTTGTCACCTTTAATGCACATGAACACGAACTTAGTTGAGTATTGCACTTACCTTTCACATGTCAATCATAGTGTTTTCATCTCAATCCTGCTTTTAAAATAAACCAAATGTGAAAAATGAAATAATAAAAGTAGTGCATGTAAGAACCATTGTCCGGATTGAAAAAATAGAAAATTATTTATCCGGTATACTTAGTATATTTTATGGAATGAAATCGGCTTATGAAAAACATGTTGGATTTGCGTGAAAATCCACCATTTGCAAAACAAAAAGAGCCTAAAAGATTAAGGGGACATACAAACAGAAGTTTCAAGCCAAATTCTAAGAACGTTGATGCTTCACTACGTATAAGCGTTAATTTCTTCAAGAGAATTAAGAAAAAAAATTCAATATGTGAGTTTTGAGGGAGCTAAGTCGATGATCAATAGGTTTGCATGTCCTTAAAAATCTCGTAAAATCATTATATAGTTTTGGGCGTTATTGGTGTGAAAATCAATTACGATCTTGATTAGTTGATTAGGTTAAGTCAATACCACTATAGTTCACCATTTTTACACCTAAGGTAGACTTTGAGATCCTTTGTTAGTGGTGTCTCATTCCTTCGTGCACATATGTTATGCTTGTCTACGTTGATTAACCTATAGAATGTGTTCGCACCCACCCATTCCATTTTCACGATTCGGTTATTTTTTGTTAATCCAATATATGTTGTATTTGTAAATCTTTATACTTGAAAAGGTTGAAAATTTTCAAAAATAGTTTATGAAGCCTTTGAGATTATCATTGCATGATTATCATTCATATGCTTTTGTGATGATATCTTATTATTTTTGGTGATGTTACCTATTTTTTATGATTAGTTTCTACTCCTTGTCTATTTCGAACAAAATAAAAGGGGGAGAACAAATTGCGGGGGGAGATTTACATGAGTTTGATTTATGGGGGAGATTTCATTCTTATGCATTTAAACTGATATCTCAAACTCAATACATCACAGGGGTATTGATTTGTTTCATGTGTGTAGGTGCTTATGGAAGATCATATTTATATTACACTCGATGAAGACAACGTGGTCAAGAGAAAATCGAGAAGAAGTGGAGATTTGAAAATGTTATTTTGAAGACAGTTTTATCTTGTACCTATCTGTTTTAAGGTTTGGGACGGTATTAGGATATTGTCATTGTCTTAGGGTATTTTTATGTAATTTGGATTTGGATTTTATGTTTGTACTGGAATAGCCAAAAAAGGGGTGATTTGTAAGAGCATGATTTCCATCATTGCTCATAGCTTAGGCTAAGTATAGTTTTTGGCATATCCCGCTATCGATTGATTCAAACCATCACGAAGATACGAATATCCAACATCTCCAAATTTTATGCATCCCCACACTATGAAGGTATAATGCTATTAAGTTTAAATTTATTTCTTAAATTTATTTTGGGATGTCTATTTTTATTAAAACTGGAAATAACATTTTTTTAAAAATCGAGGCAGTTTTTTTTAGTTAAAAATGTTCAAAATGCACGTATTTTGTTCAAACAAGAAGGGAATCTTGTTCTAACAATATCCTCTTTTCATTCGAAGTCTCGTTTGAAGTTTACTTTGATCAAACATCGAATGAGGCGTATTATTTTAAGTCGTTTGAAGGTCTTTTAAACTTCGTTCAAACAAGATAGCTTGGTCATTCGAATGAGATCATTTTGGTTAGAACGAACTGCTGTTATCTTTCAAATGAGCTTCAAAAGTCGTTCGAACGAGACGTCGCCTTGAAATTATGTTCGCCTTATAAATACCTGTTCTGAGTTTATTTTGTAAAGACTTTCGTCAGAACTGTTTCTCCATACCTTTAGCAAAGGGTTTCAACCTTTTGAGTTTAGAAAACCTTTTTGATTCACAAATCACATCCCCAAAATATTTTTGAATGAATCATGTTTAAACCTTATAGTTAGTATCTTGCGTACACCTTTGTGGAGAAGACATCTCCATGGCTAACTTGTGAAACTCGAGGGGATCACTACTGAAGACGAAGGCTGAGGCTGAAGGAGGACTGTGATTCTTGTGATTCTTACAAGGATCATTACTGAAGGAAGGTTGCGGCTTTGTAAGTTGCGGTTAGTAAATTTTATATAGTGAATAAAAGATTTTACCGGAAGGGACTTTTTTCCTGAAATTGTGTTTTGCTTGGTTTGAATGCATGGTTTACTGTTTCATGCTTTGAATCACAGAGTTGCGTGTTCTAAGGCTAAAGGATTTAAAATTGGTGTGAGTTATCATCTGAATTAAATAAGTTAAAGCCATTGGAGTATTGCGCATCCCACTTTCTCAAGGGTTTCTGGGCAGATCTATTTCCCCTAATAGTGTTTCCATGTCCAAATCTAGGTTAACTGTTAAATAGGCCATAACCTTATAAGTACAGGTAACTAGGGATAAAGCTATCATATATATTCTCTGCATTTTATGGCAGTGTGTCCATGTTATGACCTATATATTAGGTAATTGCAACTAAAATTGTGTTTATTTGCATATAAGGACTTGGAATACCTTGGATTAACACGTCAAAGGATTTTTTAGTCTTATTCTAGGGGGTGAAAAGTATCATTAGGGTAAAATTTGGGTTGCAAATCTACAATTATACTCTCTTGAGACTTAAGGGTTCGAGCGACGTTCTCTCTTATTATAGAACGTCAGCGGCCTCAATGTCATAGCTTAGGTCGAGACCTCTATGTTTGGCATGTTCAACATTTGGGAATATTAAATAGTATTTTTTTATAAATCTAGGATGCCTTTAAATTAAAAAAACCACGTAACATATTTTTTTTAATCTTTGGGAGAATTTAATCCGGGCTGGGCCCCATAGTAAAAAACTGATAATTCCGCGGGTAAAATTCGAAAAGGCTTTGACCTTAAGGATTTTTGAAATCACCTGAGGATCCGTTAAGCAGTGTAATCACTTTTAATTTATCGAATTCCTATTCGATCAAAGGGCATGTGTTCATCAAGTTGTCTAGAAGATGTAATTATCTCATAGGAAATCGTTCAGGATCGCATTAATCGCATTGGAGATTCCTTGTAAAGGAAAAACAACCATGACCTCATCTCTTTTTGGCTACATGGTCGCCTCCTGAAGGCACTTGCATCAACCCATTATCACTACAGGCTCTATGTGACGCTCCAACTTTCCCTATAACTCTTGAATTTCTCACCTTGTTTAGTTCATCTAAAAAAAAGACATGTTTTCTAAAGAGCTAACACATTCGAGAGAAAAATGGAAGGCATCTTAGGGTAATAGTAGACCACAGGTGTGGCACATATAATAAGATCCATATATTACCTATACGAAGGAAAAGCCTCATTCTAGGGCCAAATCAATATCCTTGACTAAAAAAACCTAATGTTAGAGTTCGTAGCCTTCACCAATATATATTGAAGGTCGAGGACAGTGAAAGCAAGGCAGAAGTTGCATCCTCCAAAGAAAAAGTATTAGCAAAAAGGGACGAGGTGAAGAAAAAGAGAAAACTTGAGGCTCATCCTAAGAAATCGTATGAAGAGTTTAATCCTCTTAACTATGAGTTGGAGATCGTTTTTCATAGCATCAAGGAAAAAAAGTTCATCAAATGGTCAGACAAGTTGAAGACTCCAGCTAGGTGGAGAGACAAATAGAAGTGGTGTGAATTATACAATGGCCATAGCCATACAACGAACTAATGCCTTTGCCTAAAGAAGGGGGTTAAAAGGCTTATTAGGCAAGGGATGATGAAAAGTTTCACTAAGGCAACGACAATCAACTGAGCACATGGTTAAGAAAATGGGTAAGACATAACCAATAGTAGAGAATTTCAAAGGCCACAACCTTAGTTATACTTGAGGGATATTTTCTTAGTTTTTCACTTTTTAGAGTTATTCCAAGTCTAAGATAGGCCAGAAAATCAAATTTGACACCCTATCAAATTAATATTAATTGAAAATATAGTTTGGATTAATTCCTTTGCAATTTTGTTCAGCAGATTTAAAGAAAACCAATCACCAATCACACCTCAAATAGCTACGAAAATGTGGATCACCAGGTCTCAAGAGAAGATCATGACCATACATGGTGCATGCCTATAATGCCCATAAAAGTCCCCAGAGTCCATACTACCCATTACCCAAGGAGATAAGAAATGAAGCCAGATTCATCTCCAATAGGAAAACCTAAGTCGTAAGAAATAGACTTCGGTTAATTGGATTACACTTAATCTGCAAGGGGGTCTTGTCAAAACACCTAAGCCTTGGGGTCTACAAAAAATACCTCATAAGCCTAGGGGGGGTTATTAAACATACCCCATAATCCTAAAGGGACTACTAGACATACCGTATGAGCCTAGGGGATATAAACATACCCCATAAGACCGAGTAGGCTACTCATAAGCCTGTGGGGCTACTAAGAATATCCCATAAACCTTGGTGGAATACTAAATATACCTCATAATCCCTCGGAGGCTTTTATACCTCAGCAGATTTGAAGATTTCAAGCAAGAACTAGAAGACCATGATGAGGACCACAAGTGTTCGCAAAAAATAATGACGACATGACATGCCTAAAGCCTTGGGGGTTACTAATACCCTACATTGTCATTGAGCTTTATTCAAGACAGTTAGGCATGACATATCATTAAGGTTGCGATGACAATTAGACTCATCCAAAAAACAGCATGTGTGCTTGTGCATGTGTAAATAATCATTTCACACTAACTATACATATATGCGAAAAGTGTCCTAGTGAAGTATAAAACATAAAAAAAAATCCACACACACACACATGTACAAACACACACACACACACACATATATATATATTTTAAGCGTGTGTGTATGTGTGTGTGTACAACACATATTTTAATCCAAATGAGAAAAAAAAGAAAATTTACCTCTAACAAATATGACTTCTAAAATGAGAAGAATCACCTCATGATCCAAAAACTCTAACATTTAGCTCCAATGTCTTGAGAAAGAGATTGGATTTCACTAAAAAGGTTTGGCTTTTTGTTAAGATCGCATATGACATATAGGGTTTAACTGAATTGTAGAAAAAATGATTTGGAAGGGGTTGAGTCTTTTTCAAACAATGTACAAAAATAAACCCCCTATCAGGAAAACAACACACACACACACACACACATATATATATATATACACACACACACACACATAAAAAGTCTCTTGTAAGGACTCCTATGGTGTAGAGCCCGTTACGTACGATTTTTTTAAAATAGTAAAAAAATGATTTTTTTATGAAACTTCTTGGATAAGATTTCCAGGGTGAAAAGATCATCTCCAATTTTTTTTTTGTAAAAAAAAACAATAAAAAAAACGTTGAGAGATGAGGTGATATATAAAAAAATGATATCAATATGCATTTTCAACCGTTGAAATGCTGAGTTGGCGCCAGCCGCATTATTGATTGAATTTTTTGATGAAACTTCATGGATATGATCTTCTCACTATTGAGATAATATCCATGAAGTTTCATAAAAAAATTCAATCAAAAGTGGGTGAGATGATCGTCAACATTCAATGGTCTAAAATGCATATTTATACCCTTTTTTTACATATCACCTCATCTCAACGATTTTTTCTATTGAATTTTTAGATGAAAAAAATTGGAGATGATCTTCTCACTGTGGAGATTATATCCAAGAAGTTTCGTTCAAAAATTCATTTTTTAACTATATAAAAAATGGTATGTACCGGAGTCTTCACCATATGGAGCCCTTACAAGAGAGGGCATATATATATAGGCTTGCCCTGGTAATTAAGCTTTACGTAGTCCGTTAACGAAAGCTTCGTACTAAACCTCGTTGTTGGAAGTTTTAAGGCCAAGATTGATCCCTTGTTCGATCATGGAATTCTCTCGGGAAATAAGTACAATTCCTACTGCTGCCCCCTTAGAGTTGGATACTCCATCCATGCAAAGTGTCCATTTTTGGACTGGACGATCTTTTGGTTTCTTAACTGATCGGCTACATCTTAGTCGTTGGGTTTATTTTCTTCTATAAATTCGGCAATGAAATTTGCCAATACCTGACCGTTAATTTCCATTCTTGGTTTATAGTTTATATTAAATCTCCCAAGTTCAACCGACCATTTGGAAATCCTCTTAGATAGGTCAGCCTTATGAAAAACCGTTTTGAGGGGAAAGGAGGTGATGACTATGATTGAGTTATCTTTAAAGTAGTGCTTCAACTTGAGGATGCGATAACCAAAGAATTGGCTAATTTTTCAAGTGGGAGGTAGCATTTCTCGGTATCTAGGAGTATTTTGCTGACATAGTAAATGGGGGATTGGCATCCCTCCTTTTCGTACATTAAGGATGAACTAAATTCTTGGCTAAAAACCGCTAGTTAGAGATAAAGAATGTCTTTAGGATTTGGAATGAATAGGAGTAGAGGTTTGCTCAGGTAGTATTTGATTTCCTTAAGGGCCGTTGAGCATTATTCGTTCCAGGTGAGGCCTTTTTCCTTCTTCAATAGCTAAAAAATGATCGGCATCATTCAAAAAACTTTGAGATGAATGATTAAGGGATACCAACATACTTTTTAACTTTTGAATCTCGCATAACGTCTTAGGGGGCTAAATATTATTGATCGCAACTATTTGGATGGGGTTAGCCTTGATACCCCTCACTACACCAAATCCTGTGAATGGTCACGCCCAGTTGGTCACGGTCCAAGTCCGCGACTAGCTGGTCGCGGACTTGGGTCGTGACCATCTCATTTTTTGGCGTGACCATATTCATTACCACACTGAGTCATGGATGCTCTAGAAGTGGTCACGGCCCAAATCCTTGACCATTGTGGGTCACGAACTAGGGCCATGACCAGGTCGTGACCATCTTCGCGCCAAAATTCCCTCCAAGCTTGGTCGCGGATGGGTCATGAACTTTATCCGTGACCATAGGCCATGGCTATAGGCCGTGACCAATAGGTGGTGACCACACAAAGCTTCATTGATGGGTCGCAGTTGATGGGTTACGGCTCTTGACTGTGACCAGTGTCAATCCTAAAAAAAAACATGCGCTTTATATTTTCATTTCCCCGCTCATATCTTATTTCTTTCTTTCCCAAATGCTAGTATGGAGTAAGGAGCGATAGAGGTTTTATGGGTAGCAGGTGCGATATTGGTAATGGAGTAAGGAGTGGTTGTTTAGGTGGTGCGGTGTAAGGTGTAGGGGCGGACGGACATGGGGACGAGCAGCGGCTGCTGCCAACCTCAAGCTTTTATCCCTCTCTCGGTAACATCCACCCACGATTGCATGGTGTTCCACTTTGCTTCTCAGATTATGGGCAGAAATGGCGTCGTTTCTCGCTCCATCTCCTCCTCTCTCCGCCTCCGCTCCGACATAGGCCTCCCCGTCGGCAAACACATCGTCCCCGACAAACCCATAAGCCCCCTACAATCCAATCTTAACATTTTTTACTCACAAAATCACAAACAAACAAAGCCCTAACTCTATTTTTTTTCATTTTTTGGTTTGTTTCAGCTTCCTGTAAATGATGAGCTGACGTGGGAAGACGGGACTGCATTTCCCGAGCCTTGTATTGACCGTATTGCAGATACTGTTGGCAAGGTCTAAACCCAATTTGGTGTTTCTTATATTCAAAATTTCAACATTTCATTATTTAATTACATTGAATTTGGTATGTTAATGCAGTATGAAGCACTGGCTTGTCTGTGTGGAGGTTTAAGTTATTTTGCAGGCCTATGATTTTTGGCTATTTGGAATGACAATGCCTCCACAATTCCATTTGTATGTCATTTCTCTCCACACATTGACATACCCCTTTAGTAATTTTACAAGTATTCTATTCAAAATTGCCTCGCTTTATTAATTACTTTCCTGATCTTTGGGTTTTGTACTCATATTTCACCAACCGAATTTGATTTTTTTGATCTCAGCTTTTTATGCACATTGCAACATATCCCTTATGTTATAAACTGGATGAAGATTTTGACATATCCGTCTTAGTGCTTATATTAAAATCTTTATCTCGGGGACCTGAAAAGTGTCTCATTTCATCAATTTGCTTGCGTGATTTTTAAATTTTGTGCTGTTAGAAATGAGGTTCCTTTAGTTGGAATAATTTTTGTGCTACTACTACCATAATAACTATGCAAAATGCTATTTTAATTACAGTTGGACAATTATTAGGTAGATAATTGTTGAATTTTTCAAGGATGTAACTAATCTGTATAAACAAGATTTTTTTTAAAGTTTATTATATTATTATTGTCTATAAGTCTATCTCTAGCTAATTAGTTTTGTTTTATACTTTTAATTATAATCCTTATTCATCTAGGTGTTCTGGTAGGCAGTTATTTAGGTTTATCTATTTGTCAAGTCTATAATTAAAGCCATTGTGCTAACAGTGTATTAATTTAATATCAATGAGCTGCCTTGCTCCTACTCCACGGTTTGAGAATACGATGATAATTTGCATATTTCTAGACTTAAGCAAAACATGGCGTTAGAGGGTGAAAACTCGAAACAACCCCCGAACGGCCCCGTGGGTGGCACCAACACCTCCCACGGGACCAATGTAACTCGTAGGAACTGACCCCGCAGCCGTGGGTCTCCCGGTTTGAGAATACGATGATAATTTGCATATTTCCAGACTTAGGCTTAAAAACATGGTGTTAGAGGATGAAAACCCAAAACAACCCCCGAACGGCCCCGTGGGTGGCACCAACACCTCCCACGGGACCAATGTAACTCGTAGGAATTGGCCACGGAGCTGCGGAACTCCCGCTTTGAGAATATGATGATAATTTGCATATTTCTAGACTTAGGCTTAAAAATATGGCGTTAGTGTGTGAAAACCCGAAACAGCCCCTGAACGGCCCCGTGAGTGGCACCAACACTTCCCACGGGACCAATGTGACTCGTAGGAACTGACCTCGCAGCCCTGGGACTCCCGGTTTGAGAATACGACGGTAATTTGAATATTTTTACACATGCATTAAAATATGGCGTTAGAGGGTTAAAACCCTAAACAACCCCCGTATGGCCCCGTGGGTGGCACCAACACCTCCTACGAGATCAATGTGACCCGTTGGAACTTTTCGGGCAGCCCCGGGACTCTCGGTTTGAGAATACGATGGTAATTTGAATATTTATAGACTTAGGCAAAACATGGCGTTAGTGGGGAAAAACCCAAAATAACCTCCGAACGGCCCCATGGGTGGTACCAACACCTCCCATGGGACTAATGTAACTCGTAGGAACTGACCACGCAGCCGCGGAACTGCCGGTTTGAGAATACGATGGTAATTTGCATATTTATAGACTTAGGCTTAAAAACATGGCGTTAGAAGGTGAAAACCCAAAATATCCCCGAACGGCCTCGTGGGTAGTACCAACACCTCCCACCGGACCAATGAGACTCATAGGAACTGACCGCGTAGCCGTGGGACTCCCAATTTGAGAATACAACGATAATTTGCATATTTCTAGACTTAGGCTTAAAAACATGGCGTTAGAGGGTGAAAACCTAAAACAACCCCTGAACGGCCCCGTGGATGGCACCAACACCTCTCGCGGGACCAATGTAACTCGTAGGAACTGATCGTGCAGCCGTGAGACTCCCGGTTAGAGAATATGATGATAATTTTTATATTTCTAGACTTAAGCAAAACATGGCGTTAGAGGGTGAAAACTCGAAACAACCGCCGAACTACCCCGTGGGTGGCACCAACACCTCCCACGGGACCAATGTAACTCGTAGGAACTGACCCCGCAGCCACGGGTCTCCCGATTTGAGAATATGACGATAATTTGCATATTTCTAGACTTAGGCTTAAAAACATGGTGTTAGAGGGTGAAAAGCCAAAATAGCCCCCGAACGGCCCCGTGAGTGGCACCAACACCTCCCACGGGGCCAAAGTAACTCGTAGGAACTGACCCCACAATCGCATTTCTCCCGATTTGAGAATACGATGATAATTTGCATATTTCTAGACTTAGGCTTAAAAACATGGCATTAGAGTATGAAAACCCAAAACAGCACTCGAACGGCCCCATGGGTGGCATCAACACCTCCCACGGGACCAATATAACTCGTAGGAACTGACCGCGCAGCCGCAAGACTCTAAGTTTTAGAATACGATGATAATTTGTATATTTTTAAACTTAAGCAAAATATGGCGTTAGAGGGTGAAAACTCGAAACAACCCCCGAACGGCCCCGTGGGTGGCACTAACACCTCCCACGGGACCAATGTAACTCGTAGGAATTGTCCACGTAGCCGCGGGACTCCCGGTTTGAGAATACGACGCTAATTTATATATTTCTAGACTTAGGCTTAAAAATATGGCGTTAGAGGGTGAAAATCCAAAACAGCCCCCGAACGGCCTCGTTGGTGGCACCAACACCTCCCACGGGACCAGTGTAACTTGCAAGAACTGACCGCGCAGTCGTGAGACTCCCAGTTTGAGAATACGACGCTAATTTGCATATTTCTAAACTTAAGCAAAACATGGCGTTAGAGGGTAAAAACTCGAAACAACCCCCGAGCATCCCAATAGGTGGAACCAACACCTCCCACGGGGCTAATGTAACTCGTAGGAACTGACCCCGTAGCTGCGGGTTCCTAGTTTGAGAATACGACGATAATTTTCATATTTCTAGACTTAGGCTTAAAACATGGCGTTAGAGGATGAAAACCCAAAACAGCCCCCGAACGTCCCCGTGGGTGGTACCAACACCTCCCACGGGACCAATGTAACTCCTAGGAACTGGCCACGCAACCGCGGGACTCCCGGTTTGAGACTACGACGATAATTTGCATATTTCTAGACTTAGGCTTAATAACATGGTGTTAGAGGGTGAAAACCCAAAACAACCCTCGAACGGCCCCGTGGGTGGCACCAACACCTCCCACGGGACCAATGTAACTCGTAGGAACTGGCCACGTAGACGTGGGACTCCGGGTTTGAGAATATAATGCTAATTTGCATATTTCTAGACTTAGGCTTAAAAATATGGTGTTAGAGGATGAAAATCCAAAACAGCCCCCGAACGGCCCCGTGGGTGGCACCAACACCTCCCACGGGACCAATGTAACTTGTAGGAACTGACCGCGCAGCCGCGAGACTCCCAGTTTGAGAATACGACGATAATTTGCATGTTTCTAGACTTAGGCTTAAAAACATGGTGTTAGAGGGTGAAAACCCAAAACAACCCCTGAACGGTCCCATGGGTGGCACCAACACCTCCCACGGGACCAATGTAACTCGTAGGAACTGGCCACGTAGCCGCGGGACTCCGGGTTTGAGAATATAATGCTAATCTGCATATTTCTAGACTTAAGCTTAAAAATATGGCGTTAAATGGTGAAAACCCAAAACAACCCCCGAACGGCCTCGCGGGTGGCACCAACACCTCCCACGGGACCAATGTAACTAGTAGGAACTGACCACGCAGCCGCGAGACTCCCGGTTTGTGAATACGACCATAATTTGCATACTTCTAGACTCAAGCAAAACATGGAGTTAGAGGATGAACACTCGAAACAACCCCCGAACGGCCCCGTGGGTGGCATCAACACCTTCCACGGGATAAATGTAACTCGTAGGAACTAGCCACGCAACCGCGGGACTCCTGGTTTGAGAATACGATGATAATTTGTATATTTCTAGACTTAGGCTTAAAAACATGGCATTAGAGGGTGAAAACCCAAAACAACCCCCGAACTGCCCCGTGGGTGGCACCAACACCTCCCACGGGACCAATGTAACTCGTAAGAACTGACCGCGCAGCCGCCAGACTCCCGATTTGAGAATATGACCATAATTTGCATATTTCTAGACTCAAGTGAAATATGGCATTAGAGCGTGAAAACTTAAAACAACCCCCGAACGGCCCGGTGGGTGGCAACAACACCTCCCACGAGACCAATGTAACTCGTAGAAACTGACCCCGCAGCCGCGAGTCTCCCGGTTTGAGAATACGATGATAATTTGCACATTTCTAGACTTAGGGTTAAAAACATGGCGTTAGAGGATTGAAATCCAAAACAACCCCCGAACGGCCCCGTGGGTGGCACCAACACCTCTCACGGGACCAATGTAACTCGTAGGAACTGGCCACACAGTTGCGGGACTCCCGGTTTGAGAATACAATTGCATATTTCTAGAATTAGGTTTAAAAACATGGCGTTAGAGGGTGAAAACCCAAAATAACCCCCGAACGGCCCCGTGGGTTGCACCAATACCTCCCACGGGACCAATGTAACTCGTAGGAACTGACCGCGCAGTCGCGAGACTCCTGGTTTGAGAATACGATGATAATTTACATATTTCTAGACTTAGGCATAAAAATATTGATATGTTGATAATTTTAACTCATATATGCAATTTTTCAGCTTGATTAATTTTTTTGTAAAACTACTTAGTTATTGATATTTGTTTTTGTATCCTATCATTTGTAGGATTTTTGCACGCGGAACAAATGAAGGAGGCAATGGTTTGCAAAATGAAGATTGTTTATATGTTGTGGACATTTAGGATTTTGTTTTTTATGTGTTATAGCCGTGCGAGCTTTGATTGTTGAATTTTATGGCCGTGCGGGCTTTATAATAATCGGGTTTTACGTTTACAGGGTTCGGAATGTCAAGAAAATAGAGGAAAATCTGCCCAATTTTTTTTTGTCTATGAATTATTAAGACTTGTAATATTTTTAAGTTTGTATATATATTTGTTTATCAACAACGTTCTCGATTCGCAATTTGTGATTTTTTTTATTGTTTTGCCAATAATAAATATTTGTAACACCTCATACGCGTCCAACGTTACACGTAGCAACCGACGGTGCACTTACAGGACCCCCAATTTTAGAATTGGACCAAAAAAATACATTTTTTTAAAAATTATAGTTAAATATGGTCATGGACTTTGTCCATGACCATTTTTATTTTTTTCGTCGCACATAAAAATGGTTGCGGTCAAAGTCCGCGACCATTGTTTTCTTTATTTCGTCATGGTTGTGGGTCACGGACTTGGGCCGCGATCATTTTTATTTTATTTTTTTGGTCACGGATGTGGGCCGCAGACTTTGGCCATGACCAATTTGTCACGGTTGTGGGTCACGGATGAGGGCCGCGACTAATTTTATTTTTATTTTTTTGTCACGGTCGTGGGCCGCGGACTTTGGCCGCGACCAATTTGTCACGGTTGTGGGTCACAGATGAGGGCCGTGACCCCTCACAGCATGGATCACGGCCCAAGTCGGGGACCATCTGCCGTGACCATTTTTTTGGTCACGGACTTAGGCCGCGACCCACGAAAATGGTCACGCCCAAAATGGTCACGACCCAAGTCCGCAACCCACAGTTTTGGTCAGGGATTTTGGCCGTGACCAATCGTCAGTTTTGATGTAGTGCCTCTTGCTGACTAAATGTCCTAGGGATATTTCGGACTCAACCCAAAGGAGCACTTGGACATATTGAACTTGATTAGGTAGTGCCTGAGGATCTCAAAAGTCTCCACTAAGTGCTTTAAATGGTCAGCTTTGAGCTTTCTCTTAACGTGTATATCATTAATGTTCACATCCATTTTATCTCCCAATTGTTGCTTGAACATCTTTGTAACCAATATTTGTTACGTTGCTATTTTAATTTTAAGGACAAAAGGCAAGACCTTGTAACAATACAAGCCCAGCTTAGTTATGAATGAATTTTTGTCTTCGTTGGGGCCGAACAAAGGGATCGAACGATACCCTAAGTATGCATCCAAAAAACTCATCCGTTCTTGACTAGCCATGGCGTCAACCAGCTGATCGATATTTGGTAGAGGAAAACCGTCTTTGGGGTAGGCCTTATTGAGATCGGTAAAGTCCACGCACACTCTCCAGTTGATGTTACTCGTTTTTACCGCACCGGGTTTGAATCCATTATGAAAATTGAATTTCTTTTACAGTCCTTGCCTCTTGAGGTTTTCCTACCTCAGTTTCCACCTCCTTTGCTTTTCTAGGCCAGTTCGACTTGCTTTTTTGTGACCAGGGAATACATAGGATTAACATGTAGTTTGTGGCATGCCACTTCAGGTTTGATCCCAGGTATATCATACGACCGCCATGCGAACACATCTTGATTCTGCTTTAAATAAAAATTGATTCCTCCTTCTCTTGCTCGGATAATGCAGTGTCGATCAAAAATCTTTTTTCTGGCTAAATTTTATCAAAGAGTACCTCCTCTAATTTCTCCATAACCCTATTTGTGGGGTTAACTCTCGTGTATTTTACTCTTGGTATTTCATTCTTTAGTTACTATTTGAAAGACGTAAATCCATCTTAAGACGTGTCGGGAATGATCTACTTCTCTTTCTTCCTCTTTCATTCAGGCCTGATGGAAGTGATAAAACACTTATGAGGGAAGAAATGGTTGCCTTTGATTTCCATTAATCTTTGATCTGTAATGCACTTGATTTCTTGGTGTTAAGTGGAGGGAACAAATTACATGACATGCAAACATCCTCTCCCAAGAATGGCATAATATGGCGATTCAATGTCTACCAAAAAGAACTCAATCAGCTTCGATATATTCCCAACCCTAAGTAGTAGGATGACCTTTCCCAATGACATAGTCATTTATCTAGCGAAGTCGACTAGAGGGATGATCACTTCCTTTAAATCCTCAAACTTTAATTTGAACCTCTGAAAATTTCCAAGTACATGATTCAGAGGAGCTTCCCGGACCGACTAGTAGCTTATTCACATCCCACTTAGCAATCTTGGGAGCGATTACTAGCGCATCGTGATGGATTTCTCTCACCCTAACTAAATCTTCCTCCGTGAAGACTATATTCTTATTATATTCGATATCTTCTGGTCACCTGTGCTTGCCAGCTGGACTTTATGCCAAGTCAATTTAAAAAGTGTCCATAACTATAGTGACCTTCTTGAGTTCCATCCAAACTGAATTGTCTTGCACCTTTTTGGAGTTTAAGGCACCGTAGATAATGGTAAACTCATACCCACACTCATCTTCCAAAATATTATCTAATTTTTGGTCGGCGGGGGGCTGGAGGTGACCTTGTTAGTTTTTTTCTCAATGTATTTGTTTAAATGCCCCGCCTGAGCTAACTCTTTCAAATAGAATTTGAGGGGCTTGTAGTTCTCTATCTTGTGCATGTTTTCCTTTCAGTATGCACACTTGAGAGAATTATTCCTCTTTATCAGAACATCTTTTATCTTATTTTGAGAAACTACTAGTCTTTTATCTTTTCCAAGATCTTGTAGATCAGTTCTTTGAAAATGGTGTTGATGGCCTGAAAAGATTTGGTTGGGTCTGCCTTGTCTTTATTCCTTGATTCCCCCTTTTTCTTCTTGTTTCCATTTTTTAACTTAGTTGAGGGGAACTACATCTTCGATTTGGCATACTTCTCTATACCTGACATAAGATCATCGATGGTGTATATTTTTTTTTAATGAGGGACTCTTGAAAAATAGTGTTGTGGGGAAGCCCTATTTTAAATGATGTTGGGACAACCTGCTCTGAGTGACTTCTTCATAGGTCTCCTAGTAGAGTCTGGCATAATCCTGTAAAGATTCGTGGGGTTTCTTTCACATAGTGAGTCGGGATTCCATCCTCATCGGATGAACGATGCTTATAATAAAGAGATCTATAAAGGCCTTAGCGAGAGACTTAAAGTTTTTGACCAACATGTGGGGTAGCCTTTCAAACCATATTTTTGGCAACATCCCATTGGTTGGTGGAGAATATGCGGCATATGATGGCATTATTGTGACTCAACAAAGTCATGGCTTGTTTGTATTGGTAAACATAATCTATGGGATCGGTCTTCCCATCATATATCTTAAACCTAGGGGCTGAGAACTTCTTTAGGGGATCTTATTTCTCAATTGTCTTCGAGAAGGGGGAATGCATAGGAGTAATGTGTACCCTTCTAGCTAGTTTCTTGGCGAATCTATCCCCACGATGCATTGGGTGTTGATCCATCTCCCTTCATATTAGACTTCGAATATCGTGCTTACGACGCCCTTTGTCTTGGTTTCACCTTATTGGGTGGCTCTCCTGATATGCATGCTCCTGTTCATGGTGAAAACTCCTTTATCGACTGTGAGTTTTACTTGCCTGAGGACTAGGCATCTGACCATGATACTTGCATTTATCTCTATAGAGGTCTTGCTCCATTTTTTCCAAGCATCATTGGAGACACACATTTTCCTCCATCTGGAGGTGTGTTGCCTCCTTTAATTAATGGAGTCATTCTTTATAAGCATCAACCAACCACGAGATCTGATTTAATCTGGGTTGCTCATTGTTCTTTTCAGAAGGCTACTCCTTTAGGCGAAATTGTGGATGGAGGGCGACCTAACTTCAGTCCAGGTGGATCTTAAACCTAAATCTATGTTATGATAATTTGTCTTGATGATCGCCCACAACAACTACATTGTAAGGGTGAGACATTGCTTAACTTGATAATTTTGATTTTCTCATGAAAAAACAATCGCTTCCCATAGACGACGCTAATTCTGAGTGCAATTAATCATAATTGAATAATAAAGCGAATTAAAGAAGCAATCAATCTCACAATATAGGGATTTTAAGTGGTTCGGCAACTGCCTACATCCACGGGGTGTTTTCTCTCTTTTATTACTTATTTAAAATTCATAAAGAAAGAGTTACATGCCTTTTTGCCCTGGGGTGAGGGTTCTATTTATAGCTATAGAGGTGATTGATTTATGTTTAACTTATCCCCACTTTTGGTTGGCTCTCTTATTGATTTATGTTAATCTCCTATGAGATTCTAGATAACAAGATTGACCTCTCCATGTACTTTCCTTGCGACCTTAATCTTGAGTTAAGTGATATGTATCTTGTTACCGGGCTAGGCCTACTTGGGCCATAGTGATTGTGGTCATTACGTTTTTCACCCCACACTTGTATTATATTTTTCTTTTATTTTTATATTTTTCTTATTTTTTAAAGTTTTTCTAGTTTTTAAAATATTTTATTTCTAACATAATTTAACAAAAAATGTTCCAAATTCAAAGTCAATTAAAGAAATTACTAAACTTACAATCGAATAATTTTGACCTATTATAGTCAGTGGCAGATTCAGGATTTATGATCAACGGGGCTAAATGTCGGGAATTAGGAGACGATAGCCCCCGAGGCAATTGTTTTTGTTAATTTGATTTTTATACAAATTGTTGCTTTAATTTATAGTTTTATATAAACTCATTACGTTTTTTTACCCTAAAAGTTGCAAAAAACTCATTATTAATGCTTTTTTTTAATCTTTACATACAACATCCCCTAAATATAATTTTGGAAAAATCATGGGGAGCCTTCGCTCCCCCTTGGCCTCAAGTAGATTTGCCTATGATTATAGTAGCAAAAAAACATAAAATAATGTAAAAACTTTTAAACTTATGATGCCACCCGAACTAAGGTGGTGTTTGTTTTCACATCGTAAGTTTGAATTTTGACATGTTCAGATTTCCCAGGTTAAAAAATTTACTTATTTTTTTAAAACATTCAGATCTTAAATGTTGTTTTTCTAGTTAATGGTTAAGAGATCGAGAAACATCTGAAGTCTAAACACTAAATATGAATACAAACATGAATCAAACACTATTCTACTAGGGCTATGTTTCTAAATAGCAACTACTATACAAAGGATTCTAAATAGCTAGATAACTGGTATAAACACACGCACACACACGCGCGCACACACACACACACACACACACACACACACACACACACACACACATATATATATATATATATATATATATATATATATATCACAGTTGATTAAGATATATTAACAAAATAGCACAAGTACGCTCATAACACAAAACAACTATGATATTTTTTTTATTTCCCTTTACCTTTAATCACACACTAGTTTTTTTCTTTGGTTTAGTTTATGTGATATTGTTTGTTCGTACTTGGATATTTTATTTTCTTTAGAACTTGATTGTTTGGTTGATAATATATAAAATTAAAAAATTAAAAACTAGTGTGTTGTCCCATCATTTGCATGAGAAGTTATTACCACCATCATCACTCACTTGTTGTTGCCATCAGCATTACTTTGTGGAGTATGGTTTGTCTCTATCATAATAGGGCTTTAGAATTTTTAGTTGGACATTGAACACTAGCACACATCATTTCTTCATGGAGTAGGGTGTTTTACTTTTGCTAGAGAAACCATAGTAGGGTGTTGTCTTGTTGCCATAGTAAGGTGTTATCCTTTTAACAAAAGATCTCACAGTTTGTTTTGTTGAACTGTGAAACTATACTAATGTGGTAACTTTTGCAGCTAGTTTTGTTCACAGCCAAAATTTTGTAGTGATCATGCTTAGTTTTGTTTACAGTGGAAACTTTTGCAGAGTAGATTTTCTTTTTTAAATTATATTTTTTTGTGAAAAAGGAAATTGGATTAAATAAATAACCAAAGTTTACAGGATAGTACAATTAATAAACATAAGGCACAACACCAAAACATAAATATCCTAACAATAACTCCACGCAGGGAAAACAAGTAAGCTTAATTCGAATTGGAATCCTCTAGTTGTCTCTTGTTCTTTTCCTCATCGATTATCTCTCTTAGCTAGACTGGGGGTTCCACCAATATGAAGAAATCTCCGGCACATGACTTTGCAAACTTGGCTAACCAATTCGCACATCGATTTGTCTCTCTCGAAATGAAGCTCACACCAATATTCAACTTTGTCTTCATATTTCTACAGTCAAGGATGATGGTAGAATGCGGGTGATTAACATAATCCCCCTCATTGATCAAGTCTACCGCAGTCTTGCAATCAAATTCTGGGCTGACATTCATCCATCCCCTATCCCTAGTCATGATCATTTTGCAGAAAATTCCTTCAAGCTCAGAACATAGCGAAGGAGCCCTAGTGATTTTTCCAAAAAAGCCCGTGATTCACTCGCCCCTCTAGTCATGGAAAATGCCTCCAAAGGAGCCCACTCTAGTCCCACCCGCCATCCGTGTTAATCTTCAAATTACCTGCACAAGAACACAACCACAAAGATAGTGAAGTAATACTAGACCCCCTATGACTGTCAGGTTTAGTGTATGCACGAATAACCTCATATGCATAGTTTACACTAAACTTGGCAATCATAGTAGGCAGGGAAGATTTATCCTAAAAAATACGAAGATTCCTAGCTTTCTAAAGATGCCAAAGTGTAGAAATAAAAAATACATCATGCTTATTTCATAACCCATTTTTAATGATCCGTTCTCCAAATTTCTACACACCCTTACTAATCAGAGTCACCTCACATCGCATAAGTTCCTAAGTTTCCTTTGCAATGGCACACTCTCGAAACACATGCTCCATATCCTCAATTTTACCACACGTGTTGCACCCGAGATAACTAGTCATATTTCTAGCCAAACAGTGATGGTTAGTAATTAGCTTTCCATGTAGGATGGTCCACAAGAAGGTTTTCATTTTTTAGGGGATTTTCTTTTTCCATATGTGATTCCACTCATTATTCCCAAGCACATTGAGATCTCTACCCACCAACAGTCTATAACATGATTAAATGGTTAATTTACTATTCGAGTTAAGTGTCCATTTAGTTTTGTCTTCCCGAGTACTAATCCTAGGGGTATCCATGTTAAGAATGACATTAGTCTCTGTGGAATGAATCCAATGGTGAATGGAACTGGGATCCCAGTGACCCTGATGGTTGATCAGAACATCCACTCTAGTGTCCTCACTCGCGTCAATTCCAGTGTGTTGCTCGAGGAAATTATCTCCGTACCACTAATACTCAAAGTGGTTAATGACATTTCTTTTTCCAATGCCCCACTTGATATTTTTATTTAGGGTCATCTTATTTTTGAAAATTACCCGCCAGATGTACGAGGCCTTGTTCTTCCTGGCCCACGTTATAGGGTTTGGATTCTTTGGATAGTTCGTCCTCATGATTTTTTTCCAAACAGTGTTATCTTCTTTTTACAAGTCTCCACCCTAGTTTAGACACGGTGGACATATTATTCAGCGTGACTTTTCTAATTCCCAGCCCTCGTTGCTTTTTCGGACGATGAACAATGTCCCACTTCACAAGGTGGACCTTATTTTGGGTGTCGTTAGCTCCCCAGAGGAAGTTACGATTTATCCTATCAATCTCCCTACAAACATTAATCAGGAAGGGAATGGTTTGCATATTGTAACTCGGAATGGTGGAGGTGGTGGATTAGATGAGCGTCGATATTTGGGCCATGGATAGTAAATTAGACTTCCACCCCACGAGCTTTCTCTTCATTTTATCAAGTATTTCAGTGAAGGTACTTTTGCACACTCTCCCATTAATGAAAGGGGTGCCCAAATACTTCCCGAGATCACTAGTAAGACTCATACCACATATGTGAGCAAGATCAAGTTTCTCCCTCTTGGTGACATTGTGGGAAAAAAAATGTTTGACTTAGCAAAGTTATTAGTTTGTCGTGAGATATGACATAAATCTTTCAGTAACTCTATAACCGAATAACACGCAGAGTTCGAAGCCGCAGTGAAAAGGATCAAATCATCTGCAAAGAGTAGATGGGAAGTAAGAGGGCCCAGGAGAGGCTCTTAAGCCTTTCCATTCTTTGCAATTAACTTTCCTCGAAATGATGCAAGAGAGATACTCCATACACATGACAAAAAGATAGGGAGATAACGGGTCCCCCTGGAGCAGTCCCCTAGTAGGTTTAAAGTAAGGAAAGGGGTTTCTATTCTATAAAATGGTCATACTGGTGGATGTGATGGAACTCATGATGAGCTCAATCAAATTAGCACTAAAATTAAAAGAAAGGAGAACCTTATATATAAACTTCAAACTAATTTTGTCGTAGGCCTTCTTTACTTCAATTATGAAAATGATCCCACCAGTTTTTCCTTTTTTATTTTGGATAGTGTGGAGGATTTCCTGGGTGATAATGATGTTATCCGTGGTTTGTCTCCCAGGGAGAAAGCTAGATTGATACGGATCGATGATTTTCATAAGAATGGTTCTGATTATATTCACAATCACCTTTGATAAAATTTTATACGTGACATTGCAGAGGGTAATGGGTTGAAACTGGCTAATGGTCTCCGGGTTGTCAATTTTTGGAATGAGGGTAATGTGACTCCTGTTCATATGATAAAGCACAAGTCCCTCCACAAAGCTTTTTTATAATATCCTCAAGACTCGGAGCAACCAAGTCCCAATAATTTTGGAAGAACATGGGTTGGAAACCATCAGGCCCGAGAGTTTTAAGCGGTTTCATACTAAAAAGTGCTCTCCTAATTTAATAAACATTGACCTAGTAGTTAAGTCTCAGATTATCCTCATTGATAATTTTAGGAAGTAACAATGGGTCAAAATTATCCTCACTATCAATAAGGTTATGCTCCGAAAATAATTTCTCAAAATAGTCATTTATGTGATTGCCTATTATTATCTGTTCATCGGACTACTCACATTAATAAATAGCCTGTCAATTTTATTTCTTCTTTTCCTAATTATGGTAGAGGTATGAAAAAATTTGTGTTCTTGTCACCTTCCACTATCCATTGTACTCTCGATTTTATTTCTTCTTTTCCTAAGGATATTATTATACTCATCCCTAAGGTCAATCTCTAAATAATCCAAAATATGCAAAAATTTCTTTTGTTGTGCCATTTGGATCCCTTTAAGTCTACTAAGAATTCGTCCCTTTATTTGAAAACTATTACCAAATATAAACATTTTTATTCCAAAACATGGCGTTTTGAGTAACTAAATTGATATTATAGTCTATATTATGAGAAGTTTTCCAACTAAATTTATCAAGCACATCGAAATCTGCCCTCTCAAACCAACTAGCAAGGAGTCTAAAAGGTTTATTATGAGACTTAGGAGAAGGTTTAACTTCCATATAGATGAGTATAGGACTATGATCCGAGGTCGTTCTTGGCAAAATTATCCACGACTACCTCTAGGAACTTAATCTGCCAATCTGCATTAGCCATAGAGCTGTCAAGTCTCACTATAGAATATATGAAACCCTGGCAACTATTAGTCCAGGTGAGTCTCGACTCCTTGCTGTTAATATCTAAAAGTTACATCTGTCGATATTCCTAGAGAAGATAGAATAATGTCTATTAGCTTGTGAGTTGGTGAAGATATTTTAATTTCTACTGTTAAGGTGGTTGTTGAATCTCCCATGACCTGCCAAGGGATGTTATATTGCTCAGTAAGGATAAAAAGGTTTTCCTATAGTTTCCTTCTAAGAATAGGGAGTGGGAGTGCATAAACTCTCGTGAGAAGCTAGTTATGATAGTTCTTCCTCATAGTAAGGAGGTTGAAGGATTTCCTGGAGACTGCAATAGGTTGAATAGAGACAGTGGGATCCTTTTAGAGGACCCATATGCCTCCAGCCCTTCCATCCGGATCTATTTTTTCATTATTGTTGAAACCCAAGTCTTCAAAGAAATATCCCATGTCTTCCAGGGGATTTAGGCTTCTAAAATAACCAAACCTCAGGATCATACATATTGTTTAGTTCAATCAAGATGGGTTTAAATAAGGGTTTACTCGAACCCCTAATGTTCCACACGAGTAATTTCATTGAGAACAATTTAGCATCCAGAGGTAGTGGCTCAACTTCAAGCCATGGAATTTTGTTCCTCACCATTCGTATAATTTCTTTGGTTGACATTGTTGACATAATCTTGGCACTAATTTTCGGTCCTCTCGTAGATGGTAGGGTCTTACTTGCATTCTCACTTAGACTTGAGAAAATTTCCATAATATTTTTACCACTACAGTTTCCTCCACTATGATTTTCACTAGAAAGTTTCCCTCTTCCTTCTATAGTTCTTTGTGTATCCCCTATAATGGATGGATGTATCATGTCTAACCCCTTATGTGTCTCCATTGTGATTAGAAATATGTTTGGGTAGTAGAGAATTTGCAATACCAGGTGGTAGTATGTTTGTATTTGTCGTCGGTTTAGTAATATTTAAGAGATATGAGACTTCTAGGGGCTGGGGGTTAAACATGGGGGTTTGTTATTCAGAATTAGGTGCTATACCTGTTATCCCAAATGGGGAAATTGACATGTCGCAGGTAATGCTATAAGTTGCATCGACATGGCGAGTGTCCAGTGGTTGGCCAGAGTTTTTGGCTTTTTTTTCAAACCTGCTTACTTCCCTGTTAGATGTTTTGTATTACTTCCCAAGATCATGCAATCTTTTATTTATGTTCGTCATTGAAGTAACCAGGATTTTTCCATTCCTTCCCATCATCAGTGTGCACTGTATCCTTATTTGTTACCTCAGATTGTTTACTTTTACTTACACGCAATGTTTGAACAGCTTCACTCTGACTTCTCGTAGCCATGTTGCTATGTCCCTTATCACTCAACATATTAAAGATATTATACTTAACTTAATTTGACTAGAACCTAGAGCTATGCAAACTTCCATATCCATTAGGTCTTATTATTTGTTTCCGATTATTACGCCGAACGAGCATCCGTGGGTCAAATTCCGTATTACTATCAGTATCAGGTTTCCTTAAAGGTTCATTATATTTCTTAGAATAGGTACTATCCATTGCATTCATAACATTTAGTGTTTCCCCGGCCTTAGGCCATTTGTAATGGGTCCTTTAATACCATTGTGGATACTATAGTTTATAGATTTTTGAGTCATAGTGGGCGACATATCCGGTAGAAATTAAAAGGGCTCTGTTAAGCGTCCCATAAGAAGAGAGGAGGGATATGGGATTCTCTAGTGTGGCATATGTGAGAGACTTTTGTGCGTTCCATGTCAGGCGCATAACCGTTTTGCACCCTATGCCCAGGCACAAAGCAGTTGTCTACTCCATTCATTTTCACTGGCTGTATTGTGTAACAACTATATTGCCATGTAGGCCAGGTGTAAGACTTTTTTCTGCCCGGCCCCAGGCACAAAAATGTTTCCCTCCCTATCCCCTTTTTAACTTGTTTGCATTGCGGGACTCACCCTTTAACTGATCCCATAAACCCATAAGTTTATGGGATCCCATTGTTGATGGCCTTAGAATGGTTGTTCTCCGATTGGATCGCCGGAATGAAAGATGAAGACTTAAATGATGAGCAAAATTCTTGTTTGTGGCCAGTTGTTTTGCATTTAAAGCATAAAGATGGAAGGAACTCATATTCAACGTCATACTCCACCCCATTACTGAGATATCAGCCCCATTGGTATGAAAGGTTTAGAGATATCAACCACAACACATATACATGTAAACTTACCTCTGTACGTTTCTTCAGAGTTGTATCCATTATAATGGGTTCACCTATTAGTTTCCCAATTCCATGCAACACCCTTCTTAGAAGAACTCCATTGATAAGCATGGAAGTCTCACCCATATGGTCGTATGGGTTTCTGATGCTTTCTTTATATTTAAATACGCTTCCCACTTTCTCACCTCGAGGTAGTGATTGTTAACAATCTAGGGACCATAGTAAAAAACATGATTATAAACACACTTCATATCAAACTTAAATAAAATGTGGCCTTCTTCAAGGACTATGCCATCATAATCTCCTTAAAGGTTCCAAAGGGAAGGTATATTGTTGATGAGTGCTTTGTACCCGATTCACTTTACCTAGAAGTCTCACGATTATCCTAGCCTTCCACTTTCTTTGGAGTTTCTCCAAATGCTTCGGGGAGACGATAAGTTCTGGTTTGAATGGGTTATCAGCTTTAGGGTTAGTGTTTAGGTAAATGTTTTGAGATACCTTCATTGTATTCATCATCAGACCATCTTAGATTGGTCTCATCAAAATACACATACTTATTATCCCTCTTAGTAACCGCATCCGTGTATAAAACTTTGGCTTTTGGTCTGTTAGAGTCTTGCTCCATAGGTTTAGTAGTTTCCAGTGGTCTATTCACATCTTCTTATTGCCTCAAGGTGTTTAAATAAGTGCACATAGCTTCAGGCATCTATTCATGAGTGTTCTTCTTTTTTTGTTGCTTTGGATTAAACTTCTTCTTCCTTAGTAGATAAAAATTATTTCAGGCACATTGGATTCTAAAAAAATATTTCATGCTTATTATTTTATACAGTAGGCGAGAAACGAATACTATAAGGGCCCTTTTGAGAGTTTGGGAGAGAAAAGAAAGGAACGAAAAAATTTATTATGAGAGAAAAGAAAAGAAGGAAAAGTTAATAAGAGATAAAAGAAGATAAGAGAAGAGAAAGGAGTTTGAGAGAGAAAATAAAATAACTTTCTTTTTTATGTTTGGGAGGAACATAATTTTTTTAAAGGGAAGAAGGCACAATTCATTAATTTTTTTTTTCCTTCCTCTCCATTTCTTTCCAATTTGGAAAGAAAGTTTTGCAGAGAAAGGAAGGGAAAGTTTTTTAAAAAAATTCTTTATTTTCTTTCCTTTTTAACTACAAAATGAGAGAAATACACTTTTTTCCTACTTAAACTCCCGAATGAAGGAAAGGAAACATACTTTCCCATATTTTACTTTCTTTTCTCCCCAAATTAGAACTCACAAACAAGGCCTAAATGTCTCTTTCTGATTATCATTACTTTCTCATCAATTTTAAGAGATGAATTCATGTAAGAATGTCTGAACTGAAAGATGTCGCTTTTAGGGTATCTGACGGACCACACTTTTATTGGATTCCTGAATATGGCCTTATAATTACATTTACTTATTTTTAAATAAAAAGTGTATGTTAATGAATATCTCGAATCCATTAGAAAATAAATATTTCTTCCCTATTTTATTTGTTTACCTGATTATATATCGGGTTTAGGAAATAACGTAACTTAATGAAAAACTGTACACTTAAGATGGAAAAATTATTGCAAAATTCATTAATAAAAAATACTCCAAAAGGTGTAAAAACAATGTTAGTTATAGAACATATATTTTTTAGCAATATTTGAGTGTCGATGTTATTTTTGAGCAAAGACTCTGAATAAAATAATTTTTTATTTCAAAATATTAGTTTTACGGCATCCTTAACTTTAGTCATATTTTTTTGTCGTTGATATTATTTGATTAATTTATGGCTCTTATTTTTTAAATAATAGGTATTATTCTTACTGATTTATTTTTCCATAATAGGATAATATGGCTCTAAAAGAATCAAAACTAACAATAAGGATGAAATTTACAAGTACTAGTTTAGGAAAAGATTTTTATAGACTTGTGTTTAAAAGAAGTTGGCAGGGAAGAATATTCTGGAACCTGTTTGAAGAATATCTCTTGGTGTAGAATCATTCAGGAATTAAAAATAAAGTATAATCATTCAGGAATATCTCTTTGAAGAATATCTCTTAGTTTAGGACGATATTATAAAGGCAAGGGCTAAACATGTTATTGCTCATATATTAATTGGTTATTATATGTTCGATACATGTCTGAGTTTTTTACTCTCATAATTGTATTGCTCTAAACATAAATACCCAAACACAAAGAAGTTTAGAAACAATCATCTGTAAGATAGAGACTTTGTTAGGAAGTTATTTGAGGCAACTTTGGCAATTAGGGATGAGGTGTTTAGCCTTATGGATTTGTTGCCTCAAGAGAATCCTCAAAATCAGTGTTCACTTGATGATAATGATGTAGATGCTTTCGTATTGGAGGAGCAATTGTAAACTTAAGGATATTAAACAGTGAATGATACTTATTTCATAGAGTATCCCCTTTATGATGTGCAATGCAATATTGCTTCAGAACAAGGACAACATAAGTCTATGAGGCCTGATCAAGGAGGGAAAAGTGATGTTAATTCTTTACGTCATTTAAAAAAGCGTCGTAGAAGAAGGAATTGTGATAACCTCTTGATGAAGAAAGTTGATTATCTTATTGATATTCCCAAGAGTGATTGTGGTGCCGATGATAAAAAAATAGATAAGTGTTTTTCAAATATGAAGAAACTAATGGCGTTGTAAAATTTAGAGACGAATCTTTATATTGAGGTTATGAAGGCATTTGGGGATAATTTGGAGTATAGGAAGTTGTTTTTTATGATAGAAAATAACGAGCATAAAGTATTTTTCCTAAATAGAATAGTGAAAAATGCTTGATTAGTTAGGTCATTCGTGTTCCTATATTAGCTTATTATATATATATATACATATACATTTAAAGTGATTTTATTTTTAGACTAGAACTGAATTTGCTTGCTAGAATTAAATTCATTGTTTTATTTTATTTCATTAATGTTACGCTTTATATACTTATTTATTTATTTCACAATTACCAATATTTAATTTATAATATTTTTGTGCTACAGTGAAATGAGTCCAATGCAAAGGTTGTTGGTGTGCATTGTTGCAATACTTTGATTACTTAAACTTACTAAAAAACCTATACGTATTAGACAAAAGAGATGTACATCCTTACTTTCTGGAAATGCATATTTACAAGAGCTTCTAGATGGATCTTATACACAAATGTATGATTTGTTGAGGATGAAAAAAATGCATTTCTTAAGCAATCTGATCACTTTTATGAAAGAGGGTGGCCCATTGATAGTATACATATTTGTTGCCCAGATTATACTCAAGAGGGGGGGGGGGGTGAATTGAGTTTTTACAAACTTTAAGTCAAATTAAGATTTTAGAAAAATATTAAATTTAAATCACTTAGACAAATTTCAGAAAAACTATAGAGAATAAATTTAACAACATCAAATAAATGCAATCAACTAATTACAAAGAACTATAAATGCAGATTTTAACACACTAGGAATATTAATTTAATTTTCGTATTTAATATAAAGTAAGATTCTGAAATTAATTAATTAGTTCAAAAAATAATTATTTTAACCCTAAAATTAATTAAGTCAAATTTCGGAATTAATTTATTTGCAAGATAGTGTGCTGAAAATATTAACTCAAACAAGCATATGCAAATAAATAAATATAAGTGCGGAAAATAAATGACACCGAAATTTAACGTGGTTCGGCCAAATCCCGGCCTACGTCCACGCGCCTAGAGCCCCCGTCTCCTTTGCGCTTCACTAAACCTGATCCACTTGTGGGTAGGATCAAACCACCGCGTACAACTGTTTGCAAGATAACTCCGAGCTTCAAACTCCGTGGCCCACTTGCGGGTAGGAACCAATCACCGGTACAATTGTTTGCAAGCTAACTCCGAGCTTCAAACCTCGTGGCCCACTTGCGGGTAGGAACCAATCACCGGTACAAATCGAAGCTTCAACAAAGCTTCACAACAAATCTGAATTTTTGTAGTACAAGGTAAAATACTGAAACTCCTTAAAATACAATTTGTAATCTGAGTTTCTGAGACTTCAATAAATGATGTTGAAGTAGGCACAAGTCTTCTTCTTCAATGATTGAGCAGATGATAAAATCAATTGCTCTCTTGAATGTGTAGCTGAGTAGTAAAATAAATGCTCTCAATAATTTTTCAAGTCTTGCTCATGTTCTCATTCAAGTCTGTTCTTCAGTGCAGCTCTTCAAAGCTTTAAATGTGTCTTCCAAAAACTAGCTGTTAGACACATGCATTTTGAGCATTAAATGCTCCTGATTTTGCTGAGATGAAGTAGCTGAAAATAATCTCAAAATTTGATATGCAGATCTTCATCTTTTATCTTCTCCATAAAAATATAGCTGTTGTAGCATGGAAATAGACATCTGAAAATATATGACATGTGAAAATGGCTTGATAGATAACCCATATATTTTCTGCAAAAAGATGTTAGTCCAAGAGATAAAATACAAATCTGATATGTAAATGTGGAACCACTGTGTAAAGAATATAACTGGTGTGTTAAGGACATTTTTCTGTCAAGAGAGTAAATGGGACACAGTAAGTACATGTGCAACTCAGTCACAGGTTTGCAAGAATATATATATGTAAATATATATATATATATATATATATATATATATATATATATATATATATAAGGTATATATAAAACAATTTCAGAACTGGTATATATATATATATAAAAACAATTTCCGAACTGATATAAAGGAATCCAACTTGTTTATTCGGCTAGAGATGATGGACAAAAAGTTATCACAGACTGATGGACAAGAAGTTGGCGTGTAGCAGTGGTATACGCATGCAGTCATGTGTGTGTAGCAGGTACTATTAGTATGGTCATATCTCTATG
The DNA here is from genome assembly GCA_949130495.1 of Sambucus nigra. NCBI lineage: Eukaryota > Viridiplantae > Streptophyta > Magnoliopsida > Dipsacales > Adoxaceae > Sambucus > Sambucus nigra. The sequence goes on from OX422211.1 coordinate 679,591,228, forward strand.
ACTAAAGAGGACGAAAGCCATAGAAGGCATGACAAGGTCTAAGTTCATAATCTCACGCCAACTGATAACGTGTAAGGCAAGGCCCAACAGGTAACGTGTACTTGCCTAATGCTTATAGGCAGTCAACCTGTAGCAGCCTAAGGCATAGGCAATAACTTCCGGTACAGACCAAACGGCAGAAGCCAATAAAATAAAAAAAAAACTAAATATTGTGCTTCTCTCACAAAGCATGCCAAAATGAAGAAGCCAACATTCAGCTTGTTTACTTGTTCACGCCGGATGCACCACGAGTCAGAATCCACCACCGAACACGAAAGTGACGAGTGGCTCTTGATATTTCGGCCAAAAAAAAATATCAACCAAGCAGGTACAATATTTTGAAAAATGAAATCTGTTATAATTCAAATAGGACGAAGCAGGTAATCAGGACGAAAGTAGTGACAGGAGGTCAAGTCTCGGTTTAGAGTTGAGAGATAATATATAGAACCTTTAGTCTATAACAGGCATAGACTATAAACTTTTTGTTCAAAACTAGCAATGGCCTAGTGGACAAGTCACATAAAGTGACAGGAACTTCCTATCATGTTAGGTACAATTCGGACAGACTCAAGAGCAGGTCTAAGTCATGACTAAGTATATAAAGGCTCCTAATCAATCTTATACAAATAATATTCTACAATTAATAGGACGAAATTGTTCATTAAGGAAGTAAGGTTCAATTCGGCCAAAGCAAATTGTACAAAAAAAATTGTTTAACAAGAAATTCAACTTAAACAAAATTATTCTGCAACTTTTATAAAAAATATTTTGTGTCAACTTATTTTCAAAAAAATAATTTCATTTTAAAAAAAATGTTTCGGCTCATAATTAATTAGTCACACAATTAAAATCATAGATCAAGAAATATGCATGTGTGCCAAATGTGTCAAGTGCAAATGTGCAACCACACGTGAATGCCTTTACTCGAATACGTCGTTGAGTAGAGTCAAGGCAAGATTATACAATAATAAATATCTATAGAATAACCTAATAAGAATATGTTTGGAATCATCAAAATCAATATATTAAGTTAAACTAAAATGAACATTAATTAAACTAATTTAATTAATTAGGGATAAAATACATTTTCGTTAACAATCTCCCCCTTTTTGATGATGACAAACAATGATTCACATATATTCATAAAATGAATAAATTAAGCACAAATAGTGAATCATAAATATTTCTCCCCCTTTGACATTATCAAAAATATTTTTCTTATAAATTCAGTGTCACGGATAAAAAAGGGCGAAGCTCCCCCTATCAAAAATAATTCATGCATGGGATACAACCATAAATCTCAAGGGACATATAAATAACAATTGTTGCTGATACCAATTGTTGTAGTCACACACGAATCGTGCGTTGCACACAATAATTCCTTGGAACAACTTTTTACGCATAAATAGGAATCACAACTCAATGTTCTCAAATAATGCAAATATGAGAGATATATCAATTACCTCAATCATCTTTCTCAATAATACAATTTCAACGTATAAATTTTGAATAGGCGCATATCAATTGATGTGAAAATCCTCATGATAGAATAAACTTTTAAGCACACAACATGAAACATTTCATAACTCGATGTTTTCAAATAATTTGGAATAAAGCACATATGAGTTAGTAGACAGCGGTAAAGGAATATAGCATTTTGCTCAAGCTTTGCTGATTTCAAGATACGAGCTAAAATTCTCGAAATAATCAACTAAATTGCAAAATCCATAATAATATATCAAGGTTATGATCAAGCATTTTTCGAACAAATAATCAAATGAATTTCAATAAACTTTTATCTCCCCCTAAGGGATACCAATTAAGGCAAATATGCATATAACAAATATGGTGCATCTATTTCATGAGATAAAATATATTAAAACTTGACTTGATAAAATCATTTTTGAAAAGTCTCACAAATGATACCAATTGTTGATCATGTGGTTTCTCAATTCAAACATGCATAACACAAATATTACCAACTTAAAAAAATATTTATCGTGAATGTTACAAATATTCGAACAATGACATTAATCATGTAGAATGCAATAAAACTAACTCATAGAGATTAATATGACCATATAATCAAAATCAAATAGTGAATGTTACAATATTAACATGTAGCTCATATGACTAATATATTTTAAAAGGACATTTTCGTTTCGGATTAATATTCAATAAAAAAGCATGAATTGATCCAATGTTATTATTCACAAAAATATGTCAAGATGTAATTCAGAAGATTATGAATTTTCATCTTGAAAGATTCATCATCAAAATCAAGTGCGTGATATAACAAAGAATCATAAAAAATAATAAATATACAAATTTACACCTGAATACTAAATACTCAATCAACACGCTCATGCGTTATAACAAATATTCTATGCATGGAAATGTATCAATTATGAAATAAATCATTAATAAACATATGATATTAATTTCAAGAAAGGTTCTCCTTACCACCTTACCAATACCAAAGATATATGCAAGCAACTTCTTCCAAGTGTGGCATTTCCAACATTAGGCAATGATAATTGAAATTCGTAATATGACCAAATCATATGCCTTGAAAATCCACATTCCATCACTAAATGCAACCTACACAACTTTGAAAATTTTCTCTTTTGGTACCCAAAATGTGTTAGGTCCATAGGGGTTAGTATGCATCTTGGTTCCTTTTGGAATCCATGCAAATTTTCTTTTTCTAAATTTATATGGACACAAATCTGAAAAATGTGTGTGTCTACCACAATATGTGCATAGATAGTTAGAATGACTAGATGAGGCATCAAATTTCAATAAATTGGAATAAGTCTTTTTCTCATTTCCTTCATCATATCCTATACCATTATTATTAAATCGAATCCTTTGTGTCTCAATAATTTTATGAAAATATTCATTTCCTTTTGTAAAAGTGTCTAATGACTTCTTTAAATATTCAATCTCCCTTTTTAACTCATTATTTTCAATTTCAAGAGGAGTATTGACAATAACAGATTTTTCCTTTTTCAAAGATTTAATTTCATTTTTCAAAGATTCATTTTCTAATTTCAACTCATCAAAATCATTTGACATATAATCATATTTAGTTGAAACTAATGAATGAGACTTCTTAAGTTTAATATATCTATTTTTAAGTTCTTCAAAGCTTTCACATAATTCATCAAAGACATCTTGTAAAACTTCATAATCATCAACTTCATCATTATCACTATCACTAGAGTTAGGGTTAGAGTGTACCTCATTTTCCATAGCCATGAAACATAGATGAGCAACTTCATTTCATTCGAATCTTCATCGGAAGAGCTTGTGTCGGAGTCACTCCATGTTGTGGCTTTCAATGCCTTCTTCCCTTTCATATATTTTGGACAATTAGGCTTAATGTGTCCAACTTCATCACAATGATAGCATCTTGGTTTAGATTTGGATTGATGATCATCATTGAACTCTTTTGAAAAATGTTTCTTTCTCCTTTCCTTGGCTTTCTTTTTAGAATTGAGATATTTTTTGAAATCTTTAGCCAATAGGGAAATATCATCATCATCATCATCATCGTCATCTTCACTTTCTATATTTTTTCTTGAAGATTTGAAAGCAATAATTTTGTTTGCTTTAGGTTTCTCTTCTTCAACAAATTCCTTAAGTTCCATCTCATGGGTGATTAAGGAACCCAATAGCTCATCAAGAGAGATAGGTCTTTCTCTAATAGCTTCCTTGATAGCTAGCTTTTGGGTCATCCAATTTGCCGATAATGACCTGAGAATTTTTCTCACCATCTCATTGTTAGTATAGGTTTTTCCAAGAGATTTAAGGCCATTAATAATATTAGTGAACCTAGTGAACATATCAGAAATGGATTCATCAGATACCATCTTAAATAACTCATAACTACGAACAAGCATACTTATTTTATCTTCTTTAACTTGACTAGTTCCTTCATATGTGACTTCTAGTCTGTCCCAAATTTCTTTAGCAGATTCACAACAACAAATTCTGTTATACTCATTTACATCAAGTGCACAATGCAAAATATTCATAGCTTTAGCATTTATTTGAATTTTCCTAATATCAACGTCATTCCATTCATTTTCTTCTTTAGGGATAGAAGCAGTATTTTCCATTTTAATAGGAATATAGGGACCATTCATGACAACTTTCAAAACTTCATAATCATGTGACTGAATAAAATATTTAATTCTATTTTTCCAATAACTATAATCTATTCCAGAAAATAGAGGAGGTTTAAAAATGGATTGACCTTCACCAAGAGATGTAGTAACATATGCCATTGATCTTTAACTCTAAGATTGTTAAATCTAAAAATAAGAAGAGCACTAGCTCTGATACCAATTGTGACCCAGATTATACTCAAGAAGGGGGGGGGGGGGGGGTGAATTGAGTTTTTACAAACTTTAAGTCAAATTAAGATTTTAGGAAAATATTAAATTTAAATCACTTAGACAAATTTCAGAAAAACTATAGAGAATAAATTTAACAATATCAAATAAATGCAATCAACTAATTATAAACAACTAGAAATGCAGATTTTAACACACTAGGAATATTAATTTAATTTTCGTATTTAATATAAAGTAATATTCTGAAATTAATTAATTAGTTCAAAAAATAATTATTTTAACTTTAAAATTAATTAAGTCAAATTTCGGAATTAATTTATTTGCAAGATAGTGTGCTGAAAATATTAACTCAAACAAGCATATGCAAATAAATAAATATAAGTGCGGAAAATAAATGACACCGAAATTTAACATGGTTCGGCCAAATCCCGGCCTACGTCCACGCGCTTAGAGCCCCCGTCTCCTTTGCGCTTCACTAAACCTGATTCACTTGCGGGTAGGATCAAACCACCGCGTACAACTGTTTGCAAGCTAACTCCGAGATTCAAACCCCGTGGCCCACTTGCGGGTAGGAACCAATCACCAGTACAATTGTTTGCAAGCTAACTCCGAGCTTCAAACCCCGTGGCCCACTTGCGGGTAGGAACCAATCACCGGTACAAACCGAAGCTTCAACAAAGCTTCACAACAAATCTGAATTTTTGTAGTACAAGGTAAAATATTGAAACTCCTTAAAATACAATTTGTAATCTGAGTTTCTGAGACTTCAATAAATGATGTTGAAGTAGGCACAAGTCTTCTTCTTCAATGATTGAGCAGATGATAAAATTAATTGCTCTCTTGAATGTGTAGCTGAGTAGTAAAATAAATGCTCTCAATAATTTTTCAAGTCTTGCTCATGTTCTCATTCAAGTCTGTTCTTCAATGCAGCTCTTCAAAGCTTTAAATGTGTCTTCCAAAAACTAGCTGTTAGACACATGCATTTTGAGCATTAAATGCTCCTGATTTTTCTGAGATGAAGTAGCTGAAAATAATCTCAAAATCTGATATGCAGATCTTCATCTTTTATCTTCTCCATAAAAATATTGCTGTTGTAGCATGGAAATAGACATCTGAAAATATATGACATGTGATAATGGCTTGATAAATAACCCATATATTTTCTGCAAAAAGATGTTAGTCCAAGAGATAAAAAATACAAATCTGATATGTAAATGTGGAACCATTGTGTAAAGAATATAACTGGTGTGTTAAGGACATTTTTCTGTCAAAAGAGTAAATGGGACACAGTAAGTACATGTGCAACTCAGTCACAGGTTTGCAAGAATATATATATGTAAATATATATATATAAGGTATATATAAAACAATTTCAGAACTGGTATATATATATAAAAACAATTTCCGAACTGATATAAAGGAATCCAACTTGTTTATTTAGCCAGAGATGATGGACAAAAAGTTATCACAAACTGATGGACAAGAAGTTGGCGTGTAGCAGTGGTATACGCATGCAGTCATGTGTGTGTAGCAGGTACTATTAGTATGGTCATATCTCTATGACTAAAGAGGACGAAAGCCATAAAAGGCATGACAAGGTCTAAGGTCATAATCTCACGCCAACTGGTAACATGTAAGGCAAGGCCCAACAGGTAACGTGTACTTGCCTAATGCTTATAGGCAGTCAACCTGTAGCAGCTTAAGGCATAGGCAATAACTTCCGGTACAGACCAAACGGCAGAAGCCAATAAAATAAAAAAAAAACTAAATATTGTGCTTATCTCACAAAGCATGCCGAAATGAAGAAGCCAACATTCAACTTGTTTACTTGTTCACGCCGGATGCACCACGAGTCAGAATCCACCACCGAACACGGAAGTGACGAGTGGCTCTTGATATTTCGGCCAAAAAAAAATATCAACCAAGCAGGTACAATATTTTGAAAACTGAAATCTGCTATAATTCAAATAGGACGAAGCAGGTAATCAGGACGAAAGTAGTGATAGGAGGTCAAGTCTCGGTTTAGAGCTGAGAGATAATATATAAAAGCTTCAGTCTATAACAGGCATAGACTATAAACTTTTTGTTCAAAACTAGCAATGGCCAAGTGGACAAGTCACATAAAGTGACAGGAACTTCCTATCATGCCAGGTACAATTCGGACAGACTCAAGAGCAGGTCTAAGTCATGACTAAGTATATAAAGGATCCTAATCAATCTTATACAAATAATATTCTACAATTAATAGGACGAAATTGTTCATTAAGGAAGTAAGGTTCAATTTGGCCAAAGCAAATTGTACAAAAAAAATTGTTTAACAAGAAATTCAACTTAAACAAAATTATTCTGCAACTTTTATAAAAAATATTTTGTGTCAACTTATTTTCAAAAAAAATAATTTCATTTAAAAAAAAATGTTTCGGCTCATAATTAATTAGTCACACAATTAAAATCACGGATCAAGAAATATGCATGTGTGCCAAATGTGTCAAGTGCAAATGTGCAACCACACGTGAATACCTTTACTCGAATACGTCGTTGAGTAGAGTCGAGGCAAGATTATACAATAATAAATATCTATAGAATAACCTAATAAAAATATGTTTGGAATCATCAAAATCAATATATTAAGTTAAACTAAAATGAACATTAATTAAACTAATTTAATTAATTAGGGATAAAATACATTTTCGTTAACAATCTCCCCCTTTTTGATGATGACAAACAATGATTCACATATATTCATAAAATGAATAAATTAAGCACAAATAGTGAATTATAAATATTTCTCCCCCTTTGACATTATCAAAAAGATTTTTCTTATAAATTCAGTGTCACGGATAAAAAAGGGCGAAACTCCCCCTATCAAAAATAATTCATGCATGGGATACAACCATAAATCTCAAGGGACATATAAATAACAATTGTTGCTGATACCAATTGTTGTAGTCACACACGAATCGTGCGTTGCACACAATAATTCCTCGGAACAACTTTTTACGCATAAATAGGAATCACAACTCAATGTTCTCAAATAATGCAAATATGAGAGATATATCAATTAGCTCAATCATCTTTCTCAATAATACAATTTCAACGTATAAATTTTGAATAGGCGCATATCAATTGATGTGAAAATCCTCATGATAGAATAAACTTTTAAGCACACAACATGAAACATTTCATAACTCGATGTTTTCAAATAATTTGGAATAAAGCACATATGAGTTAGTAGACAGCGGTAAAGGAATATAGCATTTTGCTCAAGCTTTGCCGATTTCAAGATACGAGCTAAAATTCTCGAAATAATCAACTTAATTGCAAAATCCATAATAATATATCAAGGTTATGATCAAGCATTTTTCGAACAAATAATCAAATGAATTTCAATAAACTTTTATCTCCCCCTAAGGGATACCAATTAAGGCAAATATGCATATAACAAATATGGTGCATCTATTTCATGAGATAAAATATATTAAAACTTGACTTGATAAAATCATTTTTGAAAAGTCTCACAAATGATACCAATTGTTGATCATGTGGTTTCTCAATTCAAACATGCATAACACAAATATTACCAACTTAAAAAAATATTTATCGTGAATGTTACAAATATTCGAACAATGACATTAATCATGTAGAATGCAATAAAACTAACTCATAGAGATTAATATGACCATATAATCAAAATCAAATAGTGAATGTTACAATATTAACATGTAGCTCATATGACTAATAAATTTTAAAAGGACATTTTTGTTTCGGATTAATATTCAATAAAAAAGCATGAATTGATCCAATGTTATTATTCACAAAAATATGTCAAGATGTAATTCAGAAGATTATGAATTTTCATCTTGAAAGATTCATCATCAAAATCAAGTGCGTGATATAACAAAGAATCATCAAAAATAATAAATATACAAATTTACACCTGAATACTAAATACTCAATCAACACGCTCATGCGTTATAACAAATATTCTATGCATGGAAATATATCAATTATGAAATAAATCATTAATAAACATATGATATTAATTTCAAGAAAGGTTCTCCTTACCACCTTACCAATACCAAAGATATATGCAAGCAACTTCTTCCAAGTGTGGCATTTCCAACATTAGGCAATGATAATTGAAATTCGTAATATGACCAAATCATATGCCTTGAAAATCCACATTCCATCACTAAATGCAACCTACACAACTTTGAAAATTTTCTCTTTTGGTACCCAAAATGTGTTAGGTCCATAGGGGTTAGTATGCATCTTGGTTCCTTTTGGAATCCATGCAAATTTTCTTTTTCTAAATTTATATGGACACAAATCTGAAAAATGTGTGTGTCTACCACAATATGTGCATAGATAGTTAGAATGACTAGATGAGGCATCAAATTTCAATAAATTGGAATAAGTCTTTTTCTCATTTCCTTCATCATATCCTATACCATTATTATTAAATCGAATCCTTTGTGTCTCAATAATTTTATGAAAATATTAATTTCCTTTTGTAAAAGTGTCTAATGAGTTCTTTAAATATTCAATCTCCCTTTTTAACTCAATATTTTCAATTTGAAGAGGAGTATTGACAATAACAGATTTTTCCTTTTTCAAAGATTTAATTTCATTTTTCAAAGATTCATTTTCTAATTTCAACTCATCAAAATCATTTGACATATAATCATATTTAGTTGAAACTAATGAATGAGACTTCTTAAGTTTAATATATCTATTTTTAAGTTCTTCAAAGCTTTCACATAATTCATCAAAGACATCTTGTAAAACTTCATAATCATCAACTTCATCATTATCACTATCACTAGAGTTAGGGTTAGAGTGTACCTCATTTTCCATAGCCATGAAACATAGATGAGCAACTTCATTTTCATTCGAATCTTCATCGGAAGAGCTTGTGTCGGAGTCACTCCATGTTGTGGCTTTCAATGCCTTCTTCCCTTTCATATATTTTGGACAATTAGGCTTAATGTGTCCGACTGCATCACAATGATAGCATCTTGGTTTAGATTTGGATTGATGATCATCATTGAACTCTTTTGAAAAATGTTTCTTTCTCCTTTCCTTGGCTTTCTTTTTAGAATTGAGATATTTTTTGAAATCTTTAGCCAATAGGGAAATATCATCATCATCATCATCATCGTCATCTTCACTTTCTATATTTTTTCTTGAAGATTTGAAAGCAATAATTTTGTTTGCTTTAGGTTTCTCTTCTTCAACAAATTCCTTAAGTTCCATCTCATGGGTGATTAAGGAACCCAATAGCTCATCAAGAGAGATAGGTCTTTCTCTAATAGCTTCCTTGATAGCTAGCTTTTGGGTCATCCAATTTGCCGATAATGACCTGAGAATTTTTCTCACCATCTCATTGTTAGTATAGGTTTTTCCAAGAGATTTAAGGCCATTAATAATATTAGTGAACCTAGTGAACATATCAGAAATGGATTCATCAGATACCATCTTAAATAACTCATAACTACGAACAAGCATACTTATTTTATCTTCTTTAACTTGACTAGTTCCTTCATATGTGACTTCTAGTCTGTCCCAAATTTCTTTAGCAGATTCACAACAACAAATTCTGTTATACTCATTTACATCAAGTGCACAATGCAAAATATTCATAGCTTTAGCATTTATTTGAATTTTCCTAATATCAACGTCATTCCATTCATTTTCTTCTTTAGGGATAGAAGCAGTATTTTCCATTTTAATAGGAATATAGGGACCATTCATGACAACTTTCAAAACTTCATAATCATGTGACTGAATAAAATATTTAATTCTATTTTTCCAATAACTATAATCTATTCCAGAAAATAGAGGAGGTTTAAAAATGGATTGACCTTCACCAAGAGATGTAGTAACATATGCCATTGATCTTTAACTCTAAGATTGTTAAATCTAAAAATAAGAAGAGCACTAGCTCTGATACCAATTGTGACCCAGATTATACTCAAGAAGGGGGGGGGGGGGGGGGTGAATTGAGTTTTTACAAACTTTAAGTCAAATTAAGATTTTAGGAAAATATTAAATTTAAATCACTTAGACAAATTTCAGAAAAACTATAGAGAATAAATTTAACAATATCAAATAAATGCAATCAACTAATTATAAACAACTAGAAATGCAGATTTTAACACACTAGGAATATTAATTTAATTTTCGTATTTAATATAAAGTAATATTCTGAAATTAATTAATTAGTTCAAAAAATAATTATTTTAACTTTAAAATTAATTAAGTCAAATTTCGGAATTAATTTATTTGCAAGATAGTGTGCTGAAAATATTAACTCAAACAAGCATATGCAAATAAATAAATATAAGTGCGGAAAATAAATGACACCGAAATTTAATATGGTTCGGCCAAATCCCGGCCTACGTCCACGCGCTTAGAGCCCCCGTCTCCTTTGCGCTTCACTAAACCTGATTCACTTGCGGGTAGGATCAAACCACCGCGTACAACTGTTTGCAAGCTAACTCCGAGATTCAAATCCCGTGGCCCACTTGCGGGTAGGAACCAATCACCAGTACAATTGTTTGCAAGCTAACTCCGAGCTTCAAACCCCGTGGCCCACTTGCGGGTAGGAACCAATCACCGGTACAAACCGAAGCTTCAACAAAGCTTCACAACAAATCTGAATTTTTGTAGTACAAGGTAAAATATTGAAACTCCTTAAAATACAATTTGTAATCTGAGTTTCTGAGACTTCAATAAATGATGTTGAAGTAGGCACAAGTCTTCTTCTTCAATGATTGAGCAGATGATAAAATTAATTGCTCTCTTGAATGTGTAGCTGAGTAGTAAAATAAATGCTCTCAATAATTTTTCAAGTCTTGCTCATGTTCTCATTCAAGTCTGTTCTTCAATGCAGCTCTTCAAAGCTTTAAATGTGTCTTCCAAAAACTAGCTGTTAGACACATGCATTTTGAGCATTAAATGCTCCTGATTTTTCTGAGATGAAGTAGCTGAAAATAATCTCAAAATCTGATATGCAGATCTTCATCTTTTATCTTCTCCATAAAAATATTGCTGTTGTAGCATGGAAATAGACATCTGAAAATATATGACATGTGATAATGGCTTGATAAATAACCCATATATTTTCTGCAAAAAGATGTTAGTCCAAGAGATAAAAAATACAAATCTGATATGTAAATGTGGAACCATTGTGTAAAGAATATAACTGGTGTGTTAAGAACATTTTTCTGTCAAAAGAGTAAATGGGACACAGTAAGTACATGTGCAACTCAGTCACAGGTTTGCAAGAATATATATATGTAAATATATATATATAAGGTATATATAAAACAATTTCAGAACTGGTATATATATATAAAAACAATTTCCGAACTGATATAAAGGAATCCAACTTGTTTATTTAGCCAGAGATGATGGACAAAAAGTTATCACAAACTGATGGACAAGAAGTTGGCGTGTAGCAGTGGTATACGCATGCAGTCATGTGTGTGTAGCAGGTACTATTAGTATGGTCATATCTCTATGACTAAAGAGGACGAAAGCCATAAAAGGCATGACAAGGTCTAAGGTCATAATCTCACGCCAACTGGTAACATGTAAGGCAAGGCCCAACAGGTAACGTGTACTTGCCTAATGCTTATAGGCAGTCAACCTGTAGCAGCTTAAGGCATAGGCAATAACTTCCGGTACAGACCAAACGGCAGAAGCCAATAAAATAAAAAAAAAACTAAATATTGTGCTTATCTCACAAAGCATGCCGAAATGAAGAAGCCAACATTCAACTTGTTTACTTGTTCACGCCGGATGCACCACGAGTCAGAATCCACCACCGAACACGGAAGTGACGAGTGGCTCTTGATATTTCGGCCAAAAAAAAATATCAACCAAGCAGGTACAATATTTTGAAAACTGAAATCTGCTATAATTCAAATAGGACGAAGCAGGTAATCAGGACGAAAGTAGTGATAGGAGGTCAAGTCTCGGTTTAGAGCTGAGAGATAATATATAAAAGCTTCAGTCTATAACAGGCATAGACTATAAACTTTTTGTTCAAAACTAGCAATGGCCAAGTGGACAAGTCACATAAAGTGACAGGAACTTCCTATCATGCCAGGTACAATTCGGACAGACTCAAGAGCAGGTCTAAGTCATGACTAAGTATATAAAGGATCCTAATCAATCTTATACAAATAATATTCTACAATTAATAGGACGAAATTGTTCATTAAGGAAGTAAGGTTCAATTTGGCCAAAGCAAATTGTACAAAAAAAATTGTTTAACAAGAAATTCAACTTAAACAAAATTATTCTGCAACTTTTATAAAAAATATTTTGTGTCAACTTATTTTCAAAAAAAATAATTTCATTTAAAAAAAAATGTTTCGGCTCATAATTAATTAGTCACACAATTAAAATCACGGATCAAGAAATATGCATGTGTGCCAAATGTGTCAAGTGCAAATGTGCAACCACACGTGAATACCTTTACTCGAATACGTCGTTGAGTAGAGTCGAGGCAAGATTATACAATAATAAATATCTATAGAATAACCTAATAAAAATATGTTTGGAATCATCAAAATCAATATATTAAGTTAAACTAAAATGAACATTAATTAAACTAATTTAATTAATTAGGGATAAAATACATTTTCGTTAACAATCTCCCCCTTTTTGATGATGACAAACAATGATTCACATATATTCATAAAATGAATAAATTAAGCACAAATAGTGAATTATAAATATTTCTCCCCCTTTGACATTATCAAAAAGATTTTTCTTATAAATTCAGTGTCACGGATAAAAAAGGGCGAAACTCCCCCTATCAAAAATAATTCATGCATGGGATACAACCATAAATCTCAAGGGACATATAAATAACAATTGTTGCTGATACCAATTGTTGTAGTCACACACGAATCGTGCGTTGCACACAATAATTCCTCGGAACAACTTTTTACGCATAAATAGGAATCACAACTCAATGTTCTCAAATAATGCAAATATGAGAGATATATCAATTAGCTCAATCATCTTTCTCAATAATACAATTTCAACGTATAAATTTTGAATAGGCGCATATCAATTGATGTGAAAATCCTCATGATAGAATAAACTTTTAAGCACACAACATGAAACATTTCATAACTCGATGTTTTCAAATAATTTGGAATAAAGCACATATGAGTTAGTAGACAGCGGTAAAGGAATATAGCATTTTGCTCAAGCTTTGCCGATTTCAAGATACGAGCTAAAATTCTCGAAATAATCAACTTAATTGCAAAATCCATAATAATATATCAAGGTTATGATCAAGCATTTTTCGAACAAATAATCAAATGAATTTCAATAAACTTTTATCTCCCCCTAAGGGATACCAATTAAGGCAAATATGCATATAACAAATATGGTGCATCTATTTCATGAGATAAAATATATTAAAACTTGACTTGATAAAATCATTTTTGAAAAGTCTCACAAATGATACCAATTGTTGATCATGTGGTTTCTCAATTCAAACATGCATAACACAAATATTACCAACTTAAAAAAATATTTATCGTGAATGTTACAAATATTCGAACAATGACATTAATCATGTAGAATGCAATAAAACTAACTCATAGAGATTAATATGACCATATAATCAAAATCAAATAGTGAATGTTACAATATTAACATGTAGCTCATATGACTAATAAATTTTAAAAGGACATTTTTGTTTCGGATTAATATTCAATAAAAAAGCATGAATTGATCCAATGTTATTATTCACAAAAATATGTCAAGATGTAATTCAGAAGATTATGAATTTTCATCTTGAAAGATTCATCATCAAAATCAAGTGCGTGATATAACAAAGAATCATCAAAAATAATAAATATACAAATTTACACCTGAATACTAAATACTCAATCAACACGCTCATGCGTTATAACAAATATTCTATGCATGGAAATATATCAATTATGAAATAAATCATTAATAAACATATGATATTAATTTCAAGAAAGGTTCTCCTTACCACCTTACCAATACCAAAGATATATGCAAGCAACTTCTTCCAAGTGTGGCATTTCCAACATTAGGCAATGATAATTGAAATTCGTAATATGACCAAATCATATGCCTTGAAAATCCACATTCCATCACTAAATGCAACCTACACAACTTTGAAAATTTTCTCTTTTGGTACCCAAAATGTGTTAGGTCCATAGGGGTTAGTATGCATCTTGGTTCCTTTTGGAATCCATGCAAATTTTCTTTTTCTAAATTTATATGGACACAAATCTGAAAAATGTGTGTGTCTACCACAATATGTGCATAGATAGTTAGAATGACTAGATGAGGCATCAAATTTCAATAAATTGGAATAAGTCTTTTTCTCATTTCCTTCATCATATCCTATACCATTATTATTAAATCGAATCCTTTGTGTCTCAATAATTTTATGAAAATATTAATTTCCTTTTGTAAAAGTGTCTAATGATTTCTTTAAATATTCAATCTCCCTTTTTAACTCAATATTTTCAATTTGAAGAGGAGTATTGACAATAACAGATTTTTCCTTTTTCAAAGATTTAATTTCATTTTTCAAAGATTCATTTTCTAATTTCAACTCATCAAAATCATTTGACATATAATCATATTTAGTTGAAACTAATGAATGAGACTTCTTAAGTTTAATATATCTATTTTTAAGTTCTTCAAAGCTTTCACATAATTCATCAAAGACATCTTGTAAAACTTCATAATCATCAACTTCATCATTATCACTATCACTAGAGTTAGGGTTAGAGTGTACCTCATTTTCCATAGCCATGAAACATAGATGAGCAACTTCATTTTCATTCGAATCTTCATCGGAAGAGCTTATGTCGGAGTCACTCCATGTTGTGGCTTTCAATGCCTTCTTCCCTTTCTTATATTTTGGACAATTAGGCTTAATGTGTCCAACTTCATCACAATGATAGCATCTTGGTTCAGATTTGGATTGATGATCATCATTGAACTCTTTTGAAAAATGTTTCTTTCTCCTTTCCTTGGCTTTCTTTTTAGAATTGAGATATTTTTTGAAATTTTTAGCCAATAGGGAAATATCATCATCATCATCGTCATCTTCACTTTCTATATTTTTTCTTGAAGATTTGAAAGCAATAATTTTGTTTGCTTTAGGTTTCTCTTCTTCAACAAATTCCTTAAGTTCCATCTCATGGGTGATTAAGGAACCCAATAGCTCATCAAGAGAGATAGGTCTTTCTCTAATAGCTTCCTTGATAGCTAGCTTTTTGGTCATCCAATTTTCCGGTAATGACCTGAGAATTTTGCTCACCATCTCATGTGTGTGTAGCAGGTACTATTAGTATGGTCATATCTCTATGACTAAAGAGGACGAAAGCCATAAAAGGCATGACAAGGTCTAAGGTCATAATCTCACGCCAACTGGTAACGTGTAAGGCAAGGCCCAACAGGTAACGTGTACTTGCCTAACGCTTATAGGCAGTCAACCTATAGCAGCCTAAGGCATAGGCAATAACTTCCGGTACAGACCAAACGACAGAAGCCAATAAAATAAAATAAAACTAAATATTGTGCTTCTCTCACAAAGCATGCCAAAATGAAGAAGCCAACATTCAGCTTGTTTACTTGTTCACGTCGGATGCACCACGAGTCAAAATCCACCACCGAACACGGAAGTGACGAGTGGCTCTTGATATTTCGGCCAAAAAAAATATCAACCAAGCAGGTACAATATTTTGAAAACTGAAATCTGCTATAATTCAAATAGGACGAAGCAGGAAAGTAGTGACAGGAGGTCAAGTCCCGGTTTAGAGCTAAGAGATAATATATAAAACCTTTAGTCTATAACAGGCATAGACTATAAACTTTTTGTTCAAAACTAGCAATGGCCTAGTGGACAAGTCACATAAAGTGACAGGAACTTCCTATCATGCCAGGTACAATTCGGACAGACTCAAGAGCAGGTCTAAGTCATGACTAAGTATATAAAGGCTCCTAATCAATCTTATACAAATTAATATTCTACAATTAATAGGGCGAAATTGTTCATTAAGGAAGTAAGGTTCAATTCGGCCAAAGCAAATTGTACAAAAAAAATTGTTTAACAAGAAATTCAACTTAAACAAAATTATTCTGCAACTTTTATAAAAAATATTTTGTGTCAACTTATTTTCAAACAAAATAATTTCATTTTAAAAAAAATGTTTCGGCTCATAATTAATTAGTCACACAATTAAAATCATAGATCAAGAAATATGCATGTGTGCCAAATGTGTCAAGTGCAAATGTGCAACCACACGTGAATACCTTTACTCGAATACGTCGTTGAGTAGAGTTGAGGCAATATTATACAATAATAAATATCTATAGAATAACCTAATAAAAATATGTTTGGAATCATCAAAATCAATATATTAAGTTAAACTAAAATGAACATTAATTAAACTAATTTAATTAATTAGGGATAAAATACATTTTCGTTAACAATATTGATGATAAAGAGAAAATAACATTTTTTAGGCACCAATGGCCACAGTCATTGCAATTGAGTAATAAAATATCAATTCCAAAATTCAGGACAAACTATTAGTTAGATTTTTCATGAAGTGTTGTGGGTAATACTTAATTATTTCAAAGAGTTGATAGTCCCTCCTATATTTAATGGATGTACCGGATAAATTCAAAGACATCGGCATCTTAGGGAATGACCATTCAAATAGGTTGTTCGAGCACTTGATGTCACACTTATGATGCACATATTTCAATCGACAAATAAATGCCTTTTAGAGGGAGAGGTGGTAAGGAAAATTTTCAAAATATCATGGTCATTTGTGATTTTAACATAAAATTTGTATATGTGATGGACGGATGGGAGGGGATCATGCACGATTCACGAGTGCTAAATGAGACTTTACGCCATACAATGAACAAACTCCTATTGCCTCCCCGGGGAAGGTGATATTTGTTATTAAACATTTATAATTATATAACTTTCTTTTATTACTATTTGTTTTGCATAATTGTGTTTTGTTATTGTTATAGGTATGTATTATTTGTGTCATGCTACGTATAGCCACACTAAAAGCTTTATATGTCCTTATTAAAGCACACAATATCGGTTGTAAGATTTTAGACACGATCAAGCTAGAGAAAAAAGGAGAAATTCAACCATGCTAAACTAAAAAAATATGATTGAAAGGACATTTGGTTGTTTAAACGCGAGATTCCCGATATTGCATATAATGCCTCCTTATAGTTATCTAACTCAAGTGCACATTGTTGTTGCATGCGTGATGATACTTAACTTCCTTCGACGATGATGTGAACTTAATGCACGGGCCTACAATAAAAAGTGAACAAGTTGAAACCCCACCGAGTTATGAGCAAATATTTGGATTAGATGCGCAATAACAAATGATTAGTTTACTTGATTAAATTTCTGATCAATTATTTAGTCGAAATTATGATTAGAAATTTACTCTTATTAGTATTTTGTGACTTTTAATGACTTTTTGGTTGCTTTTTGGACATTTTTAATGACTTTATGCTATGGATTTCTCCAAATATTGGGATGCCTAATATTCCTTTTTACATATTTGATAGTATATTGTGTGTAATCATATTTTTTTCAAGATCATTCATATTTAATATGTAAGTTTGTTATGCTATTTATTATGTTATGTATTTTTAATAATCTAAAAGCCTAGGATAAAACTGTTCAAAAAACATGCATTAAAATTCACACATAAAATTTGAAGAATATGATGGTGTTTCTATTCATTATATTTCTGAAATCACACTTACAATGAGATACGAAGGTAGTTTATGTACTAACCTTCTTTGACAACTTTAGCTATAACAGAATAACATAATCTAGTTACAACATAATAACATAAAATAACTGTCTAAAGGAAACTATAAGAACTGACTGTAACTAACTATCTAACAGCCCCCTTTAAGTTGGAGTTGGTCTGCTGAGGAGGAGCAGGAGCAACTTAGACTGTCAAAAGATGAACATGAGGCATGACTTTGTCTCGAAGATATTCAAACCTAGAGACAAAAAGAACTTTAGTGAACATGTCAGCTAGTTGGTCCATAGAGGAAATGTGAGCAACTTGAAGTTGTTTGGAGGCAATCTTTTCTCTGACAAAATGGAAGGCAACCTCAATGTGCTTGCTATGAGCATGAAATACAGGATTAGCTGCTAGTAAAAGAGCCCGGATATTATCACACCATAGAGTAGGAATAGATGATAGGGTGACCTTAATATCTATGAGTAATTGTTGAAGCCATAATACCTCTGCAGTTGTGGTAGAGAGAGCCTTGGATTCAGCTTCAGTACTGGATTTTGCAAATGATGTTTGCTTTTTGGCAGACCAAGTAATGAGACTAGGACCTAAATAAACACAATAGCCAGATGTAGACCTTCTATCAATAGAACCTCCTACCCAGTCAGAGTTACTGTAGGCAAGGATTTGAAGAGGTCCTGTCTGAAACATAAGACCAAAAGTAATGGTGCCCTTCACATATTTTAGAATTCTTTTGACTGCAATAAAATGGCAATTGAGAGGTTGATGCATAAAGTGAGAAACCCAATTAACAACATAGGAGAGATCAGGTCTAGTCACAGTGAGATACTGTAATGAGCCTGTGAGACTTCTATAGAGTTGAGTGTCATTAAAAGGTGATATATAAGAGGAAGTAGGTGGTTTAGAGGCTGATGGGGAAGCACAGGACTTACAATATGATAAACCAGCTTTGGTTAATAAATCTGTAGCATACTTTGCTTGAGACAAGAACAATCCATGTGAAGTTTGTTGCACCTCATTACCCAAAAAACAATTCAAAGACCCCAACTCTTTCATTGCAAAAGAAGTCTTCATGGCTATAATAAGAGAGTCGATAGCAGAAGAGGAACTACCAGTAACCAATATGTCATCTACATAGACCAACACTATAATTACATGACTTGCAATGTGCATGATAAACTAGGATGTATCTGCTAAGCTGATGGTAAAACCATATTGTGTTAAGAATTTTGATAGAGTTGCAAACCATGCTCTAGGTGCTTGCTTAATACCATAGAGAGCCTTTTTGAGTTTGCAAAAAGAAGTAGGTCGAGTGGGATCAATAAAACTTGGAGGTTCAATTATATAGACTTCCTCTTCTAGAACACCATGTAAAAAGGCATGGGAAACATCCAATTGTTAAATTGTCCAACCAAAGTACAGAGATAATGAGATAACTAATCTAATGGTAGGTTGTTTCACAACAGGACTAAACTTTTCAAAGTAATCAAGGCCTTGTGTTTGATGAAATCCCTTGGTAACTAGTCTGACTTTGTGTCTAGCCAGTGAACCATCTGCTTTGAGTTTGATCTTAAACACCCATTTGCACTCAATGACTATCTTATGAGCAGGTAAAGGTACTAACTCCCAAGTTTGTTGAGCTATCAAGGCACTAAATTCATCAGACATAGCTGCCCTCTAAACATGTGAGGTATTGTCTTGTGAGAGGCAGGTAGGTTTAGTAGTAAGTAAGGAATCATTGGATGTAGTGATAAGTAAATCAGAGGGATAAAAAGGTAGTTTTGGTTTATAAATACCTATTTTGGCCCCGGTTATCATGGGGCGAATGGATATAGGAAGTGTAGTACAAGCAGTAGTAAGCATAGGAGAAGAGGGTGAAGGTTTTATGGATATAAAAGTAGTAGAAGAAGCAGAAGTGGAAGAAGATGTAGTAGAAGATATAAGATCAGAAGAAGATGAATAGGATAAGGACAATATGGATGAAAGAGGGGAGAGTGGGGAAAAAAGAGAAGTTGAAGGGGAAGGACTGAGATTAGGTGTGGTAAGAGGAGAGAGATATTGAGTCAATGTTGGTGAAAAGGGAAATTTATTTTCCACAAAGGTGACATTTCTTGATATATAAATTTTACCAGTGGAGATGTCTAGACATTAATAGCCTTTGGAGTGAGGAGCATAGCCTAGAAAAACACATGACTTAGATTTTGGCTCAAGTTTAGTATTTCTATAAGGAACAAGCCAAGGATAGAAGCAACAACCAAACACTTTGAGAGATGAGTAATCAGGTGGATAATGAAATAGAAGTTCAAATAGAGATTTAAGATTTAAAGTAGGGGTGCAACCGGTACGGTATGGTCGGTAACGACCCCTTACCAATACCAAAACCACATTCTATATGGTAAAACCGTACTGTACCAATTTACTGGCCGGTACATCAAAACAAAAACCAAATCGACTAGTTTTTTGGTTTTTTCGATATTTTTGGGTTTTTTTGGTTTCGGTATTTTTGGTTTCAATTCGGTTTTTTCCCGATAAATACAAGAATTTCAAATCGGTTTATGCATTCGGTAAATCTGGTATATATTTCGATATACCCATTTTTAACTGTAACAATTTCTAGCGTTTCTAGCTATTATAATTCTAGCATTTATAGTTGTTTGGAACAATTAGAAACATACACAAACAGGTACAATTTCTTGCATTTGTAGCATTTGGAACAATAGATTTAAATAGATACGAGACCAAACTAATCGGTTGGCTTTTGTCGGAGCCGGAGGAGAGTGAGACGAGACCAAAATGATCGATTTACCTCCATCAGAGACGGATGAGAGTGAGACGAGATCAAACTGATCGGTTTGCCTCTACCGAAGTCGGAGTAGAGTGTGATGAGATGAGGGAGCTGGTGCCTGAGGAGAGTGAGCCAAGATGATGAGCCTAAAAAATGGAGGGAGCTGTTACCTCAAAAAATGTTTGCTGAAAAGTCAAAATCATCCACACCTCCAACACCGGAAAAACAAACCTTCGCCGAAAAAACCAACTCACCGGAAAAGCCAACTCGTCGAAAAAAAAAATCACCAAAAAACATGGAGGGAACTCAGATCCGAATACAGCTGGCGCGAAAAAAATTATCACCGTAAATCCGATCTCAAAACGAAGTAACCACACCAAATCGAAAGCCAAATCTCAAAACAAAAAAAAGGCTGTTCTCAAATAAAAGTCCCCAAAAAATTATTTCTCAAAATCAACTCAAGGTTGAAGAAGAAAAAAAAATGAGAGGGAGAGAGCTCAAACAAAAATGACGGCCACACTTTTTGAGAGAGAAAGAGGTAAAAAAAATGAAACGGAAACCCTAAAAAAAGACCTCTACACAAACCACAATATAAAGCCCAAATGAAATAAGGGCAAAACGAAAATATAGCCAACAAAACAAACGACTCTTTTTATTTTAATAAAATGCTGCCTAATTCATTTTGTGTTAAATGTTTGATTAATTAAACAAAATATATGTTTAATTAACATGATTATTTAACACTTAAACCAAATACTCAAATAAATAAATTAAATTCAAAGAGAATATAAAAACTCACTCATGAGAAATAAAATAAATAGAAGTAGTATGATACGCAAAATAATTTGACATTGCACAAAAAGTTTGGTACGGTATTTCGGTACGGTAATTTTGGTACGATATCGGTACGGTAAATTCGGTAAATCGGTTTTTCATATCTAAAAACCAAAACCAACCAAATTTTTTACGGTATTTTCGGTTTCGGTAAAATCGGTTTTTGGTATTTCATAATATGAAACCAAAACCATTTTTTTTCGGACCAAAACGGTACGGTAAAAACCCATACCGGTCGCACCCCTAATTCAAAGAATTTAAAGGAAGTTTATTGATTAAAAAAGTGGCTTTGAGAATGGTGTCAGGCCAGTATTTAGGAGGGACAAAAGAGTGGCTTAAAAGAGCTAACGTGGTTTCTACCAGATGCCTATGTTTTCTTTCACTAACACCATTCTGCTGAGGAGTATAAGGACAAGAGGTTTGGTGAATGATCCATTTTTGAGACATGAATTGAGTCATGGAAAGGTTGATAAACTCAATCCCATTATCTGTTTGAAGAATTTTAATAGGCAACTTAAACTGAGTAAGTACCATAGTTACAAAATGAACAAACGTATGAAAGATTTTAGTTTTGCTTTTAAGAGGATAGATCCAGGTAAATTTGGTAAAATCATCCACAAAGACAATATAGAACCTGAGACCAGTAGTAGAAATGTTGGATGTGGGGCCCCAAACATCACTGTAAACTAATTCAAAAGGGTGAGAAGTAGGAGTGGAAGAAGGTTTAAATGGGAGTTGATAACTCTTTGAGGTACATCATGTATGACATTCTGACAGAGTGGAGACTGAAGGAATTAGGTGTGTTTTAGAAAGGTGAGATAGGATCTGAGAAGTAGGACGCCCAAGTTTAGAATGCCAGAGGTGAGTGGAAGATGATATAGAAACAAAGGCATTGGGGAACATAGTAGAAGTGGGAGAAGAAAGAGTGTATAGTCCTTTAGATCAAGGTCCTTGAAGAATGATTTGGTTAGAGAATTTATCTTGGATATAAAAGATGTGAGAATAAAAAATAACCTTGCAGTTTTTATCTTTGGCAAGTTGATGGACTGAAATTAAATTGTGAGTGATATATGGGACATGAAGAATATTAGAAAGAAGAAGATTATTGGATGGTGTAGGGAGAAGTCCATTTCCTGTATGTAGTATAGGTACTTTCTGACCATTGCCCACTATAATAAATTCAGTTCGAGTATAATTTTTAAAGGAATGAAAGTACTGAAGATTGTTGACTAGATGACTAGTGGCCCCTGTATCAAATAGCCCTCCAATTAAAGATGAAAGAGTATGTTGTGCTATAAAGGCATGAGGAGAAGGAAGTTCAGGAGATGTGGTAATGGAAGAATCATGAGAAGAGGAGGTATCTATATTACCAATTGGGAGGTGAGATAGGTGATGATGTGGAATGAATTGGTCAATTAGAACAAAATGATGATGAACTAGGAATGGCATAATATGGAGGTGTAGGTAATAGTGGAGGATTATAGGAAAATGAAGGTATAGGTGGGGGGTGAAATAGTGGAGTTTAAACAGATGAGGGTATAGGTGAGGGGTGAGGTGGTAGTGATTGGGCAACATAAGCATGAGGACGATTATTATTTTATGGAGGTGTAGTCATAAAAGATGAATTAGTGAGACCTTGAGTAGTCTGATTAGAAAGATGATAAGAAGAGTTAAACATGTGATAGCAATCTGAAGTAGTATGGTTGTTTTTCCCACGAATTTGACATTGTATTCTACCAAAACCTCTTCCCTTCTGAAATTTATTTCTACCACCTCCTCCTCCTTTGAAATAAGTAGATGGATCTTAATGTGGTCCATATCCATATGATTGAAAGTTCTGAAATAGAGGTTGTGTTGTGTGCTGAGATGGTACAACTGCTGCTAGAGCTGTGTTGGATTCAGTAGAGATATTTTTCAAATCTTTAAGAACATGGAGTTCTTCAGATCTTAATAAAACTTATAATTCAGCAAATGAAAGTAGTGTTGCATTAGCCCGAATTGTTGTTTTAAGAGCTGAATAATCTGCAGATAATCCATTTAGAGTATACAACACTAGGTCTTCTTCACTTATTTCAACACCAGAAGCACTTAATTTTTTCTGCACAATCTTTAATTCTATTAAGGTATTCATCCATATAACTTTGATCATTTGATCCATTGAGTAATTTTAACTTCAACTCATGCACATGTGATCTTGAAGTTGACATATAACGTTTTGCCAAATATCCCCAAATATCAAATGCATGATTAAACCCTACTATTTGGGGAAGAATTAAAGGGGATATGATTGCATTAAAGTATCTCACCAGCTGACAATCAATGTTATTCCAGGTAGTAAATTTAGGGTTGGGAATCTTAATACTTTGATCATCTTCAATTTCAATAGTTGGTGGAGGAGATGATCCATCAACATAGTGCAGTAGATGATTTGCTCGCAAAGTATTCTTGACTTGAAATTGCCAAACCATATAGTTGGACGAATCTAGTTTAATGGTGATTAGCGAGTTAAGATTGGATACAAAAAAGATCAGATGTGGTGGAATATCAAGATTATTGATAATCACCATTGATGAAGACTTGAAGTTTTGAGAGAAGAAATAAAAAGATGAAAAAAAAATGAGATTTTAAAGAGAAGAGAAGAAGTGAAGAATGAAAATTGGAGAAGATGAAGAATGAAATTAGGAACTATCACCCTAGGGCTCTGATACCATGAAGAATATGATGGTGTTTCTATTCATTATATTTCTGAAATCACACTTACAGTGAGATATGAATGTAGTTTATATACTAACCTTCTTTGACAGCTTTAGCTATAACAGAATAACAGAATCTAGTTATAATAGAATAATAGAAAATACCTGTCTAAAGGAAACTATACGAACTGACTGTAACTAAATATCTAACAAAATTTCCAACCAAACAGTCTTTATTTAGAGGTTTTATTTAGATATCAAATAAATAATTTATTCAGATTCAAATTTCAAACTTGAAATTTCATATTAATACTATTCATAATACAAAATAAAAAAACAAATGGCACGTAAATCTTAAACAAAACTTGAACTTGTACATCCATGCAAAGTCAAACGGTACATTGGGACATACATAGTCACCACCACCTTGTTGTATGCAAAAACATTATCCGCTTTGTGTTTATGGTTAAGGTTTCTCCTAAAACAAAGTTCAAGGAAAAAGTTTGATGTCTCTAAGACATCAAATTATTTGATATCTTGGATTGTTATTGGTCAACACAAGTGGTGGGGACTCACATCAGTTATGAAAATGGGTCCGCGCCAGCGGTATTGACCAATCAGAATTCAAGACATAAAAAAATTTGATGTCTTAGAGACATCAAATTTCTATCCAAAGTTAAATCTT
Organism: Sambucus nigra; assembly: GCA_949130495.1. Classification (NCBI taxonomy): domain Eukaryota; kingdom Viridiplantae; phylum Streptophyta; class Magnoliopsida; order Dipsacales; family Adoxaceae; genus Sambucus; species Sambucus nigra. Next base: position 679,616,460 of record OX422211.1, read on the forward strand.
ACGAGATTGTGAATCCTCGAGAGAAGATCCCAACTTTCTTCAACGTTTATTTCCCAACTTTCAGTGCAAAAACCATGGTAACATTTTCCATTCCTTTTTAATTGTTTATCTCACTTCTTTTCTAATAACAATATGGGTTGTCTTTTTGATACCCTTTTTTCTTTAAGTATGTATCTGAGTTATAACATTTTTCTTTATGCATGTATTTGAGTTCTAACATATTCGTTATGTTGTCTGATTACTTTTTCATGGTTATGCTATTCAAGATTATTGCGTTTTTTGGCATGCTTTTTACCCATTTAATTGGTTTACGTTTAGTGGACAATAGATTTTGTTATAATCAAGAAGCTATATGGATCCAACTAAATACATGTATTCATTACATTTAATGTGAATATATACATGAATGTCCTAATACATGAATCAACCAGCAGCATGTATCATCCAAATATATATGTCCTAACATTAATCTAGAAAAAATCAAGTATATTTTTCCACGGAGAGTTTAAAACTTCATTCTAACTACATTAGTTTAAGAACTTAAATGTATAATCTTTTAGTTGAAATACATGTTATGAACTTAATTCTTTAGTAAGAATTGATAAAGTTTGTTTCAACACTTAAAAAATTTGTAAATGAATTGCAACTTTGCAAATTGCAAATCCCTTCCCTTTTTTTCTACAAACTATTCTCTTTCCTACCATTTCACATGCTCTAAGGCACGACATTAATGCCACTTATTGAAATAAATAACCACATGTGCAATGTTAAGAATCATATCTTTAAAATGAATTAGGTTTGATCTTGACAAGTAATGACAAAATCAACCCCAAATAATAAAACAATCCATATTAACATAGTAAAATAAAATACAAGTTTTAATTTTAAAAATAATGGGTCAAATATTGGTTCGTATTTAAAAGTTATGAATCAAATATAAGATCTAAATTTAAAATCTATGAACTAAATATCGAGTTCACTTTTTAATGTTTCGAGTGAAATATAAAGCTCCTTTTTTTTAAAGTTATGAGTAAAATATGAGATTTTTTACGTATATATGGAATTGCAATACTTACTTGGTAGAAAAAAATGGATTGGACTGGAAAAATAATCTCTATATGATTTTCCAATATAAAATATAATTTCCTTTTGTCCCTCATTTTTTTATATTATTCACTCGAACCCCACCATTTGATTCTTTTGGCCTCTGGCCCCCATTTTACACCCATACCGTTAAGTCAACGTCAACTGTCATAGACCCATAAACTATGTTGTAATCCCCGTCTTACCTCTCATTTGAGTAGCTAATACACTACTTAATAAACTATTTACTCCAAAGTATATTCCTATACATTACAAAACTATTCTAAACCACAACCTCAATTCCATTCTTGGGTATTACGAAGAGGTTTAGATGGTTCAGACCCGCTAATTGACTCCAACTATGTTTTAAGAATTAAGAGGCACATGTTGGTCAGTGCATAATCGGATATGTGTGGCTCGTAAAGCCATAAATGCCACGAGTTCGCTAATGTACGTGAGCCTGTGGTGCTTCACTTACTATATATGGCTCAATCACTTCGGTTTACATTACTCAATTGATACAGTAGACACAGACACTGCATGCCAATTGAAAATATGCTAGATCATATTTGAGGGGTTACCAATAATTGATAGTAGAGTATCTAGGATGTTTTATCTGTAATAAAAGTTTTCATATTTATATTATGAAATAAACTAACAAAATGGTGATTAATGGAAAGAATCCAAACATATGAATTTACTTTTCTATGACAAGCTGAAAAATTTGGTTAAAGATTTAGTTCAATTATCATCAAATTGTGGATTAAACCAACCATAAACTACTTGTATAAATCAGAGCAATAAGGCTTGATCACCTACCATGCATTCTATACTATCAGATAATTTGATTGATCACTCCTTATCCCCATACTCCTCTTCTGTAAATACATAAATTTCAATGGCTTGTGCTAGACGTTTTTGTCATGAGATGCCCTGAAATTAAATTTTAGTGACATTTGGTAATTTTATTTTAAAAAAATTCATTATTATAAGAATGTTTTAAATTCCTAAACCCACTTTTTTCTCTACCAAAAAAAAAATCAAAGTCTGCTGTAATTACAACGTGGAACTCAATAACATGTTTGACTTTCTCTGATATGTTCTATTAGTGTTGCAATCACCCTCCAGCAATTCAATTTTTGCTTCAACAATCTTACTCTCTTGTTAAAATAAGATTGATCTTAGATCAAGCTTTGTGGAGATTCTCCCGGTTAACTGCAGAATCCTCTCTCTCTCAATTAAGTTCCTTGTCTAACACTATCTGTTGGAGAATTTTTAAAATAAGTGAGTAAGAGATTTGGGAGTAAAAGATTAAAAGCTTGTCCAACATTGGATGTATGTGGAGAAAAGTGGGAAGCTAACCCAATATAAAAGGGAGAGTGTCCACATTGAAAAATGAGTAAAGCTAAGTGATACCCACTAAGCTATAAAAGGAGTGGGCAACTTTTGAGTCCCACATTGGAAAAATATTAAGAAAATGAGCACTTGATAAGTAGAAATGGAAGATGAAGAGTTACTTCATCTAGCATTTAAGAGGCTATTCAAGAGACCTCTAATACAGTGCGAAGCACCGTACGCACACGCACGTGCGAATGGGGTAGTGTGCTGCAGAGGCGCTAGTGGCGCACTTTGCACTTCGCATGTCACGTGTCCGCAATGGTAGCAGGTTGCCGAGATTCATCCGAGTTGGATCGCGATAGCTCGGGCGCGATCACTTTTTGGTGGGTCCATGTAAAACCGTTTCGGTATTACTGTACCTGTTCGAAAATGGTTTAATATCGTTGATAATTAACAGTCATACCATTTCGGAATAAAGTAAAGACTGTTAAAACTTAACAATCATGACCCCTGAGATGTAGCCTTTCATTTCCTATAAATAAAGGCATCCTATTTCCAAATTTCACATAATAAATATTACCCAGTTCTGAAATTTCAAACCCTTGCTATTACTCTCTTACAATTTTCAGGAGATATAAATTATCTTATTCTGTTTTGTGCACATAAACATCATAAGAACTTGATTGACTGTTCTTCGCTGCTGCATCCAAAGGCTGTATTTAAATATACAAGTTGCAGGCAGTACAAGTTGCTTCATTGTATCTTGAGTATGGATTTATGGATTCCCTTTTGTATACCGAAGTTATTCGTGTGGGGAAAATACTGTATTTAGGAAAGTGACATGACGCTTTGAAGTTTTCTAGTATCTATTCAGAAGTTACATTATTGTATTGAATTTGACATAACTGTGATATATAAAGAGTTCCATTTCTGTATTTGCATTCATATTACCCAACAATATAAATACAGTATTATCAGAATTGGCCGACTCTTCCAAATCACTTCGACAAATAACAAAAGGCTTTGTCAAGTTGGACCGTTTTGATGGTGGTAATTTTTTGCATTGGCAGAAAAAGGTTCATTTTCTTCTAACAACATTGAAGATAGTATATGTCTTGTCACAACTGAAACCAAATGAAGAAGAAGATGAAACCGTGGAACAGACTAGGCAACACACAAAATGGAAGACCGATGATTACTTGTGTCGTGGACACATTCTCAATGCACTTGCTGATAATTTGTTCGACTTGTACCAAAATGTTGGGACTACAAAAACTTTGTGGGAAACATTGGAGACCAAATATCTTATGAAAGATGCTACAAGTAAGAAGTTCCTTATCGGTCAATTTTTAAGCTTTAAAATGTATGATAATAGGCATGTGCTAGAACAATTTCATGACATCCAACGAATCATAAATCATTTCAAACTAAAAAAGTTAAATATAGATGATAATGTAATTGTTTCTGCCATAATTGAAAAACTTCCTCCTTCTTGGAAAGATTATAAGAAAGAACTCAAACACAAAAAGGAGGATCTTTCACTTGAATAATTAGAGACTCATTTAAGAGTTGAACAAAAGTCTCGAATTCTAGATGGTAAAGAGGAACAAGAAAATTCTATTTCTAAGGTTCATGTGGTGGAGGAAGGAAAGGAGCAAAAATATGGCAATCATGGAAAAAATAACAAGCGGGAGAATTTTTTAAATAATTCTAAAGCAAACAAAAAGAAGAAAGGAAATTGTTTTCATTGCAACAAAGCAGGTCACTTCAAGAAGGATTGTCGTGAGTTCAAGAAACTAAAGGAAAAAGGTGGGACATCAGACACAAAGCAAAAATTCCCTGCTATGATATCCGAGGCTAATATGCTTGGAGAAGATAACTCTTGGTGGATTGATTCTGGTGCACAAACCATGTTTGTAAGGACAAGAGCTTGTTCTCTGCCTATGAAACAGTGGAAGGAGATGTTCTTTATACGGGAAATTCTTCTACTGCTGCGGTTAAAGGCAAAAGGACAGTGGATCTCGAATTCACTTCCGAAAAAATCCTTAGCCTCACCAATGTCTTTCATGTTCCTGATGTTATAAAAAATTTAGTTTCTGGAAGTCTTCTTAACAAATTTGGATTTAAGCTTGTATTTGAGTCAGACAAATTTAATCTGACTAAGAGTGATACCTTTGTAGGCAAAGGATATTTGTATGAGGGCATGTTTAAGCTCAATATGAATGAAAAAGATTCTTCTGCTTATATCGTTTATTGTCTTTCATTATGGCATAGTCGTTTAGGACATGTTAATACAAAGAAAATGCATTTCATGGTGAATTTAAATTTAATTCCTAAATATGAGAATGATATGAATGAAAAGTGTAAAATATGCATGCAAACAAAAATAACACGATTACCTTTCCCATAAATAGAAAAAACAACATCATTGTTGCAATTAGTACATAGTGATGTTTGTGATTTGCATGGAACACCTACTAGAGGTGGTAGTAAATATTTTGCTATGTTTATTGATGACTTTTCAAAATATTGTTACGTATATCTTTTAAACTCTAAGGATGATGTGCTTAATAGATTTAAGACATATAAAAATGAAGTTGAAAATCAATGTGATAATAAAATAAAATGTCTTAGATCTGATAGAGATGATGAATATCACTTTTCTCAATTTTGTGAAGATATGAGAATTATACATGAAGTTACTACACCTTATACACCATAACAAAATGGAGTAGCAGAAAGAAAAAATAGGACACTAACTGAAATGGTTAACACTATGATTTCTTATTCTGGTTTAAGTACAAGGTGTAACACCCCAAGATTTTGGGACTGAGAAATTAAATTTTTGGGAGAATTAAATTTTATTTAAATCGGAGAATCTTAAAATTTGGAAATTGAGGTCCAAAAATTGAGGACGTTTCAAAGTATTCCAGATGATGATTTTGAGTGTACCATCGATCCCGGATGGGTCGATATAGTCATAATAATTGTCAATGGGTTTTATTTCGGTCCTGAATTATTTTTAAGTATGTTAGACTCGAATTGGAGTAAACGAGTCATTTAAAGTGTGTATTAACATTTAAAACTGGGTTTATTATTTTAAGGGATTTCAGGGCTTACGGATCAAGCCCGTCTCATTTAGAGAAAGAGAGAAAGAGAAAGGAAAAGAGAAAGAAGAAGGAAAAAAGAGAGAGAATGGAGAAAGCTTGGAGATTTCCGACCCAAACGCGATCTCGAGGATGATTCAACCTCTACAATTTTGAGGCAAGTGTTTTATCTTGCTAAATATTTCATTTGTGTATTTCATTTCATAATTTGAGGATAAAAGAATTAGATTTTGGGTATTAATAGTAAAACCGAGATTTTGTAGATTAAATCTTGAAATTTATGGTTATATATGAGTTTGACGGTGTAGAGATAGTTGGGATCAGATTTGGGTTGATTTATTAGCTTAGAATCATGATATGAAGAAGGTTTAGGGGTTAGAAGTGAAATTTTAGGTTTAGAATTCGTGGGTTTTATGAAGACGAAGAGACCTTTTTGGTTCTGTAGACCCGAATCGATTCGTCCCCCAAGCGAATCGATTCGGCTTGAGACAGAGTACCAGGTCCTTTGGACCGAATCGATTCGCAGTTAGAGCGAATCGATTCTCCCTTGAGATCGAATCGATTCGCCCTTGAGACCGAATCGATTCGAGCCAGGCCGAATCGATTCGGAAATAGGGCTGTTTTGTAAATTTTCTCTAGGATGATTTCTAACCCTTTTTGGTTGGGTTTATTGATTTGGGACATGATTATATGATGTAAGAAATATATTTTGGAGATTTATTGGAAGTTTCTCGCATGATGAGATCGCGGGTACATATCGAGTTATTTTGGGGACTTATATACATATGTATAGGAGATTATTGTATTGGTGTATTGTGGGAATTTCTTTATAAACGGTAGTTCTATTTAGAGGTCATAAGTGAGCTTACAAACGACATAAGGTTTAGGAATCTTTGAGAGAGAGTGATGAGGGCATGTGTAATGACCCCATTTTCTTATGCCAATATATAATTGTCTTCTTTTAATTTCGTCATACTTACTATCTAATAATGATATATTATTACATATATGATATTTCGTGTTCTTAATAGGACAGATCCCATTTTTAAATTTGAAGAATCAACGGTAAAATGGGTCAGATTGAGATTTTATGGCAAATCCTAAGCTAAGTGATAAGTTTTGGGGTAGAAAATTTAATTTTATGAAACTTTAGGGACTTGGTTTTAATAAAGAAAGTTTCAGGGACCAAAATGAAAAATAAAAAGGGGCTTTTCGTAAATAAAATATTTTCAGGGACCTATAAGAAATATTGAAAATATATGGTGTGAAATTACCAAAATGCCCTTCAGGTCCGAAATGACCCTTATACCCTTAATACCTATCCACCTCGTGCTCGACAGCTCATGCTCAGTTTTGACACCTCCACCGTACACGTGTCGTCGTTAGAGGAGAAGCCAAAACACGTGTCGTCGTTAGAGGAGAAGCTAAAACATGTGTCGCAGTCCGGTGAAATAAGGCTGCAAGACGCCTCCGTTACGCGACAAGTCAACGCTGACTCCCATTGTAAAAGCTTGGTCAGCATGGACATGTGTCAACCCAGGGATATCTTTGGAAAACTATAAATAGGGACTTTGGGGGATCATTTGAAACTCACACCAATTCCTTGAGAATTATAGAAAGAAATAGTGAGAGAAAGTGTGAGAAAGTTCAAGATGAAGTTCTTAGGGATATTCCTCTTAAGGTAATCTTAATCTTATAATGCATCTTTATAGTTTTAATTTATTGTTTTATAGCTTTACTTAGAAGTCATGCTGGTAAAATAGAATAAATAATTCACTAATCAAAACTTAAAATTTAGAACAAATCCAAGTTGATTTTATAAACTTGTTTGAAATTATACGCTTTTAAAAATGATTCTTTTTAAATAAATTGCTCGTTATTATGGAATCCGATTTAAGTAATTCCAAAGTCAGGACCGGTGAAGTTCTGTCTAGATTAGATGGTATTTAAGTGGTGCCCCTGTGACCCTCCATCTCTACTAGGAATGAATTCGGAAATGTTCTGTCTAGATGAGATGGTATTTAAGTGGTGCCCCTGTGACCCTCCATCTCTACTGGGAACCGACTGATGAGGAAAGACTATTAATTGAATTCTTCAATTACATTCAATGAGTTTTAAAAGTTAACAAACAGGGATTCAGTAATCCTTTAAAAGAAGAGGTTAGTATAGTATAAACTGGACCTTAGAATCTGTACTTAAATCTTTATCAGATTAACGTGTGATCGATGACCAATACCAGTAAATTTGACCTCCATTTTGGGTGAGTACTCTGACATTCCTTGTGCATTTTGATTATATGATATTATGCAAACTATATATATTTTTTGAACTGCTTTTATTCTCAAAATTCATGTGATACCGATGACTGATTCATTTGTGATATGTTTATGTTTGTCCATATAAACATACCGATTAAAATGATTATTGAAAAGGATATTGAATATTGAAATTATGATTTGGCCTAAGGGACCTCTTTACTGACTGACCTTCCCAGCTGGGTTATCACTGGTGTGCCCTAAATAAGTCGTTGTAATGAACTAGTTCGATTGACCCTCAACTAGCGGGGTATAATATGGTAGAAGAATACGGTATTAGAGTGTACTTGGCCATCAAAATGATATGATTGAAAGAAAAAGATATCACATTTGAATTGTTGCATTCGTCTTATTCTGAGCTATCCAATTGTGATATATATACTTTCATTTTAAAATATATATCTATTTACTGCAAGTTCCTCCCCATATATGTATATGCCTTCTCTTTTGACTTGAATAGGTATTTTTTTTCTGAAAACCCTAGAATGTCTGGAGATTGAACCTCATTCGGCTTTTAGCTGATGTTGCATAAATAAACATTTTTCAGGAAACGTTTAGGCTCACGGACGGAACGAAAATGGACTATATTGAAGATTTAGCTTTTAGAGCTCTTTATGTAAAATGTTTATTTAGAGCATGTCAGGCTCTCTTGTAATAAGGTTTAAATTTTCTCTTAAGTTGTAACTCGTTGTTACTTTTAATATATATGAAGTTTCCTTTAGAAAGCTCTGATGACGCAATTCCTTTACTTTCAGCATTTTACGATTCATAACTATGTGATAATACATCCGTTGCATTTATTTAAGGAAATAATTAAATCGGAATATTTGTTGCCTTGGTGGCATGTCAAGACACTCGTTCCCTAATACTATTTTGGGTCGGGGTCGTGACAGAGGTGGTATCAGAGCATAGGTTATGAACCCGTAGATTACTGAACATAAGTGTCGAACGTTATAGATTTTAAGTTTCCATACATAGGATACAGGATTAAATATTCGACTTATGTGATAACCCTCCACATGTATTTAAATATATATAAATTATTTATATATCATTGTTCTTCTAAATTGCAATCTTGGGCTAGTATAATACATCTTACGTTTGGCCATGACTGTAGAAAATGACCAAGGCAAGATCAACTCCAGGAACTAGTGGTTCGAGTATGGAAGGACTGGAAGGTGCATACAAGGCAATTGAAAGTCTAGCAAGAATTATGGAGGATCAAGTGAATAATGGAGCACCAAGGAAACTTGAACTAAGTAGTTGTACTATTGAACAGTTCAAGAAGTTGAATCCGCCGTCTTTTAAAGGGACTCCTAACCCCACTGAAGCAGAAAACTGGGTGATGCAAATGGAAAAGATGTTCGATGTTCTTAAGTGTACAGATGAACAACGGGTTTTATTTGGAACATTCATGTTAGAAGGTGAAGACGAACATTGGTGGAGAATGACTAAGAGAATGCATGGGGAAAGGAATAATCCCATAGGTTGGAATGACTTCTTAGTGATATTCTACGAGAAATACTTTCCCGAAACGGTGCAAGACCAAAAAGCAGCTGACTTCATGGGTCTAGTTCAAGGAAATATGACGGTTAGTCAATATGAGGTAAAGTTTACCGAGTTATCCCGTTTTGCACCTCATGTTGTGATAACCGATGTTTTAAGAGCCAAGAAGTTTGAACGTGGGTTAAGGTTGAATATTCGTAGCCGAATTTCCATCCTAAAGTTGAAATCATATAATGACGTGGTGGCTAGGACAATAATAGCTGAGAAGGATAGTGAAGAATATAATTAGGTTAGAGAGGGGAAGAGGAAGTTTGGAGAACAAAGAGGAAAGAAGCCTAATAACAAACCCTTTAGGACTATACCTAATATAGGACAACCTTTAGTAAACAAACCCTTTGATGTTGATAAATGCCAACGTTGTGGTAATATTCATAGAGGGAGACCGTGTTACCTGGAGACGGGGAGTTGCTTTGGGTGTGACCAAAAGGGGAATAAAATGCGAGATTGTCCTAACAAAGGGAAGGCGGCAACAAAGACTTCTAATGACAATAAGGATCAGGGAAGACAAGGTAGAGTCTTTAATCTTTCCGATGCAAAGGCTTCTAATGCATTAGTGTCAGGTACACTTTCTATATGTGCACAACCTTTTCAAGTTTTAATTGATCCTAGTTCTACCCATTCATTTGTACCTGTACGTTTTGTTATTCGCTTTCCTAATATTCCTGAATCCTTGAATCATATCATACACGTTTCTACTCCTTCGGGTGAGTTAATGACGGGAACATTAGTATATAAGTCTTGCCCTATAAATGTCAGTATTAATAAACTATTCACTGATTTGATAGTTTTAGACATAAGAGATTTTGAAGTCATTTTGGGGATGGATTGGTTAGCATCATATCATGCTAGGGTGGATTGTTTTGAGAAGAGAGTTATTTTCCAAATTCCTAACCAACCAGAATTCAGTTTTGAAGGAACTAGCATCTTATCTCCCATGCGTATTATCTCTGCAATGCAAGCTTATAGTTTTCTTAAGAAGGGATGTCAAGGATTCCTTGCCTGTGTTATTGATTTGCAAACAAATGATCCTAGTTTAGAAGATATTCCTATAGCTAGGCTGTTTCCATATGTTTTTCCAGATGATTTGCCCAGTCTACCTCCTAGTAGAGAAGTAGAATTTACCATTGACCTTATTCCTGGAACCACACCAATCTCAAAACCACCTTATTGCATGTCACCTTTAGAATTAAGGGAATTAAAAGTTCAATTAGAAGATCTGTTAGACAAGGGTTTTATTAGACCTAGTATATCCCCTTGGGGTGCTTCAGTGTTATTTGTTAAAAAGAAGGATAGAACGATGAGGTTATGTATAGATTATCGTGAACTAAATAAGGTGACCATTAAGAATAAATACCCCTTACCTCGTATAGATAATTTGTTTGAACAACTTCAAGGTGCGCAAGTATTTTCGAAGATTGACCTTAGGCCAGGCTATCACCAATTGAATATTAAAGAAAAGGATATTTCGAAATTAGCTTTTCGTACTAGATATGGTCACTATGAATTTCTTGTGATGCCATTTGGATTAACTAATGCACCAGCCGCTTTTATGGAAATGGTGAATAGAGTGTTTAGGAAATATCTGGATCAGTGTGTGGTTGTTTTCATTGATGACATCCTTATTTATTCCAAAGGTATTGAAGAACACGAGAAGCATTTGGAGATAGTATTACAAATCCTTAGGAAAGAGAAATTATATGCGAAATTAAAGAAGTGTGAACTTTGGTTGCCTAGTGTTTCTTTTCTAGGACATGTCATATCCAAGGAGGGAGTGTCGGTTGATCCTCAAAAGATCAAGGCTATACTAGATTGGCCAAGACCAACTAATGTGATGGAGATTCGTAGTTTCCTAGGATTAACAGGTTATTATCGAAGATTTGTTGAAGGATTTTCTAGTATTTCCAAACGTCTGTCTAGGTTAACACAAAAGACGGTGCAATATGAATGGTCTGAGGAAGTTGAGAATAGTTTTCAAGAACTTAATAACTGATTAGTAGCTGCCCCAATTTTGACTATTCCTTCCGGTATAGGAGGATTTGTGATTTATAGTGATGCTTTTAAAAATGGTTTGGAATGTGTGCTAATGAAAAATGGAAAAGTAGTAGCTTATGCCTCGAGACAGTTAAAACCAAATGAGCAAAATTATCCAACCCATGACTTAGAATTAGCAGCGGTAATTTTTGCTCTTAAGAATTGGAGACATTATTTGTATGGTGAGATTTGTGAGATTTATACCGATCATAAGAGTTTGAAATATATCTTTACTCAGAAAGAATTGAACATGAGACAAAGGAGGTGGTTAGAATTGATAAAGGATTATGATGTAAATATTCACTATCACCTGGGGAAAGCTAATGTAGTTGCCGACGCTTTGAGTAGAAAGTCTACACCAAATTTAGCATGCCTTATTACCAGCCAGAAAGCTCTATTGAAAGATTTGAGAAGTATGGAAATAGATGTACGTATTTATAGCGAAAGAGGAATAATCGCAAACTTATAAATACAACCCACGTTGATGGAAAGAATTAAAGTTGCACAAGTAAATGACCCACAACTGAAGAAGATTAAAAAAGAGGTTATTGAAGGGAAGAGAATTGAATTTGTGATACGAGATGATATATTAAGGTTTGGAAATATAGTCTGTATACCTGGTGATGCCCAACTAAAGAGGAAGATTTTGGAGGAAGGTCATTACTCGAGATTCACAGTTCGTCCCGAAAATACCAAGATGTACAGAGATCTTCGAGAAGTGTTTTGGTGGAATAACATGAAAGGGGAGATAGCAGAGTTTGTATCTCAGTGCTTGATCTGTCAATAAGTAAAAGCTGAACATCAGAAACCATCAGGATTATTACAACCTTTACCAATCCCTGAGTGGAAATGGGAACATATTACCATGGATTTTGTGACATGGCTACCAAGGAGTTCCAATGGTAATGATTCCATTTGGGTAATTATTGATAGGTTAACTAAATCTGCTCATTTTCTTGCCATTAAGATTACCCATTCCTTAGAAAATCTAGCTAAATTGTATATACGGGAAATTATTAAGCTTCATGGAACCCCAATTTCAATTGTTTCTGATTGTGACCCTATATTCGTGTCTCGCTTTTAGAAAAGCCTACAAGTAGCCATGGGAACAAAACTGAATTTCAGCACTACTTTTCATCCTCAAACAGACGAATAATCTGAAAGAACCATCCAAACCTTAGAGGATATGCTTAGGGCATGTGTACTTGAGTTGAAGGGGAATTAGGACGATCATGTACCGTTAGTGGAATTTGCATATAATAATAGCTATCAAGCAAGTATTCAAATGGCTCCGTATGAGGCACTCTATGGTAGAAGGTATCGTTCTCCTGCATGTTGGGTAGAAGTTGGAGAAAGAAAATTATTGGGACCATAATTGATTCAGGTCACAACAGAGAAAGTGAAATTGATACAAGACCGACTTTAAATCGCTCAAAGCCGTCAAAAGAGTTATGCTGACAATCGGCACCGACCGTTAGAATTCGAAAGAGGAGACTATGTTTTCTTACGAGTATCACCGACAAAGGGAGTAATCCGATTTGGGAAGAAAGGAAAGTTGAGTCCAAGATACATAGGACCTTTTGAAATCCTTGAAAGGATATGTGTTGTTGCGTATCGAATAGCCTTACCCCCTGAACTCTCTAGTGTGCATAATGTGTTTCATGATTCAATGATGAAGAAATACATCCCTGATCCAACTCATATCTTAAGTCACGAGCCTCTTCAAGTTAGAAAAGATTTGACATACATTGAGCATCCAGTGGAAATCTTGGACCATAAAGATCAAATATTATGAACCAAGGTTATTCCACTATTCAAAGTATTATGGCAGAATCATTCTGTTGAAGAAGCAACATGGGAGCGGAAAGATGAAATAAAAGAGCGATATCCACACCTTTTTGGAAATTAATGTAAGTAAAGTTTGGGGACCAAACCTTTTATAAGGAGGGTAGGATGTAATGACCCCATTTTCTTATGCCAATATATAATTGTCTTCTTTTAATTTCGTCATACTTACTATCTAATAATGATATATTATTACATATATGATATTCGGAGTTCTTAATATGACAAATCCCATTTTTAAATTTGAAGAATCAACGGTAAAATGGGTCAGATTGAGAATTTATGGCACATCCTAAGCTAAGTGATAAATTTTGGGGTTAAAATGTAATTTTATGAAACTTTAGGGACTTGGTTTTAATAAACAAAGTTTTAGGGACCAAAATGAAAAATAAAAGGGGCCTTTTCGTAAATAAAATATTTTCAGGGACCTATAAGAAATATTGAAAATATATGGTGTGAAATTACCAAAATGCCCTTCAGGTCCGAAATGACCCTTATACCCTTAATACCTATCCACCTCGTGCTCGATACCTCATGCTCAGTTTTGACACCTCCACCGTACATGTGTCGTCGTTAGAGGAGAAGCTAAAACACGTGTCGCAGTCCGGTGAAATAAGACTGCAAGACGCCTCCGTTACGCGACACGTCAATGCTGATTCCCATTGTAAAAGCTTGGTCATCATGGATATGTGTCAACCCCAGGATATTATTGGAAAACTATAAATAGGGCCTTTGGGGGATCATTTGAAACTCACACCAATTCCTTGAGAATTATAGAAAGAAATAGTGAGAGAAAGTGTGAGAAAGTTTAAGAAGAAGTTCTTAGGGATATTCATCTTAAGGTAATCTTAATGTTATAATGCATCTTTATAGTTTTAATTTATTATTTTATAGCTTTACTTAGTAGTTATGCTGGTAAAATACAATAAAGAATTCACTAATCAAAACTTAAAATTTAGAACAAATCCAAGTTGATTTTATAAACTTGTTTGAAATTATACGCTTTTAAAAATGATTCTTTTAACATAAATTGCTCGTTATTATGGAATCCGATTTAAGTAATTCCAAAGTCAGGCCCGGTGAAGTTCTGTCTAGATGAGATGATATTTAAGTGGTGCCCCTGTGACCATCCATCTCTACTAGGAATGAATTCGAAAATGTTCTGTCTAGATGAGATGGTATTTAAGTGGTGCCCTTGTGACCCTCCATCTCTACTGGGAACCGACTGATGAGGAAAGACTATGAATTGAATTCTTCAATTACGTTAAATGAGTTTTAAAAGTTAACAAATAGGGATTCAGTAATCCTTTAAAAGAAGAGGTTAGTATAGTAAAAATTGGACCTTAGAATCTGTACTTAAATCTTTATCAGATTAACGTGTGATCGAAGACCAATACCAGTAAATTTGACCTCCATTTTGGGTGAGTACTCTGACATTCCTTGTGTATTTTGATTATATGATATTATGATAACTATATATATTTTGTGAACTGCTTTTATTCTCAAAATTCATGTGATACCGATGACTGATTCATTTGTGATATGTTTATGTTTGTCTATATAAACATACCGATTAAAATGATTATTGAAAAGGATATTCAATATTGAAATTATGATTCGGCCTAAGGGACCTCTTTACTGACTGACCTTCCCAGCTGGGTTATCACTGGTGTGCCCTTAATAAGGCATTTTGACGAACTACTTCGATTGACCCTCAACTATCGGGGTATAATACGGTATTAGAGTGTACTTGGCCATCAAAATAATATGATTGAAAGAAAAAGATATGACATTTGAATTGTTGCATTCGTCTTATTCTGAGCTATCCAATTATGATATATATACTTTCATTTCAAAATATATATCTATTTACTTCAAGTTCCTTTCCATATATGTACATGCCTTCTTTTTTGACTTGAATAGGTATCTATTTTCTGAAAACCCTGGAATGTCTAGAGATTGAACCTCATTCGGCTTTTAGATGATGTTGCATAAATAACCATTTTTCAGGAAACGTTTAGGCTCACGGACGGAACGAAAATGGACTATATTGAAGATTTAGCTTTTAGAGCTCTTTTTGTAAAATGTTTATTTAGAGCATGTCTGGCTCTCTTGTAATAAGGTTTAAATTTTCTGTTAATTTGTAACACGTTATTACTTTTAATATATATGAAGTTTCCTTTAGAAAGCTCTGATGATGTAATTCCTTTACCTTCAGCATTTTACGATTCATAACCATGTGATAATACATCCGTTGCATTTATTTAAGGAAATAATTAAATCGGAATATTTGTTGCCTTGGTGGCATATCAAGACACTCGTTCCCTAATACTATTTTGGGTCGGGGTCGTGACAGCATGGCTCGAAATCTTAGGCCGAGGGTTGTGTCAAATCCTTATAGTGATAGGATTCTATTTAGGTTAGAGAGTGTGGTCGCGTATCCTTAGCGATTATGAATTTTGGGAATATATCGTTAATGTTAACCTTAGTCGGAAATCGGGAGCGATTGGATAGTACTATCAACTAGAAAATGATGGGATCATTAGGATTAATTTAAGTTTAAACTTGAGGTTTGTAGACTATTAGTTATATGCATGCCAATAGTCGAAATTAGTACTAGAGATATTGATGTACTTTCGAATATAGATGAGATGTGTAATGATTGTTTCCTACACTAAACCTTGGGTGATAACCTTAATATTGGAGATATATCTACGTTGGAAGATTATTTATATCATAGGAGATATGGATGAATATACTTCAAGTGAGGAAGCGCATTCATATATCGAGGTAAGTTAATGTATTTGGGACGACGACTAGTATATTGAGGATTATGTATACTTATAGACGAGCTTATAAATTTTATACATACGAACGAGAGAGGGTATGTATATATATATGTATATATATTTGTATAGATATGAATATATGTGTATACTCATGGCGTGAATATCTAAATCGTATATGAAGGTTTAATTATTTTATGTAATCATATGGATGTATATATATTGTGTATGTGAATGATATATATACTTATGTGGTGAAGCATACCCCGCACATGCTATCATTGGGAAGTTGCGCAATGAGGGTGAGCACCCTGGCTCGAGGAGCAGAGTGTGGATATTCCCGAGGTCATAACGTCCATTGTGTTATTATGTGATCTACACTTTTTTGTGATGAGACGTGGTGGGTATGTTTCGTCTCATTACCGGTTAGGAACTATGACCGCTTCCTGGACGTCGTGTGTGTGTGTTGGCCCCGATGTCGGTGATATTGAGTCCGACCGTGGTCCCCAGGATGGTATATGAGTAATGCCCTGGAAGATGATAGTATGGTGTTGTATATTGGCATTATATAGCCGGTTGTATTATGCGTATGGCCAATGTATATAATATGTGTTATGTACACGTGGTTATGGGAATGAATGGTTGTATATGTATATATTTAGAGTAATATATATATATATATATATATATATATATATATATATTATATCCTATAGGTGAAAAGGATATGAAATTTCTATGGTGTACATCTTGGGTGATTATGATGTACCAGATTGTTGGGGGTTGATGTATCGCACTTAAGGAAAATTTCGGTTATATCAACACAAGGATTTAGTGGAGATTTTGGGGTTACTCTTAGATAGTAATCCAAATTTTATTAGTTGAAGTAATAGAATTTGTGTAGATGACATAATGGATCCCTACAATCAACATTGTCAAGGAGTAGTGTATCGGGGGGGGGGGGGAGGGGGGGGTTCCTTGTTTGGATTTCGCTTTGCGAGACTCCCCATGCACGAAACGCAGTGCCATGTTGAGAGTAGAGATAAGTTTGTTCCTTTGTAGTTGTATAGATATTAGTAGCATGTTTTGCGTGTATAACATAATGGATCCCTACAATCAACATTGTCAAGGAGTAGTGTATCGGGGGGGTTCCTTGTTTGGATTTCACTTAGCGAGACGCCCCACGCACGAAACGCAGTGCAATGTTAAGAGCAGAGAGTTTTGTCCTTAATACTTGTAAGTAGCAGTAGTATGATTGGTGTGGATGACATGATGGATCCCCACGATCGACATTATCAAGGAGTAGTGTATTGGGGGGTTTCTTATTTGGATTTCGTTTTACGAGACACCCCACGCACGAAACGTAGTTCAATGTTGAGAGTGGAGAGAAGTTTTGTCCTTATTAAATTGTATGCATGTTATTTAGAGATTAAATTATATTATTGAAGCCTAATGTTAATGGGTAACGTATTAAAACTTATAACTGATTAAGTTATAAATCGAAATCAATTAAGCCTAGTACGGCATATATGTGTATATATATTTTAGTGTGAGTAAAATGGGAAGGATTCTTGGGTTAAGTTAAGACGGCCGCTCTTGCAGGTTTAGGTCGTCCTTATGGTAAGTTAGGTTGTCCTTATGGGCGGGGTAACTTAATTAATATTCCAGGACGCGAATAGGTGCGCACTATTAGATGAGAGGTGAGTTGGAGGTTTTACGAGAGTGCGACTCCACGTTAATTATGAAATAGTGCATTTATATTTATTATGCACGGTTGACACACTTGCTAAACATTTTTTTTATACCTCGGGCTATGATCCGTTCATATTTCTCTCCTTTTATATGTATATATATTACTATAGGTGTCCTACCGCATGGACGTCGGATGCCCTTCTATCCAGAGTCGTGGGAGCCGTAACTGGTGCGGACTGTTGCGGGATTTAGATTGTAGTCACCTCTTATTTCTTTGTGAATCTAGATAGGATTCATTTTGTACATCGGGTTTTCACCTAAGAGTTATTTATATTTGTTTATACTTCTTCCCATGGATGTTATACTGTCTGCGACCCGACAGCTTATTCGGGTATATTTCCTTGTATATACTCAGTTCACTTTATTCTAGCACTTCTTTTATCATGGTAATTGTATTCATGTTACCTTTTCTAGATATTTATATGGTTGGGTTATTGTTCGTGGCATGTTTGCTTTAATTTGGCATCCGCTTTTAATAGTTTCGGGTAGTTATCCTTATTTATTTTAGCATTGTCAGTTGATGTTGAGACTGAGCCATCTAAAATTCCTTATTTAAGGTAGTACAGGGATGGCCACCCGTTATTACTTTAAGAGGATTGTTACAGATGGTATCATAGCATCAGGTTTTAGTGTCTTTAGTATCTGTGCGGGTTTTCTGCGTTCTTTCGTTAACGTTCTTGAGGTAGAGCTCTACTAGTAGGATTGTTGTATTCACTACATTTATCTTCTTCTGCGAGGTGTACTCATTTGAATGACATTCTGACACAGTTACTTTCGTCTCAGCCATCACCAATAATATGTCGTCCATGAGGGGCAAGATGAGAGATGCAATGCCCATAACAGATTTTGGGTACGGTTTGACTTGAGGTATTTCTTTCCGTGACTTAGGCATAAATAATAAGGAGAATTTCTTGATCGATAAGGTAAGTACTGATGAGGAGAGAATAGAAAACCCTTGGGAGGTTTAGATTGATAAATTCGTCAATATTGTTAGGAAACCGATTGTTGTTGACTCTTACCGATGTGAGATGTGTGGAGTGCCCCAATATCGGGAGTTGTTGGGAGTCGCAATAGCGTCTTGTCCTTAGGAATGGTTAGAAAGGATTTATGGAGAGGATAATTCTTCAAGGAGAATTAGGCCTTAGGAAGGAGTGAGGAAGTGTAGTCCTTGTGTGACATATTTTGGAATTATAAATCGTCTCATGATGAGCTAGTAGAGAGTTGTGCCTTTGATTTTCGGAAGTGCGGATCGTTAAGATTATTGAGTAGTAACGATAGGGATATTGTTTTATGAATAGTTTAGGGAGGATAATTGTAGTATTCCAGTGAGGGAAGGACTTACTTTGCGGCAATGCTTTGATGTAATGTAAAGGAATTGTATGACTGAGGAGGTTCAGAATTTAGTAGATTTATTATGAGCGGAGGATTTAACTCAGGGTTGTGCTAGTTTTGAGAACAAGGTAGTGGTTAGAGTATTGTATTTGTTGAGGCCTTGTGTCCTAAACATAAGGTGTTTGTTTGGTGTGTCGAAAGACATGGAATTATTTTATATTATATTGCTATATAGGCCATTGGGCAATAACCATAATTCGAAAATATTTTATAAAACCTTAATCCTGGTTCAACTATCCTCCATTCTCGACATAGCTACACAGTAGTGTATTGGGAGGGTTCTTTATTTATATTTCTCTTGCGAGACCTCCCCCGCATGAAGGTAGCTAGTGTCAGGAATTGAGAAGAGTTCAACCATTGGGAATTTCAAACTTTTATATACTTAATATGTTGCTATAGATTATATTTGTATAGAGTTATATTACGATTTGAGGCTAGTGGAGCCGGGTTATGTTTTACGATTTGAGCTCGGATACGGGGTGTATGGGCGCCCTGGGTAGTTAGTTTGATTTTTTTAAATCTATATGGTTTGATGTGAGAACTGGAAAGGATCGGTATAGTGATCTAGAGGGTAGATGTAAGAACTAGATGAGATTCGAAGTCCTAGGCATAACCTAAATTTCGCGAGCGAAATTTTTATAAGGAGGGAAGAATGTAACACCCCAAGATTTTGGGACTGAGAAATTAATTTTTTGGGAGAATTAAATTTTATTTAAATCGAAGAATTTTAAAATTTGGAAATTGAGGTAAAAAAATTGAGGACGTTTCAAAGTATTCCGGATGATGATTTTGAGTGTACCATCGATCCCGGATGGGTCGAGATAGTCAAAATGGCTGTCATTGGGTTTTATTTCGGTTTCGAATTATATTTAAGTATGTTTGACTCGAATTGGAGTAAACGAGTCATTTAATGTGTGTATTAACATTTAAAACTAGGTTTATTATTTTAAGGGATTTAAGGGCTTACGGATCAAGCCCATCTCATTTAGAGGAAGAGAGAAAGAGAAAGGAAAAGAGAAAGAAGAAGAAAAAAAGAGAGAGAAGGGAGAAAGCTTGGAGATTTCCAGCCCAAACGCGATCTCGAGGATGATTCAACCTCTATAATTTCGAGGCAAGTGTTTAATCTTGCTAAATATTTCATTTGTGTATTTCATTTCATAATTTTTGGATAAAAGAATTGGATTTGGGGTATTAATAGTAAAATCTAGACTTTGAAGATTAAATCTTGAAATTTATGGTTATATATGAGTTTGATGGTGTAGAGATGGTTGGGATCAGATTTGGGTTGATTTATTGGCTTAGAATCATGATATGAAGAAGGTTTAGGGGTTAGAAGTGAAATTTTAGGTTTAGAATTCGTGGGCTTTGTGAAGAAGAATAGACCTTTTTGGTTCTGCATACTCGAATCGATTCGCCCCCCAAGCGAATCGATTCGGTTTAGGAAAAAATGGCAGGTCTGCATGACTGAATCGATTCGGATCCAAGGTGAATCGATTCGGCTTAAGACAGAGTCCCAGGTCCTTTGGACCGAATCGATTCACAGTTGGAGCGAATCGATTCGCCCTTGAGACCGAATCGATTCAGGCCAGGACGAATCGATTCGGAAAAAGGGTTGTTTTGGGAATTTTCTCTAGGATGATTTCTAACCCATTTTGGTTGGGTTTATTGATTTGGGACATGATTATATGATGTAAGAAATATGTTTTGGAGATTTATTGAAAGTTTCTAGCATGATGAGATCGCGGGTATGTATTGAGTTATTTTGGGAACTTATATACATATGTATTGGAGATTATTGTATTGGTGTAGTGTGGTAATTTATTTACAAACGGTAGTTTTATTTAGAGGTCATAAGTGAGGTTACATACGACGTAAGGTTTAGGACTCTTTGAGAGAGAGTGATGAGGGCATGGCTCGAAATCGTAGGCCGAGGGTTGAGCCAAATCCTTATAGTGATAGGATTCTATTTAGGTTAAGATTGGGGACCGACGAGAGAGAGAGTGGCTGCTATACTTAGCGATGATGAATTTTGGGAATATATCATTAATGTTAAGGGTTCATAGGGATAATTGAACCTTAGTCAGAAATCGGGAGTGATTGGATAGTACTATCAACTAGAAAATAATGGGATCATTAAGATGAATTTAAGTTTAAACTTGAGGTTTGTAGAGTATTAGTTATGTGCATACCAATAGTCGAAATTAGTACTAGAGATATTGATGTACTTTCGGATATAGATGAGATGTGTAGTGATTGTTTCCTACACTAAACCTTAGGTGATAACCTTAATGTTGGAGATATATCTATGTTGGAAGATTATTTATATCATAGGAGATATGGATGAATATACTTTAAGTGAGGAAGCGCATTCATATATCGAGGTAAGTTAATGTGCTTGGGACGACGGCTAGTATATTGAGGATTATGTATACTTATAGTCAATTTTATAAATTTTATACATATGAACGAGAGAGGGTATATATATATGTATGTATATATATTTGTATAGATATGAATATATGTGTATACTCATGGCGTGAATATCTAAACCGTATATGAAGGTTTAATTATATGATGTAATCATATGGATCTATATATATTGTGTATGTGAATGATATATATATATACTTATGTGGTGAAGCATACCCCGCACATGCTATCATTGGGATGTTGCGCAATGAGGGTGAGCACCCTGGCTCGAGGAGTAGAGTGTGGATATTCCCCAGGTCATAGCGTCCATTGTGTTATTATGTGATTTACATTTTTTTGGGGATGAGACGTGGTGGATATGTTTCGTCTCATTGCCGGTTAGGAACTATGACCGCTTCCCGGACGTCGTGTGTGTGTGTTGGCCCCGATGTCGGTGATATTGAGTCCGACCGTGGTCCCCAGGATGGTATATGAGTAATGCCCTAGAAGATGATAGTATGGTGCAGTATGTTGTCATTATATAGCCGGTTGTATTATGTGTATGACCATTGTACATTATATGTTTTATGTACATGTGGCTATGGGAATGAATGGTTGTATATGTATATATATATATATATATATATATATATATATATATATATATTTATTTATTTATATTTATTTATTTATATTTATTTATTTATTATATCCTATTGGTTAAAAGGATATGAAATTTCTATGGTGTACATCTTGGGTGATTATGGTGTACCAGATTGGTGGGGGTTGATGTATCGCACTTAAGGAAAATTTCGGTTATATCAACACAAGGATTCAGTGGAGATTTTGGGGTTAATCTTAGATAGTAATCCAAATTTTAGTAGTTGAAGCAATAAAATTTGTGTAGATGACATAATGGATCCCTACAATCAACATTGTCAAGGAGTAGTGTATCGGGGGGGTTCCTTGTTTGGATTTCGCTTTGTGAGATGCCCCATGCACGAAACGCAGTGCCATGTTGAGAGCAAAGAGAAGTTTTGCCCTTTGTAGTTGTATAGATATTAGTAGCATGTTTTGCGTGTATGACATAATGGATCCCTACAATCAACATTATCAAGGAGTAGTGTATCGGGGGGGTTCCTTATTTGGATTTCGCTTAGCGAGATGCCCCACGCACGAAACGCAGTGCAATGTTGAGAGTAGAGAGAAGTTTTGTCCTTAATACTTGTAAGTAGCAGTAGTATGATTGGTGTGGATAACATGATCGATCCCCACGATCGACATTGTCAAGGAGTAGTGTATTGGGGGGGTTCCTTATTTGGATTTCGCTTTGCGAGACGCCCCACGCACGGAACGTAGTGCAATGTTGAGAGTGGAGAGAAGTTTTGTCCTTATTAAATTGTATGCATGTTATTTAGAGATTAAATTATATTATTGAAGCCTAATGTTAATGGGTAACGTATTAAAACTTATAACTGATTAAGTTATAAATCGGAATCAATTAAGCCTAGTACGGCATATATATATATATATATTTAAGTGTGTTTAGAATGGGAAGGATTCTTGGGTTAAGTTAGGATGGACGCTCTTGCAGGTTTAGGCCGTGCCTATGGTAAGTTAGGTTATCCTTATGGGTGGGGTAACTTAATTAAGATTCCAGGATGCGAATAGGTGCCCACTATTAGATGAGAGGTGAGTTGGGGGTTTCACGAGAGTGCGACTCCACTTTAATTATGAAATAGTGCATTTATATTTATTATGCACGGTTAACACACTTGCTAAACATTTTTTTACACCTCGGGCTCTGACCCGTTTATATTTCTCTCCTGCTCTATGTATATATATTACTACAGGTGTCCTACCGCATGGATGTCGGATGCCCTTCTATCCAGAGCCATGGGAGCCGTAACAGGTGCGGACTGTTGCGGGATTTAGATTGTAGTCGCCTCTTATTTCTTTGTGAATCTAGATAGTATTCATTTTGTACATCAGGTTTTCACCTAAGAGTTATTTATATTTATTTATACTTCTTCCCATAGATGTTGTACTGTCTGTGACCCGACAGCTTATTCGGATATATTTCCTTGTATATACTCAGTTCACTTTATTCTAGCACTTCTTTCATCATAGTACTTGTATTCATGTTACGTTTGCTAGATATTTATATGGTTGGGTTATTGTTCGTGGCATGTTTGCGTTAATTTGGCATCCGCTTTTAATATTTTCAGCTTGTTAGCCCTATTTATTTTAGCATTGTCAGTTGATGTTGAGACTGAGCCATCTGAGATTCCTGATTTAAGGTAGTATAGGGCTGGCCACCCATTATTATTTTAAGCGTGTTGTTACAAAGGATATTTGAGAGAAGCACTTTTAACTGAGTGTCATATTCTGAATAGGATACCTATTAAAGACAATAAGAAAACTCCTTATGAATTATGGAAGAATAGAAAACGTAATTTAGGTTATCTTAAAGTTTGGGGTTGTAGAGCTATTGTAAGACTACCTGAAACTAAGAGAAAGAAATTAGGAAGCAAAGGTGTTGAGTGTATTTTCATAGGTTATGCACAACATAGTAAAGCCTATATATTTTTGGTTAGTGAACCTAATGATTCTGTTGAGGTAAATACAATAATTGAATCGAGAGATGCAATTTTTTATGAACAAAGGTTTTCTTCTATTCCTAGAATAAATAATGAAAAAGAAGTAAACACTCCTTCATAATTCTCTAATACTCCTCCAGTGGAACAAGAAGAGATTAGAAAAAGTAAGAGACCTAGGAAAGAAAGAGGCTTTGGTCCCGACTTTGTAGTCTATCTTATTAAAGGAACTAGAGATACACCTTGTAATAAATTTGGTTTGACTCTTAGTGTTGAAACAGACCCACAAACTTATAGTGAGGCAATTAAGTCGGTAGATTCAGCATTTTGGAAAGAAGCTATAAATAATGAAATGGATTCAATCTTGGGAAATAAAACTTGGAAGTTAGTAGACTTACCTCCAGGATCTAAACCCATCAAATGTAGATGGATTTTTAAAAAGAAAATGAAAATAGATGGAACAATTGATAAATTCAAGGCTAAATTGGTTGCTAAAGGTTTTACCCAAAAAGAAGGAATTGATTATTTTGATACCTATGGGCCCATTGTATACAATGACTTTTGTTTATTTCGACGTTTCCAAACTACCATACGAGTTCCAAAAAATTCCGATCAAATTTTGCCCTTTCACATTCCGACTAGTGGGTATAGGCGACAAAAAAAATGTCACAAAAAAAAAATTCAAGGGACACACAAAAATCAATTTAATATAGACTCCATTATGGGCGAACACCAATAAATGAAAATGATGAGATCTTAAACTTTAGCTCTGATACCACATGTAAAATCATTTTTAAGAACAACATATTATTAATCAATAATACGTTAATTTGATTGAATTTTCATATACAAATGTTCTTAATAAAAGGACCTTGGATCTTCATGATTATAACATATAAGCATTATGCGAAACATAAAAGGTGTTAAAATAACATACCTTCATAATTATCACAATTAAAAATATTGACGGTGCAGTCAACCTTTAACGATTTTTGATCGGCCTGGATTTCGGAACACAACTTCATCTTGTATATAGCAAGAACATACTCCAATTCTAACGCATTCCAACGGTCAGATCTCTCAGCATGACCAAAAATGTTGAGAATTTAGATTTCTCTCCCTTTCCTATAAATTCATTATGTTGTCATTTTAGAGTGCCTGAATGATGGAAATCAGTCACTTATTTATAGGCAGGGACAGGACCTAAATCTCCAACAGTCACCTAATATCAACCGTCCATCAAGGTAGATGCCCAAGAGTCCTTTTTGACTCTTGGTATTTGGAGTACCCTTTCATTAATCAAAGTGACTCTTAGAATTAATATAATTATAAAGCACATAATGAAGAATTATACAAAATAATTATAACATGTAACTTAATAATTTGTCATTATATGTAAAAATAAACGCAAAAATATACTCCAAAGCTATAATAAAATTAGGCATGAAAATAATTTTGTCTCTTTTCCTGTCGTTGGTTTCATGTTGTCTCTTTTCGGTTTCCAGTCAAGACTATCACTCATATATGACCAATGTTAATAATTTTTAACGGTTACCTTCCATGTATAATGGGACCGTGTCAATTATTAATATAACCGTGTCGACGGCATCCACATGTTAAAAACAAATCTTTTAAGACCAAACTTGTGGTGTTCATATTGTGTTAATTAGCATTGTAAATCATTATCACCCCTAAATAAAAGGATCAATTATTGAATAGTCTTTCTATAAATATATATTTTTTAAAAAGGACACATATTTTTAGTTTAACCCATTTAGTTCCTCAAGCACTCAATATTCTCTTATTTTTAGAGGTCCGTGCCAGCGGCACTCCCTCTTCAAAATATGTGGCAAAAGACTTTTTGAAGCAAAATAAATTTTTTTGGACTAATTGGATATTAAAAAATATTCGAGGAACTATTTGATATATGTCCCTAAATAAAATAATACCGTTTCGTTATTGTAAGTTATGTCTAAAGGTAATTTCAGGCACTTTTTTCAATTGCTGAACTTGATTGGATGGTTGGATACGGTATTGTGATGTAGCATACATGTCCCCAATATACATTACATCGAACTACAAATAATTTTTTAGGACAAGAATTTTTTTGTTATTTCTTTTCTTATAAAATTGAAACCTAAGATTATATCAATGGGTATTGTTTAATTTATTGATTAATTGTTTGGGTGAGTTATAATTTTGTTCCACTTTCAAAGCTCCTTAAAAAATCATGAATAACTTTTGATACGCATCTGATGCTCAAATTAAAAAATGTACATCAGAATTTTCTTATATCTTGTTGTCTCGATATGAATGTGTCATCCGTAGGAAATATTGGTTTATACGGATTCTGCAAGAAAACTAAGCCAAGTTCCCACAACTTTTGTAGATGCAGAAGCAACAACCATGTGAAATACTTGAAAGTGCCCGACAATCCACAACATACATCTTTTGTAAAATTTCACTTAAGTTTTTACTATAAGTGGACACATTTATTTTCAGTTTGTCTATCACTATCATGCTGAATATAAATAAGAATTACCCCGACCAACCATCCGTTGGGGGTGAAATATAATAAATGTTATAGTTCTTCCTCGGAGCTGAATATGATAATGAGTATCTCGCCGAGTTCCATGTTGAGATGAATATATAATATGAATCCCAAGGGATATATAGAATAATTTGTGCTTGAGCCGATATCTCCGAGCAATAATAAAATATATAATGCCTTCATAATGCCGAGTAATGATAATATTTTTTCAAAACATAAGAATATTTTCGAGCATTCGTTGGCACTGAATCTTGTACCTGTAAAAATTAATAACTTGCTCTACCATATGTGTAGGCTGAATTGATTAGTCATGAGAATAATTTACTCATCCAATAAATATATGATATGTATATGCTTGAGAAATAAAAATATTAATTTCAAAAAATGAAATAATATATGTTGGCTGATATGTCGAGGCAAAATTGCCTGATGTCGAGCAATAATAGTTTCCAGAGGTTTAAGATTGTGGCTGAGCTTTCGTCGGGACTGAATCTTGTCCCTATGAAATTTTAGTAAGCTGCCCGAGCACCTGTCGAGACTAGATCAAATAATTATTGTCATGAGAATAATTATTCAGCCAAACAATATGTGATGTGTATAAGCATAAGGCAATAAAAATTTCAAAATATGAAATAATAAGTTTTGTGCGAAATGTGTGTGTGAGATGGACAAATTTTTATCAGATATGCACCATAAATAAGACATAGAGTTTTTTGTAAAGTTATTTAATCTCCAACAACTAATAAAGTATAAATTGATGTTTGAAAATTATTTATCACTTGGTTTTAAAAATATTATTTTTTGGTGATCACAAGTTTTTAAAAAAACTTAAGCCCCCTGTTTACCCCCAAGCTGAACTCGTGTTTAAAGAAATATCTGGGATGCTCCGCATTTTTTAGTACCCCAAGATTCTACTGTTGCTGACCAATGGCATGGGTGTTGCCAACCAGCATTTGGGGATGTCTCAGGTTGTAGAATATATAGTGCCGACCAAGAAGCAAATGGTCCCCGACCAGCAGAGAGATTTCGCTAATCAATAAAAATGGTGCATTGATATTGCCAACCAGCTGTTGGATGGTCACCGAACAACATCAGATGTCGCCGACCAAGAAGTGGATGGTTGGATAGTTGCCGACTAGTAAATTGAACCCTTCGAACAAGACTGAGATGTCGCCGATCAAGAAGTAGATGATCGTCGACCTGCAATTGGTTTCATCGAGCTACAATATGAGTCTTCGACCAATAATAATATACCTCGTAGTTGGATAAAATTATTTCAACGTTGCTGATGGATCTTCACATCTTATCTCCGATAAACAAAAATGGTCTGGTTAAGCTTCCCTTTAATAAAAAATGGCCCGAGATGATGCCGACCAACAATATGTATGGCTG
Organism: Sambucus nigra; assembly: GCA_949130495.1. Lineage (NCBI taxonomy): Eukaryota > Viridiplantae > Streptophyta > Magnoliopsida > Dipsacales > Adoxaceae > Sambucus > Sambucus nigra. Next base: position 679,644,624 of record OX422211.1, read on the forward strand.
ACCAGAAATAGGGGTTGTAAGTGGATGATTCCGAACAGCCATATGAGCCGCGGTGATGAATTTTTCATGATATTGCTATGTCCCAAAATATCTCGAACCAATAGATCAGAAAAATAAAATTCGATGTAAAATCCAAGCATTAAGATTGCTAATTAAATGATCCATTCTATAATCCACTAAATCGTGTGATTCCGACAAAGAAACTCTGTGATTTGATGAACGAGGAGCCAACATCTCAAATTTGTGCCTAGAGTCTTGATATGGACATGATTGTTTAATTGATCCTTTTTTACAAGAGGTGGGTAATGGGTTATCAGGTGAGAGAAAATTATTTTTTATATTGATCCCTTCCTATTCGCTATTTGGAGAGATAAAAATATGCTGAATGATCGAAGTTATTACCAAATTTATATCAAAAATCAATAAATGAGACTTTATTGACATAGATGGAAGATGAGCCAAATTAAGTATATAGTTCATAAAAATGAATACAAAGAGACTCAAACTTGAAGAGAGAGAAAGTAGATCTGGGTCGTGATTTCCATGAGAAAACTTTTTATTGTCTTTAACCTTTTCCCATTCGCTGATTAAAAATATAATGGGAATTTGAATAGTCATCAAAGATCTTTCAAAAATTATTTCAAAATCAACAATGAAAATTATCAAATCTTATCATCGTCGTATATATTGGTATATGTAATCATTTAAAATATTTATTCCATGATATAAAATTGAAACTTGAGAATCAAGTAAAAAGTAATGATTTATGAAATCCACTATTTTTTAGATTTCTAAATAAGAATTAATCTAACAGTTATGATTTAAAAATCATGATATGCAACATTTTACAGATAAAAATTGGACAATTAATTTATGTATATAAACATAAAAATCATGATTGAATCAAAAGATGTATGTATAATCGATTATACGTAGAGAAAATAAAAACATAGCTTTTGATAGAGAATAATGCTTGTAACACGTTTCCACAGACAACGCCAATCTGTTGATGACTAGAAATAGCATCCATGTTATCTTATCGACATCAACAAAAGATAAAAAGGAAGGTATGAAGATGATGATTGAAGATGAAATGGTGATCACATCAAACACATAAGAGACAAAGGTTTTTAAAGTGGGTCCGCTATGAATAAAGCCTACGTCCACTGTTATTTATTCCCAGGGGTTTACAATATCACAATATGGTTTAGAGAGAGAAAGAGTGTGTATCTTGTGTATGGTGTTTCTTAGTTGTCTCCCCCCTTTGGCTAAGGGAATACATGTATTTATAGTGATGGGAGATAAAGAGATACAATGTCTTTATACATTAAGACATTTATGTCTACATACAATGAATCTAATTGTTGGCCTTCTATGATGGTTGGTCTTCCTTGAATTGCTTGGTATGCTATGTGTTGTCATCTATTAATACAGTAGTAATGTACATTAAGGCTCATTAAATGCATTGTCATCTTCATTAATGCACATTAAATGCATAGTTATCCTTTGATCTTCCTGGTTGGTATATCGACCAACTCTCCTCAGGTGCCGACTATCTCTCTTCGGGTGCCGACCAACTCTTCTCGGGTGCCGACTAACTCTCCTCGGGTACCGACCAACTCTCCTCGGGTGTCGATCAACTCTCCTCGGGTGCCGAATATTGCCACGTAGGATGACATGTGTCCTTTTCTGATTGGTCCTCGTAGATGGAGAATTTTTGTGTTAACATTCCCCATACAACATCATATAAATATTATTGTTGAAACATCAATTCGGACATTTGAGCCACCAAAAATAGATTATGCACAATAATCTAATTTATCGAATTATTATTGTCAAACCCATAATCATACATCTAATATTAATTTTTTTTATATTGAACCTTTTGGTCAATACAAATAATACATAACATGAATATTAGACAAACCATGAATAAAGAAAACAACCCTATGATGAAAAAATATATAATATTTGGAAAAATCGTAATTTTTGCCAAAATTAAAATTTTTGAGTTAGCACTCCAAGGATGTAGAGAATAACTCAAGGATCACTCTCCAATTTGCGGAATCACAAAATCAAATTTTAAACGAGAGTTATAAGCATTGACATTATTACCAAAAATAGCAAAAACGCATTTTTAAAGGTCTAAACGGCGTTAAAACATAAAACTGTGGGGCTCATTGTATACAATGACTTTTGTTTATTTCGACGTTTCCAATCTACCATACGAGTTCCAAAAAATTCCGATCAAATTTTGCCCTTTCACATTCCGACTAGTGGGTATAGGCGAAAAAAAAAATGTCACAAAAAAAAATTCAAGGGACACACAAAAATTAATTTAATATAGACTCCATTATGGGCGAACACCAATAAATGAAAATTATGAGATCTTACACTTTAGCTCTGATACCACATGTAAAATCATTTTTAAGAACAACATAATATTAATCAATAATACGTTAATTTGATTGAATTTTTATATACAAATGTTCTTAATAAAAGGACCTTGAACCTTCATGATTATAACATATAAGCTTTTATGCGAAACATAAAAGGTGTTAAAATAACATACCTTCATAATTGTCACAATTAAAAATATTGACGGCGCAGTCAACCTTTAACGATTTTTGATCGGCCTGGATTTCGGAACACAACTTCATCTTGTATATAGCAAGAACATACTCCAATTCTAACGCATTCCAACGGTCAGATCTCTCAGCATGGCCAAAAATGTTGAGAATTTAACTTTCTCCCCCTTTCCTATAAATTCATTATGTTGTCATTTTAGAGTGCATGAATGATGAAAATCAGTCACTTATTTATAGGCAGGGACAGCACCTAAATCTCCAACAGTCACCTAATATCAACCGTCCATCAAGGTAGATGCCCAAGTGTTCTTTTTGATTCTTGGTATTTGGAGTACCCTTTCATTAACTAAAGTGACTCTTAGAATTAATATAATTATAAAACACATAATGAAGAATTATACAAAATAATTATAACATGTAACTTAATAATTTGTCATTATATGTAAAAATAAACGCAAAAATATACTCCAAAGCTATAATAAAATTAGGCATGAAAACAAGTAATGTCGTTGGTTTCATGTTGTCTCTTTTCAGTTTCCAGTCAAGACTATCACTCATATATGACCAACGTTAATAATTTTTAATGGTTACCTTCCATGTATAATGGGACCGTGTCAATTATTTATATAACCGTGTCGACGGCATCCACATGTTAAAAACAAATCTTTTAAGACCAAACTTGTGGTGTTCATATTGTGTTAACTAGCATTGTAAATCATTATCACCCCTAAATAAAAGGATCAATTATTGAATATTCTTTACTATAAATATATATTCTTTAAAAAGAATATATATTTTTAGTTTAACCCATTTAGTCCCTTAAACACTCAATATTCTTTTATTTTTAGAGGTCCGTGCCAGCGGCACTCCCTCTTCAAAATATGTGGCAAAGAATTTTTTGAAGCAAAATAAAAAAGTTTGGACTAAATGAATATTAAAAAATATTCGAGCAACTATTTGATATATGTCCCTAAATAAAATAATACCGTTTCGTTATTGTAAGTTATGTCTAAAGGTAATTTCAGGCACTTTTTTCAATTGCTGAACTTGATTGGATGGTGGGATACGGTATTGTGATGTAGCATACATGTCCCCAATATACATTACATCGAACTACAAATCATTTTTTAGGACAAGAATTTTTTTGTTATTTCTTTTCTTATAAAATTGAAACCTAAGATTATATCAGTGGGTATTGTTTAATTTATTGATTAATTGTTTGGGTGAGTTATAATTTTGTTCCACCTTTAAAACTCCTTAAAAAATCATGAATAACTTTTGATACGCATCTGATGCTCAAATTAAAAAATGTACATCAGAATTTTCTTATATCTTGTTGTCTCGATATGAATGTGTCATCTATAGAAAATATTGGTTTATACGTATTCTTCAAGAAAACTAAGCCAAGCTCCCACAACTTTTGTAGATGCAGAAGCAACAACCATGTGAAATACTTGAAAGTGCTCGACAATCCACAACATACATCTTTTGTAAAATTTCACTTAAGTTTTTACTATAAGTGGACACGTTTATTTTCAGTTTGTCTATCACTATCATGTACAGTTTTCATTTGCTAATTAGTTAATAAAAGATACCTGTATGTATGCCTTTTTGGATTGTGTATTTGTAGTAAGACTTCTTTTGATTGTTACTTGTTAGGCATTTAGTCATCTATTAAATTTGTTAGTAGGCAATCCAAGCTTTTTCCTTTTGGATGTCAGTCTCATTCCCTATAAAAGTGCTAACTATAAAAAAATTGTCAACCCACTAAAAGAGGATTAGTTTATTCTGCAGAAATAAACTAAATAAACATAACTACTGTGAGCATGGGACTGTCAACTTAAAAAAATATTTCAGGATCGGTGCCATCTAAAACATAAGTCATAGGACTAATCACAGAATAAGTATTATGTAAAAGAGTAGATTATTCATTTGCTCCCTAAACTATTACGATCAGAAGTGTCTAAGTAAACGATTAAATTAACCTTATCAATTTAACAGTCAAGGGCTTTGTTAAATCGGTTAGCTTAATTTGAGAACTTACTTGACACTTTTTATTGTTGAGGGGTCATTTTGAAACAACTGTGATAATTTAGGGACCAAATGAGTAATTAACTCTATGTAAAATTTAAAACATTGGAAACCTAATATTAATATAAATTAAAGTAGGCAGCACTTTTCCTCGTTTCACATACCCATGATTAAATGTTATCTTTTGAATATGCACATATCATGTTTGGTTGAACTATAAAATAAGGCTAAATAATAGATGATTCTTGACTTGATTTAAATATATATATCAGATGTATGATTTCTTTAGTTTGAGAATTTTGCATTCTGGCTTTTTTTAATTGTTACTGATTTGTGTAATTGTAAAATAGTAGAAACTCAATATTAATAAAAATTAAGATAATTTGTAATTTTACCCATAAATGGTGTGTTTAATTTGAATAGGCAACTAGAAATTTTACAGTTAATGCCATGAATTCATGGGTTTGTTCATTGGAAAAATATGCTGACATGACTTTATCTTCATGGTGGTGAGATGCCATTTGTGAGACATTAACATTTCTCTGTATGTTGCTTTGAAGTTCGATGTTGTAACCACAAACAAGGTACGAGTACGAGATATTAGGGGAGGGTTTCCACCAAGGGTACCACAATGTGGAGCTAGGGATTTTTCGACTCCATACCATGAAACATTGGGAAAATTTGAATCATTCCATTCTTAAAGTGAAATTTCCCCACATTATACAAAAATATAATGCATCCCCGAGCGACGGTTCGCTCGGGGTATAAGAGTTATCGTATGGGGCAATACGACATCATTCCCTCACCTGTCCCAAAACTAGCGTGATCAGACATTGCACTCACACTTGTAGAATCACTGCCCTCACCGGAGTTTCTAGACATATGACTCGTGATGTGACTACACGGTGTAGGAGGTGGTACCCAGAAACTTGGAGAATTTGGAGTCTAAGGGCTAGTAGGGGGGAGTTCAATTGTAGGATTCTCATGTACCGTAGGAGGATTGGGATTTGAATTTGGATGAGGCCAAGTATTTTGCATTTAAAGCTTTAGAGAATATTTTATTTTTATTTTTATGATTTTTTTAATATTATTATTTTTTATATTTTTTGAATTTTTGGGTTTGATGAATTTTTTGACTTTTTATGAATTAGAGTCAAATTCTTAAATTAATTCGACCTAACCTAGTATGTCTACCTAGTTCCTCGACAAGGGCGCCAAAAACTTAACATGACTCAAAAAGTATGTGCAACGCCTGTTTCTACAGCTCAAGCAAAAGTGTGTGCAACGCCTGTTTCTACAGCTCAAGCAAAAGTCGATCGCTCAAGTAATACCCCGGTAAATCGGGTGTCAAACTCAAGGAGTAGGACTTTGATCGTGAAGACAACTACGGAAAGGAGTAAAAAACCGAATTATCGACTCACTAAGGAAACAAGAAAAGTTGATGAAATTGTTTATACAAAGTTATATGAATTAATGAAAACTACGAATGAATGCAGTTTAACTAATGAATGCGAGACTAAATTAAACTTTTGGAGAGAAACTATATGAGAAAATAGGGATGGAATACACTCCCTCAACTGTCGATAATTATGTTGGATACGAAACGTTCAAGAATTAAATATATAATCAAGAGAAAACCTTAAATTTATCCAAGTACTATAACTAAGAGGGTTTTACTCCGCACAATATCTAGTCAAAAATAAATTTAACGCAAATGACAAAACTACACACACGCGTATCATACCCTTAAATACTCCGATTACCTATGGCAAATAAAGTAAAAATATCTACAATACCCGTTCCGATAAAGTTTCAAACATCTTAATTATTTATTAAATACTGTTCAATTTTATATTCATCCATAATATCTAGGTTGGGTTCATGTACCCCAACCTCTAAAAATCTAGCTGGACATGGAAATGTTAACTATGCATGAGATTTATACGGTGCATGAAGACATTATGAAGTAATTATTGCAAGCAAACATATAAATGATCACAAAATATAAATGAGGAGGAAAGATCATGTAGAGAATCAAGTTTGAAAGAAAAAAAACAATTCTTGTATTGAAATTTCATGCAAAAATATTGAATTCTTAGTCTTCTCTTTTCTTAGCGTCTTTTCTCCCTTCAAAACTAGGCTAAAACTTATGTAAAACTAAAGTATGAAAGCCCTAATCTAATTTTAATCACACTAGGTTGTTTTAAAAGTGTTTTTAATACATACAACTATCTAGCTAAAAATAAGGAATAAAGAAAAAAATCATGTATCTGAACAATTGAACCGGTTTGGGCCAGGGGTAAAATGGTTCGCCCCAGTGAATTTATGAAATTCCTCTTTTGCCCCTGGATTCTCTTCTTATCTTCAAATGCTCGTAACTTCTTTACTATAGCTCGGATTTGGATGTCGTTTCTTACAATATGCCTGTAGCTTCAAGCTCTTCATTTTTACCCTGGCTCCGCACCTAGGTTTAGGCTGAAAAGTTATGTATTTGCCCTCGATGTTCCTTTCCTTCATTTCTTTCTTAGTTTTGATTTTGCTCTAGCATCCACTTACACGAAATACCTATAAAATAATAGAGAAATACAAAATGCAAGAAATAGTTGTCGAAAAGGGTTAATAGCATAAATATTAGACAAATACAGTAATTACAATGCACAAGACTGTAAAAGTGTAGTACTTAGGGGGATAAATATGAAATATTTACATCGAATCACAATGATATTTTATTCCCAATTTTAGTCATTTGAAAATATCAGTGTTGACATGCTAAAGTGTTTATCTTTGAAGTTTAAACGTTTAAAAGAATTTCAACAAGTAACTTTTACACACTACTATGTAATTTGAAGAATTTTAAGCTTTTACATGCAAAAATTCACGTAGAATATCACTAAAATGGATCGAAAATAGAAAGCACAATTAAAGCTGGAGCTTCAATGGTGGATTTTGCATTCCTGACTTTGAACCAGATTCATGGTGGGAATATTTGATCTTTGGTCTTAAGGAACCTAGATGCAATGATTAAGTTCAGTGAAATATAGTTTAGAAGCCTAAAATTGCAAATTTTCATTTACGACATTAGAAATTTCAAAAATTAAATTCTCTTTCCATACTATGAATAAATACTTCAAAACATAACCATTTTCTTTCTAAAATCACCCCAAAACAAAACCATATACATACACCATAGTTAAAATTTACCTAAGAAATTACGAATATCAAAATAAATTTTTGAAATTTTAGAAAAAATGAATAAGAGGCTATAGTCAAACTCAATCCATAAAAGCGTGAAAAATTCAGAAGAATGGCTTTTGAATAAGTTAAAATGGGAATCTATACAGGATTTCATTAGAGGTCAAAGTTTGGAAACCCTAAGTCAAAATGCGAAGGTTGAAGGTGAAGTGGTTAACGCGCACGAGCAGGTAAACACCAGTGCGTGAAAAGTTTGATTTAGCATGTGAGAGCCAAATTAAAATATTCTGATTTTTTTTCAAATAATGTATTTTATTTATTTGATCAAAATGGTATATTACATCACCTTGTTTAGTCAACCAAAAATTAAATTAGACGAAACCTTAAAAATGGAATGTAAAACCTATATTTAATGTTGCACATAAACCCTTGAGCTTTTATAACTTATGAATTTTAACCCCAAACTTCTCACATTGATTTCTGATAGCATTAGGGACAAAAAATTCTATTATACCCAAATTCAAAAGAGTGTGGAAACATGTTTAATTAAACAGAAAAGAAATTTGCAAATAAACCCCTAAAAGTTTTTTCTAATACTCAAAAAATTATTATGCATTGTAATATATTCAAAATGAGATTCTTACTTAGTTTTTTTCTAAATTTTAGACATCCGTAAACCCTAGATTTAACACTTCAACTTGAATTAAAATCCCAAAATCCCATAAACAAGTAGGTGATTCTAATTCAGTATTATTTCACACAATGCTTTTGATTACGTTAATTGTTTATATCACTATGTGGTAGCCCCAGTTATCTTATCTCATTTACGAACTCATTTGTGTAGTTCAGAATATGTTATAATCGATTCAATTGTTAAGAAAAACCTATGTTGATTTTTGAACCAATGAATCCAATTTAATATGATATTCATTGAACATGTTCTTATATATTGCCTATATTATGACCAAGGAATAGACTACCATTATATGCACGGAAATATGATTTGTCCTGTAGGACTCAGGGTATTGAGTGCTTAATTTATTCTTACCATATGGACGCCTCTTTTCAAAATTTTAGCTCAGCACTGTTACTTTATCTGCAAAGATTTTTGATTGATTTGTTAGTTATATGTTTATTAACCTCAAGCCTCTTTAATAGATAATTATGGGTTATCTTGTTTCAGGAACCAACCACAACCTTAACCATTCTGAACTTGATATTTCTAATTGTAGTAGTATCATCATACTGATTATTATATACTGAATGCTCAACTTCTTATATTCACCTAATTATACTAATATATAAAAGTTATTTTGATAAATTATTATAGAATCAAATTATCTAATGTACAAACTTTTTCTCATTCTTTTAAAATTCTTGATGGACCCCGAGTGTAAGGAAGGCAACATTCCCCCGACCCCTCTAACTTTTATGCATCATCACATTTATCCTTATCAGTCACTTACATATGAAAAATCATTATCAAGACCGATAAAATCATCATAATATTATATACTACTACTTATCAGTTTATGTAGTACCCCGGTGCACTTTTATTTTTTAGCTTTCTTTTCTTATTTTGTTACGATGTTCGCGATATACGGATGATTGTAATGAATAAAGTGCCTTGTCATTATCTTTAGCTACAGTTGGTTGTAATGAAATATTTATTATACATTATGTATTATTATTGTATTAATGGATTTATTGTGTTATGTACGAAAAGGTTGGGATGTGACAAGTTGGTATCAGGGAGAGATCCAAGTTTATCACTCCTATATGGGACATTAGGGTACATAGTTATTTTAAGTCCGTAACTTATTTACTATATTACGTTACTAAAAATATGTCTTCTAACCATGAATGTTTGGGATAATATCTACCTTAGTACTGACGATATCAACCAGGCACAATTTAGTCAAACCATTGGGGATGAAGGTTATACCAAGCTATATAAGACTATTCGAGAGGTAGACCTGGAATGAGCAATATCAACCCCGAGTACCAATCATAATCTATATACGTACCGGCTAATAAAAGAAGAGCAGGTAGAAAAACAAGCCCGCATGTTTTCAGAATACCAGGGGTTCCTGCAACAAGCTATTCATCTAGCTTTATATTTGGTTCCAGCAGAGGAATTGTGCATAACACCTCCCGTATCCCTAAACGATTATGGATCAGAAATTGTGACAACCCTAATATAATTATGATTAATTATATTTGAATCATGCTTACCTTATAGGATATTTATAATGTGATATTAATATATATAATGCTATGTTAGTATGCTAGTCTAATCCTACCTTCATAAAGCATGAAAGAAGATTGAGTCAATATTCCATCAGCCTCATGAAACACTAGTGATGGCTCAAACCTCGTGCCAAGCTTTGCTCTCATTGTAATATGATTTAAATGAGAAGTTGAATTTAGAGGGGGTCTATTTGAATAGTCTGATATATGAAACTGAATTGGGCTTTGAACCCTCATAGGCAACTACGATTTTTTAAATCTTAATATTTAGAGCATGAGGCAAATGAAGTTATATCCCACTTAAAATGTCATGAGGCATTACTCCTTGAGGTGGCCCAATCTAAGCTTGGCATGGATTTGGAAGGAAAACATTTTTGACTATCTGTGGACACTTTTCACTATTTTGAGACTTATACCTTTAAATATTTCTTTACCATTTGGGGGAAATAAGATTTTATTTCTTTTTGTTTTTGTAATTTCCCTTTCTGGTTGTTGATGGAAAGAATGTTCTTTCTTTGAATGTTAATTGGTGGTTATATTTTGATGCAACCAATTATGTTATAAATTTCTTATTTTAGAGTGGTTCTATATTACATTTAACCAAATTTAATTAATTTGAGCCTAAATAATAATTTGAGTCATTTCAAATTGAGTACCAAACATGGTACATTATTTTTCTACTTTAAACACGTTTAAACTCCGTAATGCTCAAAGTTTATTCATATGCATGAATTTTATTGGTAGTGGACTCACCAAATCTCATAGCATGTGTAAGACCTTCCAAATTGTGACTTTTGGTTGCCAACCTGTCTAATCAATTAAAATATTAGCAACTTTTATGATTTTCTTTTAGCTAATGCATCTGGATTGCCTTTAGATAGTACCCATATGATTTATAAGCTATATTTGGTCATTTTTTCACTAAGACCCAATCATGAGAAAATTTTGGGATTATATAGCCACCAATCGTGCTAAATGTCTTCTGCTTACCCATAACTCTACTTTTTAGAGAAAATATTTTATAAAGCCACGTGTTGAGTCTCGGTTAGCCCATGTATGCATTTAAAATGTTATTAAGCTATAAAGTTTATTTTTTCATTATTTCTTTTAACCATTCATTTTTCTGAGAAAAACCCTTAATTTCCCAATACACTCTCAACATTTTCTCAACCCTTGACCAAAAACTAAGTCCAATTATGTAGAATTATACAAGTATCTATCTTATGATAAAAATGTTAATTGACTGATGGCTAATATTTTCATTGTTGTTGGGAGAATTATTTGTCCCATTAGATATTCAAGAGTGTTACCACTTATCACCGTGGGACCTTATTTCGTCCAAGAACTTCCAATACTTGTTTCACCTTATTACCTAAGATTTGGGAACCAAAATATTCTTGTTCAAATACTTAATGAACTAGAAATATCTCTTACTTTTAGGTTCAGGTTTTAGCCCACGATAGTGGATAAATATTGGGAAGCATGGGTGAACATGATGGTCACCCTCAATGGCTGTGTAATGGAAATTTCTGACATCTTTGACATTGTGAAGCTAATCTTGCGTAAGATTAAATTCTACCCTTTTTGTGATTCCAAGTGCCATTTTCTTCTAGAATGAGGGCTATAACTGCTTCGAATTCAATTTTGGAATGACCAGTTCCATTATTTTAGACATTTTCCAGCGGGCAAGGTTAAAATATTTGGGGTGAATAAGTTCACCCATTCATGCCATTAGTTGATTCTTATTCTAATTTAAAGCATAGTTATTTTGACATAACTTATTCTACTTTCATGCATAATCTACTGTACTCGGTTTTGGAATTTTCTTGCTTTCTTTTGTTTTAGTTATTAAGAACGTCTTTTGTATTAAATCCCAAAGAGTAATGATGGGATACTCTTTTTTAGCCGCCAATCTTATGGCTGGTAGGGAGGTTTTTTTCTCTTTAATTACTAGGCTCCCTTTATAAGAGTTCTCGTGATCTTGTGGAGGATCCCTTTAATGGAAAATAGGAGAGGCCATTATGGGTTCTCTAAATGTGTCTCCATGCATAGTTTTTAGAGGTTTCCATATTAGATATAGCTTTATTCTCCGTAATTATTATGTTGCACTAGGCCAAGGAATAAGAGCTTTCAATCTCTCATCATTATGCTTAGAAGTGTGTCCAGTGATAGACTAAGATATCTTTTGTATCCATTTCTAGAGACCATAAAGTTATCACTTTGGCTGGTCCCAATTTTAAGGGATCATCGTAAAGTATCCTAGGCCAATCTCTATTTGGAAAGTTTTTTAATCCCTAGATATTTATTGTATGGAACCTCACCTCCCACTCTCCTCACAGTTCACGAGGCAATTTAGCTTTTAGTAATCCATTTTGGTTCCTATGATAAGTCAATCCAATCCCCATGTGTTTCCACAAATTTTTTGACTTCCTAAGGAAGTAATTTTGTAGGGCCTCCTACATCATAAGCTTCGAAGAACCTTCAGCATCATAGAGGCCGATTTTAATGTTGAAGCAACTTAAGTGATTGGCCTAAAAATGTGTCTCAGAAGTGCGTACTATCTAGGCTCAAGTGCAAGCCTATCGCGTTAGTAATAAACCCAGTAGTCGGGATTGTATCTATAGGGAAATAGGACAATGGAATTGTAACGACGTTGGACAAATGAATGAATTCTAACTCTGACTCTAGAGAAAAAGGAAAAGAGGATTGGTTTTGGAGATTGACTACAACTAAATGAAATTTTGAAAATAAGTGACTAATGAAGTAAAGTATGAATGAAATGCAACTATTCTAAATTATCTAAATTATTGATAGTGATTGAACTGAGATTTGAACTATATGATGAAAGAAACAGGACGGGAATACAATCCCTCAACCCTAGTGTATTGCTGGTATAAAACTAATCGTAAATTTAAGTGATCAATTAGACCCAGAATTTAGTACTCCCAAGCATTACGTATATGAGGTTCAAGCCCGCACCATACTTAATCAGAGGATGAGTAAATCGGTATTGCGATAGTTACACTCGAATTTCATTTTGAAGCATCCTGGTTACCCTGAAACAAACGAGATCCAAAGATCTACAATTATTGTGATGCCACGCAATACGGTCGTAATCAAATCATTAAATTTAGAGGATTAATTTTATGCACATGCAACTACCACATCAGGTTGAGTTCATGTATCCCGACTTTAGAAGATCTAGCCTAACATGCTGAAATCAATGAAAACAATTGTTGAATTGTAGAAAATTATGATTAAACCAAGGGAGAATTATAAAATGATGTAGAAAGAAGATTAGACAAAATAAACTAATCAATAATCTTACCAAAGCACTCAAAGCCTTAACTAAAATTACTTGTAATCATAAAAATATGAATAAACTTCAATCTTGGAATGAAAATTGCAATCTCTCTTCAAACTAGGGTTTTATTGAAAAGAATGGAAAATTAGATAAATTCTCCGTTGTTTAGAATTGTAGAAGCAAAAAATCTCACCCGTCGGGAGTGTCAATTCATCATGATACAAGTATAAAAATAAATACAAGAGAGACAAAGATTTACGTGGTTCGACCATGAATGGCTTACGTCCACGGGGTTGCTGGTGTGTTTCATTATAATGATCAGAGAATTTTACATGAGAGTGTTTCTCTAACTTCTCAGCCCCCTTTCACAATGGGGGGTGTCCCTTTTATATAGATTTAGGGGTTACATTAGGGTTACAAATATGGATGAGTAACAAATATGGATGAGTCCTATCTTCGTGGAGTTTCATTCCAATCAGATACTACTCCTTGGTCTTCTAGTTTAGTAAGGGCCTTAGTCGTCCCTATATTTTTGGCACGTTGCCATCTTGACCGGGGAGCTCGCCACATGTCATGCTATTACGTAGGCATATATATTGCCCTCACAATAGCCCCACATGTCGCAGTTCAGCTGAGTTGATTCTGAGATGAACTGGGAGCTGGTCCACAATCTCTTTAAACGTATGCAGTTGTTGGTGTGAACTGGACTGGCATTCTTTGATCTGTCGTTCAACTTTTAAACCTTCTTTGGTTGATCTTCTCGCCTTCATAGGTTTTTAGATGAATGCTTGGCTTGAGTTGAGAGACGTTCAATTGAAATGGGAACCAGACTTGAGAGTGTCGAGCTGCATACGTACCCTCTTGGGATCAGGTCGAACGTAGTTCATTGTCTATTTTATTGCATGACCCAATTTGGGAGGATGACCATAGGCCTGTTCAGAATTCGTTTGCTGAGGCTTTTTCGAGCGTGTATCAAGTTTAGGGCATCTCTATGTATTTTGATTGTGTATGGTACATTTACTGAGGTCGTCCACAAGTCTACGCTTCGAGTTTTACTCGAGCATGTACCTAGCAGGGGTAAGACCCTGCCTTAGGTTTTTCATATGGTCCAATTGGAGAGGCCGACCAAAAGCCTATGCGTCGAGCCTTGCTCGAGCATGTACCTAGTAGGGATAAGACGCTGCCTTAGGTTTTTCATATGGTCCAATTAGAGAGGCCGACCCGAAGCCTATGCGTCGAGCCTTACTCGAGCATGTACCTAGTAGGGGTAAAACCCTGCCTTAGGTTTTTCATATGGTCCAATTGGAGAGGCCGACCAGAAGCCTCTGCGTCGAGCCTTGCTCGAGCATGTACCTAGTAGGGATAAGACCCTGCATTAGGTTTTTCATATGGTCCAATTGGAGAGGCCGACCAAAAGCCTATGCGTCGAGCCTTGCTCGAGCATGTACCTAGTAGGGGTAAAACCCTGCCTTAGGTTTTTCATATGGTCCAATTGGAGAGGCCGACCAGAAGCCTCTGTGTCGAGCCTTGCTCGAGCATGTACCTAGTAGGGATAAGACCCTGCATTAGGTTTTTCATATGGTCCAATTGGAGAGGCCGACCAAAAGCCTATGCGTCGAGCCTTGCTCGAGCATGTACCTAGTAAGGATAAGACCCTGCATTAGGTTTTTCCCGCAATTTAATGTAATACCAATTATGTTTGCATTTTTCCATTTTCTAATGCCTCGCATGTAAATTTTTGCCTATTTTACCTTTTAGATTGTGCCATCACACTTCCTTAGGCCTAAAAGGAGATGGCAAAAATGCACCTGGTTTAAGGGTCATCCACCCGTTCAGGATTTTAATCGACCAACCTGAGTTGGCTTTTTGCCTAGGGATCCCCCGTAGGGCTTTTATTGTTACCTGGGCAACTCATGAGGCCATTTGTGTTTGGAGATAACAAAGGCCTGTAGACGTACTTGATTTAGTGGGAACGAGCAAGAAGGCCGTTGTAATTAAATCAAGCTTGATCATGATTGTCATTTGAAAGACTAATTTCGGTGTTAACCATATTGGCATATGTCCTGAGCTGACCTCTTCTATTTTGCTTTAAATATTATAGTGAATCTATTCACGTGTCATTGCTGCTATGGAGCCCCCAATCGGGCTGTGAAGAGAAGGCTGCCCAACCGTTCATCGGGTCATTTGATCTGTATAATCGAGATAATAAGTGTGCCCGATTATTCCTCGGGCTTTGTTTTGTTGAAGAATGTCACGTTGATCATTCGTCGAGCTGGATATAGTTAAGTATTATCTTGCTCATATAGTTCCATGTAATGTATCGTTCCTCGGGGCGCACTTAATCATTGACCATACATGGTGGTTCTGGGAGGCTGTGGAAAACTCAATATATCTCGTGCACCTAAAGAAATTGATATGAGTTCAAAGAATCCCTCTGCAGAAATGCGTTGATCTGATGTGGCGTTCAAGAAACATTGCTCCTCTGGAGTGGATATCTTAGTGTTGACGACGCATTAATTCGTTGCTTGGTGATCGTCGATCACCGTGGGTTGTCTGACGATGTTGCTCGATATATTCAGGGTGGTCTGGTGTTGTTATCAACATATCTTGCTCGTTGACTGTGATTTTGCTGGATATGAAACTTCTTACAGGTTGGATCTGTCCTTGTTGATAAATATAGTTGATCGTTGCTCTTCATGTTGCTTTATGTGTTATTGGATCTTTGTGGTACAGATCGCCCAATCTTTTCATTCGACGAGGTTGAATTAAATAAGAACTTTATTTCCCAACTGTTTAATGGAACATGAGACGTGATCACACAATGTCAACTATCCATCGAAGCTGAGGGTCCGTCGAGGAAAAATTGCAAAGGACCTAGTAGATGTCGTGAACGATCCATGCTCGAGCATCTGCCGGAGCGTTTATAAGATAAATGATGCCTGGATGCCTATCAAGGAAAAAATTATAGAGGATCTGGTAGATATTGTGGGTGATCCATGCTCAAGCATTCGTCGAGGCAAAAAGGACCGAGCAAGTATTACGAATGACCCTATAGTGTTAGTGAAAACTAACTTTCCAATAAATGCAGTGTCGATCATTAATCGATTGTGCCAACCATCTGTTGGGAATGAATATAAGAATTATCCTCACCAACCATTTGTTGGGGATAAAATGCGACATGTGTGGAAAATATCTTCGGGACTAAATATATAAAAATATTTTACCGAGCATTTGCTGAGCTGAACCTTGAATATGCCTGATCGTCCTTCAGGTCAAGAATCATAGAGCCAGATAATCAATACTGCAATTGAAGAAATATCAACGTCCGAGCATCCGTCGGTTATCACAAATAATGTTGCCCAAGAATTTGTTGGGTCCAAGGTGGCGTAACGTGCTCGACCATTCATCAGAGCATTAACTAAATAAGTGGTGCATGGGTCGTCTGCCAGGGCAAGGTTATAAATGTCCGAGTAGATATAGAGAGCGATCTGTGCTCGAGCATCTATAGATGCATTAATAAGACTTCCAAGAACTTAAGATTATGGCCGAGCATGGATTGAATCTTATACCTGTAGAAGTTAATAAGTTGCTCGACCATTTGTCGAGGCTAATTCAAATTTGTAATATGATGTGCATCTGTTCGAGCATGTGCCGAGGAAAATATTCATAGTATTAAATGAATGACACGAATGATCCCATAATTTTGTGATAAAATCTCACGAGGATCCGTCGGGGCTACACTAAGTATGAGTAAAGATATTGCACCGACCATTCATTGGTATAACCAATAATAGCTAGACGACAATATTGAAAATTAAATGACCGGATAAATGACATGAGTGCTCTTTAAGTGCGCCCCAATATTTATCTGGACAAAATAATTGTAAAAATTCGAATGAAAGATGCAAAATTTATCAAATATATCCAGATGTATGGCACAGGAGTTAATTTGGAATTTGTGCAAATAGATTTAAGCAAATACTTAAAATTAAGTTGGTTTCAAAAAATTTGTGTAGTGGCAATCAATTGTTTTTCTCATGTGAAGTATAGAGTATAGATAGCCTCCTGCTAAAAAAATTATGATGATAAAAATCGTGAGCATAATTTGTGAGCACATAAAGTATTATGAGATGGAAACGAACAATGTACAAATAAATGTGTGTATCCATCAAGTGGGGTTGTGCTAAATACAAGAATTATCCTGACCACCTATCCACTGGGGATAAAATGTGACATGCGAGGCAAATATCTTCGGGACTAAATATATAGAAATATTTTGCCAATTATCTGCCAAGATGAATCTCGAATGTGCTTGACCGTCCTTCAGGTTACCGAATCATAGAATTCGAGCTTCAGTCGGAGTAATTGTAATTTTGCCCAAGCGTTTCTTTGGGTATAAGGTGCTATAGTGTGCTCGACTATCTGTCGGAGCATTAATAAAATGAATGGTGTCTGGATAGTCCGCCGGGGAAAAGTTGTAGAATACCAAGTAGATATAGCGAGAAATTCGTGCTCGAGCATCCGTCGAAACAACGATGAGATTTCCAAGGACTTAAGATTATTTCCGAGCATCCGTCGGGACTGAATCTTGTACCTGTGAAAGTTAGTAAATTCCCCGACCATCTGTTGAGGCTAAATCAAAATAGAAGTTATTATGAAAATGATATTTCAACAAAGTATATAAGATATGCATCCGCTCGGCCATTTGTCGAGGAAAAAATTCATAGTCGCGTATGAATGTAATAAAGATCCAATGATTTTTATCATAAAAATCTCACTGAGATAACTGTGCCCAAGCATCCGTCGGGACTGAGCTAAATAATCAATAATCTCGCTCTGGTGAGATTAAATTGTTGTAGCTGGATGACAATATTGAAAATTAAAATGTTCGAATAAATGACATGAGTGCTATATCACTGCGCCTCACTTATTTATGTGAGCAAAATAATTTGTAATAAGGTCGCATAAAAAGTGCCAACTAAAATCGTTGTAATAAAATCGCATGGTCCCTTAAAATAATTTTATTTTTAGGGAGAACCGAGCAATGCAAACATTAGTCAAATATATTCCAAGTGTAAGACAAGGATCAATTGAGAATTTTTGTAAAATTATTTGAAGTCCAAATACAAGTTTAGTTTCAAAAATTTATTTTCACATAAATTTTTAAAGTATAAAGTATGAGGGTAATTCTCAAATTTGTTTGTCACAAAAAGTGAAAGGAATTAGTTATTGTCTTCCCTGTTCGTGGGTTTCACTTTCGAAAACTGCATTTGGCTTGATTTTTACCCAGGTCGTATGGGATATGCCCAATGTCCCCACGACGCCGACCAACGAAAGCGTTACTGCGCAGTGGTCGCCGACCACTATTGGTGGTCCGGCGATGTTCGTTGAAGGTCAACCAACAGGGGGGGTTTGTTTATAGCAGATCGACGATGTTCGTCGAAGACTCATTGGTGGTCGTCAATGCCCCACAGAGAGCACCCCGGGCGTGCTCGCCGTCGGCCAGTAGTTTGGCACAGTGGCACTATTCGCCGATCTCGTCGCTGTGGTGTTCTGTCCGCCGAGATCATTTCGTTGCTGATGCCCTCTGGTCGACCAACGATTATGATTGCAAGCAGGTCGCCGACCACAGGGGCCTACTCGACCAGAAAGGTTGCAGGTCGGAGAACAACCGGAGGTGAGGTCGTCGATGCTCGCTGATGCTAGATGATCTACTTCGAGCTCGTTGCAGTGGCTGCCGACCAGACAGAGGAAATATGGTGTTTCCAATTTAAATCATCCCCCAAGAGATTTTATTCCACTGATTTGTGTTGATGGTCATCGCGAAGAGGTCGGTGATCGCAGGCCGACCGAAAAATAGTGTTGGGTGCAAATTCCCCATAACTCCTGATGAGGATGAACTGACCGTGGAGAAAACCGGAGGGAAATTCTTCTTGCACATGAAATCCGAGCAGCAGGGGTGGATGATATGTGAAGTCGGTGATGAGGACTGGATCTCTATGGGTTGGTGACGATGGCTATGTTGGGCCAGTTTGCGACGACGACTTCTTATCTTAAGTGGGCTTGTCAGTGTACCCGGATGGGAGATGACTGATCCAAGATGCCTGCCTCCAAATGGGGTGTTACGTGACCCAGTAATTGAGATCCTCGATGGTCCAAAAATCTCGAAAGAGAGAGAGAGATCATGCCCAGATCGTGATCGTATGTGCTTGACTCTACAAGAGTCCAAATATTTGGAGACTCTTCTCACATCTTCAGTATTAAGATTCGTCAAAAACAAAGAATGGTTATGCAGACTTTGAGATGAATATACACCCAGTAAAGAATTTATGAACATAAATATACGAAAACCAAACAGCACTGAAACGATATTTGTACAAAACAAATAATCATATATGAAACGTATAACTGCTCGTGCACAGATTAAAAAAGAAAATTTATCTTTTGATTATGTGCATAGTGTAAGCATCATTGTCCTTGAACATAAATCTAGATCTCTTTTAGAAAGAAGGGGAAGGCTTTTTGTGCCGTTTCCCACAGACGACGCTAATTGTAGAAGCAAAAAATCTCACCTGTCGGGGGTGCCAATTCATAACGATACAAGTATAAACATAAATACGAGAGAGACAAAGATTTATGTTGTTCGACCATGAATGGACTATGTTCACGGGACTGCTGGTGTGTTTCATTAGAATGATCAGAGAATTTTACATGAGAGTGTTTCTCTAACTTCTCAGCGCCCTTTCACAATAAGGGGTGTCCCCTTTATATAGAGTTAGGGGTTACATTAGGGTTACAAATATGGATGAGTCCTATCTTCATGGAGTTTCATTCCAATCAGATACTGCTCCTTGGTCTTCTAGTTTATTAAGGGCCTAAGTCCACCCTATATTGTTGGCACGTTGCCATCTTGACCGGGGAGCTTGCCACATGTCACGCTATTACGTAGGCATATATATTGCCCCCACAATAGTGATAATAAATCGGGTTTAAATACCCTAAAAGACTCCAAGAGTTTTAGCTTAACCAGGACTCTCCATTGGATGAAGAGTAAGAAAACAAAACTTCAACATTCAGACCGGTCCGGTCCTTCTTCGGTTCGGTCTGGCTGGAATCCGGATCGGTTCGTTTATTTCTTGGCCGGATCGATCTGGTATGGATCGATTCTTTTAATTTCTGACCGGATTGGTCCTATCTGGATCGATTCTTTTAATTTTCATCAATTTCGATCCGTCTTCGGTCTGGGGTTCACTGGAACTTTGTATTCCGGATCGGTCATGTCTTTCTTTGACTTTTTCTTCTATCTTTGATTGCTCATAACTTTCACACCAGAACTCCAATTGAGGTGCCGTTTTTTCCAGTGTTCTTGTAATTAAAATATATTAAACTTTCCAGTTGGCCCCACCTCCGGAATAAGGCTGAAAAATTACAAAAATACCCTTCAACTCCCCATTTCTTGGTTTTCTTTAACTGTTTTGAGTTCTCTTTGGCACTAACTTGCATGAAATACCTGTAAAACACATAAGAGACACACAAAACAAGAAATACTTGCCAAAAAGGGTTAGTAGCATAAATATGAGACAAATTCAAGCTATTTATACCGCACGGTATCATAAAAATATCGAAATTAAGGGGATAAATGTGAAGAATTTATGCCTAATCAAACCCCCCTAACTTAGAACTTTGCGCGTCCCGAGCAATGTAAAAGAATCCTAGCAACGCTCAACTCTTGAAAATCATTTTATTGGGATAGAATACCTTTTTCGTGGCAAGCGATTGCATTTAGCGTATGCAACAAGCTTTTAAACCCCTAGGTTACCCTAGTAGAACGAGTTGTGTCTCGTGAGGGTTTGCAGAGAATGTACCCACAAACTTCGACTCAAATAAACTTCAAAATATGCAAAAATTGTATAATTCAAACTTTCCCAAAAAATAATCATCATCAAGTCATGTTCAAGAGTTTCAAATCATAGTGCGCGTGTGTGAAGCCAGAAATTTAATTCCGGATTTCCACCGATTGACCATTACGTTACTTATCCAAAAATTTGCTTTGATTTCAAATTCTCACGGGATGCTCTCATAAACGAATCGCTCGGAATATGGCTATTCTCTCGGTGTGCGTGATATAAAGAGTAAATATATTGGAACCAAGTTCACGCACATAAGTAGAAAGACGAAAATTTTATAGTGATTGGATCCCATCAATGGAATACGGTTTGAAAAACGGGAACATTGCCTCTTATACATAAGTCTTATCTCTTTTATTATCTTTTTGTATATTAGCTCTCCACGCGTTAACCAATTTCGCAATTTGGACTCGGTTAGGACTTTTTTGGGTTGTATGGTGTATTAGGTAAAATTGGAAAAGGTTAAGAATTTCGGAATTAAAAATTTTTGCTTATGATGTCCGTTAGTGCTTTTCCGGGATTTTGCTCATTTTCTTCTTCTTTTCTACTTTTCACTTCTTTTCTTTTCTTGCTATTTTTGTTGAGCATTTCTGTTCTTTTTCTTACCCCTTTTTAGGCACTTTCCGGACTTTATTTGATAAATATTCGATTTTCACAATTCTGGGTTTTTTGGGTTTTTCGGGTGTCAAACAAAAAGGATAAATTTTATTTGGCTCAATGGGGTTATCAAGGGGATAATTTTTCGCTACTTTTTCTGGCCAATATTTTTGGGTGACAAACGAGGGCCTACTTTATTGTCCAAAATACTAATTGTGCTAACATATGCGCCTTGATATTAATTTAATTTAGATATTTGTAGCTCGCTTTTTAAGGCAATATCACACATGTTTATCAAAACCGATCAAAATGAAAGGATTGAGATCCTCGACGACTTTTTAAGCGCTGAAAAGAACTATGAGTTAACAATTAACTCGGATTGATTTATAAATTTCACAAAGATGAAAGGCTCGAATCTCAACGGGGTTGTTAATCTCCACATTTATTTGTTAAGTCGCCAATTTTCGCACATTTTCCATCTTTGGTCAATTTCGGCTTTGTGCATTGGCTTTTTTCATTTTGAGACTTTAAACCGTCTTTTAATGATATTTTTGAAAAATTTGAATTCCAATTTTTATTTATTTTGAAGAAAAATATTTTTGGATTTTTCAAAATTTTATGATTTTTTATTTTAGATTTTTGGGCATTTTTGAAAATTTGTGAAGTTTTAGAAATACGCACTTGTGACCCCCCTAACTTAGACTTTTGCATTGTCCTCAAGCAAAAAGGACTAAAATCTAAACAAGGCAAAATAAGCAGTGCGATAAATACAACAAACAAATGGAGAAAATGTAGATTTTTATAAAACAGGATTATGGTACAATAACAGGAAAGAGCATACAAGAAGGTGAACAAGGGAAACAACTAAAAACTGCCACAAACAAATAAAGCTTCACTGGGGCGGTGGGTGGGAAGAGTTAGGGTCATAAGGGTCATAAAAGTAGGATGGAAATGGCTCGTTGGGATCCCCTTGGCATCGGTACAAGTCCGCTTGGAAACGAAACATCATACTTGTATCGCGACGGTAGTCGGTCATAAAGTTATTGAATCTTGTCTCGAGGACCGACGTACGATTAGTGAGATCTCTACCCGCCCATTCGAAATCAGGGTCGTCTTGTTCTTCGATCCATTCTTCATCCACACCCACATCTCCCATCTCCACATCAGCACCTGCTTCTTCTTCTTCCTCTTCTGTACTCGAGGCAGCAGCATCCTCGTCATCACTTCCACGCCTTGCCAGAATGATGGCCAGCTGTTTGGCGCTCCGAGTGCGGGTGCCCTGTCCATAGGGACCGGGGAGGTGAGTTCGGTTTGAGGAGCCTCAATGCCAGCATCTTTGAGAATGGAGGTAATCAGGCATGCATATGGAAGTGGGGATGCACCTTTCTCATCCATGGTTGCAACGAGAATGTCAGCGTATAGGGTGCGAGCCAGGTTAATTGAAGTGTGGGGATCGAAGAGGTGGTATGTCAATGTTGCTTGACGGGGACGCATCGCGGAATCATTGAAAGTTTGTAGAATGTTAGAACACGTAATTTGGAATGTGAGGCGTGCTTTCTCATTAAGTCGACCGACAGCGACAGTCTCCCCCCTCCATACAACGCTGGGGGCAATGCGCTCCATAATGAGGTCCTTGGCTACCGGGGCGACATTCCTTGGGTATGTGTAGTCTTGAACATCGGGAACATCATACTCACTCAACTTAGCTGTGAGAAGGGCCAAATAAAAAGTGATGACGGTACCATCGACATAGGCTTGGGACTCGAATTGACCCGTGCGAACAAGGGATCCATAGAAAGATCGAACTTCGGCGGCCCAAAGTACGGTTCAATAAGGAAACGACACCAACCCCTAGGCATGAAGAGGGTGGTGACGGAATTGGGCAGCCCCGTCCATTGGACTGCGCGCTCCATGTGGAGTTTGCGATCCGGACCAAAGAAATGAGTGAACCAATGCTCCTCTTGGCGGGAATGAAATTCACCATGGCCGGAGGGTAGGATTTCAGTTGAGTCGTATTTTACGGGGGGAGATCTTTGGGCCATTGGGACAAGTGGAGGGTACTGGAAAAAAATTAGGGAAAGAGAAGAGAGAAGGGATGTGGTTGAAGGTGTGGAGAAAAATGGAGGCTATGGGTGGGTATTTATAGGTGAGAAGTGTGGGTAGGGTTTTAGAAATGGAGGGAAAGGGTTTGGAGGGAAAAAGGATATGTATTTGGGAGGGAAATTGAAGGGTTAGGTATGGTTGGGCGAATTGGGATGGAAGGGAAGGGATTGGGGAGAAGGGGGTGCACCTAGGGAAAGGGGAAAGATTGCAGAAATCGGATCGATCCGGCTGTTCTAGGATCGGACCGATCAGATCCTTTTAATTTTCGAGTTCTTTAATCACCGGATCGATCCAGCTCTAAAAGAAATGAACCGATCCGATCCGGACCGGTCCGAATAAAAAATAAAAGAACCGATCCGATTCTTACATTAAGCTAGAATTCTCCCCCTAACTTAATTGCAATCGCTCTTCTACAAAATTTTTCGACTCTCAGCATGCTCCCTATCAATTTGGACTCAAAACCCTCTCGATATCTATGGTCAACGCAACTTGACCCAATTTCCCAAAACATGTGAATGATCTCACCTTATTGTTCTCTAATCCCAGGGACTCTCACTACTCACACGACTCTCGTCTACTATACGCAAGAATTCGCCCCATACGCGTCGGAGGTGCGACGACCTCACTGTAACAGCTTACTCAACCCCGTAAATGGGGTCCGATAACCAAATCGCATCGACTTCTTCCACACACGCCTCTAGATATGGCTTTAGGCGTTGTCCATTTACTTTGAATGTATTTTCCCCTTTCAAATCGTCTAACTCAACAGCTCCGTGAGGGAAAACGTTCTTCACAACGAACGGGCCAGACCATTGTGACCGCAACTTTCTCAAAAAGAGATGAAGCCGAAAGTTATAGAGAAGCACTTTTTATCCGGGAAGAAACTCTTTGCGGCGAATGATGTTATCGTGATCGAGTTTCATCCTTTATTTGGAAATTTTTGCGTTCTCGTACGCATCATTGCGTATCTCTTCTAACTCATTCAATTGAAGCTTGCGAGCTTCACCGGCCTTATCCATGGCAAAGTTTAACTCCTTAATCGCCCAATACACCTTGTGCTCTAATTCCACGGGAAGATGGAAAGGTTTTCCATACACATAGCGGAATGGGGACATACTGAGCGAATTTTTGTATGCGGTACGATTGGCCCATAGGGAATCATTCAATCTGAGTGACCAATCTTTCTGGGTAGGATTACCGGTCTTTTCAAGAATGTTCTTGATTTCTCGATTTGCTAGTTCGGCCCGCCCATTCGTTTGTGGGTGATAAGTCGTTCCAACCTTGTGAACGACACCATACTTTCTCATGAGCTTTGCGAATGGCCTATTGCAAAAGTGCGTGCCATTGTCACTAATTATCGCTTTCGGAGCACCGAAGTGGGAAACTATGTGTTCCTGTAGACACTTAATCACCAATTTGTTGTCATTTGTCTTGGTCTCTATGGCTTCCACCCATTTGGAAAACATAGTCGACCGTAATAAGGATGTATAGGAAACTAAAGGACGGGGGGAAAGGGCCCATGAAGTCAATACCCCAACAGTCGAAGATCTCAATAATGAGTATCGGGGTTAATGGCATCATGTCTCGTCTGGTAATAGCTCCCATCCTTTGGCACCTGTTGCAAGATTTAAAAGCATTGTTCACATCCCGAAATATTGTGGGCCAATAGAGGCCGCATAGCAGAATTTTAGCGGCCATATTTTTCTTCGAAAATTGGACTCCACAAGCTTCCGATGACAAAATTGGATGACTTTTGGGATCTCGTCATCCAGTACACAACGTCGGATGATTTGGTCAGCACAATATTTAAACAGAAAAGGATCATCATAGAAAAACATGCACGACCAAGTAATAAACCTCTTCTTATCTTTTGATGTACAATCGGGAGGGACGGCTCCCGTGATAAGATAGTTCACGATATCCGCAAACCAAGGCAAAGAAGAGGTAGCAAAGAGTTACTCATCCAAAAAGTATTCATATATGGGTATTGGATCACTAGGCACATCAAACGAAAGCCGTGATAAGTGGTCGACAATGATGTTTTCTACTCATTTCTTATCTTTAATGGAGAGATTAAACTCTTGCAGAAGTAGGATCCACCTTATGAGTCGCGGTTTTGCGTCTTTCTTCGCAAGTAGGTATGTTAACGCCGCGTGGTCGGTGAATCAAGTGATGGGAGAACCGATAAGGTAGGACCAAAATTTGTCAAGAGCGGAGACTACCGCTAACAACTCCTTCTCTATAGTGGAGTAATCGAGTTGTGGTCCGGTAAGAGTCCGACTAGCATAGTAGATGACATGAGCCTTATTGTCTTTCCTTTGGTCCAAAACAGCCCCTATCGCATAATCGCCAGCATCACACATAAGTTCGAATGGTAAGGACCAATATGGAACTTGCATGATGGGAGAGGACACAAGCATGGCTTTAAGTTTTTCAAAAGCGCTATGGCATGCTTCTGTCCACTCAAATGGGATGTCCTTTATGAGTAGGTTTCTTAAGGGCCTAGCGATGGCGCTAAAGTCCTTAATGAACCTTCGATAAACCCCGCGTGGCCCAAGAAGGAGCGCACGTCTTTGAGCGATTTTGGTGGGGGTAGATTGGCTATGACATCTATCTTAGATCTATCAACTTCTATCCCCTTGGATGAAACTATGTGGCCAAGAACTATCCCCTCAGTGACCATGAAGTGGCATTTCTCCCAATTCAGCATTAAGTTCTTTTCCACACACCGGGCAAGTACTTTTTCTAGATTTTCCAGACAAAGATCGAAGGAGGTTCCAAAAACACTAAAATCATCCATGAACACTTCAAGTCCTCTCTCGACCATGTCACTGAATAGGCTCAACATGCACCTTTGAAAGGTCGCGGGTGCATTACACAAGCCGAATGGCATACGTTTGTAGGCAAACGTACCAAAGGGGTAAGTGAAAGTCGTTTTCTCTTGGTCAAGTACATCTACCTCAATTTGGTTATATTCGGAATAACCATTAAGGAAGCAATAGTAAGGGTAGTCCGCTACTCTCTCAAGCATCTGATCAATAAATGGCAAGGGGAAATGGTCCTTCCGAGTTCTTGCATTAAGTTTCTGGTAATCAATGCAAATGCGCCACCCGGTGGTCTTACATTGGGGGACTAGATCTCCCTTAGCATTCTCAATGACTGTCATGCCCGACTTTTTTGGGACAACTTGAATAGGGCTCACCCATTTGCTATCCCAGATTGGATAGATAATCCCGGCATCCAATAGCTTAATGATCTCGACCCTCACCACTTCTTTCATATTAGGGTTTATCCTTCTTTGCATTTCTCTCGAGGGCTTGACATCCTCTTCGAGATGGATCTTGTGGGTGAAAATCAAAGGACTTATACCTTTCAAATCACCAATGTACCAACTAAAAGAACCTTGGTGTTTCCTCAGAATCTTTAGCAATTTAACCTTCTGCTCTTCGTCTAGGCTAGAGGAGACAACAACAGGAAATATCTCATCCTCTCCTAGGTATGCATATTTAATATGGGAGGGGAGTTTCTTCAATTTGAGGGTTGGAAATTTTTTGTTCGAGGGAACCATGCGTGTATCCCTCAGTGGTAAATCCTCGAATCTAGAAACCCAACTTACATCTCGCGCATCCTCGTCCGACGCTCTCTCATCAAGTAACTCTCTCAACTCCTCAACCTGCCTCTCAAATGCGGTGTACGCCCCCTCACTCTCATGGCTCGACACTAAACAGGACCCTAGGGTGTCTCCATAATAATTTTCCTCGAAATACTCCTCTACGATCTCGTCTATTAGGCTCACCGCGTGAAGATCATCTTCTTCCCTCGTCTGTTGGGCAATATGGAAGATGTTAGTCTCTAAAGTCATGTTCCCAAAAGTGAGTTGCATTTGACCATTTTGAGTATTAATGATGGAATTAGCTGTAGCTAAGAATGGGTGCCCAAGAATGATGGGAACATGGTTGCTCGAGGTGAAGGAGGGTTCCGTGTCCCAAATGGCAAAGTCTATTAGGAAGTAGAAAGTGTCAACTTGGACGATCACGTCCTCAACTATACCTCTTGGGATCTTCACGGTTCGATCCGCTAACTGGAGAGTGACCTTTGTGGGAAGGAACCAGCCTTTGAGGAAATGGTGCCGCGGTGGATGGTTTCACTACTACCTCGGGCTCACTAGTGTCATTTTTATCACTCTCATTCAAGGGGACATCTGGGCAGGAAACTTGCCTTTCTCTTGGATACTTAACTATGATTACAACTTTGAAATGTTTGCATTCATGTCATTGATCATGCGCTCATGCCTAGCATTACTTTCATTCTAGTCATTGATAAATTGGTTGATCATATCCTCGAGATTTCTCCGCGGTGGAGTGATATATGCTCCTTGAGGTGGTGGTGCTTGCACGTCTGGAGCTTGCTGAAAGTGCGGTGGTGGAGGAGGGACAACATGTGAATTAGGATTCATCGCAGCATGTTGTTGCTCATAGCTAAAACCAGGATGGTTTTTCCATGAAGGGTTGTAATAATTCTCGTGCGATGCACTGAAATTACCCTTGAATCCTCCTATACCACTTACTTGTTCTTGAAGCATAACTTTGTAGGCGGGTATAGTCGGGCATTCCTCAGTTGAATGACCCACCACACAAATTGCACACACCTTCTCGATGGGGTTTGGGATGGATCCAGTTAATCCTCTTCCATATATTTCAAGTAGGTATCATATTCCTTTCTTAATTACATCGAGTCGACAGTCCGTTATAGAATTCTTTTTTACGTGAAATAGGTCGGACGCCGATGGAGTGGTGGTCATTTGGCAATTTTGATTTTGAGCATTAAGGTCAGATGTATCCCAGGATTGGGTAGTCTCGGCGAAATACCTCAGGTGAAGCTCAGCATCGTTGGTGTCTCAATCAACAAATGGACCATCGCACGTGGTTTCAACGAGTTGTTTGGAATTAATGTTCAACCCATTATAGATAAAGGAAATGATTTGCATTTTATCAAAACCATGATGGGGACACGAAGTAATTTACTCATTGAAATGCTCGAAGCATCGATCGAATGACTCATTTTCTAATTGTCAAAAAGTTTGAATTTGAGCCTTGATGGAGTTCGTTTGATGTGGAGGAAATAATTTCTTGAGAAATTTTGATTGTAGCTCGTTCCATGATGAAATCGAATTTGGAGGTAAAGACCATAGCCAAGTCTTAACCTTATCCTTTAGTGAGAATGGGAAGAGTTTAAGGCAGAGAACATCTTTTGTGCAAGTTTGATCACTGAGAGTCTCGCACGCCTCCTCAAATTCCATGATGTGGGCATATGGCTTTTCTGATTCCATTCCATGGTATGTGGGAAGTATCTGGATCATCCCATTCCTCAAACGGAATTGCCCTGCATTATACGAGAGTAAAATGCATCCCGGAGTAACAGTGCTCTCAGGATATAAGACGTCTCTCAAAGGGCGATACGGGGCCTCTCCCTCACCGGCGGCTGCACTACCATGTTGCGACATATTTCTCTCACTCAAAGACTGGTATACTCGGAGCGCGCTCTAAAGCGTGTCCTAAGAGGGAAAATGGAGTGTTATTTGCGATTGAGTGTGACGGTGTGGGAGGTGGAACCCAGAATTGTGGAGCGTTAGGAGTGTGAGGGCTATCAGGGTCGTACTCAACTATTGGATTTTCGTGAATTTGGGTTGGACTATTATGGGGAGTTGGAGTGAGTTCAAAATTTTGCATTAATGGTCTTATGAGAGAGGATGATGAATATTTTTGTGCTTTTTCAAATTTTTATATGTTTTTGGATTTTTGGAAATTTTTGGTCGAAGTTTTGGATTGACTTAATCTAATCCTAAGTCAATGGCGTCAAAAACTTGACGCGACTAAGAATGTATCTCAGAAGTGTGTACTCTCTAGGCTCAAGTGCAAGACTGTCGCGTTAGTAATAAACTCGGTAATTCGGGATCGTATCCACAGGGAAATAGGATAATGGAATTGTAACAACGTTGGACAGATGAATGAATCCTAATTCTGACTCTAGAGAAAAAGGAAAAGATGATTGGTTTTGGAGATTGACTACGACTAAATGCAATTTTGAAAATAAGTGACTAATGAACTAAAGTATGAATGAAATGAAACTATTCTAAATTATCTAAATTACTGATAGTGATTGAACCAAGATTTGAACTATATGATGAAAGAAACAGGACGGGAATACAATCCCTCAACCCTAGTGTATTGCTGGTATAAAACTCATCGTAAATTTAAGTGATCAAGTAGACCCAGAATTTAGTACTCCCAAGTATTACGTATATGAGGTTCAATCCCGTACCATAGTTAATCAGAGGATGAGTAAATCGTTATTGTGATAGTTACACTCGAATTTTATTCTGAAGCATCCTGGTTACCCTGAAGCAAACGAGATCCAAAAATCTACAATTATTGTGATGCTACGCAATACGGTCGTAATTAAATCATTAAATTTAGAGGATTAATTTTATGCACATGCAACTACCACATCAGGTTGAGTTCATGTATCCCGACCTTAGAAGATCTAGCCTAACATGCTGAAATTAATGATAACGATTGTTGAATTGCAGGAAATCAAGATTAAACTAAGGGAGAATTGTAGAATGATGTAGAAAGAAGATTAGACAGAAGAAACTAGTCAATAATCTTACCAAAGAACTCGAAGCATTAACTAAAATTACTTGTAATCACAGAAATCTGAATAAACTTCAATCTTGGAATGAAAATTGCAATCTATCTTCAAACTAGGGTTTTACTGAAAAGAATGAAAAAATAGATAAATTCTCCGTTATTTAGAATGATAATAAATCGGGTTTAAATACCCTATAAGACTCCAAGAGTTTTAGATTAACCAGGACTCTCCATTGGAGGAAGAGTAAGAAAACAAAACTTCGACATTCGGACCGGTCCGGTCCTCCTTCGGTTCGGTCTGGCGTGAATCCGGATCGATTCGTTTATTTCTTGACCAGATCGATCCGGTACGGATCGATTATTTTAATTTTTGACCGGATCGGTTCTTTTAATTTTCATCAACTTCGATCCGTCTTCGGTCTGGGGTTTACTGGAACTTTGTATTCCGGATCGGTCCTATCCAGATCAGTCTTGTCTTTCTTTGACTTTTTCTTCTATCTTTGACTGCTCATAACTTTCACACCAGGACTTCGATTGACGTGCCGTTTTTTTCCAGTGTTCTTGTAATTGAAAGCTCTTAAACTTTCCAGTTGGCCCCACCTCCGTACTAAGGCTGAAAAATTACAAAAATGCCCTTTTACTCCCCATTTCTTGGTTTTCTTTCACTGTTTTGAGTTCTCTTTGGCACTAACTTGCATGAAATACCTGTAAAACACATAAGAGACACACAAAATAAGAAATAATTGCCAAAAAGTGTTAGTATCATAAATATGAGACAAATCCAAGCTATTTATGCCGCACGGGATCATAAAAATACCGAAATTAAGGGGATAAATGTGAAGAATTTATGCATAATGTCTACACAGTTCACGAGGCAATCTAGCTTTTAGTAATCCATTTTGGTTCCTATGATAAGTCAATCCAATCCCCATTTGTGTCCACAAAATTTTTGACTTCCTAAGGCAGTAATGTTATAGGGCCTCCTACATCATAAGCTTCGAAGAACCTTCAGCATCATAGAGGCCGAGTTTAATGTTGGAGCGACTCAAGCTTTTAGGGATTGGTGGTTTAGTTACCTTGAATTCCTCCTGAGACCATTTCTTGTAACCATTAAACCTTCGAAGACTTATTTATTTAATAAGGCTTT
The DNA here is from genome assembly GCA_949130495.1 of Sambucus nigra. Taxonomy (NCBI): domain Eukaryota; kingdom Viridiplantae; phylum Streptophyta; class Magnoliopsida; order Dipsacales; family Adoxaceae; genus Sambucus; species Sambucus nigra. Next base: position 679,676,393 of record OX422211.1, read on the forward strand.
GATTATTTATTATAGAAGTGTATTTATTCTTATATTGGCTTTTACTAAACCACTTTCTTGTCTTGCAGAATTACCCCTCAATGATGACTATCTGTCTTCCAAGAGAAGTAAATTCACTCTTAAGGTGAAGAAATCTTTAGAAGAGGAGATTTGTCGATAAGGTAGGGAGACATAAGTATAAGAACATATTCATCTTGTGAGGATTAAGAAGGAAAACCCACTTCTAAAGATCCTAACAGTGACTCTTAAAATGTGGATGAGCTTCCCATTACTGTTGTATTTGTTATCCCAATAAGGAAACAAATAACGCCAAGAGGAATACCCCGATAACATTATTAGAAGATAATAATTTTTTTTCTTATATAATGTTTTCAAATCCCTTTTGTGTTAGTATCAACACTAAACTTGGGTTTTAATTTCCTTTTTCCTTTGTTATAGTACCTAATGATGATTTAGTAGAGGAATGGGAGGAAGATCCTACTATAGATTATGTGATGCCAGCACTAGCATCCCCAAATCACGACTTTGTGGTTGAACAAATTGATATTTTTATTACTCTGGTTGAGCCTTTTACGAATCTTTTTTTGGATGAGGATACATACTCAGAGGTAGTGGATGTTTCTATGCCTTTACTTTTGACCAAGGGTAGGCAAGTCAAGCCCCGAGCTCAAAGATGACATAATTATTGAAGGATGCCCAATCAGCTACCATTTATTCTCTAACTTTTATTGAACCTTCTTATAATGGATTTGTTGCTACTTTAAACACTTATCAATTGAGGAATAGACCTCCTATAGTAGATGAAGATCCCATTATTGAGGAATTCCCAAGCTTAATGAGGTTGAACGAGATGTTTGTTTTTTATTATAATTTGGAGGAGATTATGGTTAAATCTCCTTTGTACATTTAAAAAATTAAGGATAGTAGCGTGGAACATCAATTGGAAAGCCTAATATAAGCTTAGCAATGCCCCCCTTATTTGGAGTTATAAACCTTAAAAACCTTAAATTTTCTTCGAAGCTTTTTTAGGGTGCCATTTGAAGAGCTAGTTGATTTCACTTTTGCTAATGGGATTAGAGAATCTTGATTACGTATTCCTCTGATGGAAGGCTAGGGGTGGATGTTATGAATGTTATACATATGGGTCTTCATTCACTTACCTACCACCTTTCAATTATGGCTCAAGAAAAGGATAAAGAAAATACTATATTCGCAGATAAATCCCATTTTTAAGCCAAAAAACCAAAGTGTTCAGGGGCCTGTAAAACTTAGGAGCCATTCCAAGAAAGTTGTATACCTTTTTAATTGATAATAAGGAGATAAAGAGACAGCAGACCAGGATGAATGCTGAATTAAATACAACCTTGATAGAAAAATGGAGACTGCCAAAATAGAATTGGATGAATAGTGGAAGAAATTCAAGTCTCTAACAATGATATTGCTCAGTTTGAAGTCTGAAAAGCTCGAATACAATCCTAAAAGCTTACTTATAGAAATTTTTGGACCTAATTTATGTCTATTATATTTGAACATTTTCATAATATGTAATGTTTCTAATATCTTAATGAAATTATTCTTTTTGTTTATGTTATCTTACTTCCCAAATAGTTGGATAACAAGGCTTTAAGAATCTAGAATTTTTTTCCTCATGTGAACATAACCATTAATGTTTCTTAAATCGTATGATCCCCCTTTAAACACACTATGGATTTAGAATGGACCTTCCCACTTGGGGTATCACTTTCCATAGGTAGGATCTTTCGGACATATAGGGAGGATAATTTTCCAAACCAAATTCCCCAATTTAAATGTTCTTTATTCACTTTCTTATTATAATTGTCCGCTACTTTCTTCTTTTGAATTAAGATGTTATTCATGGATCTCACCTCGTCCTCATTTACGTTTTTGAATTTTATGAAGATTTCTTAATCATAGTCTTAATTGTGAGATCATTTTAGTCTACCATTCTAAGAAAATTTAGTGTGATTTTAACTAGTAGCATAACATCATGCCCATAAGTTAAGGCACATAGAGTTATTCCAATATTTGACGTTTTATAAGTCCCGAAGCCCACAAAACTTCTGGTGACAAATTGTGTCAATTCCTTGGATTATTCTCAATCAATTTGCTCACATTATCCTTATTTACTTTATTAGTGGCTTCATCTAGGCCATATTTATTAACAATAGTATGTTAATGACTTTTTTAGGGTTACACCTAAGCTTTAAGTTAATTCGAACTTCATATATGATTCGAATATAGTTATATTGTTTGAGGTTATGATTTATATAATCCCAAACCTATACAATGTCCTACAAGAAGTCTACTAATTCATTTTAGGTAACTGACTTCAAAGATTTAGACTCTGAACACTTAATGAAGTAATAAGTTTCCACCATGAAAAATTAATGTAGCTTCGGAGATGGGGGAAAAACCTTGCCAATCACATCAATTATCCATCCAATAAATGTCCAAGGCCTGACCACATATTCTAAGTCAACTGCAGGCATATAGTTTAAAGGAGAATGTTGTTGACACTTTTGGCATCTTTTTGCAAACACAGTGCAAAATTTTTAAATGGATGGATATTAAATTCATCTCTCCTTGACAACCATCTCACTTTTGGGCCAACTTGATGAGCTCAATAGGGGCCCTTATAGACTTGTGTTATGGCTCTTAAGCCTTTATGTTTACGTATGAATTTTAGGATTATTCCATTAGCACAAATTCTGAATAATTTATTAGCACATATAACATACTTAGAAGCTCTCAACCTTACAGCCCTATCAGTTTTAACATTTGGATTATTAGGATATTTCATAATTAGTTTTCTCCAATTTTTTTAATGTCAATGTTTCTAATTCCCATTATCGGCCATTATGTGACACCCCGCATCATAAAATACCGGGTGATCAGTCTTATACCAAATTAAAACAGGAATCCCAGTTGGTTCATCCTTAGCATCACTGTCGAAAACTTTTTAAAACTTACTAACCACCTAGTATTCAAAAGCTGGTGCCAATTTTAACTTTCTAATTAAACAAAACAGTACATGCGAAAATATATATAAACCATTCACACAATTGAATAAAACTCAACTGAATAATTAATTAAACAAAATTTTCAAATAAACCATCGGACACCAAAGTGAAATCCAATACAAATATTCAACACCTGAATAAGTACATCTGTAATCTGTACTGAGAAGTCTGTGCGATAAGCCCTAAATAAAACTGGAACTGATAAATGATTCCTACTCTAGGAATAAATGAACGATGCGTCTAATCCAAAGTCCTGCTATCATCCACATATGCCGCAGCTCCGTGTCCCTTGAATAGAATATCAATCCTGGCGTCCCTATGGCTGGACACCTAAAAGGTTTTGAAAATAGTTTTATAGCAGGGGTTAGAACCCAAAACATTTTGAAAATATTTAGCAAGTGAATGTACTGAAGTAATTAAAAATGTATGAATGCGCTTCATATTTAAGTTAGTGTCTCACTCCCTTGTGGACATTCTTACCCCTCCACTATTGTGCACACCTATCGGTTACCTTAACCTCCACCTAGTTGTACTACCCCGTCCAACTAGTCCTGTTATAACCTCCCCCTTGCCATACTACTCTTACCCGAATATAATGATTCTTGAATTATAATTTATCTCACAATTAACTTAATTAATTCCTTCTTAAATAGTAGCATATAACCGTGTCACAAGTTATATAAAGTAAATACATCACACACTGTATTATTACACGCATATAATATTGAATACCATTATATACGCACCTTTACTAGAACATCCACACATATAACATACGTATATCCATCCCTCCGAGTATACCCTCACCGGATGAATCCCTCTAAAGTGATATCTCACTAGGTGTGCTCACATAACCTATTTGCCCAAGTTGGAATCGCTCACCAACCAGGCCCAAAACATAAACAAAGGGGAGGCGGTCATATTCCTTCCCTGAAAGTGAGATAATCCCCTCACCCATATACCAGATGCTATGACCTGGGGATATACTCACCCTACTCCTTAAGCTAGGGGATTCACCCACATCGCGCAACCTCCCTTGATAGCACTAGAGTATATAAATTAAGTAAATATCTAATCACTGATATTTAATAGCGCACACATCTATATATATACTATCATGACACCGTATATATATTGTATAAACCCCGGCTTTACCGTGTACTCAAAAACTCATAACACTAGCATGTAATTTCCCGAGTCTTTGTCCCGACTCAACTTAATTAATTTTCTCACTTAATAATTTCCATATTCCCGAGTCTGTGGTTCGACACTAAATAATAATACTCTACACAATAATTTATATGAAATTTGCCCGACTCTATAATTCGACTCTTATTTAATTAATTTACACATTAATTAATTAACACAGATCCGAGTCTGTAGTCTGACCCTCCTTTAATTAATTTACAAATTAATTAATCAACACAAATCCGAGTTTATGGTCCGACTTTAATATAATTAATTCACACCTCAATTCATATACTACCTTCCCCGAGTTTATGGTCCAACTCTAATTAAATTATTTAACATACCTGATATACCCATATATACCCTCGGCCAGGCCGAGGGCGCCCTCCACCAAGACGAGACCAAGATGGTCTCGTGACCCTTCAAGGGGCCAACCCTTCATCAGGTCCGGACGACCCTTCAAGGGGCCGACCCAGCATCAGGCCCGAATGACACTTTAAGGGGCCGACCCTTCATCAGGTGCAGACGACCCTTCAAGGGGCCGACCCCTCATCATGGTCCAGACGACCCTTCAAGAGGTCGACCCCTCATCATGGTCCAGACGATCCTTCAAGGGGCCGACCCTTATCATGGTCCAGACGACCCTTCATGGGGCCGACCCTTCATTAGGCCCAGACAACCCTTCAAGGGGTCGACCCCACATCATGTTCTAGATGACCCTTAAAGGGGCCGACCCCTCATCATGGTCCAGACGACCCTTCAAGGGGCCGACCCTCATCATGGTCTAGATGACCCTTCATCAGGCTCAGACGACCCTCTGAGGGTACGACAGTACGAGGCCTGAATTAGGCCAGACTCACTGCCAGAAGGAACTTCTCCCTTGGCCTCATATCATAGGCCGAGGATGACATCATCACACCGCGTGGTTTGGGAGACGTGTGGAACACTGCGCGTGAGGCTCACATGGCACGTGGAAGACCTTATAACAATATCACCCCCTCACGTGAGCGAATATTATGTCATCATTTGGCATCTACAGGTGTCAACAGGAGATTGGCTCGATCATCATTCACATGCACCATGCACACTTGGGGGGTACACTACACCCCCCAGGACCTATATATACTTGGTACCTACAACCCTACAGGGGGATCGATCGATAATTGTAACCCTAGCTAAAACTCTGCTTATACACACAGTAGAGAGAGAAAGGGAGCTTATGTGCATTGTATCCAAGGCCATTAGTGCCTATACTTAGTGGATCACACACTCACAGTGGATGTAGGCCTAATTGGCTGAACCACTATACATCATTATCTTGTTCCTCTTATACTCATCTCCTTCTACACACTTACACACTTATACATATACATCTCTATGGCTACCATGGTTACTACTGTTTGAGATCATCATCACTTTTCTGGTGGTGCTAGATTTCAGCATCATCACACGGGTATAGGGTGTATGGGCTCCCTAGTTAATCTAAATTCATACTTGTGTAACGTATGGTTAGAAGCGGATGGGATAGATATCGCGAGCTTAGAGGCACATGGCTAGAGAGTAATGTGCGAAGCTTAGAACATTACGCTCATCTTAATTTCGAGGACGAAATTCCTTTGTAAGGGGGGGAGTATGTAACACCCCATAATTTTGAGGATTTAATATTTAATTATTTTTGGGAGTTATAAAATATTTAAATTGGATAAACTTACATTTATGATTTGGAGAATTTATTTGAGTGAGCCGAATTATTTATAATTGGCCACTTTTAAGTTTAATGGTTCAAAATCTCGTGTGTCGCATTTTGAGGTCAAAATTTGGAAATGTCGAAAAGTATTTCGGATGGAAATTCTGAGTGCACGGTTGCGTCCGGATGGATCGAGATAGTCAAAAAAGAGTATCCAGGGGTAGTAATTGGGTATCGGGGTATTTTTGAGCATAACCGAGCCCACACGGGGTGAGTTGGGCCATTTTAATTAGGCCCAGATGGCCAAAAATGGGATTAAGGGTTTTTAACCAAATTGAGAGACTAGGGAACGACAGTCAACATAACTCTAAACCTAGGGTTTGAAATGAAATTAGGGAAAAGCAAATCAAGAGCCAATTTGGGGATTTTGGAGCCAAATTAAGGGACTACACCAACGGATCAGACTCTACGAACAATTCCAGGCAAGTGGTTAACTGTTGTGAATTCTAAATTGATGATAATCAATTCATATCATAGTGATGTGTAAATCAAAATTCGTTTTGGGTGTATAACCATAATTAAAATTGGGTCTTTATGAAACTAGAGTAATGGGCAGATTTAATTACTCAATGGATGTTAAGTTATGATTTGGGTCTGTTAAGATGAAATTGTAGAGTGGATTGCAATATGTATAGTGATTGCATGGACTGAATATGGTAGGGTTGGATTTGATAGAACGAGACCCAGGTGAAATACCCAAATCGGATATACTTAGGGTTTTGTATAAATTTGTTGATGGATTAAGGTCTCTAGGGTGTTTAGAACCTTTTCTTGTTTGGAGAATATGTTGGTTGTGATTTGGGTAAAGGTTTGGGAAGAAACCGAAAGCTTGAGGGTTCATTAATGGCTGAAACACCAAGCTGGGGAAGACGATTTCATGTTCGAACGATCGATCGATCGACGGTCCCAGAAACTTGGCAGTTCGGCCAGTTTTTATATAAAGAGAATTTTATTAAAGATTTAATCCCTTAATTTTATTGAATGACAAATTCATAGGTGGCACATATTTCCTTAACAATTATTGGGTGACATAATTGGGTTCAGGAGGGTATGAACGGCATGTCATGAGCTAAAAGAATTTGGGAAATAATTCATAAGTAGTGATATTGGGCCGAGGAATTATATTCGGGTATTATAGTTGGGTGACGCTACATTATTAAAGGGATTAAGGTGAAATAATTAATTATGGACCAAGTGGACAAGTCCGGGTATGTTGATAATTATAGGTAAATATAATTGGGGAATTTATGGAGATGAATATGTGACACATTGTGGGCGAATATGTGGTAATGAAATTATGAGATGTAAAATGGACCGAGTGAGCGAGTTCGGGTATATTGGTTAAGTGACACCAAAGTATTAAATTAATTATTGAGAGATTAAATTAATTTGGAGTCGGAACATAGACTCGGGAAATATTAAGTTATGGACCAAATGAGCGAGTCCGGGGATAATGGTTGGGTGACACCAAGTTATTAAATTAATGGATGTGTTAATTAATGAAAGTAGAGTCGAAAGGTAGACTCGAAAAGGTATTAAATTAATTGATGTTGTAATTAATTAATTTAGAGTCGGATTGTAGACTCGGGAAGGGTATGGATTAATTAATGTGTAGATTAATTAAATGAGAGTCGTACCACAGACTCGGTTTAGTATAAATTAATTAATGTGTAAATTAATTAACTAGGAGTCGGACCACAAACTCGGATCGGTATTAAATTAATAGGTGTGTAATTAATTTTAATTAGAGTCGAACGATAGACTTGGGAAGGTATTAAATTAATAGGTGTGTAATTAATTTTAATTAGAGTTGGACGATAGACTCGGGAAGGTATTAAATTAATAGGTGTGTTAATTAATTTAATTAGAGTTGGATGATAGACTCGGGAAGGTATTAAATTAATAGGTATGTTAATTAATTTAATTAACCATACGTTACACAAGTAAGAATTTAGATTAACTAGGGCGCCCATACACCCTATACCCGTGCTTAACCGCACAAAATTTTCCTTAATTAACTCGGGTGCCCATATACCCTATCCCCGTGCTTTACCACACGAAAGTTACCCGACCATGCTAGTCGTAATTCGTAATATAACTTCGAACCCGTAGTCATTTCACACACACACACACACACACACACATATATATATATATATATATACACACACACACATATATATCTACTGCCCGGGGTACCCAACCCATGTACTAACGTCCAAACATCTCCCCACAAAATACTTGTCTCTCAACAATAGAATTTACGCTTACTCACATGTTACCAAGGACAACATAAAGTACCGCGCCCTTACTATCACTAGTCCTTGAGCAAATTAAACCCCGAGCTATCTCTCTTTGCTCGAACATAAGTCTAACCACCCTGATTCACTTCAGTAAACACCCCTACTTATCGGGATAAAATGTGAGAACACAAGACCTCACTATGTGCTATCGCACCACGCCATACAACATATATACACATATATATAGGCTATACGACCTATCAAGTGATACCTAGTACCAAACATATCATGGTGTCGCGAACACCAAAACTTAACACCATTATCCACAATAGTTAAATTCCATCGCTATCCAGCCGATATTTAGAAAATATTATCAACCCTACTCCCATAATTCTCGAAAGTTGTAACTCCTCGAATAATTCAAACCTTCACTCAGTGTACACGTCCACTCTCCCGTGAAGAACACCAAAGAAACTCCGCTACCCCACGAAAATTTTATCCACATACTATGGCTGCTACAGCCAACGCACCCACTAAGTTCGACTCACCTGTGAACTCTAGTGAAAAATAAGTCTTATATCACGACATCCTCTTTGTAACTCAAAAATATACCCCACGGGTAAAAATAATTACCTCCATACTCCAGCTGAAACGACTGATTCTCGGGTTCCGGAGCATCTTCTCCCTGCCCAAAGCACCCATGACTTGCTTTAGTGGCTGTACATCCAAGACCTCGTCCTGTAGTTGACCCCTGACTTGCTTAAGACAATCTCTCTTCATGTGTATTGCTTCCCCCATAAAAGAAACACCTTCTAATATATTCACCCTGCCACTGGTCCCTTCCATGCCGATCTTGTTGGAATTCCTGGCCATCCTGTCGATAGGCTCTAGTTCTAAATCGTTTGGCATGATTTCCCTGCCAGAATCCAGCCTCTGATCTCCCACTGTCTGCTGCTGGGATACACCACTGATACTGTTCCCTCCAGCTTTATCTGACTGGCTGATTTACACTCCCCTCTTGCTTCCTTTCACGTGGAAGCAATCTTCCTGACTGTACAGGAATGCTGCGTTAACGATATCAGTATAAGCTACTAATGCGTAATTACCAATTAAATGTTATCTGATTCTCCAGACTAACCCATCCATAAACCTTGCTTTCTTTCTCTCTTCATCGCTTACCTCATCCGGTACCAACTTTGCCAATCGAGTAAATTCTTCCTCGTAATCGACCACTGAACGGTCTCCCTGAGTCACCTCTCTAAATTTTCCCCTCATTTTGGTCTCAACCGCTGGAGGAAAATACTTGCGATCGAACCACATCCAAAACTCTGCAGTAGCTAGCGTATCCCTTTCCTTAATTGTAGTGATCGACTCCCACCACTGTAGCGCTGCGCCCACTAAACTAAAAGTGTCTAGCATTTGCTTCCGCACCTCATCGCAATCTCCCATGCATAGGTGATGCTGGATATCTCTCTTCCTTGACACGCTAGCACTACACCTGAACCCCCTCACAACTCTGGTGGATACCCACTCTTAAAAAAAAATCTTTCATACTCGCTGCCACCCGATGACCCCGCGCGAGCCTGAACATCTGGCGCCACTAACACTTGTAACTGATTCTGTGAAAAGTACCCTGCCATTGCGACCACCGTCGCTTCAACTGCCTATGCCACTAGTTCAGTTACCTGTGCTGCCAAAATCATCTCTGGTCGTTGCTGCGGTAACTCTTACTCCTGATGAGCCTCCCTAGTCTCATCTCCCCCTGCTGCCCTAGCTGCTCCCTCTCCTGGGCGGCATTTAGAATGAGAATCGAATCGTATGAGTTCACCCTCAAATATAAATTTGGCAGAAGAACGTAAATGCGCATACATATAAGAATACAACAATCCTACGATAGGGCTCTATATCAAAGATTGCTAAGCCGAAACGTGGATAGCCGCACAGAACCTAAGGACACTAGAACCTGATGCTCTAATACCATCTGTGACACCCCGCCTAATAAAATACTGGGTGATCAGTCCTATACCAAATTAAAATAGGAATCCCAGTTTGTTCATCCTTAACATCACTGTCAAAAACTTTTTAAAACATACTAACCACCTAGTATTCCAAAAGCTGGTGCCAATTTTGACTTTTTAATTAAACAAAATAGTACATGCGGAAATATATATAAACCATTCACATGACTGAATAAAACTCAACTGAATAATTAATTAAACAAATTTGCCGAATAAACCATCGGCCACCAAAGTGAAATCCAATACAAATATTCAACACCTGAATAAGTACATCAGTAATCTGTACCGAGAAGTCTGGGCGATAAGCCCTAAATAAAACTGGAACTGATAAATGATTCCTACTCTTGGAATAAATGAACGATGCGTCTAATCCAAACTCCTACTAGCAACCACACATGCCGCAGCTCCGTGTCCCTGGAATAGAATATCAATCCTGGCGCCCCTATGGCTGGAAACCTAAAAGGTTTTGAAAATAGTTTTATAGCAAGGGTTAGAACCCAAAAGATTTTGAAAATATTTAGCAACTGAATTAACTGCAGTAATTAAAAATGCATGAATGCGCTTTATATTTAAGTTAGTGTCACACTCCCTTGTGGATATTCTCACCCCTCCACTATTGTGCACACCTATCGATTACCTTAACCTCCACCTAGTTGTACTACCCCATCCAACTAGTCCTGGTATAACATCCCCCTTGCCATACTACTCTAACCCGAGTATAATGATTCTTAAATTATAAGTTATCTCAAAATTAACTTAATTAATTCCTTCTTAAATAGTAGCATATAACCGTGTCACAAGTTATATAAAGTAAATACATCACAGACTGTATTATTACATGCATATAATATTGAATACCATTATATACGCACCATTACTAGAACATCCACACATATAACATACGTATATCCATCCCTCCGAGTATACCTTCGCCGGATGATTCCCTTTAAAGTGCTATCTCACTAAGTGTGTTCACATAACCTAGTTACCCAAGTTGGAATCGCTCACCAACCTAGCCCAAAGTATAAACGAAGTGGAGGCGGTCATATTCCTTCCCTGAAAGTGAGATAATCCCCTCACCCATATACCGGACGCTATGACCTGGGGATATACTCACCCTACTCCTCAAGCTAGGGGATTCACCCACATCGCGCAACCTCCCTTGATAGCACTAGAGTATATAAATTAAGTAAATATCTAATCACTGATATTTAATAGCACACACAATATATACACACATCTATATACATACTATCACGACACCGTATATATATTGTATAAACCCCGGCTCTACCGTGTACTCAAAAACCCGTAACACTAGCCTGTAATTTTTCGAGTCTCTGGCCCGACTCAACTTAATTAATTTTCTCACTTAATAATTTCCATCTTCCCGAGCCTGTGGTCCGACTCTAAATAATAATACTCTACACAATAATTTATATGAAATTTGCCCGAGTCTATAATTCGACTCTTATTTAATTAATTTACACATTAATTAATTAACACAAATCCGAGTCTATAGTTCGACCCTCCTTTAATTAATTTACACATTAATTAATTAACACAAATTCGATTCTATGGTCCGACTCTAATATAATTAATTCACACCTCAATTCATATACTATTTTCCCCGAGTCTATGGTCCGACTCTAATGAAATTAATTAACACACCTATTAATTTAATACCTTCTCGAGTCTATCATCCAACTCTAATTAAATTTATTAACACACCTATTAATTTAATACCTTCCCGAGTCTATCATCCGACTCTAATTAAAATTAATTACACACCTATTAATTTAATACCTTTTCGAGTCTATCGTCCGACTCAAATTTTAATTAATTACATACCTATTAATTTAATACCGATCCGAGTCTGTGGTCCGACTCCCAGTTAATTAATTTACACATTAATTAATTTATACTAAGCCGAGTCTGTGGTATGACTCTCATTTAATTAATCTACACATTAATTAATCCATACCCTTCCCGGGTCTACAATCCGACTCTAAATTAATTAATTACAACATCAATTAATTTAATACCTTTTCGAGTCTACCTTCCGACTCTACTTTCATTAATTAACACAGCCATTAATTTAACCATTATCCTCAGACTCCCTCATTTGGCCCATAACTTAATATTTCCCGAGTCTATGTTCTCACTCCAAATTAATTTAATCTCTCAATAATTAATTTAATACTTTGGTGTCACTTAACCAATATACCCGGACTCGCTCACTTTGTCCATTTTACATCTCATAATTTCATTCCCACATATTCGCCCACAATGTGTCACATATTCATCTCCATAAATTGCCCAATTATATTTACCTATAATTATCAACATACCTGGACTTGTCCACTTGGTCCATAATTAAATATTTCACCTCAGTCCCTTTAATAATGTAGTGTCACCCAACTACAATACCCGAATATTATTCCTCGGCCCAATATCACTACTTATGAATTATTTTCCAAATTCGTTCAGCTCATGACATACCATTCACAACCTCCTAAACCCAATTATGTCACCCAATAATTGTTAAGGAAATATGTGCCACCTACGAATTTATCATTCAATAAAATTAAGGGATTAAATCTTTAATAAAATTCTCTTTATATAAAAACTGGCCGAACGATCAAGTTTCTGGGACCGTCGATCGATCGATCCCCCTGGGTCGATCGAACAGGAGATCACCTTCCCCGGCTTGCTGTTTCAGCCATTAACGAACCCTCAAGCTTTCGGTTTCTTCCCAAACCTTTAGCCAAATCACAACCAAAATATTCTCCACACAAGAAAAGGTTCTAAACACCCTAGAGACCTTAATCCATCAACAAATTTATACAAAACCCTAAGTATATCCGATTTGGGTTTTTCACCGGGGTCTCACAAAATCCGACCCTACCATATTCAGTCCATGTAATCACTATACATATTGCAATCCACTCTACAATTTCATCTTAACATACCCAAATCATAACTTAACACCCATTGAGTAATTAAATCTGCCCATTATTCTAGTTTCATAAAAACCCAATTTTAATTATGGTTATACACCCAAAACGAATTTTGATTTACACATCACTATGATATGAATTGATTATCATCAATTTAGAAATCACAACAGTTAACCACTTGCCTGGAATTGTTCGTAGAGTCTAATCCGTTGGTGTAGTCCCTTAATTTGGCTCCAAAATCCCCAAATTGGCTCTTGATTTGCTTTCCCCCAATTTCCTCTCAAACCCTAGGTTTAGAGTGGTGTTGATTGTCGTTCCCTAGTCTCTCAATTTGGTTAAAAATCCTTAATCCCGTTTTTGTCCATCTGGGCCTAATTAAAATGGCCCAACTCACCCCCTGTGGGCCCGGCTATGCCCAAAAATACCCCGAGACCCAATTACTACCCCTGGGTACTCTTTTCTGACTATCTCGACCCATCCGGACGTAATCGCGCACTGAGAATTGCCATTTGAAATACTTTTCGATATTTCCAAATTTCGACCTCAAAATGCGACACACGAGATTTTGAACCATTAAACTTAAAAGTCGCCAATTATAAATAATTCGGCTCACTCAAATAAATTCTATAAATCATAAATTGAAGTTTCTCCAATTTAAATATTTTTATAACTCTCAAAAATATTTAAATATTAAATCCTCAAAATTACGGGGTGTTATACATTAGTTATATAGCAGAGGTAAAAACACATTTCTACCACTAGTCCTTATTTTGGCTTTAAAGTCATCATCAAGTGTGAATTATGATGCCTTTGAGCTATTTCATTAGCTGCTTCATTTAGAAACCTGGAAATACGATTTAAAGTGACTTCATCGAACTTGGAGAACAAATCCAATGCTAATTGGTTATATAGCCAATTGGGCACATTATATTCACAAGTTAACTATCTTATAACCATATGACAATCATCAAATATTTTTATAACTAAAACCTTCAATGCTTTATTTTGATGCATTCATGGGATTTAATAATTGTCCCAATGCCTGATATAATTTCAATATTCGAACCATCAAACAATAATTTCCAAGGGCTGAGAGATACAACCTATCTCGCACTTCCCATCCAATTCATCTTGTCCGCTAGGAAATCTGCTAAGGTTTGGTCATTTACTGCCTTTAAGGCACATTTTGAAACTAGAATTTAGACAAAGATTACAACCACTTGTCAATTCAATTTATTAAAATAGGCCTAGTTAGCATGTCTTTAATCAGATTAAACTTTAAAATACAAAGTCTTCTTTAGGCAAAAAATAGTAACTTAATTTCATAGCACTAAAGTTCAAGGTTAAACATAGTTTTCCATTATAGAATATATAAATTCATAATCATTTAAAAACCTACTAATGTAATAAACGGATTTTTTCTATCTCTCTTTATAGTCTTGAGCTAGTAACACTCCAAAACTTGCATCAAAGGATGGAATGCATAAGTTCAGTGGCTTAACTTTTCATGGAGGATCCAGGAATGGTGGCTTGACCAGGTACTTATAGAAAGCCATTCTACATATCTGGATGTTTGAATGAAACCCACATTTATCATCCTTTATATTTCTTCTTTGATTTTAGTTGTTGCCTATGGGGATATTTGCCTTTGAAAATGATTCACATGTTGCCTTCCTTGATTGGTGGTCTGTATTCCACCAGTTTTTTTACTAATCTAGGTACCTCATCATAATCCCAAGAGAAGCAGTCTTTGTGCTCATGTAGAAGGTTAGTGACCAATTATTAGTCTTCTTTACTAAGATTTTCACTAATATAGGTGATTACCATGCTTTTTTCTACCCCCGAGTTGATTTCAATCAAGATATCAATTGATTTAATATTTTTTTTGTTCTATTAGAAAACTTACTAATTCACCACTACCCTAAGAAATTTCATTTCCTATATCCTCTCCAAAGATATAATTAGCCCAATTGATGGTTTTTTCTTCACTAAAACCGATGTTCATCTCCCGATCTCTAATCTTATATAAAATAATGTCCATGCTTTCATTAGTCTATTGGATGTCAATTGGTGTACCAACCCTTAAAAATATGTTTTATCTTCATCGACTATTCTCATGAGGAAAAACAATAGTTCGTTTTAACCCATATCTAATATTTATCCTTATAATTCATCTGACACTAAAGCCTCATTCTTTATCGGCCCTATATTTTCCTGGTAAAGCCCCTCTTAGACATAACTGGAACTAGAAGGGAAGTGTAGTGGATCAGCTTCCACCTATTCTAAAGATCATCCTCTTGTATCAAAAGTAATCTCTAATGCATAAAAGAAAGAATACAGTTATTAGAATGGATCCAATCTCTACCTAGTAATGCATGAAAATTTAGTTTGCCTTCAATAACAAAAAAAAAGTTTTATATTTTCTGGTGCCCACTTCAATATACACTAGTAGTATACCTTTGTTATTCTTCCTGTCCCCGGTAAAAATAAAGACAATAATGTGAGTTTGTTCGAATTTAGTATTTTGATTGTTGATTTTAGACAACATGGATAATTACATTAATTTAATAGTCATATCGTTATCAACTAAATTTTTGTTAACAAGGACACCATTTATCCAATCTTTTATAAAGAAAGGCTTTATGTGGTGTTTCATATGTTTAGTAGGTTCTTCAAACCCATAAAAGATATCAAGCGCAAAGATAAATAGATCAAAATTATCTATTTATGATTAACCTTGTTCATCCACTTCCATTGTGGCCACCTCTTGGTATTCCTAAACTTTGAACCTCTAGAAAAGGATCACAACCATGTTAATTAGCACCTGATGAGGTAGAGAATAAAGATGGATGATTTTTTATTGTTTAATCTCATAAACATGTGTTGTGGCATCAACTTCCATCATTTACACCTTTTTTCTTCATTTGAAAAAGGTTTATTCAGATGAACTATCTTCATCCATTCTCATAGTCTTCTATAAAGCCTTTGGACTTTTTTCTAAAAGGATGAAAGAGGTTTTATTTCCCTCTAGTTCCCTATGGAACCACAGGTTTTACTTTGAGGATAAAGAAGAAAAATATTATGATCCACCATTTTGAACCAGCTCAGTGCCATCTTTTTAGGCCTATAATTTCTTTTGATTCTCCTTTAATAAGTTTAAGAGATTGAAATTTATAGCTCCCTTATTTTTCTTTTGGCTATTACACCACTTTCCACATGCCTCATACTAGGGGCCACTTACTTAGTCATGACTACCTTTAATTTCTTTAGCATGCTATTGAATTGTTGCGCGAGCTTTGAATCTTGAGACAAAAATCAGTTTGGTACAACTTTCACCATTGGAATAGATTTTGGCACATTTGCTGGCCCCAAATTGTCTCTATGGTGGTGATATTTGTTCTCTCTAAAGACAGGCTTGATGTACTGGATCTTTCTTGATATCTTAGAATTTCCTTGAGGTTGAGAAGGACCAAAATATTGTCTTACTTTCCTAGGGGATTTTCTTTAAACCTATTGTTCTTTAAACATTAGGGCCTTACATGGGTGGACATTATGCCTATTTTCCCTCTTCTTTTACTAACGTTTCTTGTTTAAAGACACCAATTGGCACATCTTAGCATAATATTCTCCACACTCGATGTACAGGTGTTTCCTAACCTTCTAATTAGGATCCTCAATGGTTTTAGTCTTAGAAGTCTTTGAATCGGGCCTTGGTTTTCACCTTGAAGTCCACATTCCCCCTTTTTATAGGCATTTGTATCGACTTCACATTAGTCCCCACCTCTTTAACCTTGGGGAAGCGGTTAACATCTACACCTATTGTAATTTCTTCTTTTACTGGTAATTTTATCTTCCCCCACCCTATTAACTCTTGCACCCTGTACGAAATATAGAGCAAGCATTAATGGAATGAGAAAACACTTATGCAATTTACAGTAGCTATTTCATTTAATTTCATGTGACTTTTTAGCATCATCAAGTGGTTTTAACATTCTAGATTTTAAAAGAAAGCCAAAGATCTCACTAGCCTTAGTAACGTCAAAAGAGTATTTTTTTTAACCATTTTGTATGGATATGTCGTAAAGGATTAAGCAGTAGTACCTTTCTAACCAATGGTTCACATATTATATTTTCAGGCACTATAATTTGAGAAACATCTATTTCAAAATTAGGATCTTTATAATATTTTGTGATGGAAGATTCAATCCTTTCAGGATCTTCTTCTAGATTAGCCTCATATTTAGATACTTTGGCAGTTAATTCTACTAGATCCCTAAATTTGATGGCATCAAACTTCTTCCAAAGCCTAATTCGAGACCATTTTCAGCTAACTTCACAAATTCTTACTCAAGTACTTCCATTTTTCCTTTATTTCTAGACATTTTGTACATATTCATAAATGCAGTAGCCTTTTTATCAAGATTTTAGGTTATCCAAGCTAAGTCTACCATGGAAACCTGTGGTTCAGTTTCGAAGAATTAAGTATGAAACATATCTTCCGTTTATTTCCAAGATTGAATAGAGTTTGGTGGCAAGCTTATGAACCATGTAAAGGTCTTATCTGTGAGAAAGCTAGAAAAAACATAGCCTTAAGTCATCATTTATTCTAGCATCATCATATTGTCTATTGATCCTAACAATGTGTTCCATTGTGGAATGAATATCATCCCCTGAATATAGGGTAAGAATTAGGAATTTAAAAACTTTAGGCAGTTCAATTCAATCTACCGTTCTAGATAGGTATTGTAGGCTAGATTTTATACCCCCTGGCTAATGGTCCCATATTTCATATATCAAATCCACAACTTTATTCATTCCCACTCCCCTGGACAGTTTCTTAATTTGTGGGGAAGTTATCTATTTTACGAATGGAGTTGGGGTACCAAGGTGTCATATTTGATAAGGGTCAGGTTGTTTACTTTAGGAGTTTGGTTATATAGCCTCCTAGGGTTCCCCTAACCCCTAGTTCTGGTTTGGACATTGTACTACTGAAGATTTAATAGTTTAAAGAACTTGGGAAGACTATATTGGTCTCACTTGGATAAGGTATAATGCTCCCTAACTCTAAGACATATGTCCTTCCCATTAGTTTGTTGTAGCCCACCTATTGGTAGGTGATGGATGTTCTTATTGTTTCCAATGGTTAGCTTACATTTAGACCACTGATATTATCATACCCACCAGTCTTGAGGTAATTTTTTAAATAAGTTTCACCATTATTTGATCCATAATAAACAAGATGATAGGTATTTGGTTTAATGGTGGTATTTACTCCAAATTGTGGTGCATAAACCTGACTAGTAGTTATCATTCCATTAGGTAAGGAAAATCTATTCATCACTGTAGTGGTTATTGTAAGGACATTTTTGTCCATTATCAATGTATTACGTCGCACGCCGTTACACCGTTGAAGAAATTCAAGATTCAACGGATCCGAATATCAAAAGAAGAAGAGGAATCATAGTCTGAAAGCCGGACCGATTCGCTGAAATAAAAGAACCGATCCGGCTAACCGGACCGGTCCGCCTAAAGACCCGGACCGATCCGCTTGTTTGTCAGAAGGCCAGTATACCCCGGACCGCAAGTGAACCAATGAAGCTCAAAATAAAAGAACCGATCCGATCAACCGGACCGATCCGCCTCAAGGAAAAAGAACCGATACGGTCAAATCGGACCGATCCGCCTAAGACCCGGACCGGTCCGCCTGGGATAATCTTAAACAGATCGTGTTCAGATCGTGGTCAGATTTTTATGGTTCCAGACTTGTTACTTAAACCCACTATGGGAAGTGGTTTTCCAAGACTCACACACACGATTTTTAGAGTTCAGAATACCCTATGTCTTCACCTATTGAGCCCTAGACTCTCGGTTTTTGATTCACACAAATTGCCAATCATTTGTGAATCCCTTTGCAACCCAGGAACGAAGATTTGATCTTGTTCAACCCTTGTGGAGAAGTCGTTTCTCTTCTCCATTGTAGCCCTCCTGGAAAGGGATATTTCCAGCCGCCGACTACAGAATCCGATACCTGAGGGTAATTCTTAGTCACTTGTATTTTCATTGTAATCCAAAATTGTATAGCTACAATATTATAATGAAAATAAATGGTTTTGCCCCTTTGGGGGATTTTTCCTCAATTGCATGTGTTTGAATGTTCTTGCTTTGCTCATTATCGTATTCAATCACATATTGTTGCATGCTTAGGGTTTGTTTGGGTTAAAAGGTGTTTAATATATAAGTTGCTCATTTGAACGCAAGCACACACGTTCTCAAATTGGTATCAGAGCAGGTTACGCTAATCTATTGCGTATTCCTATTTTCTGCAAAAATTTTCTAAGATATCAATTTTCTGAAAAAAATGATTTTTGAAAAAGTGCGTGTTCAAATGGAGAAGTTATATAATAAAATGCCTGTTTTTGACGGGACAAATTATGCCTATTGGAAAGCCCAAATGAGGTCGGCTTTAAAAGCCATAGATGAAAGGGTTTGGATTTTAGTTGAAAGATGGTGGACACCTCCCTCCGTGACTGTTGATAATGTAATTACCTTGAAACCTGTCACTTCTTGGACTGATGAAGAATTTAAATGGTCATCTTTTAATTCTAAGGGTCTAAGTGCTATTTCTGGGTCTGTCACACCTGATGAGTTCAAACGCATAATGACGTGCACCACGTCAAAAGAGGCATGGGATGTTTTACAACTCACCCATGAAGGAACTAATGCTGTGAAAGAATCTAAGTTGCAAAATTTGACAACTCAATTTGAAACCATCACCATGCATGAATCTGAATGCTTTGATGAATTTTATGCTAGACTTTCTGACATTGTGAATACTAGCTTTAATCTTGGTGAACATATTCCTAATGCTAGAGTTATTAAAAATATTCTTCGTTCTTTACCTAAGCGTTTTATCCCTAAAGTCACTGTGCTAAATTCCATGGGTAATTTAAATATGCTAAAATTGGAAGAACTTGTAGGAGATTTGCAAACTTATGAAATTGATATGTTCCCTAAAACTGCTAAATCTAAAGATAAGGGAATTGCACTTAAAGCCCAAGAGAGAAGGAGTGAGGGGTCAGCTAGAAAAAGGGTAGAGTCGTCTAGAAAGAAAGAGACTGACACGTCAGATTCTAAGTGTGATTTTGACCTAGATGATTTAGCTCTTTTTGCAAAAAATTTCAAGAGGATTATCAAAGTTAAGAAAAATGGAAATTTTAAAGATAAAAAGAAATTTGAGAAATGTAAGTTTGAAAAGAAAAATGAAAAAGACTCCAAAAATCATCCTAAGAAAGAAAGTGAGAGATGCTTTGAGTGAGATGGTAGGGGTCATAGAGCCTTTGAGTGTGCCAATCGTCTGAATAGAGAGAAAGGGAAAGCTGTCCTTAATACTACCCTTAGTGAAGACATTGAGGTCGAGACGATGGATTCAGGAGATGAGTCACCACATGAGTGTAACTTCACCGCATTCATGGCCAGTCAAGTGAGCACTCCTAGTTCTCTTCACGACGATGAAGATGATGCTTCACAGGGACACCTCGATAGTGAGATTGATGTGAGTGAGGGGGAGGATGACTCAAGTGAGAGTGAGAGTGATATTCAACGCGCCTACGCTGAGTTATATTCTGAGTCATTTAAAACTAAAAAACGTAACAAAGCGCTAGTTCTTAAGATCACCACCTTAGAGGAAGATTTAAGAAAGGCGAGAGAAAGAGATTCCTCCACCTTCACCGCCCTGAGAGAGAGAGAATCTGCCTGTGATGAGAAAGAGAGTGTGTTTAAAGAGAGAGAGTGTTTCTGAGAAAGAAAGGGGGGAGTTGACTAAAAAAGTGGCTAGTCTTACGAGTAAGATCCATTCCTCCGTGGAGACTCGAAAGAAACTTGAAGCCCTTGTTGCCCAGCTGACTCATGATCTTGAGAAAGCACGGGAAGTCAAGGTTCAAATAGAGGACAGATCTGGGAAGATGGGAAAGATGCTCCTCGGCCCCGCGTTAGGTTTTGGTGATCGGCAAGGAATTGGTTATGATGGTGCCTCCACGTCCCAAATTGCACCTAGACCAGTTCCTGAGTTTACTACGAATCCCTATGGCCATCGTCAAAAACCTCAAAGGATAGTTCGACCAAGAAAGGCAAACTAAGGTCCGCCTTTGACTGTACTCTTTTGTACTTATTGCAAAATAAAAGGCCACCTTAGGGAGTCTTGCTATAGCATGGGTCGGACACGACGTACTATTGCTCCACCATGTCATACTGATGAGTTTTCTAGTCTGAGAGAGCGAGTTGAGTTCTTAGCTGCCACGTCCCAGAGTTTAATGGAAGAATTCCGACGGATGTCTTTGTCGTTAGTGAATGCTTCTCACATTCCATCTAAAACCAACAACAACAAAGGCAAACAAAAGGTCATCTCTGCATGGGTGCCTAAGAAAGATAAAAAGGCCTTTGTTGTTCATGTTTCTCTCAAATCACATAATACCTCACAGTGGTATTTTGATAGTGGGTGCTCCAGACACATGACAGGTGATGCCTCATTTTTTACGACTCTTGAGGACCATCAGGATGGCAGAGTCACCTTTGGAGATGGGAGCAAGTCTAGCATTGTAGGATGAGGTACTGTCGAGTTACCTGGATTTCCTAAGCTAGAAGAGGTTTTGTACGTCAAAGGTTTGAAAGCAAACCTTCTCAGCATTAGCCAGTTGTGCGACGCTGACTTTGCAGTAAAGTTTGACCGGGATACTTGTAAAGTCTATAATCAAGCCGGTAAACTATTAGTGCAAGGGGTAAGGATCGAGGATAATTGCTATGGGACTGAGCCCACATCCTCACTTGTCTGCAACAGCGCCACGATCACTACTATGGATCTGTGGCACCAACGTCTAGGTCACGTGAACGTTAGAGATCTTAATCATTTAGCTAAAAAGGACCTAGTACGTGGCTTACCATCTCTTGGAAAGTCAACTTCGACCGTTTGTGGACCCTATCAGTTGGGAAAATAAATTCGTAGTCCTCATAGGAAGTTACATTCCATTACCACCTCTCGTGTTCTTGAGTTGATTCACATGGATCTTATGGGTCCCACTCGTACTGAGAGTCTAGGTGGTAAGAGGTACATCCTCGTGATGGTAGATGATTTCTCCAGGTACTCCATTGTAGGTTTTCTGAGAGAGAAATCCGATGCTGTAGAATTTTTAACGACCAAGTGCCGTGTCCTGCAAAATCAACACGGTGTCACTATTAACAGGATGCGTAGTGACAATGGCACTGAATTCATAGAAGCAAAGGTAGACCTTTACTGTGATAGCCTCGGGATCAAACATGAGTTTTCTGCTATGAGAACTCCTCAGCAAAATGGGATTGTTGAGAGAAAGAATAGAACGATCCAAGAGATGGCTAGATCTATGCTTCTAGGTCGTAAAATTTCTAGGAGATTTTGGGCAGAGGCAGTGTCTACTGCATGTCACACGGTGAATAGGGTGTATTTGCATCCACACACACTTCAGACTCCTTATGAGTTATGGACTGGCAAGAAGCCCAACCTGGCATATTTTCGTATTTTTGGGAGTAAATGCTACATCCTACGAGATAGAGAGCAATTAGGAAAGTTCGACTCCCGGAGCGACGAGGGAATATTTCTAGGATATTCATCGACTAGCAGAGCGTACTGAGTTTTTAACCTGAAGAGATCTAAGGTTATGGAATCAATAAACGTCACCGTGCAAGATGACGAACCTTCGACGGTTATTGATCCTAACCTTCAGTGTGAGGATGAGGATTATTCTGACAGTGATTTACCTGTTCCTCTCTCACACTCTGTGGACCTTACTCCTGTGTTAGGGGACACACCTGCTTGGTTTCGCAAGAGTCATGACCCGTCTGCCATTGTTGGCGATCCCACTCTAGGGGTCAAGACTCGTGCTCAGCTAGAGAACGTTTTTAGCCATCTTTGCTACACGTCCAAAGTCGAGCCCAAGAACCATAAAGAAGCACTCAAGGATGAACACTGGATATATGCTATGCAGGATGAGTTGCTTCAGTTTAAAAAGAATAATGTCTGGGAACTTGTCCCCCGACCTAGTGAGATTAATGTGATAGGTACCCAATGGATATTTAAGAATAAAATGGATGAAAATGGTACCATTATCAGAAATAAGGCTAGGTTGGTCGCTCAAGGCTACACACAGATAGAGGGTGTAGACTTTGGGGAGAAATTTGCTCTTGTTGCGAGGCTTGAGTCCGTCCGTCTTCTGCTTGCCATCGCATATCATCTGCGCTTCAAGTTATACCAGATGGATGTCAAGAGTGCCTTTCTGATGGCATTCTATAGGAGGAGGTTTATGTGGAACAACCAAAAGGGTTTGAAGACCTTCAGCACCCAGAGCACGTCTACTATCTTAGAAAAGCCTTGTATGGTTTGAAGCAAGCACCCGTGCTTGGTACGAGAGGCTTACTTCCTATCTCTTAGCTCGTGGCTTCAAGAGAGGGGGAGTAGATATGACGTTGTTCGTCAGGAGAGATGACGGTGCTATTTTGGTTGCCCAGGTCTATGTGGACGACATAGTCTTTGGATCCACATGCTCCCAGCATGCTCATCACTTTGAGGAGGAAATGAAAAGTGAGTTTGAGATGAGCATGGTTGGTGAGCTTACATTCTTTCCTTGGTCTCCGGGTTCGTCAGCTAGAGGATGGGATGTTCATCTCCCAATCCAAGTATGCTAGAGACCTAGTGAAGAAATTTGGTTTAGACTCCGCTAAGCATGCACGTACACCTATGATTACCACTACCAAGCTTAGTAAGGAAACTTCAGGCAAGGACGTAGAGCAAGCCTTATATCGAAGTATGATAGGTAGTCTTCTCTACTTGACTGCCAGTCATCTCGACATCTCTTTTAGTGTTGGAGTCTGTGCGCGATATCAGGCGTCCCCGAAAGAGTCACATTTACTTGCTCTAAAACGTATTATTAAATACGTCAGTGGGACTCTATCATACGGTATCTGGTATTCCTTTGATACGGATGACCGTTTCTCCGCCTATTCGGATGCCGATTGGGCTGGGGATATAGATGGTTGTAGGAGCACTTCTGGTGGGTGTTTCTATTTTGGTTCTGCTCTTGTCTCCTGGCTGAGCAAGAAGAAAAATTTCATCTCTTTCTCCATTGCGGAGGCTGAGTACATAGCCGCCGGGAGTTGTTGCACACAACTCTTGTGGATGAAGCAAATGTTAGAGGATTATGGGATTTCACAAGACACCATGATCATTTCTTGTGATAACACGAGCGCGATACACATATCCCGTAATCCCGTCCAGCATTCGCACACAAAACACATCAGGATACGTGAGCACTTTATTCGTCAGTTAGTTGAGGAGAACACTGTATCCCTGAGTTTTGTTACTACCGATCATCAGTTAGCAGACATTTTCACGAAACCTTTAGATGCACTTAGATTTGAGAGTCTTTGGGGATTTGCACAGTTGACTGAGAGGTTGGTCTATGTCTAGAATAGGATGTTTTCTCATGTTCATATCATATGCTTCCTATTGCTAGTCTGTTTTATATGTACCATTACTTAGTTGTACAACTTTTATTTATTCTTTTTGCTGTTTATATTTCTTTTGAAAAATACAAAAAGATTTTCCTTTAAGAAATTTTTTTAGAAAAGAAGAAAAAGATTTTATTTTGATAAAAATTTTGAAAAAGACCAAAAAGATTTTTATTTTTATGCTTCTTTTATGGATGAGCATTTAAGGTATCCAAGTCACAACTTCATTTCATTTATCCATGTGACTGTTTGATAGAGATTTGAGAGGCTACATCATTTCATTTATGTGATTTACATTGGTTGGAGTCTTTGAGATGCAATTAGTGATATCTTCCTACATGTTTGACTCATATATCCTTTATTGCACACATGCACGGCTATATTTGATTATTGCACTTGTCTATCTCATATTGGCTTGAGTGTTTCCATCTCAATCCTGTCTATACAATGTACAATATGCGATAAAACTTGATAAGATTGGAATGCATGTAAAAACCGTTTTGGTGAGACTGTGTGTTTTTGTATAATGGGGAGGGGCTGCGAAAGGTAATCATCTATCCTTTGCGCAAAAGCCACCGTTAAAAAGGACCAAAAAAATTGAGGAATTTTAATATCCGAGGTCCAAAGAGGTTAAAAGAGCCCGAAAAAATTTAAAGGCAATAAAAAGCAATTCATGCCAAATATGGGCCACTTAGGTTTCACCATCAATTCTCCAAAGTTTGAGAATTTAGAATGCCTCTATTCAAAATTATATCTGAGGGAGTTTGGTTGGAGAATCTTTAAACGGGTTTGCACTTCCTTGAAAGTCCTGAAAAAGCATAAAATCGTTTTGGACGTTATTGGTGTGATAATCACTTTGAGCTTTGATTTGTTGATTTGATTGAGTCAATATCTTATATTGTCATTATTTTACACCAAAGGAAGCATTTGAGTTCATCCGCTAGGAATATCCAATATTCATCGTGCACATATGTCATGTTTGTATGCATTGATTTTCCTATCGAGTTTAATCACACCACCTCATTTACGCTATCATCGACTTGGTTGGTTTGTGTTCATTCATGGTGTGATTTTATCCTAGTGACACCCCGCTCTTGCTTATTTGATTTATTTCTCTCATTTGTCTATTTGGGGGACATCATAGAAAGGAGGAGAATGAATTATCTTATTATGGGGGAGATTTGAAAGTTTGAGTTTGCTCATAAATTGGTATATATGTTTATCTCATTTCAAACTCGATATGTCACTTGGTATTTTACTTTGTCTCATGTGTGTAGGCACTACATGGATTACCATTGGATTGCACACCCTGATGAGAAAAGTGTTGAGATTCCTGAAGAATTGAAGAGCAAACGCTGTAGTCTTATTCAATTGTATCTTTTCAATTTTGGGTTCATGGAAGGGTAGATTTGTATAGGCATCATTTTTCGTTGTTTGATAATTCGGATGTTTGTTTTTATGTATGTACTGGAACGAAGCTTTGCTCTTGTTCAACCCTTGTGGAGAAGTCGTTTCTCTTCTCCATTGCAGCCCTCTTGGAAAGGGATATTTCCAGCCGCCGACTACAGAATCCCATGCCTGAGGGTAATTCTTAGTCACTTGTATTTTCATTGTAATCCGAAATTGTATAGCTACAATATTATAATGAAAATAAATGGTTTTGCCCCTTTGGGGGATTTTTCCTCAATTGCATGTGTTTAAATGTTCTTGCTTTGCTCATTATCGTATTCAATCACATATTGTTGCATGCTTAGAGTTTGTTTGGGTTAAAAGGTGTTTAATATATAAGTTGCTCATTTGAACGCAAGCACACACGTTCTCAGTTATGCTATTTAGATTTTGAACCATATTTCTAAAATGATCAAAAACTAGGTTTATTTGGTTAATCAAATGGTCTTGGATGTTTGTAGACTGTAGGTCCCCAAAATATAACTTTTAAGGATGAATGCAAACCAACTTTATCTTTTTGAAAAACTCTTTTTCAATTTTATCAAACCAACTTGTGGCACAATTAATTGAACCAAATTTTATCTTGATGAATCCTAAACATGCATCTAGTGATTAAATAAAGTAAAGTTAAGTAAAGATACTCACAACACCGGATGTACGAGAAAAAACCAAAATCGAGAAAAAACCTCAGACGGCCCAAGCCAGACAATCACTATGAACAAAGGTTTTACAAAGACAAATTATCCTTACTCAAGGACTCTATCCCCATGGGTTTTGATGCTCCTTATGATCTTCTACCATTCTTTAATAGTGCCCACGCAAAAATTTTGTCTTCCACGATGCTCTTCCATAACACTCGACTCCACGAATGTCTCGATGTCCACCGATACGGCTTGATACGTCTACGATGTTGAACACGATGTCCGTCGCTTATCCATCACAAAACCGGAAATCACAAGTGTTTAATGATGAACAAAACTCAACTTGTTGCAGCAAGGATCAGATAAACATTATTCTAATGAAAGCTCGAATCTTTACAAACTCTAAGGATGTGAATAAGCCTTCAAAACCTTATAAAACATGTTCAAACAGGTTTCTGGATCGTAAAACTATTGTTTAAGAATACACACACTAAAAGGAAACATGATACCTCTATTTATAATAAAATTGAGTCGGTGTCAGAATCTCGTTCGAACGAGAAGCCACATCATTCGAACGATAGTGGATCTCGTTCGAATGACACCAAATGTGATTTGAATGACGTCGTTATATAGAGTCCTTAATTTAAACAGACTTTTGATTAAAACCAACTCTTATCCAATTCTCATCCGTCCTTATCTGACATAAACAAAGTGTAAACAATTAAACCTCTTAAAACACATTTTACTTTAAAAAATTATCATCTCTGTTTATATAAAATGAATTCCGAGTTTCATTAACATTGTGCATTCATACTTGTGCGATCTCGGGATGCAATAAAACCTTAAAGACGCGAAATTGCACCAATTAAACTTCGACATGATTAATTCCATGTAGCTTTGTCGCAACATCTTCAATTAATCTTCTATACGTTATAGACTCATGGGATCAAACAATAAAAGACTATCTATAACTCAAATATGTTTTGTTCCGAGAATAAGTCAAAACTACATTAAGACTCAATTGGAAATTTGGTCTTTACAAATCTCCCCTTTGACTATTCCGAGACAAAACCAACAGTAAAATGCCTAAACCGGGCCGTCAATCCGTATCATGCCTAAATCCCATCCCAAAAAACCCATAATGAAAAAATACATCATCAGTGCAGGATATGATTCTTCAATAATGGACCGACAAGCATGAAACTGTCTCGAATGTCTGAATGTGATGTAGACTAGAAATCTAGAATATCCTTAAGCATTCAGTAATGGACCGACAAGCATGAAACTGTCTCGGATGTCTGAATGTGATGTAGACTTGAAATCTTGAATATCCTTAAGCATACCTTCACACATGAAACAAATAAATACACAATGAAGTATAGAGGAACAACTAATATAAAATTAATATTCTTGATATGTGAGTAAACATGATACCAATATGTAAACAAAACTTGACTTACAAAAACTCACCCTACAACACAGACATCTCTTTCCCCATTTTTGTCACAAATAGACAATCCGGTGAAAAGATCAAACAAATCTAGCATGCTATACCAATGTGATACCAATTAGAATGAATTAATAGTGAAGCATAGCTAGATAAATAAGAAATAACTAGTTAAATATGATCAATCAAGGTCAAATCAATACCTAGCAAACATTGAATCACACAAAGAATATAACAGTTAAAATAGGTGTGATTAAACTCAGTACCTAATTATGAATCAATATGCAGCAGGGTACTGAAACAAAGTAATAACCTGAAAAAGTCAAAATCAGGTCAACCAGGGTTATCGTTCGAACGAGACAGGGATGTCGTTCGAATGAGAAGTGACATCGATCAAACAAAATAGTAAGTCGTTTGAACGACATACTTAAACTTCACAGTATCCCCATAACATAAAAAAGTGTTGCCCAGTAAAAAAAATATCAGAAAATTCAAACTAGAAGGGGCTCAAAACTGTGAATCAATAGCAAAACAAAGAAAACTCAAAAATAAGAAAATATGAGTAACATGCTAACATAGTATCGATATGCCTAAACATGAACATGGAATGTATTTGCGTGAACTGAAATAAAGGAATCATTATTTCAACATATCGAAACGATTTAGAAGCTCTAATTAATAGCAATCTATCATCAAAATTTATTATAGCCATATGTGACAATTAAAGTGTGAGCTTAATTAACTAAACAAACATCATGAACACAAATCTAGAATTTTGACGATTCTACAAACAATAGCATCATGACACAATTTTTCAACGTTAGGATTCTTTGTGCAAACCCGTTTAAATTTTTAATCCATCCAAACTCCCTCAAATATATATCATATTTTTCTTTTGCATGAACTAAACTAATTTGTCCTATTTGGGCATATGATTCTTTTTATTTCCTTATAAATTTTTTCAAGGCTCTTTTAAACGGTGGCTTTCACGATGAGTCAATTTTACACTCTCGCAACCCTTTCCCGTACACTCATCATATTTTAAATATAATCCTCACGGGTAAATGGTTATAACATGCATACCTCCTCCTTATGTCTACTTACGCATAGATGACAAAATTGAGATAGGAACGTCTCACCAAACTCAAATGTGTAAGAGTAGTCAAACATCCATATAAACTCGTGCATGTGGGCAAAGATGGTGTATATACAAACTCGAATCAAAACACATATCAACTTCGAAACATCCCCATAATATGATGGTTAAGATCACTCTAAGTATCGATAATAATGACTAAATGTCCTAGTCACATGGATAATGAAAGGAAGGGGATCCAAGCACACCAATATGCCACATCAAACATGTCAACTCATGACACAAAAACAAAAACCTAAAATCTTTTTGGCTTTTTCAAAATATTTTGACTCAAATAAACAAAATCTTTTTGTGATTTTCTCAAAAAATTTCAAAATATCTTTTTGTATTTTTAAAATAAGATGCAATAAATGAAAAAAAAATATAATACAAAATGATAAACATGGTAACACACTCAACCTTTAGATTTATCATGGGAAGAATCAAGTGAGCCAAATGAGAACCATGAAGTTTTCTTCCTAAAGTTACCAAATCTGACTTCCTAACCCAAGTAGGTGTGTAACGATGCATAGGGGTCGGGGGAATCGGGGCAACTTTATTCCTAAACATCCTAAACTTTCAAGGAGCATGTCTAAGGTCATAACAAAACTTTCTAAGGTGACCTTTCCTACCACAAAACGTGCAAGTGTAGAAATGGTATGCAAAGTGACCTACATGTGGAACTTCTCTAACGTTCCAATGTGGCTCTCTCACACGTGAGGGGGGAATGGGAATAACACGATCATAAAAACCAATACATCCCCTATCTCTCCTAATTTGGATGGTGCCTAGCATCCTATCCAACTTCCCACTTTTAGGCTCCAAATCAAGTTTAAATCTAGACGAGTCTCTCAACTTTCCTCTAACTCCTTAATCCTAGACTCGAGTAGACACCTAGACTCCTCAAACTCTAACAGCTTTATAACTTTTGCCTTAACTTCTTATCTTGTGCCCTAAGATTCTTAATCAACACATCATTATTTTCTACGGCACGTTCTTTCAACTTAGCTTGCAATTTTGAGTTATCCTTTTTCACCTTCACCGTCTCCTCAAACAACTCTCGAAATACAACATGCAACTCTCCTATGTAGATATCCTCATCCTCTCTCTCATCACCCTCACCCTCTCGAGAAGCATTCTTAACATCCTCGGAAGTGTCATGAACATGAGTATCCTCGTGGGAAGATATATCGTCATCATTCACGTGACATGCCATAAATGTAACAAGGTTATGCTCAATTGGGGAATCTTCTCCCTCTTTCGATTCAATATCACTTAACGTGGCGTTGTATTCCATCGGTTTCTTGCCCTCTTTTTTAAGTCTAGTAGGACACTCCTTGACTTTGTGACCATACCCCTCACACTCGAAACATCTATCAGACTCATCTCTCTTAGGCTTCTCACTATTATCCTTTGGGGTGGAGTCTCCCTTGTTCTCAAATTTTTCAAACTTTTTAGCATCTGTCGATTGCATATGAATTTGAAGGAATTTCTTAAACTTTATTGCCAACAAGATGACATCCTCAAAGTCGAAATTGGAGCTGTCATTCAAAACTTTAGTCTCCTCCTTCAGTACTTTCAAAGCAATGCCCTTTTCTTTCTAAGGCACTTGCTCGGAGGTAAACATATCATGTTCATAGGTTTGTAAGTCACCTACAATCTCTTCTAGTTTTGACAAGCCAAGAAAACCAAAGGAATTCATAACAATCACTTTAGCATCAAACCTACTCGACAACGATCGCAAAATTTTCTTAATCACTCGTTTATCGGGAATCTTCTCACCTAGATTAAATGTCTAATTAACAATAGTGGACAACCTAGTGTAAAATTCATCAAATGTCTCAATATCTAACATCTTAATCGTCTCAAACTATGTAGTGAGATTTTTTAACTTAGAGGTTTTAATCGTGATCGTGCCCTTGTGAGTGAGTGCTAGTGTATCCCAAGCTTCTTTCGAAGTTTCACAAGTCATGATACGATTATACTCTTCAGGTGTGACATGCGAGGAAATAACGTGCAGCCCTTTAGAGTTATACTTTGCAAGCCTATATTCAGTATCAGTCTATGACCAATGGGTTTCAAACTAGTGACCTCATCTTTTCATGTGATAGGTGGTGACCAACCTTTTTCAACAGCTAACCATACACGCCCATCATACGCATTTTCTAATAAGCATAGTTAGTACCATCAAACACAGGAGTACGAAAACTATCATAATTTCCAAAATTCATCCTTACAAGCAATAGGGATCAAACATAATAAAAATGTATTTCTAGCTCTGATACCAGTTTATAGGTCCCCAAAATATAACTTTTGCTTTTGCGGAATTAAGTTAAGGATGAATGCAAACCAACTTTCTCTTCTTGAAAAACTCTTTTTCAATTTTATCAAACTAAGTTGTGACACAAATTAACTTAACCAAATTTTATCTTCATTAATCCTAAACATGCATCTAGTTATTAAATCAAGTAAAGTTAAGTAAAGATACTCACAACACCGGATGTACGAGGAAAAACCCAAATCGAGAAAAAACCTTGGACGGCCCAAGTGAGACAATCACTATGAACAAAGGTTTTACAAAGACATATTAGCCTTACTCAACGAATCAATCCCCATGGGTCTTGATGCTCCTTCTGATCTTTTACCATTCTTCAATAGTGACCACGCATAAATTCTGTCTTCCACGATGCTCGTCCACAACACTCGACTCCACGAATGTCTCGGTGTCCACCAATACGACTTGATACGCCTACGATGTTGAGCACGATGTCCGTTGCTTCTCCACCGCAAAACCAAAAATCACAAGTGTTCAATGATAAACAAAACTCAACTTGGTGCAACAAGGATCACATAAACATTATGCTAATGAAAGCTCGGATCTTTGCAAACTCTAAGGATGTGTTTAAGCCTTTAAAACCTTAGAAAACATGTGCAAACAGGTTTCTGGATCGTAAAACTATTTTTCAAGAATGCACACACTTCGAAGAAATAGGACACCTCTATTTATAATAAAATTGAGTCGATGTAAGAATCTCGTTCGAACGAGAAGCCACGTCGTTCGAACGATAGTGGATCTCATTCAAACGATATCAAATGTCATTTGAATGACGTCGTCAGATAAAGTCCTTAATTTAGACAGATTTTTTATTAAAACTAACTCTTATCCAATTCTCATCCGTCCTTATCTGACATAAACGAAGTGTAAACAATTAAACCTCTTAAAAATATTTTACTTTAAAAAATTAACATCCTTATTTTTTTAAAATGAATTTCGAGTTTCATTAACATTATGCATTCATACTTGTGCGATCTCGGGATGCGATAAAACCTTGAAGACGCGAAATTGTACCAATTAAACTTCGGTATGATTAATTCCATGTATCTTTGATGCAACGTCTTCAATTAATCTTCGATACGTTATAGACTCGTGTGATCAAACAACAAAAGAATATCTATGACTCAAACATGTTTTGTTCTGAGAATCAGTCAAAACTACATTAAGACTCAATTGGAAATTTGGTCCTTACATAGACACACTAACTGCTAGTGCAGTTTGAATATTGTTGGCTTCGAAAGCCATTGGAATATTTATCTCTTGATTATGATTTAATGGTCCCAACTTTTGGGTTGTTTTAACCAATAATTTTTTTATAATATCCATACGTTGGCTAGCGGAGGCAATTTCACCAACATTCCCAGTTATACCTCCGATTCTATGTGTCCTACCTATTTATAACCTTTACACAGCACTGGTGTCCCATTGGACCTGAAAAAAATATATTTACATATTTTCCACTAGTTTGAAAATTAATTAGGATTACAAGCGTTCCAGAAAAAATTTGTGGTCTTTCCAACTGAAGATTTTAGCATAATAGCAATTATCATATGATGGTGTTGCTTTCCATGCCTCAATTTAACTTATGATAATGTGAGGGAAGACTTTGAAATTAAATAAGACAAAAATAATAAATTGTATGAATTAAAGAAAAGTAAGATTTGTAAAAAAAGAAAGGAAAATGTGATTAAAGTATATATTTTCAAGAAAGTAAATTACGAGTAAAGTAAATATTTTCAGCAAAGTAAAGAAGAACAAATGTAAAGTCAAGAAACTCTAAATAAACTTTGAAAGAAAAAAGGTTACAACTACCTTACAATTTACTTATGGAATCGAAAGTAATGCAAGACATAAAGGAAAAAAAGAAGAAAAAAAAAAGGAAAAAAGGATAAAAATAATATAAATGATTTTTTTGTGAGGGGGTCATATCTTTCCTATTGGGTCCATTGTTTATTTATAGTATTTCTTGCCCATTCAATGTAAGCGTTGGGTGGTTACTCACCATTTAAGTTTTCCCTCTTTGGTGCTCTACTGTCCCAATTTAAATTTGAGTAAGTTCCCACTTCCATTAACACACCCCAAATAGTGTCAATTGTTACGCATGCCTTTTGCCTACTTCATTTTATTTACACATACTAACTCGATTATTTTTTTCTATTTTAATTATAAAGTGGTAAGACCTCATTGGGGTGTGTTAGTATGGTGTAAACATTTTATAAGAAATAATCATTTTTATAGGTTGTATTTGCTCCTTTATGATGTTATATCATTTTAGAATAGTTTGAATCATTTTTAGGATGTTTTGGTGACTGATTAAATGATAGGAAAACATAACATGATGATTTATGATGATAAAAATCAAAGTTAATGAGCGATGGACCAAATTTTATAACACTAAGTTGTTTTGGGGTATCAGATTATCAGATTTGGTTATTTGGGTGTCGATCAATCAACGTTACCATATGGTCAATAAATCAGGTGCCCGAATCTATTAGGTAGAAACCAAAGTCAATCAATCGGGTGTCAGTGAGGCTGATCAATTAATAATGGTCAAGTGGCTGGCATATGTGTTTTTTTATAGATATTTAATATGATGTTAAGCTTAGAACCATGGAATATTCCGAGGGAATTCATGTTGGACATAAGACTTATAATCCTACATAAATATGTTTCGTATAATACATAGGATATTATTAGCTCGGAGGTATTAAGCCAACTTATACAGTTAGGGTTGTGTGAAGTAATCTTATGTGTTTATCATATGACTCGATGTTTTGTAAGATATATATGGGGACATAAAGGTGTGTGTGATTAAAATCGTGAGAATCTATCGATGGGGATTTTATGTAATTATTGGTAGGATTGGGTATTATGACTCGGGTTGATGACATAGGTTGCATATAGGTCTAATATTTTTATCCTACTTGTTTTGGGTCACCATCTTGCTTAAGGGAGAAATAAGAGGCTAAATTTTTGCGTAATGTGATACATGAATGGTGTGTCGGCATATAGAATTAACTTTTTGTGTGTTTTGAGCCATTATTAGGGGCACCTTTTATGGACTCATCCAATAGAAGCACAAGAGGTCTATGAAGGATAGTTCTTTCGTGTTTTCATATGTATATGAATAGATTAGTGATGAGATAAATACTAACTTGTATAGTGTATATTAGGATAGATATCTAGTAATGGGCATAAATCATTTAGATATTGATGGGTACAGTAGCTAGGCCAGTGATGGGTATAAATTTAATATTTAAAAGTATATTAGCTAGGCCAATAATGGACTAGGTTGCATGAATATCATATATCATAGCATTTAGACTACCAATAAATATAATTTATCAAGATATCATAGTATCCCAACATTGGATAAAGCTAATGTGGATGTTGTGTAGGCTTGTATCTAGTATGTATTGAGGGAGTTAATTTGTTTGAACATTATGTGATATGGGGACACTGTGATTTAGTATAATCATCTTTAGTAATAATTATCAGTGGATATATTATAATTTGGTGAAAGATAGGAGTTACATAAGTCACACAGTTAGTCTTGGGACTTAGGTAATTACATTATTTCCTATGCTTATTGTAGGGTTGGTATGTATGGTTATGATTTCTTTAGCTAATGGTGAGGTGAGATACCTTAGGAGTGAGTGTTAGAGGGATGACATGAGACATAAATATATTGCACTTAATTATGCAAATGTAGGATCCCACGTATTATTTTCCTAAATCATTTTGCAGACATCAAGTAATAAGATGATTTAGGACGGGCGGTCCGATTGTAGAGTCAACATCATCTAGTTATCCTTGTAAGGTTTGCGGAGTTACCTCTTATGTTATTCTCTCATTAGTTTATTTCATATATTTCAACCATTCATTTTATGGCCCCTTAGGGGTTCCATAGTTGGTCATTTGTTCGTTGGACTATTTATTCAAGAATTTGTATTATGGAGTATGATAATATTGTAATGGAATATTTTGTAATGAATATTAAATATTTATGTTTAGATTTATTCCATTGGATAAAACAGTTTTTAAGTCATAGGTTAGGTTAGGTTTGTTTGTGTACATACCTTTTAATCCTATGCATTGAATACTTGAAATATGGTTAGAACCAAATTCGTATTTGGTTAGAACCAGACTTGCATCCGATTAAAAGGATGAATCAATCTAGTTCAAATAAGATGCCTATTCTGGTTCAAACAAGAATGGCCTTTTGTTCGAACAAGATTTAAAACTATAATTTTATGTCCACCTTTTTTATGGTTCGAAGATGGTTCGAATGAGATACTCTATCCTGTTTGAATGATGGTTTTTGGTTCCTCACTTTTGTGTCTTCAGTTTTTAAGTGTTTTAAATATATAGAGATGATAGTTGTGTAGTTTCGTGTGCAGATTTAACAAAGAGAAAATTCTAAGCCTTTAAACACCCTTTTCACTTTATTTTGCTATCTAAGAATCAAAATACTATTTTTATATATAAATATCATTTTTTGAACCCCAAAGAAGTTTTAAACTTTATTGTTTGCATTTTTTGGCAAGGTAGATTTTGCATTGCCGATAGACAGTGCCTAGTTCAGACTAAGAGATGGTGAGGCATGTTTGGACTGCGTTGTGGGCCATTGGTGGATTTGTACAGTTATTGTGATCAAGGTGAAGGAGAGAATATTGCATCAAGTTTAGAGGGAGTCAAGTCATTGAGTAAGTATCTATGTCATCATGTATAAATCCTTATATTATAGTAGACTTATGTAGGATAGGTTGTCCAAGGTTTTTTATGTTGTGACTTTTCCTTGTACATCGCGACATTGTGTGATTTTTCTTTACTTTGTATGATTTCTCCTTTGAGAAAGATAATTCATATGTAATATTCGTATCTTAGGCCAAACACACACAAATTCAAATTTTAACAAATTTGATCTTGATTTAATTTAGTGTGCATGCAAAATTGAATTATGAAGCCAAATTCCAATCCAAAAAAGCATGCGAAGAGAAAAACTGAGGAAAAATTACTTTATCTTAAAACCTTTAATTTTAGCACTTTGTCATAATTGAGAGACACTGGACAACTTACAGACTACTTAGCTCCACTAAGTATAAAGCGTGTTGCTTCAAGTATTCTACAATACAATAGAGCCCAACATCGTCCACAATAAGTAGCTCTTGCCTCAATATCCATCAATCAACCTTCTTCTTCAGCAGTAGATCCTTATCTCCACAATTTAGCTACAGAGATAAACTTTACAAGGGTTGTTGAACTCAGAATATGTTCTTCATGATTTGATAACGTGATCCTTAAAAATCCAAGGGGTTTGGATAAAAAAAAGAGTAGAGTTTGATCGCAAAAATAACTCTAAAAAGGCTTATTAAAAGTCTAAAATGAGTTGTTTAAAACTCTAATCTCACGTCTCTATTTATAAGGAAAGTTGTTGCAAAATGATATGAATTAAAAGGTTTGGATGACATTTTTTTTAAAAACAAAAACTCGTCCTTGCTCATTCAAATGACCTGGTACCTTGTTCGAACGACACGCCATTTTTTGTTCAAACGACTTTCTAACGAAACTTTGAACGATATTCCATAGCTTGCCAAAAGGCATATCTTCAGATCTCATTTGAACATTGGAAACTTTTTCTAATGACACAGTCAATATCGTTTGTATGACATCCAATAAAACATCAAATGACATTCCAAATAGACTAAAAAACATCGTCATAGATTTCGTTCGAACGAAGGAACCTCATTTTAGCTACATTACATAACTCATTCGAACGACTTATCAAACTCATTTTGAGGAGTTAGCGAGTTTAAAAAAAATTAAAAATACTTTTAAACATTGTGAAAACTTTTAATGCAAACTCTTATTTTAAAATAACCCCTGGACAATTAAAGTCTTTACCAAATTACTTCATAACACTTCTGAATGTTATTGAGAAGAACGATCTTCAATCTTTCGAATGTCATCAACTTTTTGTGTTCGAATACGTGAAAATTATAAAACTTGCTCTTACAAATACCCATCTTTTGTTATTCCATTACAAAACACAAACTGAAGTCAAATTGACCCCTAAGACTAATACAACTAATGCCCTCCCAAATCAAGAAACGAAAACGCATAAATTTTTAAGTCCTGAATTGAAAAGTCTTCCTCTTGTGCGGTCTAGGAAATCATCATTAAAGCGGATTAACCTATACACATGAGACAAAAGAAATGCCGCAATGCGTATGAGTTAAAAAATAAATAAACTCCCCCTCAATTTGTTCTTACCCTTTTTGTTTGTAATAGACAAAGGGTTAGAATCTAATCATGAATAATAAATATCACATGAAGAAGTAAAGATATCATCACAAAGATAATCAATAAGGCAGATTTAATGATAATCTAAAAGGAATAATGTGTTCTTCCCCATCAAACAAATATTTTTGAAGTTTTTTTTTAAAAATTTCATGTATAAGGTTTAAAAAGTAAATATAGGTACAAAAACACATAGTCAACGTTAACAACACTAAAATATCCGAATCGTGAAGATGAAATGTATTTGTGTGTTAATTTTCCATAGGAAAATCAACACAAGCATTTATAATATAGGTATACTAAGTCATGAGATACTGATAAAGAAAGAACGTAATTTCTACCTTAGGTGCACGATGTTGAACTCAAATGAAATTGACTTGACTTATGCAATATGTCATGAATTTTAATGATTCTCAAAACAATAATGCAAAACTATTTAATGCTTTTCAAGAGACTCCGTTATACAAACCCATTGATCTTCTACTTTATAACTCCCTCAAAAACTTAAATATATAAGAATTCACTCTCAAATATTTTAAAGATTTAATAATGCTTAGATATAGAGAAGCATAAATGAAATAAAACATGACCTTGGCACTTCTGTTTTTGTGTGCCTTAAATTATTTATGCTTTTTTTTTTGCAAATGGTGGCTTTTAATCCAAAGAGAATTTTTCTCTTTTGTATCCCCTTTCCATTGCTTAACATATATCCATATTTTACGAGAAACGAAATCTGGACAATGCTTCTTACAAGCATAGCTTATCTCTTTTTTACATTTAGTTCGTTATTAAGTAGAACTGAGATGAGAACATCGTATTGACACGTGATAAGAAAGTACAGTGTTCAAAAAGTTCATGCATGTGTACAATAAAGGTGACAAAGAGTCTAACATGTAGAATGTAATCATCAATGATCAATGAAATGTTACTCATATATTATTGAGCACGCTAACAAAATAAAGCCATGTCAAAAAATACTATCAAAAGTCACATGATAGATGAAATGTAGGGGTGATCCAAATATCTTAAATGTTCATCCATATACGTTGAAAAATGAAAATACAAAAATCTTTTTGTCTTCTTCCAAATTTTTATTAAAATAAAATAGTTTTCAATTATTTTTTAAAAACCAAAAATCTTTTTGAATTTTTCAAAATATATCAAAAACAAAAACATATCAATACAATGATAATACAATCTATTAATAGTGATATAAGATTTGAATATGATAAATATCCTATACTAAATAAAGTATCTGAACTCAATCAATAGAGAAAATACCCAAAGACTTCTTGAGATCCTCAAATCTAAGTGCATCTAAAGGTTTCATGAAAATATCGACTAATTGACGTTCGCAAAGCTCAAGGGCACGACCTTTTCATCAACGAGATCATGAATAAAATGCTCATGTATCCTAATGTGCTTTGTGCAAGAATGTTGGATCGGATTACGGGATACATGAACTTCACTCATATTATCATAAAAAATAGTCATTGTGCCTTCTGAAATCCCATAATCTTCTAACATTTTCTTCATCCATAAGATTCGCATGCAATAACTCCTGGAGAATATATACTTAACCTCCGCCATAGACAAAGATATAGACTTTTGATTCTTTATCAACCTAGAGATAAGAGCACTCCCAAAGTAAAAACACCCACTCTAGGTACTCCTACAACCAAATAATATACTTAGCCATTGACAAACGGTTATCGATATAAAAGGAATAACAAATATTATAGGAAAGATTGCCTCTAACCTATTTGATGATACGTTTTAGTGCATGCAAGTGTGACACTTTCGGAGACGCTTGGTATTGCGCACAAACTCCAACTCTGAAGATAATTTTAGGACGAACAGTAGTCAAGTAAAAAAGACTACCTATCATGCTCTTATAAAGTTTTTGATCTACGTCCTTACCTAAAGTGTCTTTGCTAATCTTAGTCGATGTACTCATACGGGTGCATGAGTGCTTAATAGAGTTTAAACCAAACTTCCTCACTAAGTCCCTGTCATATTTGGATTGTAATATGAATATACCATCCTCTAGTTGACACACCTAGAGACCTAAGAATAATGTAAGCTCACCAACCATGCTCATATCAAACTCGCTATTCATATCCTCATCAAAAGTCATGGATCCAAGTACTAAGTTGTCTACATAGACTTAGGCAACCAATATAAGACCACTTACACTTCTTATAAACACCGTCTTATCCACTCTTCCTCTCTTAAAGACATGAGCTAAGAGATAGGAAGTGATCATCGCATACCAAGCATGTGGGTCTTTCTTTAAACTATACAGGGCCTTCTTAAGATAAAAGATGTGTCTCAAATGCTTCAGTTCTTCAAACCCATTTTATTGTTCCATGTAAACTTGATCCTATGTAATGAAGTTAAGGAAAGAACTCTTGACATCCATTTGATATAACTTGAAGCGCAAATGACATACTATGGTGAGTAATAAGCGAATGGACTCAATCCTAGAAATGTGAGTAAATTTATCATCAAATTCTACACTCTCAATCTATGTCTAGCCTTAATCGATCCACCTAAACTTATTGAGAACTATGGTACCATTCTCATCCATCTTATTATTGTAAATCCACTTGTTACCTATTATATTTGTCTTACTACGTAGGGAAATAACTCCCAGGCATCATTCTTATAAAATTAAAGCAACTCATCTTATATAGCTAATAAATAATGCTCGTCTTTGAGTGCTTCTTTTACATTCTTGGGCTTGACTAAGGAGGTGTAGCAAAGGTAGCTAACCTCATTCTGATGTTGAGCATGCATCTTGACACCTAGTATGGCATTACCAAGTATAGAATAAGGGTTATGACTCTTTTAAACCCAAGAGGGTGGATCCTTTAAATCAAGAGTGGGTCCATCGAGGTAGTATGAGGAAGGATGTGATCTTAATCGGGGGTGCATCATCTTCCCACTTAGGGTCAGGGTCAATAGATGATGGGGGATCGACGTCTCTAATCGTGATGTTTATTGACTCCATAGCCTTAGAGCTTGCAAGGTTAAATGCCCTATAAACCCTACTCAACGATGAATAACATAAGAATATCCACTCGTCGCTCCGGGAGTCAAATTTTTCTAAGTTCTATCTATCTCTCAAGATGTAGCAAGTACTTCCACAGTCACAGAAATACGATTGGTTGGGCTTCTTCCCTGTCCACAACCATATAGCGTGTGTAGCGTATGTGGACGAAGATATACCCTATTCACTGTATGGCATACATTACTCACCGCCTCTGCCTAAAAACGTTTAGGAATGTTTCTTCCAAGAAACATGCAATTAGAAATATCTTTTATCATTCGTATTTTCCTCTTAACTATCCCACTTTTTAAGGATTATGAATGTTCAAAATCTCATGTTTGATGACCACTCCATCACAATATTTATCCAGTTTGGCTTCTTTTAATTCAGTGCCATTATCACAACGCATTCGATTAATAGTGACACGCTGTTAGATTTGTAGGACACGACACTTGGTTGTTAGGAACTCAAATGTATCGAACTTTTTACAAGAAATCCCATGATAGAATATCTTGAAAAGTCATCGACAATCACAAAAATGCATCTCTTACCATCTAAACTCTTCGAATGAATAGGACCCATAAGATCTATGTGAACTAACTCAAAAGCATGTTTGGTGGTAATGGTATTCAACTTCTAATGGGGACTTTGAATTTATTTTCCTTGTTGGCAAGGTCCAAAAACTGAGGAATTTGGTTTTCTAAGCGATGGTAAGCTATGAAATAGGTCATTTTTTCACTAATCTTTCAAGATCTCTGAAGTTCACATGATCTAGTCGTTCATGCCAAAGGTCGATAGAAGAGACAATGGCATTGTTGCACATAAATGAGGAATTAGGAATGATCCCATAGTAATTATCTTCGGTCTTCACTCCTCATTGTGAAAGTTCATCGAATTGATCATATACGTTACATTCGGACCGATCAAATTTTACCACAAAATTTGTATCACACAATTGGCTTATGCTAATTAAGTTCACTTTCCACTTTTTTATGTACAACACATGTTTTAGTTTAGGAAATCCTAATATTTCAATATATCCACATCTTAAAGTACTAGAACTGCTCATATCTCCAAAGGTGACTTTGCCTTCCTTGCGATCCACAAGGTTGGTGAAAAATGATATATCAACGGTTATGTGCCTAGAGCACCCACTATCAAAATACTATTGGGAAGTATTTTGAACCT
The DNA here is from genome assembly GCA_949130495.1 of Sambucus nigra. Lineage (NCBI taxonomy): Eukaryota > Viridiplantae > Streptophyta > Magnoliopsida > Dipsacales > Adoxaceae > Sambucus > Sambucus nigra. Next base: position 679,718,669 of record OX422211.1, read on the forward strand.
TGAGAGGAGCGTGAATAACAAGGGCTTTGTCATCTTTCTTAGGTACCTAAGTGGAGGTAAATTTTATTTGCTCTTATCTATGTTGGTTGTAGTTGTAGCACTAGAAGCATTATCAAACAGTATAGACATCCATTGAAATTCTTCCATTAAGATTTGTAAAGTCGCTCCTTGGAACTCAACTGCCTCTCTAAGACTAATAAATTCGCTATAGTAGTGCACAGGAGTCTATGTACATTGAGTTCTTCCTAACTTGTAGCAAAACTCTCTAAGGTGACCTATCATTTTGCAATAGTTTAAAACATAAACTTTTCTTACGTCCACTTTAGTTCTCTTTCTTAGGTTAAACTCTTTATTATGGTTTAGTTTAAGGCCCAAAAGGATCTACCATAAATTTAAGATCCGGTTCTGGTACGGTATGGAAAATGGATGCATCTCGTAACCTATACCTCGCCTCTCCCCAAAACCTAGTGGGACTTTGGAGCATCTTTTTATCATTATTAGATGCATCCTAAATAGTAGCCTTGACCTCCCGATAACGTTCAAGATCATTTTTAAGTTGGGATACAAGAGCTTCAAGTTTCTCATGAGTCTATAAGTATGCTTGAAGATCTCTCGTATGACTAGGGGTGGAAGCGGTATAGGTTTTTACCATACCGTACCGTTTTGGTCCGAAAAAAAATGGTTTTGGTTTCATACATTAAAATACCAGAAACCAGTCTTATTGAAATCGAAATTACCGCAAAAAAGTTGGTTGGTTTTGGTTTTAATATTTAAAAAACCGATTTACCGAAATTACCATACCGAATTTACTGAAACCAGAAAAAACCGTACTGAAATTACCATATCGTACCGAATTTATTGAAACCAGAAAAAACGGTACCAAAATTACCGTACCGTACCGAATTTACCAAAATTACCGTACCAAATTATCAAAACCATAAAAAAGCTGGTTTTGGTTTTAATATTTATAAAAGTTGGTTGGTTTTGTTTTTGGTTTTTTGGGACTTTTAGTGTTGTTTACCGAAACCAGAAAAAATCGAAACTAGAAACCAGAAAAAATTGGAATTTACCGAAACCAGAAAAAACCTGAATTTACCGAAACCAGAAAAAAACCGAAATTACCGAAAAAACCGAAATACCAGCCGGTTTGGTTTTTATATTAATTTTGGTGTACCAGGTGGTAAACTGGTATGGTTTGGTTTTACCATCTAGAGTTTGGTTTTGGTATTGGTATCTACTATTTACCAACCAAACCGTACCGCTTACACCCCTACGTATGACTAGCCACTTTATTGGTCAACTCACTATTTTCCCTCTCTAATATAACGAATCTCTCTCCCAAAGAAACTCTCATCGAGGACTTGATCTCTCTTGCCTCACTCATCTCCTTCTCTAGAGATCAAACTCTAAATGCTAAAAATTTGTTTTTACTTTTGTTTTAAAGGACTCAGTGTAAAGTTTGGCATAAGCATGTTAAAGGCCACTCTCTCCCTTACTCTCTCCAGAATGACTAGACTCATTGTCGAGGTCAGAATTTTTAGCATTTTCTTTATCGGTGTGAGATATAATGGATATACTTACATGACTGTCCATGAATGAGTTGAAGTTATGTCCATGAAGTGATTCAACTCGAGAATCCACCAACTCGACATCGCTATTATTAAGCGTGGCATTGAAGTCAACTTTGTTTTTTCCTTGTCTCTTTTATCTCGTAGCACACTCATGAGCTTTATGACCCTTACCCTCGCACTCATAATATCTCTCTTAATCTTTTTCAGGGTAATATTTTTTTTCTTTTTCAAACTTTTTCTTGCATGGTATATTTTTTGTCTTTATCAAAACATTTTTATCTTTGGAAGTATTTTCTTTTCTAATTTTGAGATTGTTTTTATAAAAGGCAAGATCATCAAAATCAAAATCATGTCGGAGTGGGAAGAAACCTCCTATTTCTTTTTAGATTGAACTTTTAAAGAGATTCCCTTTTCCTTAGGTTTTACAGTTTTGGTATACATGTCTATCTCATAAGCTTGAAGGTCGCCTACAAGTTCTTCTAACCTAAGCATATCTAAAATTTCTAACGAGTTTAGAACAGTAATATTAGTGAGAAATCAGACTAGAAGTGATCTCAAAATATTTTTAATTGCACACGTCTCAGGAATTTCTCACCCAAATAAACTAGAGTTAACGATACTAGACAATCGTGCATAAAATTCATCAAAAGACTCATATTCTAACATGGAAATATTCTTAAACTGTATGTTGAAATTTGTATCTTTGAAGCTTTCATAGCGTTGGTACCCTTGTGAGTGATTTGGAGGACATCCCATGCTTCCTTAGATGTGGTGCACGTCATGATGCGGAGGAACTCGTCAGGAGTGACGACTCTAGAAATGACATTTAAACCTCATGAGTTAAAATTACTCCATCTAAATTCATCTTCGGTCCAAATAGTGACAGGTCTTGGACCTGTGACATCACCATTGGTCACTGTGGGCGACGTCCACCCTCTTTTATAAACAAGCGAGACTTTTTCATCAATAGATTTTAAAGTAGACCTCATCCTAGCTTTCCAGTATGCATAATTCGACCCATCGAAATCAGTAGTCTATTATACAAATTATCCATAAAACCCAAATTTTTAAAGGATCACATAAAAAATTAGTGTAATAGGATCTAATACCAATTTGAGAAAGAGAATTCGTATGGAATATTCGTATCTTAGGCCAAACACACAAAGTTTAAATTTTAACTGACTTTATCTTGATTTAATTTAGTATGCATGCACAATTGAATTGTGAAGTCAAATTCCGTACCAAACAAGCATGCAAAGAGGAAAATTAGGGAGAATCCTTTTCAATAAAATCTTTAATTTCAGCGTTGTATCATAATTGGTAGACACTAGACGACTTACATATTACTTAACTTCACTAAGTATAAAGCGCAGTTCTTCAATTCTTTTACAGATATGACACAGTATAGCACCGTCCAAGGTAGCTCTTGCCACAATATCCACCGATCACCCTTCTTCTTCAGCAGCAGAGCCTTATCTACACAATTCAACTTTAAAGATAAATTCTATAAGGTTTATTGAACTTGGAATATGTTTAAAAATTATTATAAATATTTTGTAAACTTTTAATACTCACTCTTATTTTGGAATAACCCCTGGATAATTTAAGTTTATACCAAACCACTTCATAACACTTCTGAATGTTGTTGAGACGAACAATCTTCAATTTTCCAAATATCATCAACTTCTTATCTTTAAATATATGGAAGTAGTCATGAAGGTATAGTGGGGTGTAACAGGATATGCTAAATTACGCAATTATAAAACTTTCTCTTACATCCTTGCATGCTCACATATTAATTTCTATGCGAGATTAAGTGGGGTAAAGTTATACAATGCTTATTTAAATCGTGTTGTTTTGAAATTAATGTAATTTCTGAACCAGTAATAAATTTATTATAAATTTTGAAATCATTTTAAAGTAAGGTGTCTAAGGATATCAAAATATCAAATATTCAGTTATTCATTTGTAAATTCATATTTATTTTATTTTGTCATTTTATTTATCTTATTGTTGTGATTAGTATCTAGTTATTCATTAATGCCTAATATGATATAAATTGTTCAACCTTCCTCGCTCTTGGCATATAAAGTTTGCCACATTATACGTGGAAAATCATAAATGTTATGATTCTCAGTAGAGTATGTTCTAGAGCCTTTGGATCCTTGTAGTACCCTTTCAATTTCCACTTCAATTTTCTTTGATATGTTTATCACTTATTAAAGGGTTTTTTACTCTTTTGTCGTGATGCATGTTAGCATTGCTTGTTTTTTTCTGGGAGTTAGTGAGATTCGAGGAGAAGAGGAGCATATTGTGTTGGAGATTATGAAGACAATTGAGAATTAAGTTGTTGAAGATGGACCAAGTGGTTGGACAAATATGTTCTCCACACCTATTAAGATAGTTATATTAGTTTTCTTGGTTAGAGAAAACAACAATTCAGAGATTTCTGTAGGCATATATAGTTTGCGTGCTCCACGTCATTCAAACTTCAAGATATGGGAAGCTTCATATTTTCTAGAGTGATCCCACTAAATCTTGTTTCATACATTTTTTATAAATGTTTTATAATAAAAAATGGGGATAAATAGATGCCTTTATATAATTGAGTGAAGTAAATACGAAAGTTTTTTTATTTCTACATCTTAGCAAGTTAAGGGTATTTTGGTAAATAAAATGGATGTTATTTACTTCCGATGAGAGGGTGGATTTGCATTAAGATTGGATCCAAGTAAATTTTAGATACTAGGCTGAACCCATATGCAATTTATGTAACTAAACTGAGATATCTTTTGACATTGGATTAGGGTCACCACAATGTTGAGTATGAGCTTGATATTAATAAATTTGTTTATAAGTACAACTAAAGAGTTGGAAACTAAAAAAAGGAATGTTTATGTTGATTGGATTGGATTAAGATAACCTAATAAACGGGTGTTGTGAGATAGGTTTTCCTACACATCTTGAGCATAACTAATGGAAAAACTATTTATATTAAATTCTAAGGAGTTAGAGAATTTTAGAAGATTTGGAGAGAGACATAATTCAACTAAGGGTTATATACTCAAGGGTAGGATCTATAGTATCCTTGATAAAGGAAATATTATACATGTAAAGGAATGTTATGATAGAACGACAAGAGCCATGAGGAAGGAACTTTTAAGAAAATTCATGAATATTGATACAATCATATAACATATTTACATATAATTAAAATGTATCCAAATATTGATTGAGTATAGAGTGGGCAGGAGATATTGATGGTTCAATTGTTGCCTAAAAATTTGTTTTTATTAGCTTTACCACTGATCCCTAAGGGATGGATATAGGTATTGCATGATTTTTTGAGTCGTATAGCACTTCGTTAGAGCGGGTGTTAGTTAAAGCCATCGTCATTTTTTTATTCCTATCACCCAAGTAATGGGATTCCTTATTTGTAGAGGTTTTTTGTTAACCTAGATAGAGATGTTATATTACATTCTTATTTAGGGGGAGGGAGTTTTTATGAAAACATGGTAAAATGTCGATAAGTGGGTATAAGTAGCTGTTGTTGCATAGATCGACATGAAAACCTAGGTAATTATATGTGTATACATAGTTAAGGGAAATAAATCTAACTTAGTTGACAAAGTAGGACACATATCACTCACTATCTACTCTACCCTTGAGTTAAATCGATTAAACCCAAATATAACAAGTTACACTAGGAGTCTTTCAGCATCAATGTATAAACGAAAAGTAAGGTCATAAGTAGTGGAGCCCAACTCTAGATGAACCATATTAGTTGGTGATTAATTTTAAGGCGACTAAATATAGTTGGATTGATTCTCCCATACATTGTACGGAAATTGGACTCGCCATTTTTATAAATAAGACCACCCACCATGATAAGGGAACATGTCGATAGACAATCATAGTATAATTGTAAATTTGGCTTTGGAATCTTTTGTAGCAACCCTATCACTCCAAGCATATCTTTTTCTCATAAAGTAACTCCCACCTCTTTTGTGGTACATGTGCAAGGCTGACTTGCCTAACCATATACATCATGTGTCATTTTCTCTCCATACATATTTTGGTAATTTTCAATATTGTAGAACTGATTACCATATAATTTTGTGTCATTTATGAAAATAAGAAGATTATCTCCAGAAGATATAATAAAATTGATGCAATGAGTAATGAATATTCTCATCATTCGTCGAATAGAACCACTACCGTTTTGATATTAGGATTGATAGGAGGGACCATTTTACATCTTACTCCCCACCATTACCAGTGATGCTACATCCCGAGGGAGATTTTTTCACCAATAAAGTTCTAAGAGGTACTATCACCGACACGAACCCCTTTATGTCACTCTACATGAATCCAGAGTCATGTATTATTACAATACATGAAACATTTGCATGGTCATAATGCAAATATTTCTCTCTCAATAATATACTCATCGAGAAAACTTAGGGGCATGGATTAAGCTCTCATGGACCTCATCATTTCAAAGAAGGGTAATTCGATCATCAAAGATTCCCTTTCCTAAAATTATGTTGGGGTATTCATATCAAGAAGTCCTCATAAATACCATATTATTGAACGCAAGGAAAGGTATACTACGATCCATAGGACTGATAAAAATTTAAATTGGGTTATTGAGTGATCTTATATTAGTCATTGTGATGTTCATAATAACATATCAACCCCACGAAGGAGGATTATAGGACAAGATGAGCTATGTTATGTCATCGGCAAGGAATTAAACATTTAACAACAAATAAATCATATACGCACACCAAATGACTTGGACATGACATATTTGGGTCACGTATCAGCCTGATCATTCATTGAGAAGATAAAAGAAATAATTCTTCCTAAGAAGTTCTTAATACCAAAAATAAGTACTTGTGATGGTAACATTGGTACTTCCATTGCATGTGTTATTATAACTGTACTATATGCCTTTGGTATCATCATAACATCCTAATCTGCCTAGTTTTTCGATAAACATTAAGAGAGATCAACCTTATATGGTTTGAGAAGTTGGATTCTACGTCAATATATATTCTTGCTGAGTTAGTGGAGTTGTTCACATCCTGATTTATCACTAACAACAGGGTAGTGAAGGAGATGGATTACTTAATATCCCTTCATAAAAAGAAAGGGGTGTTATTAAGGAAGTATATACATAGCTAGTGGGATTTGTTCATTAAGATTGAAATGTGCAATGAGCAGTGTTTTGTCTCTTCAATTAAGCTCGATATTTCTCATTTAGGTGACTTGTAAGATGAATTTATTAATGGATGATCTAGTGGTTTGTATATTAAAATATGCCAACATTGAGGATGATATCCTCTATGTAGAGAGCCAATCTCAGCAGTCTTCAATGGAAAATAATAATGTAGATCAAAACAAAGGAGGAAAGGGAAAAGCAAAGTTGACACCACCTATAATGGGGGAAGCAGGATGCCTGCACTAGAAAAACCTTAATGATGACTAATGAGAATGCTTACCAAGCGATCGAGATGTTCTTTAAGGAACTAATTTAGAAATCATCTCCCGAAACAAATATTATCTTTACTATAAGAATCCATAAAAGATGGTGGGCAATCTTAATCCAAACGATTTAGATTAAAGATGCAATTACCACTATGATCAAGACCATAAAATTGAGAATTGGATAATGTTAAAATTTCACCTGGAGGAATTGTTTCATATGGGGAACCTCAAAGATCATGCATATAGAGTGAAAAAAATTAATAGGATAATTTAATATAACCCGAAAGAAGGATGGTAAGGAACTTCCACCCTTTGGAATGGTGATCTACACACACACACACACACACACACACACACATATATATATATATATATATATATATATATATATATATATATATATATATATATGTCCTAGTTAATGAACAAAGAAGAAACTCCATGACCATGTTGGAATTTCTTTTAGTATCAAGTAGGCCTTCCAAATTACGGTTACAAACCCATCCTTAGAAAAATATATCGCAAAAAGATTGACCTCAACTAAGTTATAGTGTTCTCTAATGAGAATATGTTCGAAGTCAAACTTCCACACAATAAGACTTTGGTCCTCACCTCGAGGGTCGCAAACTACGACATTAATTGAGTTTTTATTGATCAAGAAAACTTATCAGAGATTATATACTTTCACCTTCTTTACCAGGTTGGTTTAAAATTCTTAACCTGTAAAATAATGTCGACCCTTAATCGACTTTAATGGTAATGTGGATATCCTTGTAGGAATGATCAAGTTTCCAATAAGAGTTAGTATCATCAATAGATTGAAAGAAGTCTACATGGTTAGATCTGAATCACTTTATAATTCCATTCTTAAGAGAGGATGGTTACGTACTTTGAGGCCATACCATAGTCTATTCACCATAAGATAAAATTAGTGATCGACGAAGGTATAATGCAAAATTGGGGGCGATTAAGTAGTGCAAAAGAGTTATTTCATTACTGCCTTCAAGCATAAATATGATAAGTCAAAGAAAGGATTAGAGGAAAACGATGTTGATTTTAATTCATCTAAATCATAATTGATGATGCTGTAATCTGCACCACCAGATCAAGATGAGGTTATGAATAGATTAATCTCAATCACAGCACTACAATGGAGATGGATATATGTATATATGAGAGAAGGAGATAAAGATAAGAGGATAAACTAAATGATATAAAGTGGTTCAGCTAATTAGGCCTACATCCACTGTGTGAATGTGTGAGAAATCCACTAAACAACGGCACTAATGGACACGGATACAACACTCAAGTCCCTCTCTCTCTTATGTGTACAATTGGATAGAGTTCTACTAGGGTTACGAATTAAGGATCGCTTATCATGGAGAAGATGAAGTGTATATATAGGGCTTGGATGGTGTAATGTACCCCCCAAGCATGTAATCTTCATGTGTATGAGGAAACACCCAATAGGATGTAGACACCTATCTTTAGCACATGGGCACAACAATGATGTAATATTCCCTCACGTGAGGGAATGATCTTGTTATAACAGAATTGTCCACATGTGCATTCCTCTTCTGTACTTGCATATGCTCGCGCTACTGGGTATCATCCGCTACAACCTCAGCCTGAAAGGATACGAGGTTGCTAATTCCGATAGGATGGTCCCACTCTCTGTCATAAGTATGACCTTGAGTGAATAGATCGAGTAGAGGTTATATTAACTGGGTCACTCCTGTTTATCGACTGTGGCAGAGTATGCGGATGGTGCTAGCTGAATAGTTGATGCTCTTATGGTCTCGAGTTTCCATATGGCCAAGGCTAGCTGAGGTGAGGCCGACCCTTATTGGGACGACCACGCCATTGACACGTGGGGCTCCTATGAAAACTCAGCCATGAGATATAATGCCACTCATCCTGAAGACAAGGGTACACTTTAGCCATATCAATCACCCTAGCCCTTATCCTTCTATGTGAATAGGAGGTTGAGGGGTACGAGTTACTAAGGGCATGATGATACATCTTTTATATGTTAGCTGCATAGGGCTTGATACATGAGTGGGTGGCACATGTCACTGTCCTGATTGAGTGGCGTCTGCCCCCCAAGTAGGGTTTGGTGGCTGCGCATTTGGAGTTTTGTGCCCTTAATGATGACATTATTATGGAGTGTGCATAATCATTAGGGGAGGTTTAAAATCTCCAAAAACATTTCATTTCTCGTCCTTCCCCAACTTCCTTCGCCCCTTACTCCCTTTTTTTGCAAACAAAACCTCCATAGTTGTCACCTGCAAAAACATTGCAAGCCTTCCAATCTCAAGCTCCCTCCTGCCATTTTCTTCGTCTCACGAACTTGAATTCGCTCAGGTAATCCCCTTTACCTTATCTTTCTTCACTATCAATTCCAATCATTGTTTAAATTTTTTCATTGGCGTTTTGATTTTTCGATAGGTGTCCCACCATTGCTTGGAGGTCTTTTAGGCTGAGAGAGGGTCTTTATTGGTGGTTTGGAGTGTGATTCAGTGATTATGAGGGACTTATAGGGTTAGGCTGCAATTATTTAGATTTTCAGGCATCTTTCGATCATCATCTCCAGTGCATAAGGTTAGGGTTATCCTTGGTGTTCTTGGGGTAGACCTTTCGAATTTCCAAGGATTGATCCTTAAGTCAACTGTAGTCAAACTTAAGTTGTTTTACCTTTCCTATTTTACCCAAGTGTAGCCTCGTCCTTCGAATGTTGCAACCTTTGTACAAGTTAGAAGACGACTTCCCTAGTCTGAGAGAGACATGCTTTGATAAGATTAGGCAAATAGAGGAAGACCAAGCTGAGAGTCAAAAGGCTTAGGCTTTTCCAGTTTGACCTATCTTTCCACCACCATTGGCTGTAGTATATCGCCAAGTTATTGAGACTTGTGACCCAATGCCAAAGTTTTTGACCCCATGTCTACCTCTCAACAAACCGAGAGCGTGGATTCACACATATAGGCTATGGATTGTTCCCCTATAAAAAGTGCAGGGTCTGTTGTTGAAGAAGTTTGTTCTCGCAACTCGTCTTCTAAAGGAGTCGAGTCATCCCATGACTCCGATTATGTGGAAATATTGGAGCCCAACGTCGCATTCCCTCCCCCAATAAAAGATATTCCACTATCGACCACGACTGGGGCTGAGTTTGCTAGGGGTTCCCTAGTGGCGACCCAGGCAATCCTCAAGTCAAGGTCTCAGTTGGTAGTGATGGGGAAAGTGAAATTGATACTTCTATCACCACTGAATATGAGAGCTCTGTATTTGAGGCAGATCTCTTAGTTTGCAGACACCTTTACAATATATCTCCAGCTATTTCTATGAGGGTACTTCTTGAGAACGAGAGAGCCTTTCACGGTCGGGACGGTGAGATTTGCGTCTATGAGAAGATGTTTAAGTTAGATTTTTATAATACCCTGTATTTTTGTGAAATTTTATTTTAATTATGGAATTTGGATTAATTGATTTAAATGGAGAAAATTTAATTTATAATTAACCCGATTTAAAGGTAATAATTACTAGCGTGATGAGAGTTAGTAGTTATCAAAAATAATTATGTTGAAACCATGTTGAATAATAATTATGTTGGCCATTACGTAGTGAGTAACGTAATATATGGTTACAGAGATAATAATATGTTCGGGGGACGAGATACACAATAGTTAAGATATAATTATTTGGGACGCGCGTATGAGTCGCATCACTATTATATATTTGGGGGTTAAAAGGGTAAATTATTTTTATATAACTCGAATGACTATTTTGAGTGCGCCAGCGTGTTCGAAAGGATCGAAATATTCATAAAATACTACTCGGGTGTTATATTTGGAGTTTGGGCCATTTTAGCCCAAAATGAGACCCCTAAGGGGTATTTTAGTCTTTTAGGATTTTTGAGTAATTAAATGGGCGAAAATAGGATTAAAATATGAACATAGAGGGTTAGTGGTCTGTCAGTTGCAACCTACATGAGAAAGAGAGAGAAAGAGAGGGAGAACTAAGGAGGAAGGAAACCCATTGGAGAACAATGCCAAAAGTTGGAGATTTCTCACAAATAGTTAACCAAAGTGTATATCGCGACGAGAGGATCAAACACATACCAAATTAAATTAGAGAATCAGAAATCCATCCCAAGGCAAGTGTTTATCTTGCCACCTATTTAGCATATATTGTTCCTGTTAATCTCTAGTTGATGAAATAGTCGTATTATAATGAAAACTTGGGTTTAATTAGGTTTAATTCTAAAGAAACTTTAGAATTTGGAGATAGGTATGCATGTAGAGAACTTACCCTTTTGTAAACTTTTAAATCTAGAGATTTTATGCTTTAATCACGAATTAAATTGAGGGTTTTGATTGATTAAAAAAATGTTGGGTTCATTAAAAACAGGATTTTTAGAAATTGAGGAAATTGTTTAGATCCCCTTTGAGTATGTGAGGATTGGCTTTTAAATTGTATCATAAAGTGACCTATTGTGATTAGGGATAGTTTAGAAACCTTAAATTCGAAGTTGGTTGAGTTTTTGACTTGAAATTCAAACTTGGAAAGTTGGGGAAAATGATTTTGGGGAAGAACAGGGCCAATTCGAAATTCTTGTTCGAAGACCTGCCCAGGTCGTTCGAACGACCTAGTTCGAACGAGAATTCCAATGAGTCATCTAACAAGATTTTGAGTTCGTTCGAAGTGAGGAGCTCGTTTGAACGACCACGTTCGAACGAGAATTTCTGGACTTCTAACGAAATTCCAGAATATAGTTTTGAGATCCGATCAAGTTAAAAATCATCCTAGGTTTATCCAAGTGAGATAAATAACCCACGTGAGTGACAAGTAACGTAAATTCTGAATTATTAGTGAGTTGGGAGTGAAATTATTCTTGGGATATAGAGAGTTTATAGAACCTAGGAGAGTATGTATGTTCGAGAGAGGAATTATATGGCTGAATCGCGATGAGTGGTAGATATAATAATAATAATAATACTTGCATACTATGGAATCAGGTTACGTGAACGCCTATTAAGTTATATAAGTTGTGTGCATGCTTATTACTTGGGATATTATGTGTATGACATACCTAGCTACTGGCTATCGAACGAAGTTTAAGGCATTGTGGATGACCATATCTTGTGTGCCTTCGGGGGATTTTGAGTCATACCACTAAAATATGGAACCTAGGTACAGGCTATCTGTGAGAACGATAGTTTTGACGGTCGTATGAGTGCGTAGGTATGTGCGTAGACCATCAGCTTGGAACTATGTTCGCCTCCAGTATGTGTATATATTTTATTGATTCCTGAGAGATTGAACTTCTTGTCCTTCATGCGTGAGCGTTGTAATGTGACTAGATAGACGAGTATGCCTACCACCAGGGGTTTCTTAACCATGGGTTCAATATTTATATATATATTTATATGTATACATATTGAGATTTTATATATGTATATTGAGTTCCTATTATGTGTTTCGTATTGGCCGCTTTATTAAAGTATATACTTATTAGGTCACTAGTTGAGAATTAAGAATGTAATGAGAATGAGTTAAAGTATCTTTAAACCTATTCCTAAATAATAGAAATATATTGTCTTCGGGTTATTTAGACATTTTATCCGGCATAGTGGTTATATTACGTTTAGTTGGGTAGGACATCATAACTAGCATGGGTAGTTAGGCTCGCTAGGTGTGTACATTAGATGAGAGGTGAGCATCTCGAGTGAGTACGCTAAGTTAACATGAATAATATATGTGTTATTTAATCAATTTAAGCACTTGCTACTTTTAAACTATTTTCAACTCGGGCTCTGACCCGTTTTTCTGCAAATCTCTTTTTTTGTTCCTTTGTTTCAGGTGCTCGGCCACAGGGACACCAAGCTTAGGAGATCCCACTCATTGACGAGTTGTATTTGTTGTGGAAGCTATAGGACATTGTTAGTAGACGCTTTTGAGTCTATTTTTATCTATTACTACTCATTTTTGTTGGAATGTCGTTCCTTCATAGTCTTCATTCATAGATTTACATTGGTGTTATTCTACTTTTAGACTTTTATTTCATGGCATTGGACTATTGTATGAGTTTGTGACTGGGAGTGTTTTCTCTAGCAGCTTCATTTATTAATTCAATTAGTTCTTTCCTTATGCTATTGTGGTGTATGGTGATGATTAATTATTTACCTTTATGATAATGGTTAATGACAAGATAAAATTTTGACACCAACCTTTTTAAATATTAGGTGGTTAAATTTTATTAAATTAAAATTTGAGTCCTTCGACAATGATGCATTTTCTGAACCAACTTGATATTCTAAAATTAATTAATTAAGGACTGATCACCCGGTAATTAATTAGGCGGGGTGTCACAGTTTTCGTCTGCCTATTCACCCCATACTCCTAGCCATCCTTGTTCATATAAACCTTGCCCCCTCTCATCTATCTCTGAATGCGTGGAGAGTTATGATCGGATCAATCATCCTTTGGAAGGCTGTACACCAAACTAACCTTCCAGTTCATGTATTTCTTAGTTTTTACACGCCATTATCTTCTAATACTCACCCAGGATACTATCATTTTGTTGGCAGAAAGTCTTAAAAGAAGATCCTACTGGTAAATCAGACCTCCATCCATAATTGGAAACACCGATACGTCTTCATTTCGAGCGCTTGGGAGTTCGGACCCAACCAATTCTATGGGACGTCTATGCCGAGAACTCCTCTGAGGTGGGACAAGGTCCCCATATCGGCCAAGGACGACCCGAGACTGAATCCTGAAGCCTACGAGATGATTTACAAACTTCATAGCTAAGGTGACAAAGGTCGTGTTATGAAGTTCGAACATCTAATGACCTCATATTACCTTTATCAGACAGGTATGGTGGGTGGCCCCTAACTAAACTTCGTAAGTTATTTTATTTTTATTATTGCTGCTAAGTGATGCCTCATATCACTGATACACTAATTTTGAGACTTTTCATTTATAGAGCATCCAGAAGGAACTTCGAAAAAACTTTAGAGAATGTCGGACCCTAATCTGAGCAAGCTCATTGACAGACGTGGAAACAAGGACGCCCCTTCAACTGCCTCTTCGAAGAAGAACATCGGCTACAGCAAAACTGGCGGTGTCGAGAAGAAGAGGAAGGTTCCACCGGCTGAACTAACCTCCACCTAACCTTCCAAAACTCATTATTCCAACCATGTCATTCCCATTTCAGTAGATGATGCTCTCGCTTTTTGTGTGTCGCGGCTGAAAATAAATGACGATAACATCATAAGCTATCGTCTAAAGGCTACAGACGCCCTCAACTCCATTATCTCAGAAGATGATAAGCATTTCCTCTAGTACTTGGACATTGCTCTGCTGGCCAAATTTTCCCTTCACCGAACTATCTAGGTAGCTTTAAGAATTTTTACAAGTGTTGTCCCTTCATTTCCTATGACTCATATTCAAATGTTTGTCTCTTATGTTGTAGGGTGCAATTTTTCTTCACCACTTGGACGACTGGACCCTGAAGAGGTTTCCCTTGATCCAACAGAGCTAAGATATTGAGAAATCAGAGAAGGACTGGAAGGTTGACCTTGATAAGGTGAAGGGGGACCTAAAAAAGGAGAAGGACATGCTCACCAATCTGAAGGTCGACCATGAAAAGGCTCTCAAGGGTAAGGACAAGAACTTAAAGGCCAGCATTATGCCACTGTTAAAGTTGCTCTGGCTAAGGCTAAAGACCAAATCATTGTCGATTACAAAGTTTCTGATGAGTTTGTGGACTTTGACTTTGATTATCTCGAAAGGGGCATTAGGGCTGTTGGATAACGGGTTGCCCTTAAACATGCTGAAATCGGAAGCTTATCACCGGACGACTTTGTTGGCCTTGGTTTTGGTGATCCTCGACTCGTAGATTCTTTGGTCGAGGTTGAAAATTCTATTTCTTCCCCCACCAAGACCAGTTCTCTAGAGGTGATAGAAAACAATGAAGAGCTGGCTGACCATGATGATGAAGCTGAGGTCACCAATGTCGAAGTTAACGAGCCTACTCATGCAAGTGATGGGTCAGCTCCGGCTGAGGGTGAGGTTCAGCATTGAAGACTCCTTGATTATTTTTCTTGTTAAGGAAGTTATCCCCGAGGGATTTTGTATCTTTTATTTTCAGAATTCTAGTATTTGTAACCTCTAATGAAAGAACATATGCTTTCCATAATTTTTCTTTCTTGTGCTTGATATCTTTTGAAGTATGATACCACCAACTAATGACGTTTTATTACTCACAAAATGATGTTTAGGGTCTGAGATCACCAAATTAATGGTGTTTCTTCTCATACTCACCATACCACCATACCAAATTAATGATGTTTAAGGTCTGAGATCACCAAACTAATGATGTTTCATTTCATATTCACCAAATTAATGATGTTTAAGGTCTGAGATCACCAAACTAATGATGTTTTGTCTCATATTCACCAAATTAATGATGTTTAAGTCATGAACCACACCCAAGTGATTTTAAATTTGGACTCGCCAAATTATGGTGTTATGCCATACCCCCTCTCGCTGTTTTGAAAGTGCATGGTTGGGCATCGTCTCATCCATGCATTGTCGTCCCAGCAAAGGGAGGTTTTTTCACTAAGTTAATGATGTTTTAATAATTAAACTAACCCTTCTTGGTCTTAATGAAAGTCCGTGGATGGGGTCTGCCCCCTTTCCAGGTTATCACTAAGGTTGGGTTGTTGCTATCTCACCACGGATGATGTTTTATAGCATTCGAAAAATTACCACTTAAGTCCTTTAATACAAGATTAAACTATCTAAATGTCTCTGAACAGTATGTTGAAGAAACTCTTTTCTTAAAACAAATTTTAACCACAAGATGTGTAAGGAAGTTATGAACGAGTAATTTTAATTTTATGTTTACCAATTTTGAAAAACAAAACTTAAACAGAATAAACCAATACAACCGCAAGAAAGGGATGGGAGTAAAAGGAAGTGTACACAAGCGATTTTAATGTGGTAAAACCCCACCCAATTGGGGAAACATCCACAGTGACCTCTACGCCACAAAAGTAAAAAATTCCACTAAAAATGAGTGACAGATTACAAGCTATATAACAATCAAGACACACAAACAAACCTAATCTAAGTTCAGAAATGTACCAACTCCTATGGTGTGTTCTGACTTCTCCTAAGGTTCTGATTGTTGTTGATGTTATCCTATCTTCTTATCTTTACTCCTTTTAGCTTTACAACGACTCTAACAGTCCAATATCTGAACACTAACACGTTTCAGTGTAGTAATGTGAAGGTGTATGTGGTGTAGTGCTCTAAACTTATGAACGTAACACACACACACACACTTAATTACAGGAAATATGGGTTATCAAATTACAAACAGATCTCCTAGATGCAAGGGTTTATAAAATCAGCTTAGTCAAATAAGTCAGACTTTGTATCTTTCAAATAATCAGCAAATTAAGAAGGAATCCTGCTATACAAACTAGCCAAGATCCTATGAACTTTCTTTGTTTAAAAATATTTAACTGAAAGCAAAAACCCCAATCAATATCTCAAAACTAGATCTAAGTCTGAAAGTTTGAGTAAGTTGAAATCAGAAACGTTATTGTTGGTTTAGGGTTTGAAAACAACATTTACTTTGAAAATAACCAACAAAGAATAGATTTCTCGAAATAAGAAATCAGATATAGCAAATAACTAAGTGATCTGTATCATAGAGATCAAATCTCATATTTCTATATAAAAAATAGAGACTTAATCAATGTGATTAAGTTGGTAAAGAGATATAAGGCAGTAGAGGAAAAACTACTAAAATCATGAACTATAAACACTCAGAAAAAGATTTTTTGGTTTGGATCTGGTTTGAAGTTTGAGTTAGGGTTTTAAAAAAAACTTTTCGAACTCTCTCTTTCTCTCTCCAGCTCTCTCTCTCTCTCTTTATCTTCTATCTTTTTTCTCTCAGAGGTAACAATGACCAAAAGTTACAAAACTGAAGACAAAGTCTCCTTATATACTACGAAAAGAAGGCTTTGGAAGATCAATGGTAAATGAATGATCAGGATTGATTCGAAGTTAATCTAAGTGCTGTTAAGCCACCGCATTTAAAATATATTGGATTGGTTGAAAATCAAACACGGGGATTGTTGATGTAAAAAATTAGATTGCTTCTAATTATTTAATCACAGATAAATATAAATGAGACAAAGAATTTTAAAGTGGTTCAGCCTTATAAGAATGGCCTACATCCACTGTTTCTGCTATTGCCAAGTGTTTTGGAGTTCTCGATATGTAATTCTATCAAGAAAATCCGATCCCTTTGAATGAGGGTGATACAATGTATTTATAGCCCTTAGGCTGTACATGTGAAAGGGTAAACAATTAATGCCCTTTAAGAGTATACATCTGTATGATAAGCATTCAATGAATAGTTGAACTGTTGATTATCTGGCAATCAATGTTGTGGCCGAGATGCAGCTCGGACCGCCTTAGTTGCTCGTCGTTCAGGAGTTCCTCGGAGCGCTGGAGTTGGTCGGGGAAATAACTTCCTCGTTGCTATTGTGCCACGTAGATCGACACGTGTCTTCTTATAATTCTTCTATATCAGCATACTAATTTTGGTATCAACAGAAGCCCCCAATATTTCATATTTCGAAATTTGAGGAGTATGGAACATTCTTTCTCGGTATATGACAATATTAAATGACCTTCCTAGTTTTTAGGAGCATTTTCTCCGTGTTCGAATGTCTTCCAAATTCGCAGAATCCGCCTTTTTGATTTTTTATAAGCGCTTCGATCTTCGCGCACTTTTTGTCCTTTTAGCCGCCGGTAGCGTAATAGTTTCTTTTTGTAATCATTTCTTTCGCCGTTTCCCAAGGCAAAGTATTTAAGATTCATAGGCAATCCCATCATCTTCTACCTTTTCCAATTTCTGCTTTCGAGTTTTCCATAGTCTTTCTCTCTCTTGTGCGTTCATCCTTTTCTTCGTTCGTTGTCAACAGATCTCCCTTTTTCCTGTAAGATCTTCTTCCTTCTTCTTCATTTCTTTTATTTGCCATGGTTTATGTTATTGAATCTCTTGAGAAATTCCGTTCTGATTTTTCTATTCCATCTTGGGTAACTCTGGAGGATCTTTCTGAGCCTTTAGATTATTTTCGTTTGGCTGGGGGACATTGGTTCCCCAGCCTCTTTATTGCTGAATGTGGATTTTCTTTTCCACCAAACCCTTTGTGCTTAGAGTTCTGTCATTATTCTGATGTTGTCCCTGCAAAAATAGCCCCCAACACATGGAGAATAGTTAATGGGGTGTATAGGTTAAATCAAACTCATGGAACTCGTATAGGAATTCCTGAGATTGTGTATTGTTATAGATGGGATGTTCTAGATAATATTTTTTATTTAAAAACTAGATTTTTGAATAGGGCCTTAGTAGTCAACCTCCCTGATGCCAATAGGGATTATTTTGAACATGGGGTAGTTATCAAAAACTGGCAACATGCCCCTTTGATTGGAGATGAAGTATATCAAGGTCCCAGATGTCCTCCATATGGCAATGGGATAGGTTATTTTCATTTTATTTTATTTTTGAAATTACGACTTCATTATGTTTGATAAAATGTGTGGCTGATATTTCACTATGTATTTGTTTGTAGTTGACAGTAAGAGAAAAACTCCAAAAGAAGCTGAAGTTAATATCAAGCATTTGAAACTTATCTGGAATTTGCATCAGAAAGTTGCAGACAAACACATCAGGTCTGCTTCATATTTGTTGCAGTATAGGAGTTATACAACCTCTTTCACTGCTCGTCCTGTGGTCAGCACTAGTGATCCAGTGTCAGTTCCCGAGGACTCTTCTCCAGAATCTCACATTCCTTTGCTGGAGATGGAAAAAGAAACAAGACTGACGTCCAAAAGGGGATAAAGAAAGTAGATGCTTCCCCTTCTGTTTCTCCTCAGAAGGCTGCCGAGAAGCCCCCAGTGGCTCCGAGCAAGAAGGATGCACCTGTGGAAGTGGTCACCATCTCCCCAACCAAAAGCTCTTCTTTAGTTGAAACTGTTGAAATGCCACCGAGGAGACTGAAGAAATCCTCCTCGGTCAGTTTAGGTGAAACCATTCCCCAGCTCCAAGTTAGTGGAGCTGGTGTTCCAACTATTATTCCTCCGAGCTCAGCTATGAGCTCGGTGAAGACTTGGATTATTCCTGAGGTTTGAAGAATTGAGGAGAATATGTCTAGGGATATGCTCACAGCCCTGGCTACTCGTCACATTGCCTCAGTAAGTTTCTCTTATTCTGAATTTTCTTTCTTTCCATCAATACCTATATTTCTTTGCTGACTTATCGTTATCTCCTTTTTTCAGCTGGTGAGTTGCTTTAACACCATTGTGAAGAAGGATGAAGCGATCAAGGCTTCTAGATCCTCGTCCGGAGTCTAAGATGCTTTAATAGGTTTGGCCCAGTCTTTGAAGGATTCCCGTCAAAAGTATGACGAGGATAGAGCTGATTGGGAGAAGAAGTTGGCTACAGTTGAGGCAGAGAAGGTGCAGCTCGTTGAAGTTTCCAAGGGTTTGGAAAATAAAGTGAAGGATTTGGAGAAAGAGAACAAGAAGTATGCCGAGAAGCTCACGAACTTTGGGGAGCTTGAAAACAAAATGAAAATGGCAGAAGAAGAATTGTCCCTTCTGCGGGAAGTGAATCGCCAGAAGGAGGAGGTGGAAGCTAAGTTGAAGGCCACCGAGGATCTTCTATCCGAGAAGCTCTCCTCGGAGAAAATAAAAATAAAAGTGATGTCGAAAAAAGATTTCCGCACTGGTTGGGACAAAGGGTGGAACAGGGGGGTAGCAGCCATGATGACCCAAGTGCAATATGGGAGTCTTAAATACTTCCGAGATGGTTGGGTTGCTGCCCTGCAAGAATTAAAGGTTAATGAGGACTCAGAATTGTTTCAACATCATCTCCCTGGTCCTCCCCCAACTATTGAAGATGAAGAAGAGGACGAAGCTGCCTCTGAAGAATCTTCAATGGTAGTGGGTGATCCAATCCTTACTCAGCCTGCCGACGAGGATTTTTCATCTCTGCCTGCTCCTCCCGAACAAGTTCCAGCTCTATCCGACCAACTCATTGTTCCAACCGAGCAACCGAGCTCCTCATCCCAGCCTCCCGAGAAATTCTTGGGAGACAAGGAAAAGGTGTGAAGTTGTTCGGTATTTATTTTTCTTTTGACACTTGTACTCTGTACTTTGAACACTGTACTCCTTTCTATGATGTAATAAAAAATCATCTTTTCTGTCCCTCTATGTTGTTGATGTTCTGCCTACTTTTTTATTAACTCTTGCCTTCTCTTCTTTACTAGTTTATGGATAGAATGGAATTATTGTCTGCCCATGACATAACTCTGATTCGACAGTGTAATGAATATTTTAAGGCCGGCCATACTGACTTGGACAAATCCCAAATTGTAGATATTCTTGGTCGAGATGCTTCAGACCAAGCAGTGGAGGCATATCAATACTTGAAGTGTCTTCTTGATCGTGCTGTGGACAATAATGTGGCTTATTACGAAATGATTGAAGACTTACAAGGTACTCTTGATGAACTTCAGCAGCAGTATAAAGAATCAACTTCCCTGTTGCATGAAGGGTATGAAAAGAGGTATCAGCAGCTTTCTGCCGAGAAGGGCCACAAAAAGCTCCTTGCTGGGTACAATGTCAGGGAGAGAACCCTAAAGGGTGAAGTTGAAGCATGTAGACAGATTGTTGAGCTGCTGGAGCAAGAGAATAACAATTTGCAGAAAGAGCTAGCACAGTATAAGTCTGTAGCTTCATCTTCCACTACCTTGGTACCGGTCACCGATGAAGGATTCTCATTTTTAGAAGTGGAAAATGCCAAGTTGCGAGAAGAGTTAGAGGCTTTGAGAAGAGTTGGGCCTTCTACTGCTATTCGGGGACGAGGAAGAGGTTCTCGTGGACGAGGAAGAATTGCTCATAATGTTATCGAGGAACAAAGTACTCAACCTGCTCGGGGACGATCAAGAGTTCTTCGTCGTACTATTGAAGAAGCTTGTACTCAATCAGCGTTGGAAAATCAAGCATTCCAATTAATGGCTAAGAACTAAGCTTTGTTTAACATGTCAAAGAAAATTAGAGAACTGGAAAAACAACTCTCTTCAAAGAACTCAGTGTTAGAGACTAATGAACTTTTCATCCAGAGTCTTCACGAGAAGCTTGAGAGGTTAACATTTCAATTTCACAAATAGCCCAGGGAGTTCTGGATGGCTGGATACAACGAAGCATTATTCCATTTGGATGATCGTATCCAGAATGCCAATAATGAGGGCTACAAACAAGGCTGGCCGAATGCCTTGGGCGTGCTGAATCTCGAACAAGGACACTACTTGTGGGACTATTATGATCCTGGGGTACTTGACTTTCCTGTGCCGCCGTATAATTTGGACATGGAATGGATCCCAGCTCGTGCCATTCCTCGGAGCTTAATTACAAAATACCTCGGTGACTACAATCTTCACTCTCAAATCGAAGTATCTCGTCCCGAGCAACTTCTAGATCGACCTTCTGTGATGAACGTCAGAATGCTGAAGGATTTGAACTTTACCAATTCTCCTCATTCTTTAAATGATCCGCCTGCTGGCGAGGAACCTGTATCGAAAGCTGAGGGGAAAACCAATAGAATAGGAATTTTTGATGTAACAATTAGTATACATATCCATGTAACTTGTAATTTATTTTGAATTTTATAAAAGACTTTCATTTTTGTTTGCAAATCTGTATTGCTATTGTCTTGTACTTGTCAAGCACTTTATATTTGTGCTTGCATAACAATATTGTGTGGTTCATCGACCAACTTAGTAATAAGAAAGTTACAAGTATTAGTAATGTTGCTCGATCACTTAATAATAAAGTAATGAGTATAAAAATGTTTAAAATTTTTCCAACCAACCAAGGCTGTTAAATTGCGCTCGTCGACCAATTATAGTTAGTGAGAGTTAATCCCCAACTAAACATACTTGGTAAATTTTTATCTTTTTCATAAAATGTGTCCGACCAACCAAGGTCGATAAATTCTCCTTGTCGACCAACTACAGTTAGTGGGTTTTTATCCCCGACCAACCATACTTGGTTCAGTTTGGAATATTTTGTTCTTCGAGGAACTTTTGTATTTTTTGTAATAATCTTACCTCCCGACCAACATAAGTTGGCATTTGAGAGCATATCTTGCTTCCTAACCAACCGAGATTGGCATTTTTAGGAGTATTTTGCTTCCTAGCCAAACACGTTGGCATTTTTAGGAATGTTGTTCTCTCCCTTTTACCAATCGGAGTTTATCTGAGTTCGAACTATCATGTCCACTTGCCCTTGTTCTCGCCCTTTTACCAACCGGAGTTAATCTGAGTTCGAACTATCATATCCACTTGCCCTTTTACCAAAATTGGTCTGAGCCAGTGTCAGCCTCCTAACCAAAGGAGTATGGTTTCCTAACCAACCGGAGCTGGTATTTTTTAGGAATGTCGTGTTCTCGCCCTTTTACCAACCGGAGTTGGTCTGAGTTCGAACTATTATGTCCACTCGCCCTTTTACCAACCGGAGTTGGTCTGAGCTAGTGTACGCCTCCTAACCAAAGGAGTATGGTTTGTTCTCGCCTTTTTACCAACCGAAGTTGATCTGAGCTTGAACTATCGTGTTCTCGCCCTTTTACCAACCGAAGTTGGTCTGAGCTTGAACTATCGTGTTGTTTTTACTGCCGAGCAGCGTAGTGTTGAACACTAGTATTCCCCGAAAAACTTTCAATAAAAAGAGAGAAGATGGCAAAATATCATCGTTTTATTCATATTGATGGAACTGCTTTACATTTTACATCACTGATAATACTTGCATAGGTGTTCAGCATTCCATGCATTCTTAAATTCCTCTCCTTCTAGAGTTGCTATTCGGTAACTTCCTGGTCGAACAACTTCTGTAACTCGGTAAGGTCCATGCCAGTTTGCTTCCAACTTATTGTGCTTCTGAATGACCTTCTTTAGCACGTAATCTCCTTCTTTTAAGTCGCATTTCTTCACTCTCTTGTTGTAGAACAGGGCTGTTCGTTGTTTGTAAGCAGCATTCCTAATGGCTGCCTCTTCTCTAACCTCCTCGAGTATGTCTAAATCTAATCTCCTCATTAAGTCGCTGACTGGGGAATTGAAATTCAGCACTCTGTGTGTTGGAAGACCCAACTCCGCAGGTATTACGGCCTCACTTCCAAACGCCAGCATATATGGTGATTCTCCAGTTGCTGCTCGGGGAGTTGTTCGGTAAGACCATAATACTTACTGTAGCTCATTAATCCAATTAGCTTTAGCCTCATTTAGCCTCTTCTTCAAACCATTGAGTAATGTTATGTTCGCCACTTCAGTCTGTCCATTGCTTTGAGGATGGCCTGGTGCTGAATGAACCTTCAAAATGTTTGACTGATGACAATAGGCGGCAAACTCCTCATTATCAAATTGTGTTCCATGGTCTGTGATGAAGGCATGAGGGAGACCATATCGACAGATGATGTTCTTCCAAATGAATTGGTACACCTTCTCGTATGTCATATCAATCAGAGGCTCAGCTTCTACCCACTTAATAAAATAATCCACTGCGACGACGAGGTACTTGAATATTCCTCGGGTCATCGGCAGTGGTCCAACCAAATCAATTCCCCATATGCAAAATGGCCAAGGGGAAGTTATGGGTGTCAATAATGCTTGTGAAGTTCGTGGGTTGGAGGAAAAACGTTGGCATTTATCACATCTCTTAGCATAGGCTATACAATCAGCCCTCATCGTTGGCCAGTAGTATCCCTGCATTATCACCCTTTGCAAAAGTGTCCGACCTGCTACATGGGCTCCACAGGACCCTTCATAGATCTATTCAAACAATTCTTTCACCTCGGAGGGATGTACACATCTTTGCAAACTTGCCATAATTCCTCGTCTATACAAAACACCATTAATTAGTACATACCGAGAAGCTTTAAACTTCAATTTCTTGGCAACGAGCTTATCCTCCGGTAATTCTCCCTCCTCAATATATGCCCTGATGGGATCCATCCAAGATGGTCCTAAATCAAGGGTAATAATATTCATCGTCAGGTATTCATCTATGCTTCGACTTTCTAATACTTCAATTGGTATCGTTCTTCGCAGCTCGGTACGAGTAGGTGATGCTAGTCGGGACAGTGCGTCTGCTCGTGCATTATCCATTCTTGGTATTCTGATCAACTGAATGGCATCAAATTCTGCCAACAACTCCATCACCTTTGCATGATACTTGACCATTAATTCTCCTTTAACTGCATATGTTCCCATCATCTGATTCATAATCAGTGAATACCATCACTTGTTGCGCTTCCATAGCCTTTGCTAAATTAAGACCTGCTATCATGGCCTCATACTCAGCCTCATTATTGGAAGCTTTGAATTGGAATCGTAGGGCGTATTCCATGTCGACCTCGTTTGGAGTGCTCAGAACTATTCCCGCACCACATCCTGCAGTGCAAGATGAGCCATCTACATATAGCCTCCATATAGGTAACTTGTCTTCGAATTTCTTATCGGAAAAAGTTCCTCGGTGAAATATTTGTTGTTTCCTTTCATCCTCCCCTGATATTTCTCTCTCCTCGTCGATCATCTCTTCTTGCCCTTTTACCAACCGGAGTTGGTCTGAGCTCGAATTTGATGATCCTTTAATATCCACAAGCCCTTTTACCAACCGGAGTTAGTCTGAGCTTGTGTTTGTTGATCCTGTAACATCCACAGGTTGATCAGCGAGCAACTTTTGTTCCTCGGGGGTATCAGGATATGTAAACTCTGCTATAAAGTCTGCTATAGCCTGCCCTTTTAGTGATGATCTGGGTTCATACACAATATCATATTCACCGAGCTCTATTGCCCAGTACATCAATCTCCCTAATTTTTTTGTCTTATGAAGGGCTTGTCTCAATGACATGTTGGTGTACACGACGATGGTATGGGCCTGGAAATATGGCCTCATTCTTCTACTTGCCTCAATTAATGCCAATGCCAATTTTTCCAGCTTTGGGTATCTGATCTCTGCACCTCGGAAAGCCTTACTTGTGTAATAAATTAGCTTCTGGACTCCATTCTCTATTCTGATCAATGCCGAGCTGACTGCATTCTTTGATACTGCCAGGTACAAGTACAACTTTTCTCCCTTTACTGGCCTGGACAACAGTGGAGGTGCTCCCAAATATTTCTTCAAGTCTTGAAAGGCTTTTTCACATTCATCATTCCACTCGAAAGTTTTTCAAAGTGTTTTGAAGAATGGGACGCATCTATCATTTGCTCGGGATACAAATCTGTTGAGCGCTGCAACTCGTCCTGTAAGACTCTGTACTTCTTTCTTCGTCGTTGGAGATCGCAACCCTAAAAGAGCTTTGATTTTTTCTGGATTCGCCTCAATGCCTCACTGGTTGACGATGTATCTGAGGAACATTCCTTCTCGTACTCCAAATGTGCACTTCGTCGGGTTGAGCTTCATTTGGTATTTATCCAGTTGATCAAAGGTCTGACCTAAGTCAACTAGATGATCAGCAGCTTTCTTGCTCTTTGTCAGCATATCATCGACATAAACTTCCATATTGCAACTGATTTTTTCGGCAAAAACCTTGTTCATCAGCCGCTGGTATGTCTCTCCTGCATTTTTCAAACCAAAAGGCATAACATTATAACAATAAGTTCCCCTAGGGGTAATAAAAGAAGTACTTTCCCTGTCTTTAGGTTTCATTTTGATCTGGTTGTAGCCAGAGTAAGCATCCATGAAGCTGAGCAACTCGTGTCCCGAGGTAGCATCCACTAGTTGATAAATTCTGGGTAATGGAAAGTGATCCTTTGGGCATGCCTTGTTGAGATCGGTGAAATCAACACACATTCTCCATTTACTGTTTTTCTTCTTTACCATCACCACATTTGCTAAACAGTCCGAATATTTCACATCTTCAATGAATTGAGCTTTCTGGAGCTTCTCGACCTCCTCTTGTATAGCTTGATTCTTTTCGGGACTAAATACTCTTCTTCTCTGCTTTACAGGTTTGATCTCCTTATTCGCATTGTGCTCATGGCATAAGAAGTTTGGATCTATTCCTGGCATGTCTTCATGACTCCATGCAAAAGTTTTCTTTCTGTTTCTCAAGAAAGTTATCAACTCCTGTTTTATTGAAGCATCCAACGACGAACCTATCTGAGTTGTTCGTTCAGGGTGTTCATCATCAAGAATAACATTTTCTGTAGATTCCACCACCTGTCCTTTTACAAGTTGGGATTCATCTCTAGGATCCAGTGTTTCAATTTCTGTACCTTCATCCACCTGGTAGGTAGTAGTCTTTTTTCTTGACTCTTCAAGCTCCTCTTGCTCGGCAGATGAATAATAGCATTCCCAAGCTACTTTTTGATCACCTTTCACAACTCCTACTCCAAAA
This sequence comes from Sambucus nigra, assembly GCA_949130495.1. Classification (NCBI taxonomy): domain Eukaryota; kingdom Viridiplantae; phylum Streptophyta; class Magnoliopsida; order Dipsacales; family Adoxaceae; genus Sambucus; species Sambucus nigra. The sequence goes on from OX422211.1 coordinate 679,745,210, forward strand.
TTTGTTGGGAATTTTAAGCATTGATGTACTGTAGATGGAACTGCTTCGAACTTCTTCAAACCAACTCTTCCCATGATGATGTTGTAAGCTGATTGCACATTCTTATCCATCACAAAGAAGCGTATTCTTTCTGTTCGACAAGCAGGACAAGTTCCAATAAATATATCCAACTTGATCGTCCCAAGTGGAAAAACCTTCTCGCCAGCAAAACCCAGGAGAGGTCTGTGGTAAGGCTCCAATTGAGATAACTTTAAATTTAAACTGTCAAAGCATGAGTAGAACATGATTTCTGCCGAACTACCATTATCTACCGGAACCCTTGAAATCACTACTTCTTTCATCCTCGTTTTGATCACGAAAGGGTCGTCGTGAGGGTAAAGAACACCTGCAAGGTCGTTTTTTGAAAAACCAATGACCAGCTTCGCTTTGTTTATCTTCCTCGGGTGATCTTCTTCAGCCAAATTTATCCGTTGAATGTATGAGCAAGCCTGAGCCTCACCGAGGTAAGCTTTTCTTTCTTCAGTAAGATCTCCTCCTTCTGCATCTCCGCCTGTAATAACATTACAATCAAATGTTCCAAAATGTATTGAAAATACCTCGCGTTCTGGTTGCCTTGGCCTTTTGGGAAGATCGGGGTCATCCTCTGTATCATCTCCATGATTTCTTTTCCTGTTTTCTTCTGCTCGACGAGGAGATCTGGATCTCTCTCTTGCTCGGTCTTTATTTCCTCTTTCATTTCTACGATCAACATACTTTGACAACTTTCCTCGTCTAATGAGTGTTTCAATCTCATTCTGGAGGGCTATGCAATTTTTAGTCATATGACCGTGATCCTTATGAAACTCGCAATATTTATCTCTATTTCTTTTGTCAGGGTCCGACCTCAGTTTCTTTGGCCACCTTACTTCCTCGTTATTCTTGATTTCTTCCAAGACATGATTAATACCCATTTTCAAAGGAGTATAATTATCGAATTTCTTCAGGACTTCCCATGACGACTTATTATTCTTGGAATGCTTGTCACCGCCATTGCCCTTATGCTCTTTCTTCTTAGATTTGTCGACTTCCACCTTGGTTTCTTTATCCATATTCTTCTTCGCAGCCATAGCCTCCTCGGCATTCATAATTTTGGTCGCTTGTGCCATTAACTCTGACATAGTTGTAGGTGGATCTTTGGCCAAAGTGTAATACAACTTGTTAGGCAAAAACCCACTCATCAAGGCGGTGATTGCTGTCTTTTCTTCATAATCTATGACTTCCAGCTTCTCGTTATTGAAATGAGTTATGTAATCTCTATTACTCTCACCAGATTTTTGTCTAACACTTAACAAGTGTGCTACCCGTTTTACTGGCTTTGCTCCAAAACAGAAATTGCCGATGAACAACTCGGCCAATTGAAACAAAGTTGAAATCTTACCCCGAGGAAGATTGTTGTACCATATCTGGGCAGATCCAGTAAGAGTTCCTGAGAATGCTCTGCATCTCATCTCGTCGGGGACGGCATAAATGTCGGCAGCAGCTTGATATTTCTCTATGTGCAGAACAGGATCTGTCTTTCCATCATATTTGGGGGTTATCACAGGGGCTTTAAACTTTGACGGTGTAGGAAAATCCACAATGGCCTGTACAAAAGGTGTCCCTTGAACAAAAATTCGTTGTAGGGGGTTCTTTGCCTTAGCCATTTCTCTCAATCTATCCTCCAACTGCTGAATGGAACCTTTCCACGCATCATTTCCTTCCTCGGGCTTATTAGTTCGAGCAATTGATTGTTCTGAAGTGGCTTCCTGAGATCCATCTTGACGAGCAACTAGTCGTGATTGTGCTGATTCTTCTCTTAGATCTGATGGTTGTCGAAAACTCCTCGACATGGTCTTAGATGGAATCCTATTCCTCCTAGGGCCTAATCGACTGAAAGGAGATACCCTGCTCAATCTTTCCAAGGCACTGGGTCTCTCTAGAGAGAGAGTGATATGTTGCTCAGTATCTGTAACCCGTATTGAAGAAGTTCGTCCAGGTTGATAAGAGAAATCATCATATTCCTCATTACGATACGCATCTGTACGCCTGGATCGTGAAGAAAGTAAATACGTTTACCTCTGACCACTTCGCTGTCCCGAATGTGCAGGTGCACCTCCATGAAGGGTCTGTATGAGTTGCCGCATTGTTTTTTGCATGGCGGTTTATCCTTGAGCCAGATTCGTCATAATTCCAGCCAAATCTGGAGGTGCAGAGGGATTTGGAAGATTTCCAGCATTTCCAGCATTTCGATTGCTGGATTCCGGATTATCTGCCATTGATGATGAATGATTTTTGGTGAAAACGATAACAACAGTCGTTTCTCACAGACGGCGCCAATCTGTTGATGTAAAAAATTAGATTGCTTCTAATTATTTAATCACAGATAAATATAAATGAGACAAAGAATTTTAAAGTGGTTCAGCCTTATAAGAATGGCCTACATCCACTGTTTCTGTTATTGCCAAGTGTTTTGGAGTTCTCGATATGTAATTCTATCAAGAAAATCCGATCCCTTTGAATGAGGGTGATACAATGTATTTATAGCCCTTAGGCTGTACATGTGAAAGGATAAACAATTAATGCCCTTTAAGAGTATACATATGTATGATAAGCATTCAATGAATAGTTGAACTATTGATTATCTGGCAATCAATGTTGTGGTCGAGATGCAGCTCGAACCGCCTTAGTTGCTCGTCGTTCAGGAGTTCCTCGGAGCGCTGGAGTTGGTCGGGGAAATAACTTCCTTGTTACTATTGTGCCACGTAGATCGACACGTGTCTTCTTATAATTCGTCTATATCAGCATACTAATTTTGGTATCAACAGGGATTATAAGAAAACACATGCATATCGTTGATTAAAATGATCTAATGCTGCACAGTGAGTCTAAAGAATGTGAGTATAAAACACTTATTAGGCCGTTATAAAGGAAAGATGTGTAAGGCTGCGATGTAATGAAAAACGCGTGTTTTTGAAGATTTAAAAATACAAATTGGACCCACAATATTCTCAAGATCTTTCTAATTCTACCCAATCATAATTTATACCATAAAAAAACTTATAAATCAGCTACAAAGGTTTTTTTAGCCAACCAAATTAATTTCTAAAAATTATTTTAAAATCTTAGAAATTATTTAAAAATTCCCAAAAATAGTAGAAAATCAATTTCAAGGGAATTAACTCACACACAACCAATTATATCATGATATGATGTATGTATGCAGTCCTGGTCAGTGTTGTTTGGTGAGTTACCTTTTAAGAACTGATAGAGGCATCAAGTTGAGTCCGAGGTTCCTTTGGTAACTAGGGATGGGACTCAATTTTTTTTCACAATTTCCAAACTAGATGAACACATATATAATATAGACTTAAGTAAGTCAAGGATATAGGGTGCTTCAATCTTCCTCTTTAGAAATTGAGACAAAATCTCCTTTGAGTCAACGAGGACTCGTAAGGATACCAAAGAAATAAGAAAATCCTATTTATATACAAAATTCTATCTACCCAATTACATAACTCAACTAGATACAAATCAATACCCTAACAAAATTATGTTACAATCGACGGTACTGATTCTCGAAAGTAAGATAACTAAGATCAAGCTGTTTAGTTGAGAATATACAACAATGTCCAAGAAGCCTCAAATTTCTCCCTCATTTTGTCTCAAATGGACAAAAGGCAAAGAAAATTTGTCATAAAATATATAACACCATTCTGCAAAAATCATGCCAATCAACTTGCGTAAAGATTCAAAACGCACATTATCTAAGGGTTTAGTGAATAGATCAGTTAATAGTAAGTCAGTAGGAAGATAATTAATTTCTAATTCCTTAGATTCAACGAACTCGCGTATGAAAATGATATCTGATTTTAATATGTTTAGTACGAGAGTGTTGAACAAGATTTTAAGAAATATTAATCGCGATTTGATTGTCACAATAGAGATGTAACTTATCTTCAGTGATACCATAATCTTTTAGCATTTATTTTAGCCAAAGTAATTGAGAGCAACAGCTTCCTGCTGTAATATATTCGAATTCTGCAGTAGATAAGGAAGTGCATTTTTGTTTCTTACTACTCCATCCTACTAAGTTGTTACCGATGTAGTAACACGCTCCTGAAGTACTCTTACAATCATCGATACAACCGGCCCAATCAGCATTGGTGTAACCTACTATAGTACTAGAGGTGTCTTTAGTGTACCAAAGTCCTAAGTTTAGAGTGCCTTTAATGTATTTGATAATTATTTTAACGCACAAAAGGTGACTCTCTTTAGGATTATTTTGATATCGGGCACACGCACAGACAGAGTATATGATGTCAGATGGGAGGCAGTAAGAGAAAGTAAGCTTCCTATCATACTACGGTACAAGTTGGTATCAATATATTTGTCATTCTCATCTTTGGAGAGTTTGATAGTGGTACTCATAGGAGTCCTAGCGTCTTTAGCTGTTTCAAGGCCAAACTTCTTAACAATCTCTGAAGCATATTTAGATTGCGATAGAAATAATACTTCTGAATTCTGTTTAACTTGGAGTCCTAAGAAGAACTGTAACTCCCCCATAAATGAAATTTGGAATTCTTTGTGCATAATATCAGAGAAGGCTTTAACTTCTAAAGGGGAAGTGGAACCAAAGATGATATCGTCAACATAGACTTGAGTAATAGTAATGTTGTTGTCAAAATGTTTGACAAACAAGGTTTGGTCATTTCCTCCTCTCCTAAATCCATTATCTAATAAAAAGGGGGATAGACGCTCATACCAAGATGTAGGAGCTTATTTTGAGCCATAAGGAGCATTCTTAAAACGATAAACTTAGTTTAGGTGATGAGGGTCAATAAACCCTTTGGGTTATTCTACATAGATCTCCTCGGTTAAAATTTTGTTAAGGAAGGCTGACTTAACATTCATTTGATAGAAAGTGAAATGAAAATGACAAGCTATGGCAAAAAGTAAATGAATAGATTCGAGGTGAGTGACAAGTGCAAAGGTTTCCTTAAAATCTATTCCTTCAATCTGAGAGTAGCCCTGGGAAACTAATCTAGCTTTATTCCTAATATTCATCCCAAACTCATCAGTCTTATTTTTAAAAATTCAACGTGTGCTAATAACCCTTTTGTTTTCAGGCCTGGGTACAAGATACCAAACATCATGAATGACAAATTAAAGAAGTTCCTCCTGCATAGCACTTATCCACAACGTGTCATTCAAGGTTTTATTTACATTTTTTGGCTCAATAAGAGACACAAAACATACAAAATGAGCAATGTTACGAAGTTGAGATCTTATACGAACAGGTTCAGTAGTATTACCAACTACACTATCTAAAGGATGATCTTTGGAAACCCAGTTAGGTACATCAGGGGTCTCCGTTGGTAAAGATTCAACTATTTCTGGAGAGTCATAATTTAAAATATTTTCGAACTCATCCACAATAATTGATTCTTTGGTCTTACTTTCAACATTAGTGTCACTTACAACCACATTAATGGATTCCATTATGGTTTTGGTACGAATATTGTAGACACAATAGGCTCAACTGTTTGGAAAATATCCTAAAAAGATGTCTTTATCTCCTCTGGTTTCGAATTTAGACAGATGTCTCTATCCTTACACATATAACAGATACTACCAAAGGTTCTAAAGTATTTTAGGTTAGGTTTATTTCCATACCAAAGCTCATAAGATGTTTGTTTGGTATTCTTCCTTAAATAGACACGATTTATAATATGACAGGTAGTACGAATGGATTTTACCGAAAAATATTTTGGTATGTTTTTCGCATGAATCATCACACGGGCTATTTCTTGAAGAATGCGATTTTTATGCCCAGCTATCCTATTTTGTTGAGGTGTATTAGGAGAACTAAATTCATGTTTGTAACCATTATAGTCAAAATATTCTAAGATACCTGAATCTACTAATTCTCCTCCTCTATCACTATGAATTCTATTTACGTGGATGTCCTTTTCATTTTCTAAACGAACTAGGATTTTCAAAAACTTTTGAAAGGTTTCTGATTTATTCTTCAGGAAGGCAACCCAGGTAGATTGAGTGAAATTATCAACCATAATGAGGATGTAACTGTTGCCACAAAGACTAACAGTACGAGAAGGATCCATTAGGTCCATATGGATTAGTTCTAGAGGTTTAGTGAATTGAACTTCTTTAACTTTCTTATGGGGATCCTTGATAATTTTCCCTGCTTGACATGGACGACAAACAGTATTTAAAATTGGTTTGATTTTAGGAAGACCTCTAACTATCTCCTGGGAGCATAATTTGCCAAGATTATCATAGTTGATGTGACCCAACCTATTATGCCATATCTCATTGTCATCTATTCTGGCAATGTTACAGACCTCGGTACTTGGATTGACAGTGTAACAGTTATCTGGAGTATGGAGTCCTGTAATAATGCAGTCACCTTTTTCATTTAAAATTTTACAATTGTTCTTTGAAAAAAGTGACAGTATGGTTGGAGTCACAAAACTGTGATATACTCAGCAAATTGGCTATAAGTCCTTTTACCAAAAGTTAATTCTCAAGAATGGGTAATCCTTCTTCATGGAGTGTTCCTTTACCAATGATCTGGGTTGATACACCATCTCCAAATAAGACTTTTCCTCCAAATAAGTTAGTTTTATTTGAGAGTTTGGAATCATCCCCGGTCATATGTTTGGAACATCCTGAGGCTAAATACCATCCAGTTGTAGTGTGTTCAGCTCTAAAAGCACTTATCACTATGTTGCATTTTAACTAGGGTAATATATCATCTTTTCTAACCGAAATTTCTCTAGTTTTCAATTTGCGCTTATTAGCTCGTATTTGATAAAACTTACGAGCTTCAGAATTTCTTTAAAATATTTTTGCACAATTTTATTGTTGTTATAAATAGTTGGAGAAATTAGTTTAGAATAAAATCTAGGATTCCTTCTTGTAGATTATCTTTCATTATTAGTCATTTTCCTTCTATTACGATAGTTACTATTTTTATCTGGCTATCTAGGAAGGACATAGTTATTTCGTCTTCTCCTAGAATAGTTGAAGTTATGGTAAACAGGAGAGGAGTAGACTGGATTACATAGACGCTTGGAATAGAAAGCATCAAGTGAATGCCCATAGACATCATAATAGGAACAGTAAAGATGGCACGTGGAACTGATAACCTTAGGAAAGTTGTTATTCAAAGGTTTGTCTAGGTTTTGAGCTCTAGTCCTATTCCTAGGTGGCACAGGATGAAATAATGAGTCTGCTTGTCGTATAGGGGGCAGACATATTTGGTCTTTTGTTCAACATTTTGCTTAGAGTTTCTTGATTCACCAATGTCCAACTTCAGTTGATTTTTATCAAAATCATTTTTTAAACCTTAAAAATCTGGACAAGTTTCAATTGGCCTTTTGCCACCAGACACAAACTTTATGGTTTCAAAGTTTTTGGTTTGTGTCTTAGAGTTTGGACAAAATCCTATTCCAGTTCGGTCATCAAAATTGGTTTTGCTTTCAGCTACACAATCTTCAAAACACTTGAAATTATTTTCAAATTTAGCAATTTTTTTTAAGATTGTGGAGGTCTTTTATTTTGTTTGTTCTAATTCTAACAACGTTCCTTTGTATTTATTTTCATGAATTTCATTAGAGTTAGACAACTCTTTCAGTTTTTGTTCAAAATTTTTGGTCTTAGACTCATGAGTTAGAGATTGAGTAGTATACTCTTCAGCATTTTTTTTATCATCAGACTTAAGGCTTCTATCTTCTGGGTAAGATCCTTGAGAGTTTTTCAAGCCTAGTGCTTTTCTTGAGAGTTTTTGTGTACAGTGTGTGAATTTCAGGAAGGTCATCGTTTTTGGAGTCGCTAAGTGTGCAGTGCCCCTTAGTGGTTCATTTTTAGGACTCACACACCCATTGACATTAATAATAACGCGTTCCCTTTGACTCACACACAGAGAAATTTGAAGCATTATCAACATTCTCAAGTAATAAAGCAGATAAATCAATAGGCATACTATCAGTCATGGTATGATCAGATTCCTCAACATTATTATAGATTATCTTAACAAAGAATGACATGCAAGGGTCAAAAGTGTTAGATGACTCAGGTTCATCATTTTCAGAGTCACTTGAGTCATCCCAAATCTTTCTTAAATGAGCCCAATTATGTTTGTGAATTTTATCTAAGTTAACTATACAGTTACGTGCTATATGTCTTAGCTTTCCACATCTATAGAATTCAATATTCTTAAGGTCTTTCTCAGGTCTCTTACTATTATCAGACTGGTGTTTGTCTTGTCTTCTCTCATGATGCCTGTTGTTAGATTGATTTGGATAAGTAGGTTTGCCTTGTATTTTTTCTATTTTATTTCAAAAGTTCACAATTTTCTTAAACTGTTTAGACATTAAGGCAATCTGATTATCCAAAGTATCTAAATTACGGTCCTCATCAGAGTCTAAGTCAATGTTAGATATGCTAAATTCAGGTGTGGTCAACTTAGATAAAAAAACAAGATTGGAATTAGACTGTCTCTTTTGGGACTAGGTTAATTATTTTTTAAATTCTAATTCCATTTCCGCAGTTCTTAATTTACTAATGAGGAGTTCAGGTGTAAGATTTTGATCGTCCATCTCCTCAATTGCATACCTTTTATTATCAAATTTTTGTGGAAGTGATCTTAGAATTTAAGAGACAATTTCCTTTCTATCATAAACAATCCCATTAGCATGCAATTTGGTCACAATGTCTGTTAGTCAAATATATAAGTCATCAAATGACTCAATCTCAGTCATGATCAAGGAGTTATACTGCTGGATAAGCATTTGAGTTTTAGCAGCTTTAGCTCTGGTATCACCCTCATGTGCAGTCACTAGGGTGTCCCAAGCTTCTTTAGAGGTAGAACAGAATGATATCCTCTTAAATTCATGTTCATTAATAGACATGAATATGACATTTTTTCCTTTATTGTTATTAATTGAAACCTGTTTCTCTTCTTCAATGAATTCACTTAGTAACTTTATAGTCCTCACATTAATTCCTTCAGCAGCTGGTTTAGTAGGTAAGGTGTAACCATTTTCAATAACTTCCCAGACATCATCTCCCAAAGTCCCTTGAATGAATACAACCATCCTTACCTTTCATTAAGGAAAGTTGGTTCCATAAAAAAGAGGGGGCCTTGACAAGTTATCTAATCTCTCAAATTTCTCGTCCATAATTTATTTTGAGAAAAAAATTTAGAAACACAAGATCTAAAGAATTTTTGAAAAACCAAAGCCCTGATACCAATTGAAAAATTACCACTTAAGTCATTTCATAGAAGATTAAACTATCTAAATGGCTCCGAACAGTTTGTTAAAGAAACTCTTTTCTTAAAACAAATTTTAACCACAAGATGTGTAAAACAGTTATGAACGAGTAATTTCAGTTTTAGACATACCAGTTTTTAAAAACAAAACTTAAACATAATAAACCAACATAACCTCAAGAAAGGGATGAGAGTAAAATGAAGTGTACACAAGAAATTTTAACGTGGTAAAACACCACCCAATTGGGGAAACATCCACAGTGACCTCTACGCAACAAAAGTAAAAAATTCCACTAAAAACGAGTAACATATTACAAGCTATATAATAATAAAGACACAAAAACAAACCTAATCTAAGTTCAGAAATGTACCAACTCCTCTGGCGCGTTCTGACTTCTCATAAGGTTCTGATTGTTGTTGATGTTCTCCCAGCTTCTTATCTTTACTCCTTTTAGCTTTACGTCGACTCTAACAGTCTAGTATCTCAACACCAACACGTTTCAGTGTATTAGTGTGAAGGTGTATGTGGTTTAGTGCTCTAAACTCATGCATGCAACACATACACACACACACACACATACACACACACACACACACACACACACACACACACACACACACACACTTAATTACAGACAATATGAGGTATCAAATTACAAACAGATCTCCTAGATGCAAGAGTTTTTAAAATCAGCTTAGTCAAATAAGTCAGGCTTTGGATCTTTCAAATAATTTGCAAATTAAGAAGCAATCTTACTATACAAACTAGCCAAGATCCTATGTACTTTCTTTGTTTAAAAATATTTAACTGAAAGTGAAAACCCCAATCAAGATTTCAATACTACATCTAAGTCTGACAGTTTGAGTAAGTTGAAATCAGAAAGGTTATTGCTGGTTTAGGGTTTGAAAACAACATTTACTTTGAAAATAACCAACAAAGAATAGATTTCTTGAAACAACAAATCATATCTATCAAATAACTAAGTGATCTGTATCACAGAGATCAAATCTCATATTTCTATATGAAAAAATAGAGACTTAATCAACGTGATTAAGTTAGTAAAGAGATATAAGACAATAAAGGAAAAATTTCTCAAATCACGAACTATAAACACTCAGAAAAATATTTTCTAGTTTGGATTTGGTTTGAAGTTTGAGTTAGGGTTTTAAAAAAACTTTTCGAGCTCTCTCTTTCTCTCTTTAACTCTCTATCTCTCTCTTCTCTCTTCTCTCTTTTTTCTCTCAGAGGTAACAATGACCAAAAGTTTCAAAATTAAAGACAAAGTCTCCTTATATACTACGAGAAGAATGCTCTACAAGATCGATGATAAATGAACGATTAGGAATTATTCGAAGTCAATCTAAGGGCTACCAAGCCACCGCATTTAAAATAGATTTGATTAGTTGAAAATCAAACACGGGGATTATAAGAAAACACATGCAGATCATTGATTAAAATGATCTAATGCTGCATAGTGAGTCTAGGGAATGTGAGTATATGAAAACACATATCAGGTCGTTATAAAGGCAACACTTGTAAGGCTATGATGTAATGAAAAAGGCATGTTTTGGAAGATTTAAAAATACAAATTGCACCCAAAATATTCTCAAGTGCTTTCGGAGTCTACCCAAACAGAATTCATACCATAAAAACAACTTATAAATATGTCCCAAAGGTTTTTTAAGCCAACCAAATTAATTTCTAAAAAATATTTTAAAATCTTAGAAATTATTTCAAAATTCCCAAAAATAATAAAAAATCAATTTTAAGGGAATTAACTCATACACAACCAATTATATCATGATATGATGTATGTATACAGTCCTAGTGAGTGTTGTTTGGTGAGCTACCTTTTAAGTACTGATAGAGGCATCAAGTTGTGAGGTTCTTTTGGTAATTAGGGATGGGACTCAAAATTTTGTCACAATTTCCAAACTAGATGGGCATCTATATAGTATAGACTTAAGTAAGTTAAGGATATAGGGTGGTTCAGCTTTTAAGGGTATTTGAAATAAACCATTCAAGACAGAGTATATAATATATGAGGGAATAATCCATTTTCATTTTTCTCATTCATAATAAGCCCTTTTTACAATGATTCGTAATGAAAAGCTCCTATATAATCATCTATTGGTAGTACCTTTTTAAGTGGTCGACGTTTCAAGGGTTGGAGAATGGTTCTCCCTCTAGGCTGGACTACCTCATCAATAACCCTGTAAGGACCATGCCAGTTGGCATGAATTTTGTTTGGTTTCTGCCAAATCTTCTTCAAAATATGGTCTCCCACTACTATCGGCCTCAATTTTATCCTTTTATTATAAAACTTGGTCGTCCTCTGCTGATAGGCTGCCACTCTGACCTCAGCGTCCTCTCTTCTCTCTTCAATCAGATTTAGGTCAAGCCTTCTCTCTGCCATATTTCCCTCAAGGTCATACGTCTGAACTCTGTGAGTGGGGAGACTAATCTCTATTGGTACTACAACTTCTCATCCATAAGCTAACATGAAGGGGGTCTAGCCTGTCAGCGTTTTCACTATCGTCCGGTAAGCCCATAGTATTGCATATACTTCTTCAGTCCATCTCCCCTTAGCATCTTCTAACCTTTTCTTAATTCTATCAAGAATAGTTATATTGATGACCTCAACCTGGCCATTGGTCTGGGGTCGGCTAGGCGATGAGAAGAACTGTTTGATGCCAACCCTTTTATAATATTTTTCTAGGGAGATTTTTTTAAACTGGGTACCATTGTCTAAGATGAGTGTATTCGGCAAGCCACATATGCAAATGATATTTTCCACATGAACTGAAAGGTCTTTCAGTGATCTTGATCATAGTCTCGGCCTCTACCCATTTTGAAAAGTAGTTTATCGCCACAATCAAGTATTTGTAACTGCCCATGTCCCTTAGCAGAGGTCTAATTAAATCAATTCCTCATACAAAAAATGGCCATGGTGAGGTGATAGACGTCATAGGTTGATGGGGATAATGAGGGATGGTGATAAATCGCTGGAATTTGTCACACTTATTTATATATACGGCTGAGTCTTTGGCCACGGTCGACCAACAATATTCTTGAGTGACGATACTCTTTACCAATGATCTACCCCCAATATGTCTTGATCAAGATCCTTTGTGAACATCCTTCAAAATATAATCTACCTCTTCTGGGTGGACATAGCTGAGCAGAGGTAAAAGAAATCTGTTCTTATATAACAAGTCCCCTAGGATAGAGAACTTAATGGCTTTATAAATCGACTTCCTTCTTTCAGCCTTAGACTCCAGAAAACAACCTTCTTTGATATACTGAATAAGGGGGTCCATCTAAGATGGTCCCATGTTTAAATTGAAGAAAAAATTCATCTTTGCGTCATCCTCCTCTATGTTCGGCCTATGAAGTATTTCTACTAGAACCAAACTCCTGATCTCTGTTCGTGTGGATAAGGCTAACCTTGCCAGAGTGTCGGTGCGACTATTATCCAACCGAGGCACCCTTTTGACTTTGATCTCACTAAAGTCCTAAATTATATCCATTACCTTTATTAGGTACCTTGCCATTCTGTCATCTTTAGTTTCATAAATCCCCATGACCTAATTAACTACAAGCTGAGAGTCGTTATTGACTAAAATTTGGCCGATATTAAGAGCTCTGGTGAGGGAAATTTTGACTATAAGAGCTTCATACTCTGACTCATTATTGGAAGCCTTAAAACTGAACCTCAATGCGTACTCAATATCTGTTCCGTCCGGGTAAGACACGATAAGCCAGACTCCACTCCCATTTTCACAAGATGACCCATCAATAAACAAGTTCCACATTGCCCCTTCTAAAAATGGCCCTTCTTCAATAACTCCATTTCTGAGCAAAAACTTATCAGTCTCAGCTGTTGGAGGTCTCTTCATTCTTGTCTCGGCCTTTGCCGATTCGGTACGAGTTTCGGCCGACCTTTCAAGACTGTCTACTTCTTCGTTATCGGTCTCAGCTTAGGTGAACTCTACTATAAAGTCTACTAGGGCCTACCCCTTGATTGTCATCCTCGGATGATAGACTATGTCATATTCTCCTAGCTCAGTGGCCCAAGACATCAACCTACCTGATTTCACAGGTTTATGGACTATTTGGCTAAGGGGAGAGTCCATTAAGAAAACCATTGTATGAGATTGAAAATAAGGCTTCATCTTTCTTGAAGCGTGGATGAGGGCATAGGCCAGTTTCTCCATCTTAGGATACCTTTATTCAGTCCCCTGGAGGGCCTTGCTATTGAAATATACTGGTCTTTGTACATCATCATCATCTCGCACTATCGTCGCGCTGATAGTTGACTCAGACATGGATAAATATAAGTAAAGTCTCTCTCCTTAGATAGGACGAGATAGTAAAAATTGAAAGCAGAGATAAGACTTTATCTCCATAAAATCTCTATTACATTCCTTATCCCACTCAAAAGCTTTCTAAGAATCTTAAAAAAGGGAAGATATTTATTAGTGGCTCTTGAGACAAACCTATTTAATGCGACTACTCGTTCGGTCAGTCTTTGAACTTCCTTGACTTTCCTTGATGTCTTCTTCTCTAACAGGGCTTTTATCTTCTTTAGGTTGGATTCTATTCCCCTCTGATTGGCAATGAAACCTAATAACTTGCCCGCGCAGACACCGAAGACACTCTTGGTTGGATTTATCTTCATCTTGTACTCGTCCATGGTGTTGAAAGTTTTTCCAAGGTTGGCCACATGTGTGTCGGCCTTCAGACTCTTGGTCAACATATCATCTACATAAACTTCCATAGACTTTCCAATCTGGTTTTCAAATATCTTGTTTCGCAACCGTTAATATGTAGCCCCATGTTCTTCAAAACGAAGGGCATGACCTTATAATAATAGGTCCCCTTATCGGTAATGAAGGCTATATTCTCTACATCTATCGGGTCCATAAAAATTTAGTTGTAGTCGGACGATGCATCCATGAAGCTCATCAATTCATGTGTTGTCGTAGTATCTACTATCTGATTAATTCGAGGGAGATGGAAGTTGTCCTTAGGGAAAGATTGGTTCAAAATTAGTGAAGTCCATGCACATTCTCTATTTTTCAATGTCTTTAGGTACTATGACAGCATTTGAGATCCATTCAGGGTATATCACCTCTCTCATGAACTCAGCCTTCTCTAAATTTTTAACCTCGTCTCTAATAACCTCGTACTTATTCCTCGAGTAGATTCTTCTTTTATGTTTTATCAGCTTGGCACCATCAACGGCATTCAACTCGTGATACATTACTTTTGGTTCAATCCCAGGAATGCCATCGTGACTCCGCGCGAAGATGCTTTGTCTCTTTCTTAAAAATTCAATCAGCTCATCCTTGATCTCCTGTTTTAGGTCTTTGCCGACCAGGATGATTTTTTTGGCTCGTCCTCATAGAGGACAGTGGATTTTACCTCTTTCGTGACCTCTCCTTTATTAAGTTTTTTTCTCGTCTCTAGGTTCAAGGGTGTCAATGTTGAATGTGATGGTTGCTTTCTTGGATGCTTCTCTCTCCTCTGCTGAGTTAACGTAATATTCTCGCACCGATGTTTTGTCACCTTAAACTTCCCCTACCCCATACGGAATCGGAAATTTTATCATGGATCGTTAAAGGCAGGGCCTCAAACTCTTTGAAAGCTACCCATCCTAATATGAGGTTGTAAGCTGAGAAGAGATTCTCAACCATCACAAAAAAGTTATTCTTCTTGGCCAGCCTCTTTGGCCACTCATCTCCCATTCTTACATTCATTTCATACATCCCCAGAAGGTGGAACTTTTCTCCACTGAATCCTATTAGAGGATGATGGTACGGGATGATTCTGGACCATCTAAGTCCTAAGCCTTTGAAGAACATCCAGAATATGACATCTGTAGATCTTCCTCCATCAACCAAAAATCTTGATACCTTACACATGAACTTTGGTGGTAATAACGAGCGGGTCATCATGAGGAGCTAGGATACCCTTGAAATCTAGTCTTAAAAAGTCGACTATGATGGTTTCCATATCCAATTTCTTCCTCTTCTTGGGTTTAACATCAATAGAGGTTGAGTTTATAACCTCGACCTTGGTTATTTCTATAGACTCAATAAGGTGCGCTTTGCGATCATCCACCTCTGAGCCTCCTCCTACCAGGCCCCCGCAAATTATACCCACACCAAATGAGATTATGTTGAGCCTCTTTACGGGGACGTTATTATCCTTTAGTGGGAGATCTGGATCATCACTATCATCATCTAAAGGGTCATCCCGCTTCATTAGAGCGTCCTCTCTGTGCCTATGGTTTCTTCTCTTCCTGGGGTTGTCTCGGCCTTGGTCATCTCAGACTCGGCCTGAACCTCCCTTATCAACATATTTCCTCAACTTACCAGATTTTATCATTTTTTTCTATCTCATCTTTAAGGGCAAAGCATTTATCGGTGATGCGCCCATGATATTGGTGAAATTCACACCAAAGATTTTTATTTCTCTTGTGAGCAGCTTTTTTTAACTTTTTCGGACACCTAAGAGACCGGTCATTTTTTATCTCATTCAGAATGTGCTCACTGCTAACTATTAGAGGCATATAGTCCGCAAACTTGTCATCTATCGACTTTTTCTTGATATCCTTTCCCTTGAACTTCTGACCCTTTCCATCAGTATGGGATCTCTTTTCTTCATCATTTTAGCGGCCATCGCCTCCTTTGTGTTCATGACTCTCCCTACCGTAGCCAATAGTTTAGCCATGGACTTTGGAGGGTCCTCAGCCAGCTTCCAAAGTAGCATTCCTTTCTGAAGACCTCCCATAAGGGTTGTCACTGCGATGCTTTCTTCATAATCTTCGACTTAAAGCTTCTCCTTGTTGAAGCGGACTATATATTCTTTTGGAGTCTCATTTTCCCCATGTTTGATGTACAATAGGTGGGTCATCTGCTTACTAGGTTTTACCCCAAAGAAGAAATTATGCATAAAACTATCGACTAGCTGCTTAAACTTCCCTATAGAGTTCTTAAGAATGAAGGTGAACCATACACGGGTTGCCCCTGTCAACGTGCTTGAGGATACTTGACATCTCATCTCATTCGATATTGAGTAGATGTTAGAGGCCGACTGATACATCTCCACATGATGTACCGAATTTGTGCTCCCATCATACTTAGGAGTAATTATAGGCGGTTTTAACTTTGTCGGGGTTGGATAGTTCAGTATCTTTGCCATAAATGGATATCCTTCAACATATCCTATCTGCAAGGGGTCTCGACTTTTTATGATATCCTCTATTTTGTTTTCCAACCTCTGCATGGACTCATTATAAGACTTATTTACTGTAACGTCGGTTTTTGTGATTTCCTTTACTGCCTCCAACAGTGAATAATCCACCGCTTAACCATGAACATATGGTGAAATTTTTTATATCGGTTTGTAGTAGGAAACTTAATCATACAAATTCAATGGTATTTGGATAGTCTTTTCCAAAGTGTTTTTGGCTTAAAGATTCATGAA
The DNA here is from genome assembly GCA_949130495.1 of Sambucus nigra. Classification (NCBI taxonomy): domain Eukaryota; kingdom Viridiplantae; phylum Streptophyta; class Magnoliopsida; order Dipsacales; family Adoxaceae; genus Sambucus; species Sambucus nigra. Next base: position 679,762,018 of record OX422211.1, read on the forward strand.
AAGGGCATATAGAGACTGCTACCACGCACTTCTATAAAAATTGGTTTTTCTTAATACATGGGTTAGTGGGAAAAATTGAACTAAAATTATTTTTTCTTGAAAAACACGTTAGGTCATTTGAATGACATGGTACCTCGTTCAAATAACGTACATGTTCTCATTCAAACACAATTCTAACGAAGGAAAAAAGGTTCAATGAATCTCATTTGAAGTTCATTTGAACGAGGTCACTAATCTTGTTAGAATGATCTTACAAGGGATATCTAATAAGATTCTAGAGAGAACAAGGATTTCGATTATTAACCTCATTTGATATCTCATTCGGTATCATTCTGATGAGGTAAAGGACATCATTCGAACGATATATGAAGGGCAATTAAAACGACCTAAAAAATCTAAGTTTTTCAAAACATTTTAAGGATCATTTTAAAAACATTGAAAGCACCAAAACGTTTTTCTCCGAATATTAAAAGGATAACATACATTTGGGAATGATCAAGCGGCATGATTAATGCTTGAATGTGACTTGTGCCAATATGGTCGCTAAATTATCTTCACATATAGGCTTGAGTATATAATACCCTAACAAACTATATGTTTAATACTACAAAATGACTAAATATGAACATTTATCCTTATAAATATCCTTCGTTGAGTATATAATGATAAAATACATAAAAGAAAAGCACTGAATTGCTTATCCAGACCGTCAAGACAATATAGTCCCATCCTAAACCTAAAAAGGAAAATATGCAAGACAATATAACAACCTATCAACAAAATATCTATATGATGCTTCCATATCACGTGCATATTGAAGAATGACTACACATGTGAAACTTACTACATGTGATGCATGGGAGTAATTTTAAATAAAGTTAAATAAATCAATAATATCATAAAGATTCCTAAAGTTGTTGTCCCCCTTTTTCCTTGAAAAAGAAAAAGGTATTAAACATGCACCTACAGGGTTAGTCGATCAAATAGAATGCAAAGAACATCACATAATATATGTAATGCAATATGATACAATGTAGGGAAATAATAAAATGAGAGATAAAACCTCAACAAACAAAAATATGCCAAATGAATACACCAAATAAGAATCATAACTCAAAATATATACATGAAATCTAAGTGTGGAAGAGTGCAAAAGTGATCCATGATGGAGTTTATCACATACATAACAAGTAGAATAAGAGAGAATATACAAAAGGTGGAACAACTAAAACATATCTCTAAAGTACAATAGAAAAACAAAGGTCATAAGATATAATCACTAATTCGAGTCTTCATCAGTAAAATTTGAGTCATCATCAGCAACATCAATTCCATCATCATGGCTCCAGGATGAATGACATGAACCAGCTCCCCAATGCTGCTATTGGTGATGCATGTCCTCAAAATACTACATCATCATAGATTCTATACAGGCCTATCTCTTCTAATCACGAGCCATATTGGCCATAAGCTCGTAAAACATTTGATAATCCTCCTGACAATCAACTTCCATCTGTTGTATCTATGAACGCAGTTCCTCAATCTCCTTTAACTCGACATATGATGGGTGGGAGTAAGTGGATAAAATGGAACCACTAGGAGAAGTAAAAGCTGAAGGCTCAGAGTAAATAAATTGAGAGCTGGGAGGAACATGATACTGTCTCTGGGCTACATGAAGATAATTCACATTTCGACTAAGGGAATGACGATCAATGGTCTGATATGTGTTCACGATGACATCATATGGTAAAAGGTAATACTCAGTATATAGGCAATGGAAAGTGATGAGCATAATAAATGGAAGAGCTTGCCTAAAAGGGGTGGGGATAGAGTTGGGAAAAAAACTTATGACAAATTAGATGTGAGTTGGGAGGTCAATGATTGCACCAAGGCTGATGGCATACGTCAGACGAACATGATCCCATGTGATATGATTATGGTTTTTATGTTCCAATTAAATATCCTGAAATTGACCTTAAGATAGGAATGAAAAATAATAGATTTGCCTAGTCAACGCTTTTAAAAAAAACATCATTTATGACATCAATGTCCTATAAATCATGATTGGCGCATGGAAATGTGGCATCTAGAAACCTGTGGAAAGAAAGAAGGGTTTAAAAGGGATTAAAACCATGGATTTACAGGTTTGATGGAAGTTTGTGTATAATAAGGGAGAAAAAATTGTGAACTTAAAAAAAGGTGTTGGGTAAATAAATGGAGGAATAGGTCCGATAGGAAGAGGAAAAAGAGGAATTTTTACAATCTCGTTTGAACGAGTTATCAAAAGATCGATAAGGATACGGTCAGTTCAAATGCACCATTTTTAACATAAAACTTTCATATACTAATCATTTTGTTAAATCGAAAGATTGATTAGGATACGGTCAGTTCAAATACGTTTCAATGGTCCCTCTTGAGTTGTTAGTGCCTACTTCTGGGAATTTTGTCCTTTTTAAGATTTAAACTCCAAACTCCCCATTTTTTAACAAAAACTTGTGCACACTTATAATTTGGTTAAACTAGGAGTACAATAAGGACATAGTTAACTCACACACATTACAATGGTTCCTCTCATGGTGTTCATGCCTTCTTTTGGGATATTTGATTATTATTTTGAGATTTCAACTCTAACTCCCCATTTTAACAAAAAACCTAAAAATCCTTTTCATTTTATTAAACCAAGAGTTCTATAAGGATAAGATAAATTCACAAATGTTATAATGGTCCCTCTCAAGGTGTCTGTGCCTCCTTTTAGACTACATGGTTGTTGTTATGATATTTCACCCCAAAAATCCTTAACATTAAACCTAAAACTTTTTCATATTTGTCATTTTATTAAACTCGAAATGTGATAAAGACACAGTCAGTACATACATGTTACAATGGTCCCTATTGATTTGTTTGTGACTCCTTTTAGTCCATGTTTGCTATTTTGATATTTCACACCAAATGTCTCGATTTTAACTTAAGACTTTCACATACTTATCATTTTATTTGACAAAGACTTCGAAAAGAAAACAGTCACTTTACACATGTTATAATGTTCTCTCTCTCAGCGTTCATGCCTTCTTTTGGCTTAATTGTTGGTTATTTTGATATTTCACACCAAATCTACCGAACATGTAACCTAAAATTCTTGTATACTTTAAAACGAGAGTTTGAAAAAGACACAATCAATTTACACACGTCACAATGGTCCCTCTCGAGGTGCGTTTGACTCCTTTTGGGCATATGTTTGCTATTTCGATATTTCACCCCCAACGTCCCATTTTTTACTTATAACTTATGTAACATGTCATTTTATTCAACCGTGACTTTGATAAGGATAAGGTCAGTAGACACACATAAAATTGTCCTTCTCAAGGTGTTCAATATTCCTTCCGTGCCATTTAGTTTTAGCTTTGATATTTCACCCCTAATGCTTAATTATTTAACCTAAAACTTGTGTATACTAGTTCTTTTATTTAATTTGGAGACCGATAAGGACACAATCAATTCACACACATTACAATTTTCCCTCTTAAGGTGTTCGTGACTATTTCGAGGCCATTTGGTGAAACACCCTAAATAATTGACTCTTAGATTTGTTTGAGTTTATACTATTTAATGTTTCAACTAGTTTTGATATCATTCAAAATGTATTTTTAGATTTGAGACTGCCTCAAATTGTACATCTAAAACTTACTCAAGACAGTCCTACCATATCAAGACAATGGTAAAAAGATAAAAATGACCACTAAATTATTTCACGCACTTCACGATCACACCATATATTTTTGCATTTATTCATGGTTTTAATTACATATTTAGCATTAATTGATTGAATTGAATACATTAAATAAATTCCATTTTTTTGGAAAAGTCGGAATGAGGGTAATTTTTTCAAAAAATATATTTTTCATATTTTAAATATGAATTAAAATATTTTTTTTCATTAAACATGTTTAGTGTGTTGACCAAGCATAAATTCTTCTGAATTTATCCCCTTAAGTTAGTGATTTTGATATCCCGAACAAGGTAATTGAATAATTTTTATTCCATATCATTGCCATTGATTGTTTTTAACAATTTCCCCGAGTTTCGTGTATTTCTGATGGATTTTACAGGTATTTAGTGTAAGAAAAGAGAGAAAGAAATCGGAAGAAAGGAAAGGAAGAAAAGTCAAAGGGCAAAAGCGTAAATTTCTATCCAGAATTCAAATTCGACACCAAAAGGGAAGTTGAAGTGCTTGATTTCACAAGAATATCGAAAGAAACGACACTCAAATCGGAGCTCGAGATCAAAAGTTATGGCCAGTCAAAGATGAAAGAGAAAAGTCAACATGGAAGAAAATCGGACCGATCCGGTGGGAACCGGACCGATCCGAAATGATCCAGGTCCAGTAGACCCCGGATGGATGATAAACCGATGACGACAGAACCGATCCGGTGGGGACCGGACCGATCCGGTAGAAAAAAAAGAACCGATCCGGTGGCTGAAAACGGACCGATCCGAGGATATCCGGACCGGTCCGATCATGCGAAATCCTGACATTTATTGTGAAGATTTTGATGTGCGTAGCTGGTGAAATCTTGCGCCACAAGCAACTCTGGCTGTCTAATTCGTAGTACTTGGGGCTATAAAAGCCCATTCCCTACCTCATTCTAAGGAGGTCGATTTTAGGTCAATTTTAGAGAGAGAAATTCAGAAGTTAGGAAATTTTCATTGGAATTTTCATAAACCCTAGTTTGTAAGGTTGAGAGAGTGACTACAATTTCTGGATTCAAGTCTTTACCTGTTGCTGAAATCAAGTATAACAATTCCATTCTCTTAGTTGGTATCTATGTTAGTTAAATTTCAATTGTTTTGCAAATTATTTTCAATAGTTGTTAGATCTATAATTATGTGTATGAAGTTGTTCTTTAATCAAATCATGTCTAGATAAATTCTTAAGGGCTGGGGTAGATGAACTCACTCCGAGGCAAATAACTTATATAGAAAATAGAGGGTAAATTAAATTCTGACCGAATAGTGAATGAAAATTATACAAACATAGTCAATCTTTTAATCTCTCTTGCCCTAGGTACTTGAGATGTTAAAGAACGCTTTGCGAGTGTAATTGTTCATTCACCGCTTTATATTTACCTTTGATTTCATTTGATGAGGGCTAGATCCTTCATATATGTAATGCTTAGGATTTATAAAGGCTGGATTTAGGCAAGAATTTTAATTTTAAATTCTAGTATTCTACACGGTAATTCGTTAAGGTTTGAGGGATTGTACCCTACCCTATTTTCTCTCATTTGTCAATCTAATTTCTTCACAATTTTTAGTTTCTTTTTCTTGAAAGAAATTTTTTATTTCACTAGAAATTTCCCAATCATTAATCATCTTTTCCTATTTCTTTTGAGAAATCATTTCAAGATTTAACAACTTCTCCTACACACGTGCCAATTGTTAATCCCTGTGGATACGACTAACGCGACAGGCTTGCACTTGAGCCTAGAGAAAATGCACTTTTGAGACAAATTTTTAGTCGCGTCAAGTTTTTGGCGCCGTTGTCGGGGATCATCAATTGGTATAAATTAGGAAAGTTATTTTTATCTACAAGTGATTTCAAAAAAAAAATATTCTTTTTACATCTCATCTCTTATGCGCTTATATGCAGAATTCATCTTCCACCCAAGTTCACGAAAATCCTATCGCCGAAGCGAATTCTGAAAATTCTCATACCACTGACTCTCCTCATTTTTGGGTTCCACCTGCTTCGCCTAACAATTCGATCACAAGTCACTCATCGAGTCAACCAGTGAGTGATAATTCTGAATATTTCAATAGTAATATGTCGGTACACGGTAGTGTTGGTGTTGGTGCTGGAGAGGATGAGATACCATACCTTCCCATGAAAGATTTGTTATTTCCAGAGAGAACTGTTACCCCTGGTTGTATTTTACTCCCGTATAATGCCGGTCAGTTCCACTTTCGAAATGGTATGATTCAAATTCTTCCCACATTTCACGGGATGGATTCGGAAAAACCATATCTCCATATTAGAGAGTTCGAGGAAGCATGTGAGACGTTTGGTGACCAAGCTTTCCCACAAGATGTTATCCGGTTAAAGCTTTTCCCTTTTTCCTTAAAGGATAAAGCCAAGACCTGGCAATGGTCACTACCCCCTAATTCCGTATTATCCTGGAGAGATATGCAAATTAAGTTTCTCTCAAAAAAAATTCCTCAACACAAAACCAATTCTGTTAAAGCCCAAATACAATCTTTTCGACAAAATGAGAATGAGGCCTTTGACAAGTGTTGGGAGAGATTTCAGGAGTTAGTTAATGCTTGCCCACATCATGGATTTAAAAAACATCATTTGATTTCATTTTTCCATCAAGGCCTTACTTTAGCATCTAAACAACTTGTTCAAACCATGTGCGAAAGACCTTTTTGGGAGTTAGACTCAAGAGATGCTGAGGCTCATCTGAAATATGTAGCAGAGATTACCCAAGCATGGTATATTTCTGATCCCAATAGTCAAAATAGAAATAGACAAGTGTCCAATGTTCCTGCTGCGTCCGGTATCTATCACTTGGACAAGGACACTTTGTTAGATCGAAAATTTGACCAATTAGAGAAGAATTTTAGAGACATGCTTGAAGTGCGATTGATAGAAGTAGCTGGACCCGTGCAAGACGGGAAGGAGAAAGTGTGTGCCATTTGTGCTGCAGGTCATTCTACCAAAGGATATCCTACCATCCCTGCATACAAGGTAATGTATACTGAACAAGTTGAGGCAATAGGGGGGTTTCGCGGAAATTATAATGCACTACAAGGGAATGCGTACAATTCATCTTGGAGAAATCACTCTGGTTTCAACTATGGACAACCACAAGGGGGGATGGCTCCTAACCCACATATGACTCTACCACCACCTCCTCAATTTCAGCAAGTGGATCCTTCGATGCCAAATCCTATGCAGGTACCACCTCCTGGTCCTTATGTTGCTCCACCTAGGTGATCTCTTGAAGATAACCTGAATCAATTCATCCAATCTCAAAAAGAGAGCAATGCTAAATATGATCGAATGTTCACTGAAATTCATACTAGCATTTCTAGGTTGCAATCTACAGTGAATACTCAGGAGAAGGGTAAATTCCCAGCGCAAGGCCAAAGACCTCCTCTTCAAGGACAACACACGGTTAGCTCCACATCATCGGATTTCCTAGAATAATGTCAAGCTGTTACTACTCTTCGTAGTGGCCGCGTAATTAATATAGCACCAAAACTTCCAAATGAGAAAGATGAGGGAGTTGAATATGAAATTCCCAAGGAATCTAAAACTTTCGAGTCTGCTGAGACTCCATCGGATACGGAAGACAAAGATGAGGGAGTTGAATCTGAAATTGAAGTCAAACTGCCAACTGCTGCTCCGTTTCCTCAACGCTTAGCTCCACCCAAAAAAGGGGCGTCGCGTACAGAAGTGTTGGATGTCTTGAAGCAAGTAAAATTGAACTTGTCGTTCCTTGATGCTATTCAATAAATTCCAGCATATGCTAAGGTCGTCAAAGATCTTTTGACTGTCAAATGACGGCTCAAGGTGAAGAAGAATGTTTTCTTGGCACAAAATGTAAGCTCAGTCCTTCTCAATGATCTTCCACCAAAATTCAAGGATCCTGGTGCACCCACAATTTCATGTGTCATAGGAGAAAAAAGAGTGGAAAAAGCATTGCTTGACTTAGGTGCGAGTGTGAACATCCTTCCATACTCCATGTATAAACAGCTTAATTTAGGTGATTTAAAACCTACCCGAATCACTCTACAGTTAGCTGATCGAACAGTGAAAGTGCCTCGTGGGGTTGTAGAGGATGTGATAGTTCAAGTGGACACGTTCTACTTCCCTATTGATTTCGTCATTTGGGACACAGAGCCTGCTCCCCATGCAAGAAATCATGTTCCAATAATATTAGGCCATCCGTTTTTAGCTACTACTAATGCTTTGATCAATACACGGAATGGCCAAATGCAACTCACTTTTGGAAACATGACTCTCGAGACCAATATTTTTAATGTCGCTAACCAAATGGGTGATGAGGATGAAATTCTTGAGGTTGATCTTATTGAAGAAGTGGTGGATGAACACATCGAAAAAATCATAGGAGGAGATGCACTGGAAGTGTGTTTAGTGCAAAGTGGTGAGAAAAAGAGTCGTTATACAGCGTTTGAGCGCGAGGTGGAAGAGTTGGAAACTTGGTTACAAGAAGAAGAGAGTTTTGAGAGTTTAAGAGATGTTGACTAGATTTCTAGGTTTGAAGAATTGCCTCCGAGGGAGACAAGCATGATTCCCTCTGAAAATAGATTTCCTAGTCTTGAGTTGAAGAAACTACCCTCACATGTCAAATATGCTTTTCTGGGAGATAATGATACATTTCCTGTTGTTGTTTCTTCCAGTTTAAAAAAAGAGCAAGAGGGTATGTTGTTGGATGTGTTACGGAAGAATAGAAATGCTTTTGGTTGGACTATAACAGATTTGAAAGGTATAAGTCCATTGATTTGTACCCATAAAATCCATCTTGAGGAAGAGGTGAAGCCCTCGCATGAGATGCAAAGGCGATTAAACCCAACCATGAAAGATGTTGTAAGAGCGGAAATCATCAAATTGCTAGATGCTGGGATTATCTATCCCATTTATGATAGTAAATGGGTGAGCCCAATTCAGGTCGTTTCAAAAAAATCGGGTATGACCGTGGTTGAAAACGCCAAGGGAGAACTAATACCTCAACGCACCACCATCGGGTGGCGCGTATGCATTGACTACCGAAAGCTCAATGCTGGAACCAGAAAAGACCATTTTCCCTTACCGTTCATCGATCAAGTGATTGAACGAGTGGCGATCCATCCTTACTACTGTTTCCTAGATGGGTATTCTGGTTATAATCAGATTGAAGTGGATGTACTTGATCAAGAAAAGACGACTTTTACATGTCCGTTTGGTACGTTTGCCTATAAACATATGCCATTTGGGTTATGTAATGCGCCAGTAACTTTTCAAAGGTGCATGCTAAGTCTCTTTAGCGACATGATTGAAAAAGGTCTTGAGGTGTTCATGGACGATTTCAGCGTTTTCGGTCCATCTTTCGACCAATGTTTAGCTAATCTTGAAAGAGTTCTATTCCGGTGTGTTGAAAAAGACTTAGTCCTCAATTGGGAAAAATGCCATTTTATGGTTACCGAGGGCGTAGTTTTAGGCCACATAGTCTCATCTAGGGGGATCGAAGTTGATCGATCAAAAATCGAAGTAATAGCTGAGTTACCCCCGCCGAAATCACTTAAAGATGTGAGGTCCTTTCTAGGCCATGCTGGATTTTATAGAAGATTTATCAAAGACTTTAGCGACATCGCTAGACATTTGAGTAATCTTCTCATGAAGGACACTCCATTTGAATGGAATAAAGCATGTCAAGAGGCTTTTGATAAACTTAAAAGCATGCTAATTTCTGCTCCTATCATGCAAGCTCCTGATTGGTCACTCCCATTTGAGCTTATGTGTGATGCAAGTGATTACGCGATTGGGGTCGTTCTTGGACAGAGAAAAGACAAGAAAGATCATGTTATTTACTATGCTAGCAGAACATTACCTGTCTCTCATCTTAATTACTCTACTACAGAGAAAGAGTTACTAGCAGTCATTTTTGCTCTAGACAAATTCCGCTATTACATTGTTGGGTCGCCCATCATTTGTTTCACTGATCATTCGGCTCTAAAATATCTCTTGAGTAAGAAAGATGTCAAACCCCGTCTAATCAGGTGGATCCTACTCTTACAAGAGTTTAATCTCTCGATTCAAGATAAGAAAGGAGTAGAAAACGTCGTTGCTGACCATTTGTAACGACTCTCGTCCGACGTACCTATTGATCCCATTCCCATAGACGAGTATTTTCCGGATGAGAATCTATTTGCTACTTCTTCTCTCCCCTGGTTTGCGGATATAGTAAATTACCTTGTCACTGGAATTGTTCCCTCTAATTAGACTCCGCAAGAGAGAAGGAATTTCATTACATTGTCACGCATGTTCTTTTATGATGATCCATATTTATTTAAGTATTGTGCTGATCAAATCATCCGGAGATGTGTACCTGATGAAGAAATCCAAGGGGTAATTCGATTATGTCATTCGGAAGCATGTGGAGGTCATTTTTCCAAACATAAAACTGCTGCAAAAATTCTTCAAAGCGGTCTCTATTGGCCCACAATCTTCCGGGATGTGAATACTTTTTGTAAATCATGCGATAGATGCCAAAGAATGGGAGCTATTACACATCGTGACATGATGCCATTAACCCCAATTCTAGTCTTGGAGTTGTTTGATTGTTGGGGTATTGACTTCATGGGGCCCTTTCCAACTTCTTTTGGTTTTCTATACATCCTCGTTGCTGTAGACTACGTCTCAAAATGGGTAGAGGCCATAGCTACAAGGAAGAATGACAATAAGGTGGTGATAAAATTCATTCAAGAAAATATACTTTCTCGTTTTGGAATGCCTAAGGCCATAATCAGTGATAATGGAACCCATTTTTGCAATAGGCCTATGGAGAAGCTAATGCGAAAGTATGGAGTTGTCCATAAAGTTGGAACAACTTATCACCCTCAATCGAATGGCCAAGCCGAGCTCGCCAATCGGGGAATTAAAAATATCTTGGAAAAGACAGTCGAACCTAATAGAAAAGACTGGTCTCTCAGATTGAATGATGCGCTCTGGGCATATAGAACAGCATACAAGAATACCCTTGGGATGTCCCCATTTTGATTTGTGTATGGCAAGCCTTGTCATCTTCCGGTTGAGATCGAACACAAAGCGTATTGGGCTATAAAAAGGGTGAATTTCAATATGGATAAATCCGGTGAAACACGTAAACTTCAGTTGAACGAGTTGGAAGATATATGCAATGATGCGTATGAAAGTGCTAAAATAGCCAAAGATTGAATGAAACGAGCTCATGATAGAATCATTTGTAGGAAAGAGTTTCATTCAGGATAAAAAGTACTTCTTTACAACTCGAGGTTACACTTATTTATCAAAAAATTGCGGTCAAGATGGTCGGGTCCATTCATTGTGAAAGAGGTATTTCCCCATGGAGCTGTTGAACTCAAAGATGAGAAAGGGGGAAACACATTTAAGTTCAATGGGCATCGTATCAAGCCATATGTGGAAGCAATCGTCAATGAAGCCAACACAATCTGGTTGTCGGACCCCATTTATGAGGATTGACTGAAAAAGAAAGGTGAGGTCGTCGCACCCCCGACATGTATGGGGTGATTGATGTACATAAGAGTCTTAGGAGTTAGGAGTTAGGAGTCGTAAGTACGTGTTAGGCCCGAGGTAGGGAATCCAAGGATTTTAGGGGTGTTAAGTTTTTGATGAGCATTGCGGGATTTTTGAAGTGACAGAAATTGTAAAGGAATCATTGGAATGGAGAAAAGGAGCATAAACAGTGAGAAGAATAGAGAAAAGGAAATTCTGGGAATTCAGCAGACCGGATCGGTTCGGTCCTGAATTAAAAGAACCGATCCGGTTAAGTAGGATCGATCCGGTCCTACAACCGGATCGATCCGGTAATCTACAGAATGCTACTTCCCGAGGTTCACACCTCTTCAATCCAAACCAAATTCATTCCCACAATCCCTTCTTTTCCCCCAAAAATTCGTCCCCCATACATTCCCTCCTATTTCATTATCAATCCTATAAATACATCCATCCCACACCCCATTTTCCTTCACACCTTCATATCCACTCTTCTCTCTCACTTTCTGTCTACTCCTTCTATACCCATGGCTGCTCCCCAGAAATATACCTCCATTGAAGTCCTGCCTGACGACAATGGCGAATACCATTCTCGCCGTGAAGCCAATTGGTGCCGGAGGTTTTTCAGCCCAACCCAAAAAATTCACATTGAGCGTCAAATACTTTGGGATCAACTGCCTAATTCTGTCACAACTATGTTCATGACAAGAGGCTGGTGCAGATTTTTTAATGAACCATATGAGGCAGTTTGGGAAAATGAAGTGCGTCAATTTTACGGTTCGCTTGTCCGTACCGCTGAATTCGAATCCCAAGCTTTTGTGGATTCCACACCAATACTTCGCACTTGAAATTCTGGCCCAGAAACTCGAGTCTTACGGTGTGACCACTCCGGATCAATTTGATTATCCTAGTCCCAATCCCGTTCTCACCAAGGTAGTTTGCATCTCAAGAATCGAGCTCGGCGCAGTTTGGAATACCGAGACCTTTCCCGTTGGTCGGTTATCCGACAAGGCACGGTTCACGTTTCACATTATTTGTGCCAATATTTTGCAAACCTCCAATGATTCAGCAATGCACCCGCGTCAAGCTACAATGATGTATCACTTGTTTGAACATGCAACTGTTATCAATTTGGCCCGTACATTTTACACTTATATTCTCTTTGTGGCTTATGATAAAAAGGGTCGGGCACCTCTTTCGTATGGTCGTCTCATTACATCCTTGCTTAAGGATGCCGGGATTGAAGCACCCCAAGATCTTATAAACTTGCCTAAGCCATTAGGGCAAGAATCCTGCACTCGAAGTGAAATTCAAATTCAGCTAATCCGTGCAAGGCGCGGCGGCGATTCGAGTGATGAGGACACCGATGAAGAAGAGGACGTTGCTGATGAAGATGTTGAGATGGAAGAAGGGGAGGAGGAAGAATATGATGAAACCGCTGATCCGGATTATGTTTCAATTGGTATGGGTTTGACTGAGCGCGTTCTTTCCCTTGAAATGCGTTTCGACGGGTTCGTGACGTCCTACGAGAGGGATATGAGTTTGGTCCTGTGTATGCAGACGGACTTGTACCGTCTTCAGTTGGGTCCCGAGGCCCCCCTTCCTCCTTACTATTACAATCCTTATGATCTTGCTTCTCCCGGACCTTCCCGTCCCCCACCCGCCCCTTAGGATGCCCCTCTACCCCTTTATGTTTTATTACTTATGTTTGTGATGCTTTTTTTAGACAGTTGTGTTGTATTATACAGTTTTCATTATGATATTTGCTTGTTTTATTTATCGCACTCCTAATGTTGTCTTCTTTATCTCTCTCGTCCATTTCATTGAGGACAATTCAGATCACTAAGTTAGGGGGGATGACAAGTGCGTATTCATAAAACTTCGCATATATGTTAAAAAAATATATATTTTTCTTCAAAATAACTAAAAATTGGGATTTAAAATTTTCAAAAATATCACCTTTATTCTATTTAAAGTCTCAAATTGTTAACAATCAAAATTCACTAAGCCAAAATTGACCGAAGATGGAAATTGAAAGAAAATTGACGACTTTACGAATAAGTGTGGAGATTGATCAAACCCGGTGAGATTTCTAGCCTTTCAATTTTTTATGAGTTTTTAAATCAATCCGAGTTTATGATTAACTCAAAATTCTTTTCAGCGTTTTAATAAGTCGTTAATGATCTCAATCCTTTGTTTTGATCGCTTATGGGAAATGTGTGAAATGTTATCTCGAAATTCGTGCTAAATATATCTCTAAACTTAATTAATCTCGAGATGCATATGGTAATGTAATTAGCAATTTGGACAATGAAGTAGGCCCTCTTTTGTTTAACCCAAAAATATTAGCCATAAAAAACGTTGCGAAAAAAAAAAATCATCCCTTCGCAACCCAATTTGAGCCTAATAAAATATTTCCCTTTCGTTTGATAACCTGAAAAACCCAAATAGCCCGGAATTGTGAAAATTGAGAAAATTCATCAAGTAAGTCCAAATTGTGCAACAAAAAGGGGCAAGAAAAAAAAAATAGATATGCTCAACAAAAATAGCAAGAAAAGAAAAAAAAAGAAAAGAAAAAATAAAAAAAAAAGAAAATGAAAATAGAAAAAGAAAGAGAAAAATGAGAAAATGCCCGAAAAAGCACTAATGGACATCATAAGGACATTTTCCAATTCCGAACATTCCCTACCATTTCCAATTTTTTCCCTTTTACACCTTAACCCCAAGAAAAGTCCTAACCGAGTCCAAATTGCAAAATTGGTTACTGCGTGGAGAGCTAACACATGAAAAGATTAAATGAAAGATTAAATGGTGTGAAATAGAGGTGATGTTCCCATTTCCTAATAACTGTATTCTGATGATGAGATATTTTCACCATATATTTCCTTATTTTCAATTTTGTATGCATGAATTTGTGTCCATTATATTTACTCTTTATATCATGCATACCGAGAGAAAATAACCACAATCCGAGTGATTCGTTTGTGAGTGCATCCGTAAGAATTTAAATCAAAACGAATTTTCGGAAAGTAACGTAATGCTCAATTGGTGTAAATTTGAAGTTTAATTTTTGGCTTTGCACACACACACTATGGTTTGAGACAATTGAATATGAATTTATGGTGAGTATTTTTCGAAAAGTTTAAATTGTACAATTTTTAAGTATTTTGATATTTATTTGAGTCAATAAAGAATTTTGTGGATATATTCACTGCAAACCCTCATGAGACACCACTCGTCCTACTAGGGTAACCTATGGGTTTAAAGGCTTGTTGCATACGCTAAATGCAATCGCTTGCCTGCGAAAAAGGTATTCTATCCTAATAAAAGAATTGAGCTTTAAACTAATTTCAGTTACATTGCCCGGGACGTGCAAAGTCCTAAGTTAGGGGGATTTGACCAAGCATAAATTCTTCTGAATTTATCCCCTTAAGTTAGTGATTTTGATATCCCGAACAAGGTAATTGAATAATTTTTATTCCATATCATTGCCATTGATTGTTTCTAACAATTTCCCCGAGTTTCGTGTATTTCTGATGGATTTTACAGGAATTTAGTGCAAGAAAAGAGAGAAAGAAACTGGAAGAAAGGAAAGGAAGAAAAGTCAAAGGGAAAAAACGTAAATTTCTATCTAGAATTCGAATTCGACACCAAAAGGGAAGTTGAAGTGATTGATTTCACAAGAATATCGAAAGAAACGACACTCAAATCGGAGCTCGAGATCAAAAATTATGGCCAGTCAAAGATGAAAGAGAAAAGTCAACATGGAAGAAAATCGGACCGATCCGGTGGGAACCGGACTGATCCGAAATGATCCAAGTCCAGTAGACCCCAGATGGATGACAAACCGATGACAGCAGAACCGATCCGGTGGGGACCGGACCGATCCGAGGGATATCCGGACCGGTCCGATCATGAGAAATCCTGGAATTTATTGTGAAGATTTTGATGTGCGTAGCTGGTGAAATCTTGCGCCACAAGCAACTCTGGTTGTATAATTCATAGTACTTGGAGCTATAAAAGCCCATGCCCTACCTCATTCTAAGGAGGTCTATTTTAGGTCAATTTTAGAGAGAGAAATTCAGAAATTAGGAAATTTTCATAGGAATTTTCATAAACCCTAGTTTGTAAGGTTGAGAGAGTGACTACAATTTCTGGATTCAAGTCTTTTCCTGTTGCTGAAATCAAGTATAACAATTCCATTCTCTTAGTTGGTATCTATGTTAGTTAAATTTCAATTGTTTTGCAAATTATTTTCAATAGTTGTTAGATCTATAATTCTGTGTATGAAGTTGTTCTTTAATCAAATCATGTCTAGCTAAATTCTTAAGGGCTAGGGTACATGAACTTACTCCGAGGCAAATTACTTATATAGAAAATAGAGGGTAAATTAAATTCTGACCGAATCGTGAATGAAAATTATACAAACATAGTCAATCTTTTAATCTCTCTTGCCTTTGGTACTTGAGATGTTTAAGAACTCTTTGCGAGTGTAATTGTTCATTCACCGCTTTATATTTACCTTTGATTTCATATGATGAGGGCTAGATCCTTCATATATGTAATGCTTAGGATTTATAAAGGTTGGATTTAGGCAAGAATTTTAATTTTAAATTCTAGTATTCTACACGGTAATTCGTTAAGGTTTGAGGGATTGTACCCTACCCTATTTTCTCTCATTTGTCAATCTAATTTCTTCACAATTTTTAGTTTCTTTTTCTTGAAAGAAATTTTTTATTTCACTAGAAATTTCCCAATCATTAATCATCTTTTCCTATTTCTTTTGAGAAATCATTTCAAGATTTAATAACTTCTCCTACACATGTGCCAATTGTTAATCCCTGTGGATACGATCCCGACTTGTCGGATTATTACTAACGCGACAGGCTTGCACTTGAGCCTAGAGAAAACGCACTTTTGAGACAAATTCTTAGTCGCGTCATGTGCACATTTATTTTAAACAAACACATGTGCATTTACACACATTATCCACATGCTATTTATTCCATTGATAAGAATATGATCGCATGACCTTTAAGCCTTAATCCAAGAAAGGGTTTGATCGAACACTTAAAATCCAGTGTTCGGATTGCCTTAGGATGTGTTTTTCCTTCATTTAAATTTTCCTTCGCAATCGATAGATCATTAGGTATCTTTAAATATTTCCCTATTGTTAGTTCACAACCCATTTATATTTTTACCAAAAATTTAGAAAGATAACTGACATTTATATGTTATATCCGGTGAGTAGAGTTTGAGTGGACTCTGGTTATCAAAGCATTAGGAAGGATTAGTCTGATCCCAACCGTTATATTTTTAGGTTTTGATCGAAGTATATCCTAACCATCATATTCTTTCTATAACCGTTCAGACTAACGTCCCTTATATGCATGTACTAACATTCGGTCATGTGCTATGCGCAGGCGGGTATAATACAAAATAATATTCAACTTATACTCCCATATATATATATATATATATATATATAATGCCTTAATGTGATTATATGACCCAAAAAGTGATAAAAATGTTCTATAAATATAAATAGAGAAATCATTGAAGTAAAGAAAATCTAAGAAAAGTTAATGAAATAATAAAACGGGCATATATTTTGCTTATATAATTTTTAATCAACAAATAAATAAATTTCTTGCATTCTTTCTCATGTATAACATCCAAGTTTCAGGTTTTGTTCATTGTAGTTTATGAAGCGGTGCAATGGTTCTCCTTTAAAATCACCAAAAAGAGAGGAACAAAATATAACTTCTAGAAAAAAATAAGATAATGAGAAACTACAAATGAGTCAGCACAAATCCACATGGCATAAAGGGTCATAACCCATAAACCAAAAATCAATGCCTTATTTATTGTAGTTACAATCATAAACCAATTTGTATGCTTACTATTACACCCACATGGTAATGGTTCAATATGAGAATATAGATCAAAATCTAAACATGATGGAGGAAAACTAAATTTATGGAATTTTTAGAAATCAAAACTCAAAAGACATAATTTAAAAAACCCATTAAAAACGGGCTCAAATACTCAAATTTATATACATAAATGTTAAAGATAATTATTATCGATGGAGAAAATTTGGGTACCCAGATGGATAGAGAGGGATAAGGAGTTCGGTAGTTCGAATGCAAAAGAAGTTCACTAAGCTATCGGGGTTGCACATATCACATAGTCAGTTCCCATTTATTCTCAAAGGCACAAATTAAGCTATGGTGGTGGTTTCCTTAAGAGAGACTTTCGCTATTACACCTTCACATTATCTATAATCTAAGAATGACATTTTGTTAGAAATTACAAATCATGAATATCTAAATATTATATGGCTTATGCTTTTATGTTTGGATATCAATTGGAGTAAGGAAATACTTGTGAGGTGATTTCTTTTTCAAGAAATCATATTTAGTACTTTTAGAATCTCTAAAGATTCCCATAAAAGGTAGAATTTTTAAAGGATGTCCCTTGAATATGTCTTTTGTAATTATTTTATTTTTTACTGTTTACATTGTAGGATAAAAAATTAAAAAAAAATACTGGAAACACATGAGTAAATGAAAATATATTAGTATGATAAAATGAACTTATTTGAGGCGTGCACCACATATAACAATGTTGCTCGGAGAGTTAAGGCAATTATATGGGATTATAATTGCCTTTATAACCTATTTATGTGTAAGGTTACATCTAATTAATTAAATTTATTTAATAAAACTAAATAGCCTATTAGACACATTTTATGAAAGATCTAGCCACAATTGAGCCTCTGCTTAAAATTTTCTTAACTATTAATGCCCAAAAAAATGCAAAACATATTCAAATTCAAAACCTTATGTTGATAAAGGGCTAAAATGATTGGAATGGAGATCGAGATAGTACCTTGTAGTGTGGTAGTTAGTGATGACACCCCTAGTGTTGTTTAACGAAAAGAAACATAAATGATAAAAACAAATAGAGAAACCCAAAACTATCGAATACAACCTTGGCTTAGCACAACATATCATTACATTACCCTATATCCATCCAAACAATTTTTTATGACCATATAGGGGTGATAATATTTTTAGTTGATATATTACATAATTGTGAGTATTTTGTTTAAAAAATATAAATTAATAATATATTTTAAGAGAAATTATGTTATAAATAAAGAATTTTTAAAAAGAAAAAAATAGCTATTAAGTATTAATATATTTTCTCCTCTAAATTGTTTTAACAAATAGTTCATGTCCAAAACTAAGAAGTTATGACAATAAGTCAATTTCCAATTCCTATAACAATTGCGACTTGTACAGATTTATCAGAGAAATAAACCCAAAGTATAACTATCCTAGACGAATTGATATAGGCCCGGGATTGCCATAAGGTCACCTCCCATTAATTTTTAGCCTGAATTCTACATGTGGCCATATATGTGTAACATCTACTTCCTCAGAGTAAAGTGCATTCTTCGGCCTTTTTTGGAGCCTCATAACTAAATTTTGACCAACAAACACAATATTAAAATATTTACAAAACTTTGAAAATAATTGCATTGCATTAACCTTCCTCATCAAAGACAACAACATGCTTGCAAAACATGGGAATGTTGGCACAAAATTTCTCAAAATAATCCATGGCACCACTTATATTTGTATATCTATCAGCTGATATTTGGAGGGGTGAGAGTGAGATCAATTAGTTTTTAATTGGAGAGGGGAAGAAGAGAAATTAATTAGAAGTTTTTTCCGAGTAGAAAGGTTCTTTGAACAACTGTATTTTATCCTTTAATTTATTGAAAACCGAGTTTATGTACTCATACCTTTCCCCCTTCAATGCATTTGGCTTTCTAAGATAATAAAGTCCCAATGTTCATGTGTTGGTGTGTAAAAATTAAACGTAAAAAAGTATCTAATAAGGGTGAGAGGCAATTGGAACATTTATGATGTGTACACGTTTTGTCTTGTGGCATAAGAAATGTTGATGCTGTGTTGTGATGAAAAATTTAGGTACATAATATAATGAAAAATCAAATACCAGTAGTTAGTTTGTTTTGAGATAATGTTCTACAACTATGCATATTTGAACGATTTCTAAGCCTTCTAAATTATAGTCTGTGGTTTTATATAAGTGGTTTGATATTGGTACCTTAGTTAGTACACAAAAAAGGGTTTCCATAATCTTGTTTCACCAACTATATAAATCCTATCATACTCGATTGTTAGGGTTCACTAATAGAGCCAAGCAACCATTTTTTAGAGAAAAATTCAGAGAGAGTATATATCGAGAGATAAATAATCAAAAATTTGTGAGAGAGAAAGAGAATGAGGGAGATGAGGGAGAAAATAGGAATACGGGTAGTTTAACTAATAGGGTTTTCATTTTGAAACTCATGATAGTTCTAAGAGATATTTTCACATTTTAACCTAAGAACTATTGTCAAAATTTATGGTTTCTTCATAAACTAAGAGATTTAGAACTGAGTTATATATTTTTTTCACAAACATATTAATGTTAGGGTTTTTCTATAATAAAATATTTTAAGATGAGAAATTTTATTTAAAATCATTTTTAAGTAAAAATAGTTATAAAACCTTATTTTTTTTAGATCTTGCTATTGTATATTGTATAATGTTTAGATCTAACCTCTCTAGTTGAATAAAAATGTGCTTTGAAATTTTTAGTATATAGATCTTTTAAAAGAGAATATAAATTTTCAGATCTTATATTTTGGATCAAAAATGATTTTATTGGTTCCAGATCTAAAACATGTTGATAAATTTTTTACAAGAGTTTGAGTCAATATCCTGTAACATATTATGAACTTAGAAGAATGTTATCATTTTCTTAGGACTTGTATGTGCCTAAGTGTATGCGAGTATTGTGCATGTGCTTGTGCATGTCCATGTGGTCTAGACTCTTAAACTTACACAACACATTTTCACAAACAAAATCATAAATAGTTTGTTGGTTAACATATGGAGTATATTGTTTTCATTCGACATGAAGTTGAAGGTTTACTATTTTACATCAGCATATGATAAATGAGTGCCTAGATTAAAATCTGAATTTAGGTATGTGTTTATTTTTATTTTTATCCCATTTTTATTATATATATAATCTAAAACTCATTTATTTAGTGATTATTTTTTGTTGTGGCGTATAGATAACCGTGGTTATTTCCCCATTAGATTGGGATTTCACCACGTAAAAATCTAGTGGTGTGTATTCTGTTTATATCTATCTAAATATCTCATACTAAATCACAAGTTAACGCTTTGATAAACGTGACTAATTTTTTTATTAAAAACTTAATAAGGATTTATTAAATCTAAAACCTAAATTAGGTTATTCGACATCTATTGAACACAATTAGTGATTATAAAACCTATTATATCTTACCACAAAAGAGTTTACTCAAAATAGGATGAAAATTACTTAAACAAAATTTAACTTGGTTAAAACTAGTCTTCAGGTATTTTCATTTGGTTGTTGTTTTATGATTTTATACCCTAATGCCCCCTTTTCAACCTAAAAACTGCATATACTTGTCATGTTTTTAAATGGGGAGTTAGATATAGACACGATCATTTCAAAAATGTTACATTGGTCCCTCTCAAGGTGTTTGTGCCTTCTTGTGGGCCATTTGATTGTTGTTTTGAGATTTCACCTCACCCCCCACCCCCGCCCCAACATTTAACCTAAAAGTTGTATATAATTGTCATATTTTTAAACTGGGAATCTGATAAGGACATGATGAGTTAACATAAGTTACAATGGTCCCTCTCAAGGTTTTTGTGACTCCTTAGAAGCTAGTTGGTTGTTCTTTTTAAATTTTACTCCCAACTCCCCATTTTAACCTAAACCCTGCATATACTTGTCATTTTATTAAACCGGGGATTCAATAAGGAAATGGTAAGTTCACACAGCTTACATTGGTCTCTCTCAAGGTGTGAATACCTCCATTTAAACCATCTAGTTGTTGTTTTTATATTTTACTTCTAACACTCCAAGATTTAACCTAAAACTTATGTTAACTTCTCATTTGCTTAAACCTAGAGTATACTAAATAAATGTCCAGTTCACACACATTACGATTGTCCTTCTTGAGGTGTTCATTCCTCTTTTTAGGACATGTATTTTCTATTTTGATATTTCATGCCCTAACATCCCATTTCTAACCTAAAACATGCATATAGTTGTAATTTTATTAAACCAGGAGTTCAATAAGGACACAATCAGTTCATACACATTACAAGCATCCCTCTCAAGGTGTTTGTAATTCCCCGTACTTTTACGCATAATAAATTTTATGGAAAATGGGGATTAATTAAATTAAAGAGAGAAAATTTACATTATAATTAATCCGATTTTATGATAATAATCACTAGCGGGATGAGCGTTAGTAATTATTAAAATAATAGTATGGCTGGGAATGAGATGCACGGCAGTTACGTTATAAATATTTGGGACGCGTACGAGTCGCGCCACTAGTATGTATGTGGGGGTTTAAAAGGTAAACTATTTTTGCATAACTCGAATGACTATTTTGAGTGCGCCAGAGTGTCCGGAAGGATCAAAATAGTCAGAAAACACTACTCGGGCATTTAAATTAAAGTTCGGGACTTTTTAGCCCAAAACGACACCCCCGGAGAGGTATTTTGGTCTTTTGGAATTTTGGGATAATTATATGGACGAAAATTAGGTTTAATTAAAAGGCTTTTGGGGTTAGTAGTCATCAGTTTCAACCTACGTGAAAAGAGAGGAATAGAGAGAGAGAACCAAGGAAGAAGAAGGAGACTCCATTAGAGCCCTAAGCCAAGAACTCAACCTTTCACAACAAAAAGTACACCAGCACGTAGATCGTGTGAGGAGGATCGTTCCTATACCACTTTCAACCCGCGAATCAGAAGTTCATTTTAAGGCAAGTGATTATCTTGCTCTTCTCTTAGCAATTATTACTCTTGTTAACATGTGTTGAAGTTTTAGAACAACTAATACCAAAATGGGGTTTGCCTATGATGAAATCGTGTAGGAATTTTACAAATCCGATGGGGGTTTCCATGTAGAGGATTTTCCCCTTAATAGGATTGTGAAATTTGATGAATTAAACGTTAATCACGAAATAAGAATGGAGTTTTTATAGACAAATAATTCTGAGTTTATGTTAATATGGTTTATGGTAAAAATTTGAGAATTTATTGAAATTACATGAAGTTTATAGGGATTTGACCCCAAAACTATGCTAAGAAGTGTTCTAGGGTGACTTAGAGTAGTTTAGAAATCTTACATTTGGGTTGGAATGGATTTAGGTTGAGATTTGAGTGGAGAAAATCTAAAAAAATGAACTTTGGAGATGAACTGGGCGACTTCGGAAATTTCATTAGAAGTCCATCCCAGGTCGTTCGAATGACCTTGTTCGAACAAGACTTCTAACGAGATTCCAGTAGCCCTTCTAATGAGCTAGGTGGTTCGTTCGAATTACCTTCGTTCGAATGAACCTCGTTCGAACGAGATTTTGGGCCTTCTAACGAGTGACTTATAGTGATAATTAATAGTGATCGTCGAGTGACTTATATTGACTTCTAACGAGTGACTTCTAACGAGATTTTTAAGCCTGATTTTGTTTCAAATTTCCCATAGGCTTATTTTAATGAGTGTTAAACTAGAATGATCGTCGAGTGACTTATATTGATAATTAATAGTGAGCGGAGAATATGTCGACCCTCGAAAGGTATAAAATCCATAGAATTAAGGATGTGCGAAAATACAAGGTAGATTATACACGAATAAAGTACGGATTATAATAAGAGATATAATATACGTGCTACAAACACTAGACTGTGGGAAAGCTAATGAATTTATATAAGTTGTGGGTATGCTTATTGATTAAAATATTATGTGTATGACATACCTAGCTATTGGCTATCGAAAGGAGGTTAACGCGTTGTGGACGATCGGATCTTATGTGCCTTCGGGGGATTTAGAGTCGTACCACTAGAGCATGGAACCTAGGTATGGGTTATCCGTGATAATGATAGTGATGACGGTCGTATGGGTGCATAGGTATGTGTGTAGCCCATCGGCTTGGGACTATGTTCGCCTCCAATAGGTGTTTATGTTTTTATTGGTTCCCGAGAGATTGAACTTGTTATCCTATATGCATGAGCGTTGCAAAGGGACTAAATAGCCGAGTATGCGTAACACTAAGGGTTTCTCAACCAAGGGTGTAATATTGCTATATTTATATAAATTAATATGTATACATAAAGAGAATAATTTGTGTATACTGGAATCATGCTTGGTGTCTTATGTCGATGACGTTATTTTTAAATGTACACTTATGGTATTATCAGTTGGGAATTTAGAAGAATACGAGAATAAACTAAAGTAATCCTAAATCTATATCAAAATCATAAGTACGCCGGTTTTGAGTTATTTAGGGAGACTTTCGAGCATAATATTATGCACTTAGTAGTCAATCCGGGTATTATGACTAGTGTGGGTATTTAGGTTCATTAGATGTGCACACTAGATCGAGGGGTGAGTTTCTCAAGTGAGTACGCTAAGTTAACTTGAAGAATAATCATGCTAATTGAATCAATTTAAGCACTTGCTATTTTAAACTGTTTTCAACTCGGGATCTGACCCGTTCTCCTGTAAATCTTTTTATTGTTTCATTATTTTAGGTGCCCAGCCACAAGAACACCAACTTTAGGAGACTCTATTCAGTTGTCGTGTTGTAGCTGCTGTGGGAGCTGCAGGATTATTGCTATTAGACGACTCAGCTCATTCATTCCTTTTCAGTTATTCATTTTGTTGGACATGTCGTCCTTACTTATGTTTACTTTCAGAGATTTAGTCATTTTAAATTCTCTCGTAGATTTGATTTCTTTATTTGGATTTATTGTATGGGATTGTATTTGGAGATGTTTACTCCATCCATTTATTTTACTTCAGTCAGACTCTACTTATTTTACTGTGATGCATGGTATTTGTTGGTATTCTTTTAGTAGTAATTAATGACAAGATAAAATTTGGACATCACCCTTTTTAAATACTAGGTGGTTAGTTCTATTAATATAAAATTTGAGTTCTCGACAGTGATGCATTATCTGAACCAACTTGATATTCTGAAATTAGTTAATTAAAGACTGATCACCCGATAATTAATTAGGCGGGGTGTGACAGTGTTCTTGCATACTTCGGTGATATTTGGTTGTTATTTTGATATTTCATCTCAACTCTTAATTTTTTATTTAAAATGTCCATATACTTGTCACTTTATTAAACTAGGAGTTCGGTAGTGACAAGGTAAGTTAACTTGTGTTACATTGGTCCCTTTCAATGTGTTTCTGCTTCCTTGTGGTAAATTTGATTGTTATTTTGATATTTCACCCCCCAACACCCCAACATTTTACTTAATACATATTTATACTTATTATTTTATTAAACTACGAGTCTAATAAGGAATGGTAAGTTCACAAATGTTACAATGGTTCCTCTCAAGGTGTTTATGCCTCCGTGTAGGCCATAATTTCTATGTTGAGATTTTACCCTAACTCCCCATATTTAACCTAAAACTTATGTATATTTGTCATTTGTAAAACTAGGAGTCCAATAAGGACAAAATTAGTTCACACATGTTATAATAGTCGTTCTCAAGGTGTTTGTTCCACGTTCCGGGACATTTGATCGTTGTTTTGAAATTTCACCCAAATGCCCCATTTTAGCCTAAAACTTGCGCATACTTGTCATTTTATTAAATTGCGAGTCCAATAAAGATACAGCCAGTTCACATTTGTTACCTTATGCCCTTTCTAGGTGTTAGTGCCTCCTTTTAGGCCATGTGGTTAATATTATGAAATATCACCTCTAAGGACATATTTTTAATATAAAACTTGTGAATACATGTTGTTTTGTTAAATCAGGATTCATAGAAGTACATGGTGAGTTCAAACACCTTATAATGGTCCATCTTTTAGTGTTTGTTCCTCCTTTTGGGATATTTGATCACTGTTTTGAGATTTCACCCGCCTAACACCCCATTTTTAACCTAAAACTTATGTATACTTGTCATTTTATAAACTAAGATTACAATAAAGACACGACCAATTCACTCATGTTACATTGGTATCTCTCGAGGTGTTTGTGCCTCCTTCTAGTCCATTTGGTTTTTCTTTTGAGCAATCACCCATTAACACCCTATTTTTTAACCTCAAACTCATATTAATTTATAATTTATTAAATTGGTAGTTCAATGAGTATATGTTCAGTTCACACACATTACAATAGTCCCTCTTGAAGTGTTCTTGCCTCCTTTTAGGCACTTTGGTCACGGTTTTGAGATTTTACCACCAACTCTCCTTTTATAAGCCTAAAACTTACGGTACTACTCATTTTATTATATCAGGAGATTGATAAGGACACGATTAGTTCAAACACATTATAATGCTCCATCTCAAGGTATTTGTGCCTTATTTCACGCCATTTGGTTATTATTTTTATTTCCTCCCCTAAAGCCCCATTTTTAACCTCAAACTTATGTATACTTGTCAAATTGGGAATCCAATAAAGGTATAATGAGTTCATACATGTTATGATGGTTATAACCGGGGTGTTCATGACTCCTTCAGGTCCTTTGGTTATTATATTGAGATTTCACCTCCTAACTCCCCATTTTTAATCTAAAATTTGTGTACTAGTCATTAAAATAAACTAGGAGTTCAATAAGAATATTGGCAGTTCACACATGTTATAATTTTCCTTTTCGAGGTCTTTGTGCCTTATATCGAGCCCTCTAATTATTTATTTCAATATTTCACCCACAATGCCACATGTTTAACCTAAAATGTGTGTATTCTTATCATTTTGTTAAACTGGGAGTATGACATAGACACAGTCAGTTGAGAAACATTACACTGGTCCCTTTCGTGTTATTCAGGCCTCCATTCGGATGATTTAATTATTATATTGATATTTCACCCCTAACCAAGAGTTTGATAACAAAACAGTCAGTTCACACATGTTACAATGGTCCCTTTTGAGGATTTTCTACCTACGTTTTTGGCCTTTTGGTTACTAATTTGAGATATCAAACCCAACACCCCATTTTGACCTATGACCCTTGTATAGTTTTCATTTTGTTAAATCAATAGTATGATAAGTTCACAATATATTTGCACACATAACAATGGTCATTCTCGAGGTGTCAATTCCTTCTTCCATGCCATTCGGTTTCTATTTTGAGATTCTCTTACCAACTCCCCATTTTTATTCTAAAACTTATATATAATTGTCATTTTGTTAAACTGGGAGTCCAACAAGTACACAATAAGGTCAGGCACATCACAATGGTATTTTTCAAGAAATTCATGCCTTTTCCAGACCCTAGGGTTCCTAATTTAAGATTTCACCTCCAATCCATATTTTAACCTAAAAGTTGTGTATACTTATCACTTTTCAAATCGGGACTCCAATAAGGACACGATTGTTCACATGCATCAAAATGGTCTCTTTTAAGATGCTCATGCTTTCTTTCGGTCCATGTTATTTTTGTTTTGAGATTTCATCCCAAACGCCCCATTTCTAATCTAAAACTTGTGTGTACTTGTTGTTTTGTTAAACCACGAGTTCAATAAGGACACGACAATTCATACATGTTACAATGGTACCTCTTAAGGTGTTCATGCCATTTGGAAAATTTTAATAAAAAAATATGCCATTTTTTGTGATTTGGATGAACTTTTAATGCAAAACATATCTTGACTACACATTAGCCATTTTATTTACACATTTTCTATCTCATGTAAAACCCACTCACCTTGTTTAAACCTTAATACCCAAATTTATCTCCAACAAATGTTTTCATTGCTTTTTCATTTGTTCAAGAATTTCAATAGAGGATGAAAAGTCTAGTTTGTTCAAAGCTTTGAGGAGGTACTTCAAATAACTTGTATCAAAGGTAAATAATTATCCTTAGGGTTTTATAGTCACGTGTGTTTTAGGGTTTTATGACTTTATCCGGCATTACAAAGGGTTTTGGAAGGAAAGGGTACATAGTTAACAATGAAAGACTATATGTTTGGGATATTAGAATCTATGAATAATGTATATGCGGATAAGTTATCTTTCACAGACTTTATTATTTGTGTACAGGTGTTTTGTAATAGACCATATGTTAATAGTGTTAGAGATGAGTATTTAGATAATGGTATGATGATGCCACTGAGCTCTAATTTTGAGGTTATGGATATATATGTTAAGATACACCCATGTAAGGAAAACAAGTACCTTATTTTTGAAGAGTTTATTATTAATCTATTTCATGGGTATGGTGAGGGGGATGATCCGAATCAACATGCTGAGAACACAACTCCCCATGATTCTAACATAAATGGGACCCCAAACCACATGTCTTTAGTGTTGATATAGGTCAAATAGTTCTAGAAGAAAAGTATTATACGTCCCAGAGCATCTTGCCTACATGGAACACATGGAAAAAGAATGACCCAAAAGCTAAATAATGGTTAAAATATGAGGCAAAAAAGTACTGGGCTAGATCATACTTTGATTTTACTACCAAATATGAATATTTAACCAACAATTGTTACAGAATCATTTAATAAGTGGATATTGGAACAGAGGGAGAAGATAATTAAAATATTTATGGTTCATTTACATTTTATGATCACGACTTTGCTCTATGATAGGGTGTTTTATAGGGCCAATTGGGATGACAATGGAGTGGTACCAAGGGTTACAACAAATCTGAACAAGCACAATAAAGAATATAACAAATGTAGAGTGATATCTAGCACTGAGATGTTTTGGATTGTGACAAACAAGTTTAGTCATAGTTTGACTATGAACATGGATGAGCATACATGCAACTGTTTTCAGTGGGAAATGTGTATGATTACCTGTGTTCATGCATCTGCAATGCTCACCCTATAAGAGAAGATTTCGTAAAGTAAGTTCATTATTTCTAGGTTAGTTTATGATGTTCTATTATGCCATATTCTAGTATAATATCACAGTAGTGTAATGAAATGCGAAAAATAAGTGTTCTCCCACTTTTGCATTAGAATACTTGTGTTCTATTATGATGTTCTATTATGCCATACATGTTTTCGTGCATTTGTAGATTCTTGGTGTTCAATCTTCCAGACCGGAGGATGTAGCCAAAGGAAAGTGTTCTCCTATTTAATTAAATGAATAATCCATTTATTTGTGTTAAGACCTTGTATAATATCTTGTCATAGCCTGAAATAAAAATTACAAAGCCTATGCCAATTTGAGGTCCAAGTGGGTTAAGAATAATAGGTGCAAACATCCAGATAAGATGAATCCAAAAAAAAACTAAAGAATGTTAAAAGAACTTGTAGCACAATCGGACATAACAAGAGGGTATACCATGGCATATGAAGAAAGGAGGTTGTTGCTAGAGAAATAGGAGAGCAACCATATAATAATGTGATAGAGAAATAATAAAAGGAAAAGATAAAATAAAAGGGGAAGGAAGTGCAATGGGGACATCCGAGAATAATGACACTGTTATGTCTACTATATTGATAATACAAAAGTACAGAATTATGAATAAAATTATAATTACAGAAATAAAAACGAATTACAAAAAATGTAACTTACTTGATATTGCAGAATAAATAACACAATAAAAAGATAAATCCGATCCCTGTAGAACAGTCTCCTTAAGGCAAATTTATTCCCTCCAATGTGCTTTAGGTTGATGAATAATTGCCTCCCAAGATAGAATGAATTTTTTGAATTAATTATGTAGCACGGCAATAATTAATCCCAATGAACACAAATATGTATTAATACTCAACCGGAACAGTAGCATGATATGCAGAAATGAAGAAAAGAAAGTAGTAGCATTTTTCAGAATTTTTCTAGAGGGTTTTTTTTACAGCTACTAAAAACTGGAGGGAATGGTTTTCATTTAGAGCCTTTGTTTTGACTGTTAAAATAGTCAAAAAGTTTTTAACTGTTGATAGTTAATTAACTGTCATCAAATAGTTAATTAACTACCTACTGGTGGCAATTAATTAATTTCGTAATTAATTAATAAAATTAAAACCCAGAAAGTTAATTAGAAACAACCCAAAATATATAGGAGATTTTTATAACCCCAAGCCCGAGCCCGAACCGGGCTGAGCCGGCAGGACATGTGGACCTTTGGCCTAAATCCAACACATGCATAGTGTAGGCCATCCCCTCTTCAATTAGATCCATCAAAGGACTACGTACTAGCAAATCATTCACTGTTTCTATTCGGTAAGGTTTCATCATGTGGTCATGTACAGCTAATTCTTCCAAAACATATGGTACATTATTTTCCCCATAGCATGCCCATACCTTATTGTCTTTAAACATACCCTCACATTATTAAATGCAATTCAACGTATTTTAAAAACTTAAATTTTCCATTTATACCACGGTTGCACAGGCAGAGAATATATCTCTATTAAAAATTTTAATTACATATTCAATAAATTCCCGAACTTCGTTTACATGATTATCAGATACTCTATGAATCTCTCCCCTCCACTCTTTTTATTATGGGAAATCCATAAAGTAGTATTCAAAATTAAAGTCACATATATAAATAGGTTGAAATAAAGGTCACGATGGATACATGACCTATTAGTTCATATTTCAAGAAAATTCATTGAACCCAAGAAAATTTAAAGAAATTTCATTCGACTCGATCAGTTAATACATATGGAATAAATCTAAATATATGTCCCATTTAGATTGAATATTACAATTTTTTTCAAATAGAAAATACTTTTTAATACCAAGTCTTGTCCAACAAATAAATTAACCAGGAATTTTAATATTTTTAAAAGAAGCCCTTCCATATGGTCAATGTACACTGACTCATCTCCGCAACCATGGTATATTATATCAACTAATATATCATCCTCGCCTATCATCAAAGGTTAATTGTGGAAATGTTTTAGACATTCATGGAAACGAGAGTGAACATGTCAACAACTCTTATATTGGACAAATTCCTTATATAATATTACTTTCCATAATAACCATTCATGGATGATGATCATCCATATAATGTTGGAGGCAACATTTGGGAGGATAATTTTTCAGGAGGATGCGTTTGAGAGGGGAAACCTTGAGGCATAAGATATGAGAATGTTAGAGGAGGCATCTGAGAGGGGTAAACCTATTTTTGGGTAAAGAATTAAACAACCCCACGATTTCATTTGTCAGGATGTCATGTTTTTTCTAACCTTTTCCACCTCCCTCTCAATCACCGACACATTTCCTTTAGTCTTGGCCTATTCTTCCACCTCTTTTGATGCGTGACTCTTCACTAAAGAGACATCATCTAATAAAGGTTCACGATGTTGTAATTTTCTACTTTGCATATGTGAACCCACACATCTTGTCCTCCCCTTATTGTCCCTACCAAAAACCTTGGTAAGGGCATATGATTTAATATTATAGGGGGTGCACTCGGATTGACTGCTCATTATGCTTTATATTTTCTTGTAATACGATTTTAACAAGATTTTATTATAACGTGTACATATTATAATTAAATTCAAACTCACCAGATTAGGAATTAATTTTGCTGGGAATTTATTTGTCCATTTTTTACATCGGGCATAAAAGTACAAGTTGACCTCATTAGGGATTTTACCTTCTTCTGGAGTCCCCTTGGCTCGTTCCACCCATTCACCCTTCAGATAATCATAAGATTGTGCTACAAGTTTGTGGACATCAAAATTCTATGAATTGTTAGGTTTATTTCTCTCCCTCTCAGTCAATTTCCCCTCCTTGTCCTCATTCTTTAAGAAGTCGTTCAATTGATCGATGGGCATTTCAACATTTAGGGAACTAAATCATTCAACCCGAAAATATCAGAACTTATCACCCCCTTCGGGAAAAAAATTCTTTTGAAGGTTCTTACAATAGGTTTTCAATTGATAATCTACTCAGGAAATAACATTTGCGTCGAACTGCTGGGAATGAAAACGTCTTATCAAGTTGTTCCCACACGTCCTCCTTTATGGAAATATCAAACTTCTTACAGTTATCTGGTCCCTCGACACCCATAATTATATTTTTTAGAAATAAACAAAGGTTTTTATAAAAAAAGGTTAAGTTTATTACCAGTTGGATTGTTTTCGACCAAGGAGAAGCCAATGAGCTTCTTAGGGTTTGCTTAAGATTCCTTGGCATTAGAAGGTGGAAGTGTTAATTAATAGGGATTCTTGAGTTTGATGACTCGGAGATGGAGTGGTAAATTTAATCTCCAGTTGAGTAGAGTATTCATAACTGGAAGGAGATGAGAATTGAGGTTGATGTTTAGGAAATCTCCGATTTGGTAATGTTCCATTATTTGGTTGATTATTTACGTTCATGGTCGACATCTCCTATAATTAAAAAAGTTATCGATGTATGTAAGAAATTCATGTTTAAGACTTTATATATACACACACACACACACACACAGAGAGAGAGAGGGGTTAAATAATTTAACCATCAACACTCTAATAAGTTAATGACGCACAATCGATAAAATGAGGCTTAGTGATTTAAAAAATCCTACTGATATTCGGGCACTAAACTGACTATAATATTATTACACACGATTTAATATACCGCGTATACTACGAGTTTGATGAATTGAACTAGCCAATACTCTAGTATGATTTAGATTAATTATTTGAGATACCACCACATATATTGTGACAAGTGGAACCATAAATATTGGACATTTGGCTCCACAGAAAAGATGACGTGTCAAACCCAACTTGGGGTATTTTGGCTATAAAATAGAGGGTTTCCCCTCATTTTATAGGATGATAGTCTTGAGGGCAAGGTAAGGAGATCAAATCTAGCTCTTCTCCCTCAAGAACTTCTTAAGCTCCGTCGCGGGTTTGATAGTGACGAGCAAATTTTCATGGTTTCTTCATGATTTTTACGTATTTTCATGGTATATGGGCGTTTGGGGCGACTAGACGAATTTGACACCCCCATGCACCAAAACTACTAAAACCACCCATATATTTGAGTTTTTTGGCGTATCATACGGTCCCTCGAACTATGCAAACTTTGATTCCGCAAAGAGACAAATACGTAGGCGCAACAACATTGATTAAGTCTAAAATAGGCTAAATCCGATGCTTCCCCAAATTAGGACTAATCTCTTACATTTGGCGAATCCATTAGGGAGGTATTCGTGATTACGATTGCAAAATGCCTCGTGCGTATACAGAGAACTCGATGGTGGTAGAGCACTTTTATTCAATAAAGATAAGTATTATTACTTTTATTCTATCCTTTGCTTAGTTGAATATCCCATATATCTTTTTTTATGAGCATAAAAAACCATATATATTAAGATATAAGACATTGATATTTGCCTCAAATCAAAATAGATTGGATATTTAGATAGACAAAAATAAAAAATATGGGAATGATTCTTCTGCATGAAGAAAATATATTGTTTCATTTATTTATTATTTTAGTTAACCAAGTTTGATTAACAAGAAGAGCGTATGATGCACGCTTATCTTGAAAATTATGAGCTAACACAAGTTTATGAGGGTAGTATTTGTTTACGTGTTATACACTACACCAAAAATAGGAATCTGGCAGGGTTTAAAACTATGCCAGATCAAATCTGACACGATTTTGAACTGTGCCAGAATTAGGTGTTCCAAAATGGCCATGTTTTTCTAGCACAGTTTAAAACTTTGCCAGATTTGACCAAACATGAACACTTATGGCCCAATTTTAAATCATGCCAGAATTTGATATTTCTGGCACACTTTTGGCACAGTTTTGAATTGTCCCAGATTGAGCACATTTTGATAAACTTTTGGTATAATTCAAAACCGTGCCAAAATTTGATAAACTTTTGGCACGGTTTTGAACCCTGCCAAATTTTTGGATAAAAGAAAAAAAATATTTATTTGAAAACAAGAAAATTCACAAATTGCAAATTTTGCATGTTGTTGATAAACTAATGTACACAAAAACTTTAAAATATTACAAGTCTTTAGTAGTTCACAGGAAAAAAAAATGGGCAAAATTTTCTCTATTTTCTGGACATTCTAAAACCTGCTACTATAAAACCTGCGTAATATAAAGCCCGCACGGCCACAAAATCTATATAATAAGGAGTAGAATTTGGACACTATTTAATAAGTGGGATAATCTAATAAGAGGTGAGGATTGTGCCACCTAAGCTACAAATGGAAGGTTGAGATTGCTTTATTTTATTTTACTTTTTTGACCCTTTATTTTTGGTTTCCCCCCTCTTTTACCTCACTACTATTTGGTTTCTCTCTCTTACTTTAATTAAAAACTTGGGCTAAATTAGTAACTTTCTCTATCTCTACTGGAAAGTAGGGGTGGCCATAGGCCCGAGGCCCGCCAAGCCCGCCCAACCCGCCCAATAAAAAAATAGGGCTTGGGTAAGGTAAATAGGCCCGCAAAGCGGGCTTGGCAAAATTTTATAGGCCCGATTTTTTTTTGGGCGGGCTTGGGCATGAGTTCTTAAGCCCGATGAGGTCCGGTCCGGCCCGAGGCCCGAAATATATATATATATATATATATATATATGTGGGGGGGGGGGGGACTTCTATAAATATAAAAACGTATACCAAGTCTTTTCATGTAAAGTGAGAAACTTTATATATGGACTTTGTAATATATGGAGTTTAAAACAGATTTTTAATTAAAAAAATTGGTCTTTAAATAAAAAAATAGGTATTTTAATTTTAAAAAAAAATCTTTTAATTAACATAATAGGGCCCGATCGGGTGGGCCTGGGTAAAGAGCTTTCAAATCTGGGCGGGCTTGGGATTACATAATAAGGCCCGATCTAGGCCCGAGCGGGCTTGGGATAACACTTAATTTTTCAAGCCCGGCCCGAGCCCGATCGGGCCTCCCAGGCCCGGCCCACGGCCACCCCTACTGGAAAGTACCCACTTCCCCTCTTACCGATGCAAAATTTCTTACCATACCAAACCCACGTCTTGAGCAAACCCAAATCTGAGGCATAAAGACTTTTATTTTCATCCTCATCGACCACCTGCATCCGACAGGTAATCTCTCCCATACTTTTATTTTCCATTTCTTTGTTAGGTTTCAAACACACGCTTTTACGAGTAGCATTGTTTTTACGATTTGGGTTTGAGGAAAAAATTTGGGGTTTTGAATTTATGTGTCCAAATTATATTTTTCAACTATATGATTTGGGTTTGAGAAAGAGATTTAGGGTTTGACATAAATATTTATTTTCTTTATTTTCAAATTAGCTTATCGTTTTATAGATCAATGATTTTTTTCAGATCTATGAATATCAATAATTTTTTTGTTGAATTGATTTCAAAATTAGGGCTTTCTTATTTTTTTTCGTATGAAAATAAGGATTTCTATTCCACCTTTGGATTTTCAAAATAGAAATATGGGGTTTTCAAATTAGGGGGGTTAAATTTTTAAATAGGGCTTTAGGTTTTCAGAACCAGGGTGTTAGATTTTAAAATAAGAAAGTTGGGTTTTCAAAATGGGGGTGTTGGATTTCAGGCAAAAATAATATGTGCATCGGTGTACAATGGTGAGATTTTATACTTAATGCATTGTTGTTACTTAAATGAATTGAGGGATTTTGATTCTACTTTATACTTATATGTTTTGTTGTTACTTCTCTTTCACTTTTTCTCAGATTCAATTCTATCAAAACACAGGTATACCTTTTACCTTATATTCTCTATATCTGTTATTCGGTTGTTAATAACCTTTAGGGAACATGTTGTTCGTTTGTTTATAAGAAGTTGACTAAATCATGATTTGTTTGTGTCCTAATGTTAAGTGATATTTTTTATTATTGATGCGTGCAAACAAAAATTGATTCTCTTACATTTGTTATTAATGATGTAGATTTCTTCATTTAGCTATATTTGTGATTTTTTCAGACTCTCGAGCTATTCATAAAGTTTTGGTTTAGGTATCACTTACCTCTTATTGCGATTTATTTTGAAAAATGTTCATTGGAAAAAAAAATCGGATGTGTTCATCACCATTAGTTGTGACTATGGAGTCTACTTTACGATTCAGATATTCATCTCAGATGACGTTTCCATTTGGATTTTATGAGCGCTTTTGTCTCTGAGATGATGTTTTCATTTATTTCTAATGGTACATACTTTTATTTGAATGTTAAAAGGAGCTCTTTATTCTTTGTCTATTAAAGAACCTTATATTTTTTTAGGTACTTTATAATTAAGTTTGTGCCTCTTTAAGTAGTATAGCTGAATTGAAAGATGTGAAGAAGAAATTAGTGGTGTATTGGACAAAATTAAAAAAATGTATATATGGAATGTTTGAGTACACATTCAAGTTAATGTTATGTTCTTATCCAACAGGGGGTCATATTTTAGCTGTGTGGATTTGCACCGGGGTTTTTTATGAGTTATACACCAAAAAAGGAAGCTGAAAGGAAACTAAAGTTAATCTAGGAAGATATGACATGATTTATACATGTTACAAGGGCGTGTTAGAGGCACAAATACACACCATAACAAAATATGTTTCTCTTTCTCTTTTCCTTTTTTTCTCTTTTTCTGTTTTTTGCATGGGTGATATCTTTTGTACAATCCATTTGTTTTTCAATAAAATTGTGTTGTTTAAACACTAAGCCCTTTTTACTCTTTTATTTTGTAGATCAAACACTAATCGGTCTTCGAAACCATCACGGGGGTAATCTTTGTTCCTTCTATCATCATTATGGTTCAAAATATTTTGTTTACATTAAAATTTTAACCTTTTTGGAGATTATTGGTTTGAAATGATACTCGAATCAAGATTTTTGAAAGATTATTTTTAGTTTGGTTTTGGGTCTTTTTAAGGTTGTTGTTTTGTCCCCTCTCAAGTTTTTATTTTTCGTTTCGTTAAAATTGAGTGTAGATTTTTTTTATGTTGGGGTGCTTCTATATCTAAAATAAAATTGTCTCCCTATCATTCTATTCTTCCTAATTAGGATGCCTTTTAGAATGAAAAATGATGCTTGATCCTTATCATGTTATTATGTTTTTTGATGTTTACATGCATTTATAGCATGATTTTTATGGGAGCAACATGATTTTAATGGGAGCAGCATTTGATGATTACTCACGCCAGTTTTACTTCTTAGTTATCTTGCTTAGTACAATAAGAAAAGTATTTTCTTTGTTGAGTTGAGTATCTTGCGTGGTATATTTTTTTCAGCATGGTACACTTATTTATGATGAAATACTTGATCCTTATCATATTATTCTATGTTGATTCTTTGAATATAGTACTAACTATCAATGCTACCTTGATAGGACCAAGTGTAGTGAAGGAGTTAATGCTACCTTGCAGATCTTAGTCTATAACTCCTTGAACAATTACTTTCCACAAATCGACTTCGCTCTTGATGATGCTAAGTTCAAGTTAAAGCTCACATCAAACCTCATATGCTTCTTCTTTACCTCACCGGGACTACAATTCATCTCTCAGGTCTGCATAACTATAATGGCAGAATTAAAGGCATATATATAATTGGAATCTGAATTTTTTTGTATCGAGAAAATGGCTTAGGCCCAATGTATGTACATAGATCGGTTTCCTTTTCTACTCCAAATACCTGATCAAAGAGAATCTCAAATATGAAGACAATATTTTTGGCTTTGTTTTTGGTTATAGTAATTTTTAGCTGTTTGAAGTCGCAGTTTGTTTGGATCTCTAAGTTGTGCCATTATTATGTAACATCTGTACCTGAAATGGAAAATATTGTATTAGTGGGTTTCCATTTTTGTTTTGTGATTTCAGTTTGTTGCTTTGATTCTTCAACTTTGGCATAATCTCTCATTGTTGCATTTCATGTTTCTCAATCTCAAGAGGTGATTCATTCAATTGGGTTTAAAATTTTTAATGAGAATTTTTGCTTGGTCAATAGGATTGGAATTTTAATGTAATTTATTTTTTTGCTTATGAGATATTGTTTTTGTGGGGACATTTTTGGTCCAGTTTACATTTTGTAAACCCTATGTTTTGGGCGTTTCCCTTTTTAACCTTTTGGACTCACATTTTGTTAATTGATCATTTCTAATTCACGGTTTCAATGAGATGATATCTTAACTTTCCTTTTTAAACATCCCCGTTACTTATGTGATATATTTTTCTTGATGCTTAACTTTACTAAGGAATTTTGGAGTTCAGTTTCTATCTTTTGTTATTTCTAGATTTACTAGGGATATAGGATTATACTCTCCATTTCTCGGCTGATGTAGTTTTTCTTTCATTTGGGTGTCCAAACCTGGGTGAATTTTAAACGACTCGGGAACTTTTACGACACTTAAGAAACTTAATTGAGGTTCACATTAGGTAGTGAATTCGTCACGCAACACTGCTATGATATAGTCATTTTTACCCTGTTCGCTTGATTTAATAGCCAATAAGTAAAGAGACAACTCTGTTGTACTCTGTTTAGATATCCCCTTTTTTTACGATGAGCATGTTGTACTCTATTTAGATGTCTGTTTTTTTTTTACAATTACAATATTAGTGTTGTGTTTGTATGTGTACCTTATAAACACATATTAGTGAACATATTTGTGACGTGTTTATATGTGTACCTTACAATGACCGTATTAGTGATTATATTTTTACAATGACCACTCTCCGTCATGTGTTTTTATGTGTACCTTATATATATCTTTCATACTTCTTCATTAGATAAGA
Source organism: Sambucus nigra (assembly GCA_949130495.1). Lineage (NCBI taxonomy): Eukaryota > Viridiplantae > Streptophyta > Magnoliopsida > Dipsacales > Adoxaceae > Sambucus > Sambucus nigra. The sequence continues at coordinate 679,800,050 of OX422211.1, forward strand.
CTAATAGGCAATGAAGGCGATTTTATATATCTTGCATACTGCTCAAATGCGAACTTAACAATAATACCAACGAGGTAAGGGGCAAGGGTAGCGGATACCGCAGGGCCAGTCCATGGCCAAACTAAAACCAACCCGTTGCTACAACTGGGATTACAAGACTATGTACCAAAATAGCAACATAAGTGATTATGCACTTAAACTGATGAGCAGGGTTTCTGTTATATGCGACAACACTAGGCTCAACATGCCTTATTAAATGATCTATTATGAGAAGAAACACTATAACCCCACCATAGAAGAGAGCCTCTGTAAACAACAACATAATTAAATCTGATAACAAAGAGTCCTCAAATACAATTAAGATAATCATCCGAAGATAAAATGATGGAAATATGAAACAGGCTACGAGATCTGCAAGACCAAAAAACCGAAGTAGATTATTTTTTGGGGGGGATGGATATGAGAATATCAGCTTCTCTGTTATAAGGATGATTGTAGAGTGAGAGAACACCTGACTTTCCTCCAGTTACTCCTATGTGGTCATCTGAACTATTTATAGTAGCCATATCTTTAGTGAGAGGACCACATCTTAGTATGATGCTGCTACAAATGAGGCTTCAATGTTTTCTAGGAACAGTCATGTTGGTGTTTGGCATGGGTCTGTATGACCTCTTCATCAACAATCTTGACATCGCAAAGTCGTTATTAGAGGAAAAAATTCCACACAGATCAAATCTATTTGGCTTATTCACTCTAAAGGTGAGTCGGCATCATTTTATTTATTTATTTTTCCCCTTTCGTAGAATGTGTTTATGATATATTCTTTAGTGTAAGTTTCACTCACTACCCTTAGGATTTTGCAAAAATACATTTTTGCAGTGTTCCAAAGGGTTTAGGGACCTCACTCGAGGTTTGATTCCTAGAGATATATTCTCCACCATCTGTGATATAGTTGATAATGAGAGGACTAAATTTAATGGTGTCATGCTCTAATTTTTATCTTAAGAAATTGTAAATACTTGCGAATTAGAAAGAAAGATATATCAGATAGTCTCAAACTGCATATCCAAAAGGGTAAATCCAACAAAAGAGACATATAATTCCTTGAGAATTAAACAGATAAAACATCTTTTTTATTGAGTGAGACATTATTGTAGAAGTTCTTATTTTACATGTTAGCAGTTGTATTGAATGCCTATATGGGGGATCCTTAGACCTGTTTAGTTGTGGGGAACACAACTATTTTCTAAAGAAAAAAATTCGTGCAAAACAAGAAAATTGGAAACACATTCAAATGTTTATTTTCTCCAATTAAATTTTGCATCAAAGTGAGCTTGCGAATCCCTTGCAATGGCCTTAGCTCCGTAAGAAATGATGCCTCTTCCCCGAAAGGTTTTTGCCGATCCCAACACCAACACCTCCTTAATCCCCAAACCTTCTTCTATTCTTACTTCCACTCCCTCTTCCACCTCCACCAAAGGTACAAAAATTTGATCCCTATTTTTAAAATTAATTTCATATCGTGTAAAATTAAATTGAAATTGGTTTTTGTATGTGGCAGGACTCCTGAGTTTGTTTAGGGCTCAAATCTGCCACCCTTGGGATCCTTTATACACTGCTGAAATCTAAGTGGCTGTAGCAAGTGTCAGGGCAGCTGGACCAACTCTAGAGGTAGTTATTTTGCATCAGATTTCTGATTTTTTTTCTTAGATTGTGAGATAACACGAGATTTTTGTGATGTTTAGGTGAGAGATATTATGCGGTTTGTGGAGGTGGTTTTGGTAGAACCAGATAAACATGTGGTTGCACTGGCAGATGGCTATTGTTTTCCTCCTTTCTAACCATCGCTGCTGCCACGAACCAAAGGTGGACCCATTACCCCAACTAAGATTCCTCCCAGTGCAACCACATGTTTATCTGAAGTTCATGCTGTAACTCGAGGTGGCCACCACAGGGGTAAAATCATTTCATCAAAAGTTATACCCAATGTACAACCTCCTATGGTATGGTACATGTGTTCTCAAAGTTAAGATCATGTTTTAAATTCTTAAACAAATCAATTTTAATTAGAGGCTTCAATCCTTAAACGACTAAATGTACAGATTAGTGCAGGAGGAATGTTGATGTCACGTGTTCATCTTAGTAATTAAAATCCAGTTGTGTTGAATTAATATCTAATCATTATAGTGAATAAGATTATATTGGAAAATTGTGCTATGTGTTTTGTTATTAATGTATATACAGATTCAAAAGTTGTTTTCTCAATATTAATTACTTTTGATGTATTATAGAATGATAAATACCTTTGATAAACCTCCGCAGCTGCGGTGAAAAGCATGGTAATCAGGATGTTTTGGGTGATTCAAAAGCAAGATTGCTATCAACCGGATGTTTATTTGTACAAGGACCTGATTATAGCATTAGCTAAAACAAAAAAGATAGATGCTGCGATTAAATTGTGGGGAAGTATGAGAATGGAGGATTTCTTTTATGATTCTAAGACATACACTAAAGTCATTAGGGGATTCTTGAGGTACGGGTCTCCTGTAGATGCAATGAATATGTTTGACTTTTTTTTGTTTAATCATGAATCAAATTGATGAGTTTTCAATCTCGCACCGCCATTGCTTCAACATTTTCACTAGCCCAATGTAAGGACCTGCGTTCTGCATCAGTTAATTTCTTAGTCAGTTAGATTAGTTGTGTTGGCTAACCAATTATCTCACTTGGAACAACTAATACATGTAAATGGTTGAAGCCATAACAAAATTAGTTAGTGGTTAGTAACAGTATACATAAAATGAGTATAAATGTACTATGTTTAGCTCCTCTCATTTCTTTTTTGTCATATTTGAGCAATTTTTAGCATGACTTTGATACTGGGAGCTATTTACAGTTGGTGAATAATTTTATTTTTGATTTTTTTGTAGCCTATCTTAGAAATTATCAATCCAAACTATTATATTTTTGGAAACTGTTTGTAGATACTAACATATAGTTTTCGTAAACAAGCAAGACCTTAATATTTAATTTCAAATATTTATTTTTTGTAGGTATACTCTCTATTCTCTCTCCCTCGCTCTGGGACGGTCAAGCATGGCAGCAGGGAAACTTAGATTGGCTCGAGAAAGTCCAAGAACAACAGGGGGTAGCCCTGGCCAATCTTCAAAAACTCAAGTAGAGGTAAAAACCCAAGTACGTGAATGGGAAAGAGAGGTAAAAAAACCACAAAGGGGAGAAACACGACATGAACGCTTCTGCAAAAACCTTACAAGAGGAGAAATTGCCAAAGGATGAGGCAGTTAACCATAGCAAGAGGAAAACTCCGACTGAATCAAGATATTCCATGGCCCAACGAGCGATTAGCCTTGATGGACGATCTTTAAAAAAGCTAAAAAGGTTCAAATCCGAGATGATAACTGACTTTGGGTTAAGTGAAGGAGCTCCTCGGGCTGCAGCTAGGAAGGAACGGGGTAATATTAAAGCCAATCGGTGTCTGGATTTGGCCTTGAATGCTGTAGCTGATGTATAACCCAAATAGCAGGCAGAGCCAAAAAGAGAGATTGTACCACATGCTTCTATGAGCAAAAAAATTACATTGCGCATAGAGATGTCAAATGAAGTCGAAAAGACTCTAGAGGACCAAGTTCTAAAAGAAGTAGAAATTACACCTAGCATGTACTTATACCTCATGAGATTCTTGATTGCTTAATACTAAGATATGTAATACTGAAATTACACCCAGCATGTAAGATATTTTGATCTTTGATTTACTTTCTATTGATTCAACCATTCCCACTCAGATATTAATTTTGAAGTAAGATTGACTTCATACTTAAGAAGTTTGTTTCGTTGTATAATTTGTTTGAGGAATCTGGGCTTTTTAAATATTGTTGGATTGGTCGTTACCCCTTAAGTTGGATGGATAGTCTAATAAATAGAGGAGATTATGTCCATTTATTTTAAATTGACACTTTCTATATTTCATGTTCTATCTGATTTTAGACTATTTGAATGTTGTTGGACTATTTATTATTTGTTAAGTAGGGTGGATGATCCTATAAATAAAGGATAATATGGCTAATTTTGATTGAAATTTGGGGAGAAAAGTTTTTGCTGTTTTGCGATTACGTAGTTTGAAAATTTTGCTCCGTGCCTTCAGGCACAGGCATTCCGCTAGTATAACAATAAACTTACAAAAGACCGCACGGCCATAAAAGTTAACAATAAAACTACAAAATTCCCCCACGATCATAACACAAAAAATATTATCATGTATATTAACGACATTAAATAAATAAACCCCTTGTTGTAAACCATTGATTTCTCCGTGTGTTCCACGTGAATAACTGCTAACGATAAAATTCCTGCAAAAAAAATAGGATACAAAAAAGAGACGATATTAGTAACCAAGAAATTTATAAAAAAAAACTTAATTAAGCTAAAAAATTACGTATACGAGTTGCAATTATTATTATATTCTAAAATTGAAAATCTAATGCAAGTTATGAATACCTGATCAGTTCTTATGAGTTACACTGGTCTCGTGTGAGGTGTTAGTGCTTCTTACGGGATCGTTTGGGGGCTGGTTTGGGTTTTCACCCATCAACGGATTGTTTCTAAGCCTAATCCATATATTATCAAATTCTCATCATATTCTCAAACCGAGAGGCTCGTGACTACGCGGTCAGTTCTTAAGAGTTACATATGTCCCGTGCGAGGTGTTCGTGCCTCTTACGGGGCTATTTGGCGACTGGTTTGGGTTTCCACCCTTCAACAGATTATTTCTAAGCCTAATCTATATATTATCAAAGTGTCGTCATATACTCAAACCAAGAGTCCTGTGACTATGCGGTCAGTTCCTACAAGTTACATTGGTTCCGTGTGAGGTGTTCGTGCCTCTTACGGGGACCTTTGGGGGCTAGTTTGGGTTTTCAACCTCAAACGGCTTATTTTTAAGTCTAATCTCGATATTTTCAAATTATCATCGTATTCTCAAACTGAGAGACTCTTGACCAAGCGACCAGTTCCTACAAGTTACATTGGTCCCGTGCAAGGTGTTCGTGCCTCTCACAGGGCCGTTTGGCGGCTGGTTTGGGATTTTACCCTAAAACGACTTATTTTTAAGCCTAATATAGATATTTTCAAATTATCATCGTATTCTCAAACTGGGACACCCATGACTACGCGATCAGTTACCACAAGTTACATTGGTCCCGTGCGAGATGTTCGTGCCTCTTATTGGGCCATTTGGGGGCTGGTTTGGGTTTTCACCCTTTTAACTTCTTGTTTTTAAGCCTAATTTGGATATTTTAAAATTATTATCATATTCTCAAATCGGGAGACCTACGATTACGAGATCCGTTCCTACAACATACATTGGTTCCGTGCAAGGTGTCCGTACCTCTTACAGGGTCGTTTGGCGACTAGATTGGGTTTTCACCCTCAAACGGCTTGTTTTTAAACCTAATATAGATATTTTAAAATTATCATCATATTCTCAAATCGGGAGACCCTTAACTACGCGATCAGTTCCTAAAAGTTACATTGGTCCCGTGCGAGGTGTTCGTGCCTCTTACCGGGCCAATTAGGGGCTGGTTTGGGCTTTCACCCTTTTAACTGCTCGTTTTTAATCCTAATTTGGACATTTTCAAATTATCATCATATTCTCAAATCGGGAGACCCACGATTACGTGATCAGTTCCTACAACTTACAATGGTCCCGTGCGAGGTGTTTATGCTTCTTACGGGGCCGTTTGGCGGCTGTTTTGGGTTTCACCCTCAAATGGACTATTTTTAAGCCTAATCTAGATATTTTCAAATTATCATCAAATTCTTAAATTAGGAGACCCGTCCGTGACTACGGGGTTAGTTCCTACAAGTTACATTGGTCCCGGGCGAGGTGTTCGTGCCTCTTACGGGGCCGTTTGGGGGGTGGTTTGGGTTTTCACCCTCAAACGAATTATTTTTAAGCCTAATCTAGATATTTTTAAATTATCATCATGTTCTTAAACCGGGAGACCCGTGACTACGCAGTCAGTTCCTATAAGTTACACTGGTCCCGTGCGAGGTGTTCGTGCCTCTCACAGGGCCGTTTGGCAGCTAGTTTGGGTTTTCACCCTCAAACGGCTTGTTTTTAAGCCTAATCTAGATATTTTCAAATTATCATCGCATTCTCAAATTGGGAGATCCGTGACTATGCGGTCAGTTCCTATAAGTTACATTGGTCCCGTGCGAGGTGTTCGTGCCTCTTACAGGGCCATTTGAGGGCTGGTTTTGGTTTTCACCCGTTTAACTACTCGTTTTTAAGCCTAATTTGGATATTTTCAAATTATCATCATATTCTCAAACCGTCAAACCCGCGATTACGCGATCAATTCTTACAACTTATATTGGTCCCGTGCGAGGTGTCCGTGCCTCTAACGGGGCCGTTTGGATGTTGGTTTGGGTTTTCACCCTCAAACGGCTTATTTTTAAGCCTAATCTAGATATTTATAAATTATGATCATATTCTCAAATCGGAAGATCCGCGACTACGTGGTCAGTTCCTATAAGTTACATTAGTCCCGTGCGAGGTGTCCGTGCCTCTTACGGGGCCGTTTGGCGGCTGGTTTGGGTTTTCACCCTCAAACGGCTTGTTTTTAAGCCTAATCTAGATATTTTCACATTATCATAATATTCTCAAATTGGGAGACCTGTGACCAAGCGGTCAGTTCCTACAAGTTACATTGGTCCCGTGCGAGGTGTTTGTGCCACTTACCGGTCCATTTGGGTGCTGGTTTGGGTTTTCACCCTTTTAACTCCTTATTTTTCAACCTAATCTAAATATTTTCAAATTATCATCTATGTCTCAAAATGGGAGACCCGTGTCTACGTGATCAGTTCCTACAGGTTACATTAGTCCTGTGTGAGGTGTCCGTGCGTCTTACAGGGCCATTTGGCGACTGGTTTGGGTTTTCACCCTCAAACGGCTTGTTTTTAAGCCTAATCAAGATATTTTCAAATTATCATCGTATTCTCAAATCGGGAGACCCGGGAGCAAGCGATCAGTTCCTTCAAGTTACATTGGTCCCGTGCATGGTGTTCGGGCTTCTTACCGGGCCATTTGGGGCTTGGTTTGGGTTTTCACCCTCCAACGGCATGTTTTTAAGCCTAATCTAGATATTTTCAAATTACCATCAGAATCTCAAATCGGGAGACCCATGACTACGCGACCAGTTCCTACAAGTTTCATTGCTCCCGTGCGAGGTGTTCGTGCCTCTTACGGTGCCGTTTGGCGCGTGGTTTGGGGTTTCACCCTCAAACGACTTATTTTTAAGCCGAATCTAGATATTTTTAAATTATCAACATATTCTCAAACCGAGAGACCCGTGACTGCGCGATCAGTTCCTATATGTTACATTTGTCTCGTTCGAGGTGTTCGTGCCTCTTATGGGGCCGTTTGGCGGTTGGTTTGGATATTCAACCTCAAACGGCTTATTTTTAATACTAATCTATATATTTTCACAATATCGTCTTATTCTCAAACCGAGAGACCCGTGACTACCTGGTCAGTTCCTACAAGTTTCATTAGTCCCGTGCGAGGTGTTCATGCCTCATATGGGGCCGTTTGGCGGTTGGTTTAGGTTTTCACCCTCAAACGGCTTGTTCTTAAGCCAGATCTAGACATTTACAAATTATCGTCTTATTCTCAAATCGGGAGACCCATGACCAAGCGGTCAGTTCCTAAAGTTACATTGGTCCCATGCGAGGTGTTCGTGCCTCTTACGGGGCCGTTTGGTGGCTGGTTTGGGTTTTCACCCTTTTAACTGCTTGTTTTTAAGCCTAATTTGGATATTTTCAAATTATCGTCATATTTCAAGCCGGGAGACCCACGACGACGCGATCAGTTCCTTCAAGTTACATTAATCCTGTGTGAGGTGTTCGTGCCTCTTACGGATCCCTTTGGGGGCTAGTTTAGGTTTTCACCCTCAAACGGCTTGTTTTTAAGTATAATCTAGATATTTTCAAATTATCATTATATTCTCAAATCAAGAGACCCGTGACCACGCTGTCAATTCCTACAAGTTACATTGGTCCCGTGCGAGGTATTCGTGCCTCTCACAGGGCCGTTTGGTGGCTAGTTTGGGATTTCACCCTAAAACGGCTTATTTTTAAGCCTAATATAGATATTTTCACATTATCATTGTATTCTCAAATCGAGAGACCTGTAACTACGCGGTCAGTTCCCACAAGTTACATTAGTCCCGTGCGAGATTTCCGTGCCTCTTACTAGTCCATTTGGGGGCTGGTTTGGGTTTTCACCCTTTTAACTGCTTGTTTTTAAGCCTAATTTGGATATTTTCAAATTATCATCCTATTCTCAAACCGGGAGGCCCGCAATTACGGAATTCGTTCCAATAATGTACATTGGTCCTGTGTAATGTGTTCGTGCCTCTTACGGGGTCGTTAGGCGACAGGATTGGGTTTTCCCTTATTTTTAAGCCTAATATAGATATTTTCACATTATCATCATATTCTCAAATCGGGAGACCCTTGACTACGCGGTCAGTTCCTATAAGTTACATTGGTCCCGTGCAAGGTGTCCGTGCCTCTTACCAGGCCAATTGGGGGCTTGTTTAGGTTTTCACCCTTTTAACTACTCATTTTCAAGCCTAATTTGGATATTTTCAAATTATCGTCATATTCTCAAATCGGGAGACCCGCGATTACATGATCAGTTCCTACAACTTACATTGGTCCCGTGTAGGGTGTTCGTGCCTCTTACGGGGCTGTTTGGCAGCTGGTTTGGGTTTTCACCCTCAAACGGCCTATTTTTAAGCCTAATCTAGATATTTTCAAATTATCATCGTATTCTTATACCGGGAGACCCGTGACTATGGGGTCAGTTCGTACAAATTGCATTGGTCCCGGGCGAGGTGTTCATGCCTCTTATGGGACCGTTTGGCTGGTGGTTTGGATTTTCACCCTCAAACGGATTATTTTTAAGCCAAATCTAGATATTTTTAAATTATCATCGTGTTCTCAAATCGAGAGACCCGTGACTACGCGATCATTTCCTATAAGTTACGCTGGTCCTGTACGAGGTGTTCGTGCCTCTCACAGGGCCGTTTGGCGGCTTGTTTGGCTTTTCACCCTCAAACGACTTATTTTTAAGCCTAATCTAGATATTTTCAAATTATCATCGCATTCTCAAAACGGTAGATCCGTGACTATGCAGTCAGTTCCTACAAGTCACATTGGTCCCGTGCGAGGTGTTCGTGCCTCTTACAGGGCCATTTGGGGGCAGGTTTTGGTTTTTACCCGTTTAAGTGCTTATTTTTAAGCCTAATTTGGAGATTTTCAAATTATCGTCATATTGTCAAACCGTCAAACCCGCAATTAGGCGATCAATTCCTATAACATATATTGGTCCCGTACGAGGTGTTCGTGCCTCTAACAGGGCCGTTTGGTGCTCGTTTGGGTTTTCACCCTCAAATGGCTTGTTTTTAAGCTTAATCTAGATATTTTCAAATTATCATCATATTATCAAATCGGGAGACCCGTGACTTTGTGGTCAGTTCTTACAAGTTACTTTGGTCCCGTGCGAGGTGTTCATGCCTCTTACAGGGCCGTTTGGCGGCTGGTTTAGGTTTTCACCCTCAAACAGCTAATTTTTTTGCCTGATCTAGATATTTTAAAATTATTATCGTATTCTCAAACTGGGAGACTTGTGACCAAGCGGTCAGTTCCTACAAGTTCCATTGGTCCCGTGTGAGGTGTCCGTGCCTCTTACGGGGCCGTTTGGTGGCTGGTTTGGGTTTTCACCCTTTTAACTGCTTGTTTTTAAGCCTAATTTGGATATTTTCAAATTATCGTCATATTCTTAAACCGTCAAACCCGCAATTATGCGATCAATTCCTACAACTTATATTGGTCCCATGCGAGGTGTCCATTCCTCTAACGGGGCTGTTTGGCAGTTGGTTTGGGTCTTCACCCTTAAACGGATTGTTTTTAAGCCTAATTTAGATATTTCTAAATTATCATCATATTCTCAAATCGGGAGATCCGCGACTACGTGGTCAGTTCCCACAAGTTATATTGGTCCCGTGCGAGGTGTCCGTGCCTCTTACGGGGCCGTTTGGGTGCTGGTTTAGGTTTTCACCCTCAAATGCCTTATTTTTAAGCCTAATCTAGATATTTTCACATTATCATCGTATTATCATATTGGGAGACACCTAACCAAGTGGTCAGTTCCTACAAGTTACATTGGTCCCGTGTGAGATGTTCGTGTCTCTTACTGGGCTATTTATGGGCTGATTTGGGTTTTCACCCTTTTAACTGCTTGTTTTTAAGCCTAATTTGAATATTTTCAAATTATCGTCATATTCTCAAACCGGGAGACCCGCGATTATGGGATCCGTTCCTACAATATACATTGGTCCCTTGTAAGGTGTTCGTGCCTCGTACGGGGTCGTTAGGCGGTTGGATTGGGTTTTCACCCTCAAACGGCTTGTTTTTAAGCCTAATATAGATATTTTCAAATTATCATCGTATTCTCAAATTGGGAGACTCTTGACTACGCGGTCAGTTCCTACAAGTTACATTGGTCCCGTGCGAGGTGTTCATGCCTCTTATCGGGCCATTTGGGGGTTGGTTTGGGTTTTAACCCTTTAACTGCTTGTTTTTAAGCCTAATTTGGATATTTTCAAATTATCGTCATATTGTCAAATCGGGAGACCCGCGATTACGTTATCAGCTCCTACGAGTTACATTGGTCCCGTGTGAGGTGTTTGTGCCTCTTACGAGGCCATTTGGCAAATTATTAGGGTTTTCACCCTCAAACGGATTATTTTTTAGCCTAATCTAGATTTTTTGAAAACTATCATCATCGTCTCAAACCGGGAGACCCGTGACTACGCGGTCAGTTCCTATAAGTTATATTGGTCTCGTACGAGGTGTCCGTGCCTCTTACGGGGACATTTGGGGGCTGGCTTGGGTTTTCACCCTTTAACTGCTTATTTTTAAGCCTAATTTGGATATTTTCAAATTATTATCATATTCTCAAACCGGGAGACCCGCGATTACGTGATTAGTTCCAACAAATTACGTTGGTCCTGTGCAAGGCGTTCTTGCCTCTTACGGGGCCGCTTGGCGGTTGGTTTGGGTTTTCACCCTCAAACAGCTTGTTTTTAAGCCTAATATAGATATTTTCAAATTATTGCCGTATTATCAAACTGAGAGACCCGTGACTATGCGGTCAGTTCCTACAAGTTACATTGGTCCCGTACGAGGTGTTCGTGCCTCTCACGGGGCCATTTGGTGGCTGGTTTGGGTTTTCACCCTCAAACGGCTTTTTTCAGCCTAATTTGGATATTTTCAAATTATCATTATATTCTCAAACCGAGAGACCCATGATTACATGATGAGTTCCTATAAGTTACATTGGTCCCGTGTATGGTGTTCGTGCCTCTTACGGGGCCGTTTGGTGGCTGGTTTGGATTTTCACTCTAAAACGGCTTATTTTTAAATATAGATATTTTCAAATAATCATCTTATTCCCAAACCTGGTGACCCTTGACTACGCGATCAGTTCCTAAAAGTTACATTGGTCCTATGCGAGGTGTTTGTGCCTCTTACCGGGCCAATTGGGCGCTGGTTTGGGTTTTCACCCTTTTAAGTACATGTTTTTAAGCCTAATTTGGATATTTTCAAATTTTCATCATATTCTCAAACTGGGAGGCTCACGATTACGCGATCAGTTCTTACAACTTACATTGGTCTGGTGTGAGGTGTTAGTGCCTCTTACGGAGCCGTTTCGCGGTTCGTTTAGGTTTTCACCCTCAAACAACTTGTTTTTAAGCCTAATCTAGATATTTTCAAATTATCGTCGTATTCTCAAATCGGGAGACCCGTGACTACCGGTCAGTTACTACAAGTTACATTAGTCCCGTGCGAGGTGTTCGTGCCTCTTACGGGGCCGTTTGGTGGGTGGTTTGGGTTTTCACCCTCAATCGGATTGTTTTTAAGCCTAATCTAGATATTTTTAAATTATCATCATATTCTCAAACTGAAAGACCCGTGACTATGCGGTTAGTTCTTATAAGTTGCGTTGGTCCGGTGCGAGATTTTCATGCCTCTTACGGGGTCGTTTGGCGGCTGGTTTGGGTTTTCACCCTCAAATGGCTTATTTTTAAGCCTAATCTAGATATTTTCAAAAATTATCATCATAGTCTCAAACCAAGAGACCCGTGACTAGACGTTTAGTTCCTACAAGTTACATTGGTCTCGTGCAAAGTGTTCGTGCCTCTTACCGGGCCATTGGGGGGCTCGTTTGGGTTTTCACCCTTTTAACTGCTTGTTTTTAAACCTAATTTGGAGATTTTCAAATTATCATCATATTCTCAAATCGTGAGACCCGTGATTACGCAATCAGTTTCTATAACTTACATTGGTCCCGTACGAGGTGTTCGTGCCTCTTATGGTGCCGTTTGGCGACTGGTTTGGGTTTTCACCCTCAAATAGCTTGTTTTTAAGCCTAATCTAGATATTTTCAAACTATCATCATATTCTCAAATCGGGAGATCTGTGACTACGCAGTCAGTTCCTACAAGTTACATTGGTCCCATGCGAGGTGTTTGTGCCTCTTACGGGGCTGCTTGGTGACTGGTTTGGGTTTTCACCCTCAAACGTCTTATTTTTAAGCCTAATCTAGATATTTTCAAATTATCATTGTCTTCTCAAACAGGGAGACCCGTGACCAAATGATCAGTTCCTGCAAGTTACATTAGTCACTGCGAGGTGTTCGTACCACTTACCGGGCTATTTGGGTGCTGGTTTGGGTTTTCACCCTTTTAACGTCTTATTTTTAAGCCTAATTTGAATATTTTGAAATTATCGTCATATTCTCAAATTGGGAGACCCTCCATTACGCGATCAATTCCTACATGTTACATAGGTCCTGTGTGAGGTGTTTGTGTCTCTTACTGTGCCGTTTGGCGACTGGTTTGGGTTTTCACTCTCAAACGGCTTATTTTTAAGCCTAATCTAGATATTTTTCTACTTATCGTTATAGTCTCAGACCAGGAGACCCGTGACTACGCGGTCAGTTCCTACAAGTTACATTGGTTCTGTGCAAGGTGTTCGTGTCTCTTATCGGGCCATTTGGGGGCTGGTTTGGGTTTTCACCCTTTAACTTCTTATTTTTAAGCCTAATTTGGATATTTTCAAATTATCGTCATATTGTCAAATCGGGAGACTCGCGATAACGCAATCAGTTCCTACAAGTTACATTGATCCCGTGTGAGGTGTTTGTGCCTCTTATGGGGCCGTTTGGTGGATTATTTAGGTTTTCACCCTCAACCGGCTTATTTTTAAGCCTAATCTTGATATTTTCAAAAATTATCGCCATAGTCTCAAACCGGGAGTGACTACGCGGTCAGTTCCTATAAGTTATATTGGTCCCGTACTTGGTGTTCGTGCCTCTTACCGGGCTATTTGGGTGTGTGTTTGGGTTTTCACCTTTTAAGTATTTGTTTTTAAGCCTAATTTCGATATTTTCAAATTATCGTCATATTTTCAAACCGGGAGACCAGTGACTATGCGGTCAGTTTCTACAAGTTACATGGATCCCGTGCGAGGTGTTGGTGCCTCTTACGGGGTAGTTTGGTTGGTTTGGGTTTTCACCCTCAAGTGACTTATTTTTAAGCCTAATCTAGATATTTCAAAATTATCGTTATCTTCTCAAATCGGGAGGCTCACGACTACGCGGTCACTTCAAACAAGTTACACTAGTCCCGTGTGAGGTGTTTGTGCCTCTTACGAAGCCATTTGGCCGCTGGTTTGGGTTTCACCCTCAAACGGCTTATTTTTAAGCATAATCTAGATATTTCTAAATTATCATCATATTCTCAAACCAAGAGACCCGCGACTATGCGGTCAGTTTCTGCAAGTTACATTGGTCCCGTGCGAGGTGTTTGTGCCTCTTACTGGGCCGTTTGGCGGCTGGTTTGGGTTTTTACCCTCAAACGGCTTATTTTTAAGCCTAATCTAGATATTTTCTAATTATCATCATATTCTCAAATCGGGAGACCCACGACTACGCGGTCAGTTCCTACAAGTTACATTGGTCCCGTGCGAGGTTATCATGCCTGTTACAGGGCCGTTTAGGGGCTGGTTTTGGTTTTCACCCTTTAACGACTTGTTTTTAAGCCTAATCTAGATATTTTCAAATTATCATCATATTCTTAAATCGAGAGACCCGTGATACGCGGTCAGTTCCTATAAGTTACATTGCTCCCGTATGAGGTGTTCGTGTATCTTACTGGGCCCTTAGGGGTTGGTTTGGGTTATCACCCTTTACTTGCCCTTGTTTAAGCCTAATTTAGATATTTTCAAATTATCATCATATTCTCAAACCGGGAGACCCGTGACTATACAGTCAGTTCCTATAAGTTACATTGGTCCCGTGCGAGGTGTTCGTGCCTCTTACTGGGCCGTTTGGTGAATAGTTTGGGTTTTCACCCTCGAATGACTTGTTTTTAAGCTTAAAGTAAATATTTTCAAATTATCAGCATATTCTCAAAATGGGAGAATCGTGACTACACGGTGAGTTCCTTGAAGTTATAATGGTCCCGTGCGAGGCGCTCATGTCTCTTACGGGACCATTTGGGAGCTGGTTTGGGTCTTCACCCTTTAACGACTTATTTTTAAGCCTAATCTAGATATTTTCAAATTATATCAGCAGATGATGTTTTGGCAAATATACAGTAGTCATTTGGCCAATATGGTACCAAAAACACCCATAGTTGTGGACAGCTGACTTGTTACCACTGTATTCGGTCTAGATTCATTTGGGGATGTCCAATTTTGTAGATTTATTTAATTTGGTATTGCATATATAAATTCACAAACTAATATTAGCTGATAATTTGCAATAAACACAGAGAGATACTCTTAATGAACCAATCCCATAAATTTAAGCTAACCAGGAAAGACAAAACACAAGTGAAATAAACAACTGAGTGACATTATGTATAAGAAAAATAAGCAATAAGTTATCATAAAAGAGATCTTCGCCACCTAACATTCTCAACCTACATTAGAAATTTAACATAGTCCTTATTTTGAGTTAGATTATACCAAAAGAGAGAGAATGAGGTTACCTGAGCGGGACGAGTGGAGGGAGAGCTGCGCGGAGAGAGGGAGCTACGCGAATAAAGTTCCTTATCAATTTTCTATCAATTAGTATTATTTGGAAAAGTAGGTATTCAGCTGTATATGACAGTACGAACATGAATGTGAGGATCATTATTCAGCAAGTCATTAACATAATTAAATCTAATTATTTTCATATATGTTTGCAATTATAAAGATTATATGCAGGAATTACTTACGGACTCGCGATGGTATTGATACGACTCAATTCCGCAATTGAAATGCGATACCTCATGATGGTATTGTCGTGAATGAATTCTAATTGAAAAGGTTTGAATCCCAATTGTAAAGATTTATGTTTGAATTCTAATTTTAAAGCTTTAAGTTTGAATTATAATTAGTTTGCATTACTCGCTTTCATAGAGAAGTAGAAAACAACAATTTCAGTGGATGGATACTACATCCACCCTTTTCAAGGCCGTGGAATACCAAAAAGAACCCAAAAGAACCCCTTTTGTCTATATTGTTGTCTTCATTTCAGCAAACATTTTCAAAGCACCACACAAATCACATTCCATTATTAATTGGTCCTCTTCTTTTATGTTATCAAACTAACCTCAAAAACTTGAAACATTATGTTCAACAATATTAGTAGTTGTAGTGCACATTTGAAAGCAAAATTAAGCATTTGAAAGATGATTATTTTGAAGAGTTTTACCTACAGCCCCTGCCTCCAACGAGGACATTATGGAGATTTAAAGACAACTGCTGCACTTCCTTCTTTGTACACCATCACAAATTAGGTATATCCTGAAGGCGTGGAAAATAGGAGAAGGATTAACTACAAACATAAATAATATACCCTAATTAAGGACAACAAAGTATTCTAAACACTACAAAAATAATAAAAAATAACACACTTCAAGTCTATAAAAAACATATAAACCAAGTCATTAGTTTCAATAAACCCCGAATACAATTGTGAACCTTAAAATTATATATCAACTACATTAAACTCTCTAAACCTAACATATAAAAAGTAAAATAAAGCATACAGTATACCTGATAGGAACCATAGTTTAGTGAATCTAAGAGTGAGAAACATAAAAAACAAGTCATACATATGAGAGATCTAAAACACCAAAAGGATTCAAATGATTTTGCAGTGGATATATGTATGGAAAATAAGTATAAAAATAAGAGTATATCAATTTAGGCAGAAGTTTCAGAAATAAAAACTCCATCCAAAAATGAATTAATCTAACAGCATACTCAAAAATTCACTTGGCCTCGGATCTACCAGAGCTCACCTGGCCGGATATTCACTTGTCACATTTCCCATACCCAAAAACCCATGAACCGACCCATTCCACCTTCCAAACCAGATCAACCCGTTAGCCCCAAAACCACCACCACCGCTACCACCCCCAGCACCAGCATCTAACTCGAAACCGCTACCCCGGAACCCTCTAACCCAAAACCGCCATCCCCGAACCCAACCTGCGCAAATCAAATCCCGCCATCACTGGCAGGTGGTGGCTTGACCAGAACGTGAAACCTTCTTTACCAAGGTGAGATAGAGAGCGGGAGACTAAAATAAGAGAGGAAAGTGAGCGGGAGAGAAAAAAATAGTGAGGAGTATTATTTTTTTAGGGTATTTATATTTTAGTTAAGTGTGCCAGATTGTCATTAAACCGTGCCAGAATTTGGTACGGTTTTAAGTTGTGCTAAATTTTTAATATCAAGGTGTGCCAAATTTCTATTTTTTTGTATAGTGTATATAACTCAAATTATAATAGCATGTTGCATATGTTAGTACATCACGCTATAAATTTATTCAGCTTTCTCAAAAAAGCTCATAGCCTTTATCAGATTTGAAAATGAAAATTAATGAGGGTTTCAGTTGTGACATTATTAGGCCTAAAATATAGACCTACTAGTTGTCTTGTTCTACCCTTATGGCTTCAGACATTTATTAACAAAGTATTATTTTGGGGCTGTAAAGAAAATTAAGAATCCTCAATAGAATAATTTATGTGCGTTCTAGGATTTTTACACAATATGTGTTCCAATATTAAGCCACATAATGCACTGACAAAATTGATACAACACGCTTCTCCAGTCGTATTCGTACTATAAAATATTATTTTAGACATATAAAGGTTACATAGTACAAAAGAATCCCTATTGATGGGACTACACATGAGTTGTGTGCTTATTGCAAATACATATAAGCCCTTTACATCACTATGAGGCGTGTAGAACAAACAAGTGTATCACATCACTATCTGTCAAAACTTCCAGGACTACTAGTCAAATTGTTTTCTCCATGCCACATTAATTTTACTTTTGACTGGCAGACAAAAAACCCAACATACTGCCTGTCCACCAGCGCTATAAACTCTAGTGAAATTATTATCATCCTCCGGCATATACCATTTAAACCGGTGATGGTGATGACAAGGGTGAAAAACCTTGGAGCTAGGTAAAAGAACAAAAACAAAAATGATGATTCAACGTGATACGGGTTTCAGCAAGCCTTGCCATGAGAAAATATAGACATACCATTATTCTTACATATTGGGTAGAAATTCACACCGGATTATAAAAATCATATCAAAATAAAATTTGGCTCACCACAGATATTGTACCACCATGCTTGTTAACAACAAGAACCGCAAAAGCCTTACATCCAAACACATATCTCCGAAAAACACTACCTCCGAACAACCTCAGATCTTAGAACAACTTGACCTCCGAGAAACCTTGGCCCTTCGAACAACCTCGGATCTTCGAACAACTTGACCTTCGAGAAATCTTGATCTTCGAATAACCTCGATCTACCAAACTACCATTAAAGAAACGCGATTCACCATGGAGGAGTTCAACCCAAGCCACCCATTTTTTTCGGGAAGTCTTAATATCCGAGAACACTTGATCTTCGAGGAGGTTTGGGACAAAACCTCTTCCGTTCTAACTATCGGAATATGAAATGGGTTTTAAGTATTAAACCCAGTTTTATGATTACCTCATTTTAAGGCATTGTTTGGGTATCTCATAAAAAAATTAAAAAATAAGAAAAATTCGAACTACCTCCTATGTTTATTCATGAAATTGTTCATGAGGTTAAAATCATGTGATATTTGATCTTACATTGAGATAACACGTTCATACAATATTTTGTCATACTTTGAGTTCCAAAATATTTTTTTTTGGCATGATTGATAAAATAAATATAGGAAAAATCATTTACCCCCTTCGAAATCTCATGAATATTTTTTATGTTGTCTCAAAGGAGACCATTTAAATATTGAGCATAACTTAGTACAAGCATGGGCTCAAGAAACCTTACCAAATATGATATTTTTCTAGAATGACCATGTCAATTGACATCCTTCGAGCGACCTTGTTAAAATATTTTTGGATCAACCTTGTTAATATTTGATATCTTTGGAAGGACCTTATCAAAATAATATTTTATGCTCAAATCAGGTTCATCGTGGTACCTCGAGTAGCCTTATTCGTGGTACCTCAAGAAGCCTCAGTTATGGTTGCTCGGAGCAACCTTTTATGCAACCTCCTCCATGTTCATTCTGAGATATGATTTATTCACATGGTCGTATTAATTACATTAAAATTCAAATATGATATTTAATATTCACCTCAAGGTGACTCAGCATTTACTAATTCAATTAATCTTCATATGATTTAAATACTTCTGATTTTTCTCGGTTTTGTTAAAATAATGGGGGAATGAAATTAAGGGCTCACTACATGATATCTTTGCACTTACCGATATTGTGGTAAGTCGTCCAAAGTGGTGAATTATAGTTGTGAGAAAACTTACCGATATTGAGGTAAGTTGTCCAAAGCAGTGTTGTGGCCATCCCCGATCCTCGCGGTGGGAGAGGATCCTTGGTCCCGCGCCTCCCTCTCGGGAGTGCTTCGGTCGGTTCATTGATGAGGTGAAAAATGTAGAGAGGTGGAGTCACCGGTCTATTTTACTCAAAACAGACAAAATAAAAGGGAGCCATCCCGAAGGACAACATCCAAAGACATACTGATACATACGAAACCAAAATGATTCGAAAAGGGTCCGGAGGCTAAGTTACGAAATGGGATGGTGTTAGGCACCCATTCTGCCCATACGGTCTCTCATGGGTTATTGCTATTTTCCTTTATTTCCCCGTGATGTGTGTGCATGTGTATACATAGCGGAGATAGGAATCATCGACTTGTACCATGGAAGAGATAAATTGACTCATAGCAATGTTCCTAAAAAATAATATTAGAAAATAGAATTTATACGATTATCCTAGCGTCGATCATTATAAGGGAATGATAACGCATGTGGAATAATACGCCACTAAGAACAAATATATGTATATGTAAATATATAGAATCTAAGAGAGTTAAGTTTAAAGAACGTGGAAAAAGTAGGAAAAAAGTAGAAAAATGACTCGAGTCTCAGGTTTTACCCCGAGACGCCTACGTAGCCTATAGAGGCATCAAAGTCCACGTAGTTCGTATGAAAAATGAGGGGTAGGATTTATCCCATGAATCCAACCGAGAACTTCTCTTATTTGTGTGTGTGTGTGTGTGTGTGTGAAAGAAAGTGTTTTAGTTGTGAGAAAAGTGTGAGAAGAGTGTGAGAATTCCCGTTTGGAATTTATGAGCAAATTCTCTTTTTCTTATTTTTTGGGTTTTATATATATGAAAATAGGAGATGTGAAATAATACTAAATAAAAAGTATATTAGGATATGTGAGATGAGAGAATAAAAGTTCTAAGTAACAAAACAAACTAATGCAAATTTAGGAGAATTTAAGGAGAGAGTGGAGAAAGTTGGACTTTCTTGAAGATCTTGAGCTTGATCTTGGATGTTGGAGAGCAGCCCTTCACTTGGGTGATTATGAAGGGTACTTAATTCACCAAGTTTGATGAAGATAGTGATGAAAGGTGAAGGTTAGAAAGGGATTTGGAGGTGGAAATCACGCTGACTTCGGGAGGGGTTTTCTGAGCTTGCTGAGAGGATGGATCTCTGATTTTTCCTCCCCCTTGCAATGAGGTTAGTCCATCCTTTTTATAATCCCAGGGAATTTTTGATCGGCATAGCCCTGTTCTTGCCAATCAACAGTTGTGTTTAGGCACACTACTGATAGGCAGGGTTTAGAACTTGTCGTTTGGTAGTGTCTTTCAGGTTTCTTCAGAAAATTGATCGTAGAGCGTAAATCGTTGATCCAAATCATGCATGGGGGAAACTGTTGGAAAGGTATTTCAGCGACCTTCGAAAGTGCTTTGGACTGCTCCTGGGTCTGGGAGTTGACTTTGGGTGAAATGTGGCACGAAAGCGTTCGTCGGTCCTTTGGACGAGGAAACTTCGGATGCAAATGAATCGTTCGTCCGCATGGTAAGTCAGAATCAAGCACAAGGCAGACCATTAGAAATATTAGGAGATGTACTTACTCATTCTAAAGAGTTTGACCTGGTTCAGGGAGTTGACTTTGGTCAATCGGGTCCTGAAAGCATTCGTTGACCTTTCGGAGTAAAACGAATCGTTCGTCCATATCGTAAGTCAGAATCGTGCATGGGATGGACCATTAGAAAGGGGATTTAGTTCCCTTCGAAGATTCATTCAGTCTCCGCTGAGTTGAAGAGTTGACTTTGGTCAAATGGAGCCTGGGAGCATTCGGTGACCTCCTGATCGAGTTTCGGGGGAAAATAGGTCGTTCGTTCGCACTGTAAGTCAGAATTATGCACGGGACACACCGTTAAAAAGGGGATTCAGTGCCCTTCGAATATTCATTTAGTCTCATTCGAGCTGAAGAGTTTTACTTTTGGTCAGATGGAGCCTGGGAGTGCTCGATGGCCTTTAGGTCAGTACCCGGGGTATGACTTGGGTTTACAATGGTGAAGGGAGGTTCTAGGGACCTAAGGAGAGGTTAGGGGTTATTAGAATGGGGTGTCTACAGATCCCCTCGACGGGTGGTTTGGAATAAATAAAAGACGTCAAATAGACACCACATGATGCCTTTGAAAAAGGATGAGCGGGGGTTCGAGGTCGATTCTGAGGACCTAAGGATGAGGATGATCGATTTTACTGGTTGAAGACGATTCTGAGGGCGTGAAGATGAGGGTGACCGATTCTGTGGGTTTAAGTCGATTCGTCGAGCTTAAAGGGGCATGTTGGGGATGGTCTAAAAGAAAGTGATGACCAAAGATTTAGGTCAATTTCGAAGACCTACAGCAATAATGGGGGTGAGCAATTCTACGGGTTAGAGACAATTCTGAGGGCTTAGGTTGTGATGATCGATTCTGTGGGTCGAAGTCAATTCTGCAGGCTTAAGTTGGGGATGACCAATTGCGGGTTGAAGCCAATTCTGCGGGCTTAAGTTGAGATGACTAATTCTACGGGTCCAAGCTAATTCTGCTAGATTAAGTTGAAATGACCAATTCTGTATGTCGAAGCCAATTCTGTGGGCTTAAGTTTGAAATGATTAATTTTGTGGGTCGAAGCCAATTCTGCGGACTTAAGGTGAGAATTACCAATTCTACGTGTCGAAGCCAATTTTGTGGGCTTAAGTTGAAATGACCAATTCTATGGGTCGAAGCCAATTCTATAGGCTAAAGTTTGAGATGACCAATTCTACGGGTCTAAGCTAATTTTGAGGGCTTAAGGATGAGATGACCAATTCTGCGGGCTTAAGTTGAGATGACCTCGGGGAACTCTACCGGGGAAATTACCTTGTGATTTTGATTTGAGCTGGGGAGCCGATTACTGGGGAAGTCCTTGTGTCTTTTGGAGACTTTATTGGGAGAACAGCCAATCTGATGCTGGGGAAGCAATTAGGTGGTCCAGGGTTTGAACGTATTTCTCGAGGAAATTTGAGACCTTTGGGAAATAGGATATGATCCTAAAGTTTTGGATATTTTGGAGGTCCTCTGGGGACGTTGTCGGGAAGATATTCGCTTGGATTTTGAGAGTTTTGCTAGGGAAATAGGGGTTTCGCTTGAGGGAGTACGAAATTTTCTTGGTGAAAATATTCTAAACCCTTTCTGGTATTTTTAGGAATTTTTTGAGGATTTTTCAGGGCTTTCTGGTATTTTTTGGGAGTTTCTATACCAAAATTTTAAGGGGGGTGTCGGTTAGCATGGTGTGGAGGGTGCCATTCGACAGTGGCATGGACTTTTGGGCTGCCTCGAGAAGGCAAAGGGTCAGTGCTGATGGGTAGGTGGGGACTTTTGTCGATTGCATCGATGGCGCAAGGACAATTGGCAGTCGAAGAGGTCTCTCTCTTTGGATGCAGTGCGTCAGGTATTGAATGGCCTGACCAGTGATAAGGTAAGACTTCTTTCTTCTTTAGTCTAAGACTTTTGTGTGCTCTGATTTTGTATTTGACTCATATCTGCTAGGGATTTTTCAGGTGACCTTTTACCCTTGGTGGATGACCGTTCAGGATACGGGGTTGACTGGAGTACATGCCTAGATGAGGAATTTGCTCGCGCATGAGTTTGGCTACTCTTGGTATCTTGGGGAGAGGGTGGTCCGACAGATTGCTGAGGGGGAGGTGGTGGTGCCACCTGCGAGGCCCCCTATAACTATGAGGCGAGAGAGGCTTCTACCATAGGATACGAGGATCGCGGTGATGATTGGTGAGCTCTACCTGATGTACACCGATACGGCTGTGTCGTATGATTATATGGACTTTGTGACGAGCTGGTTGATGGCGTCCAGCATATATGATGCACTGCCATTCCCTCCTGCGGGTTCGAGTCGGCCAGTGGAGTCCTCCACAGCGGTGGAGGTCCTTTGACGTCTGCGGCGGTGATGACTTCGTAGGTTCCCTTTGTGTAGCTGCATACTCCTTCATACAATATCCGACGGGTTGATGAAGGGATGGTGTCTATGCTGCATCATCCTCATGCGATGGAACTGGAGGACTTGGGCTTGACAGAGGAGGTTCTTCTCCCTGAGGTATATCTTTTATGCTCTTTTCTTTTCCTTCCTTTTGGTTTCTTTTGATTTTTTCTGCTTAATACTGATTTCGCCTTTTTTTGCAGTACGTCCGGGTGTCCACCACTTGGCGGAGGGATAATAGGGACTGAATATCTTCGGCGACTACCCATATTCGGGATGCAGTTCCTGTTCCTTCTTGCTTGGTGTCGTCTGCCTCATCCGGGGAGGAGTCTGGTTCAGGTAGTGGTGGTGCATCATCTCGCCATTGGGGAAAGAGAGGCGTCGCAGAGGTGGAAGCTCTTAGGGGAAAGGGCAAGTGAGAGAGAGAATATGGGTTCGGGCTGAGTCCCATTTGTTTTTTTGCTTTTCTTTATTTTCCTGTAAAATAATGTAACACGGAGAAATATCTATGCAATGCAATGAAGTTTTTTTTATTATCTTCTATTAATGATGAATGAATTAATGCACATGTGCTTTTTACTTTGCTGCTGAGATCGTAAAAAGAAATATTTTTAGGATTTTGAAAGGAATTTTTATTTAAAATGAGAATTTATATAAAGATGAAGAGGGGATTTTTGAAATTCTGTTGAGAATATCAATTTGCTTTGGTTTTTTTAAATTTTGACAAAAGAGAAAAAAGGAAAATTTCCAAAAGTATGGGGTTGCCGAACGACAAGCACCTTGTCCTGCCTATCGACAAGTCAGTCCAGTCCCATCAATTCAAAGCTTTGATTCTTCATCCTTTGGTACCCTGTGGGGCAGGATTTCTTCTGATTTCTACAAAGGTTATGTCTTTTATGGAAGTTTTCAAGTATAAAAGAGGGGTAAGGGTGGAGTGTTTTCCTCACACCTTCACATTCCTACTTTTTTTTCTGTGAGATGGCTCTCCCTGGTAGTTTTAAGTTTTCTAACTACCTTATAACTTTGGAGGCGATGTGCTCCTATAACGTCGACTGCGATGCTTACAACATGCGTCAAATTTCTTTATGGCATAATCAGCCCATAGAGTGGAACATGCTGATGGTGGTGGTACAATTGTGGTACCCCGAATACCATGTATTCCGCTTTGGCTTGGAAGAAGTCTGTCCGACTTATGAGGAATTTTCTACAATGTTGGGGATAAATCTCGGCATTGCTGCGGCTCTACTTGAGTTTTTCCGTTATCCTCAGGAGTTATTGGCTGGGATTCTTTATATTTCACGCTCGACAGCCAGATCACTAGTGGCTGGAGGTTTAATTTCTCTTTCGACGGTGTTATGTTCCGTGCATTTGCAGGAGGTTGGTGATGCTGGATATGTCGGAGCTGTCGTTCTAGACTTGGTTTCAAAATTATTATTGGTGACTAGGGAGCTGCTGGTGGACCGACAACTTACAACTATTACTTCATGGATGTCTTATAGTCGCAATCCTGTGGTAGTGATACTGGCGAAGACTTTGAATGGCTTAGATGCCAGGCGAGAAGGTCGTTCTGACTTTCTGAGGGGTAGCCCTGTGATGTTGTTCATGTGGTTGTCTAAAATATTTTGCCTGGTGACTCCTCTGGAATACCCTTTGTTTGTTGTACCCGACTTCTTTTCATGCCATTTCATCAGTGTTGGCCTGGATATTGAGAGCTGGGAGAACTAGTTTATGGAGCATGGGGCTCTAAATCTGTATTGGTCAGTACCTTAGTGGGGACAGCTGCTGCTTATTCTGGAACTAGAAGAATACCCGTATGTACGGCTGGTTGGTCTCAGACAGACCTCTTTTTATTTCCCTTAGCGAATTTTGCGCCAATTTGGTTGGGAGAAATTCGTGCCACCTCGGACACTAAACTTCTTTCCGATAGAAGATTTGACAGAGCGTATGTGCATGTGGCTTGGCTCTTTGTGGGAGAGTTGGAATCCGTCGACCCATCCCTCTTAGTCTGTTGGGAGAGTTTGGCACATCCCTGGGTATTATATGAAGTGGTTGTGGAGAAGAGTAGTTAGCAAGATGTTGGAAGTGGAGACTGGATAAAGGTGGATTGCCTTATCTGATACCATGGAGGGAGGTGTGGTAGTTTTTCTGAGGCTGGTTCGAGCTTGTCGATCCATGGAGCGTATGTGACACTCCATTCAGGCAGGGGAATCTTAGGGACCCCAGGATGTAGATGATGATGATCAGTCGGGCTCCTCTGGTAGCTGTGGGTAAGAGTATTTGGGGAGTTTATTTTGTACCGAGAAATAATTTTGTTTTTTTATTTGCCTTTTTAGGAAGGTAGGGGGAAAGGGAGTTATCCGTTCCTTTATGTAATTGCACTGTAATTTCTTATTAGTGAAATAAACAAGTTTTTTATCATCCAGCTGTGCCTTTGATGAATTTTGTATTTTTGAATTATCTATACCGATCGCTAAGGCATACATAATCCATTTGTTCAAGTATATGTTAGAATGAACTGTCATTCTTAGAGGAAAGAAAATAATAGTTTTTTATGAAAAAGAAAGGGGTCATGCTCATGTAAGATGTATGAGCTGCCTACGTACTTCTGGGGGTTCTGAAAAGTTTAAAATTTTTTGAAATGGTTTTTACAGAGGATCATGCCCACGTAGTTCTGGGTAGAGGGAAATGAATAGATTTTTTATTTATTTTTAGAATAGAAGGGAGATGAGAATAGTCATAGCGCACCGAGATTTCGGACTAGGGGTAAAATTTCTTGAGACGGTCCAGGTTGAATAGACAAGCCATCTCTTCTACATCTAAGTCGATGAGCATGGCGGCACCACCGAGTAAGATCTTCTTGACAATAAATGGGCCTCTCCAATTGGGCTTGAATTTCCCTCTAGGGTCCCAGATGGGCTCTACTATTTCTTTGAGGGATAAATCTCCTTCTTGGACATCGCAGTCCTTGACTCTCTTATTGAATGAACGTGCTATTTGGCGATGGTACCCTATTATGTGATACAACGCCTTTATTCTCCTTTTGTCCAAGAGTGACAGCTCGTCGAGGTGGCTTTGATGCCAGTCCTCCTCACTGACCTTTGTTTCAAGCATGACACGTAATGAGGGTATTTCTAGCTCCACGGGTAGGACTGCTTCCATGCCATACACTAGAGAGTAAGGGGTAGGCCTAGTAGAGGTTCAGATTGAGGTTGGGTAGCCCTAGAGGGCGTATGAGATTCGATCGTCCCGATCTCAACAACTTTTGGTCAACTTGTTGATGATGGCTTTGAGGTTCTTGTTAGCGGCTTCGACTACACCATTGGTTTGAGGTCGGTAGGGAGAAGATTTGTGTCTCTGGATCCCATACTCATTGACCACTTCTGTGACTTCTGCCTCGAAATGAAACCAATTATCTGACACTAGCTCGTGCGGGACCCCATATCGACAGATGTTGTTTTTCTTGATGAATTTAGCCACTTTCTTGGCGTTCAGGACTGCGTATGACTCGGCTTCGACCCATTTGGTTAAGTAATAAATGGCAACCAGGATGACCTCATTCCCGTTAGAGGCCTTGGGTGTAACCTTCCCTATGATATCGATGCCCCAGGTAGAGAACGGTCAGGGAGAAGTCATGTTGTATAATTCTCGCGGAGGCAGGTGTTGAAGGTTAGAGAACTGTTGGCATTTGAGGCATTTCTGGACATAGGCGGTGCAGTCCTGGATCATGGTGGTCCAGTAGTAGCCTTGTCGTATCATATTCTTGGCAAGCATGTGACCGTTTATGTGGGTTCCTCATTCCCCGCTGTGGATTCTATGCATCACCTCTTTAATGTGAGCCCCTGCGATGCAGTGTAGATGGGTTCCATCAAAGTTTCTCTTGAACAGTGCTTTATGACAGATGATGTATTGGGCGGCCAGTCTTCAAAGAGTTGCCTAGTCTTTCTTGTTGGAACCCTCGGGATACCTACCATGCTTAAGAAGGTGCCAGATATCATAATACCATCAGTTGGCTAGCTCGGGATCTTCTTTGGTGATGAGCTCAATGTGGTAGCAATGGGTTGGTTTATCTTGCTTTTGGACAAGGAAGGGGCTATTGTTATTCCTTCGGGCATGTCGATCATGGAATACAAGGTAGCAAGGGCATCAGCTAGGTTATTATTTTCTCGAGGTAGGTAGTGGAAGGTGATGTCTTGGAATTGGGAGGCTAGTTCTTTTAAGTGGGCATGGAAGGGTTGAAGTTTCTCGTCCTTGACTTTACATTTTTTGAGAACCTAACCAAAGATGAGGGAAGAATCCCCATAGACATCTAGGCATTGGATACCTTTCTTAAGAGCAACTAAGAGGCCTACCATACACGCCTCATATTCAGTCATATTGTTGGTGCAGGGGGAAATCCAATTTGATGGAAATGGGAGTGTGGGAGTCATCTGGTGCGATCAAAAGTATCCCAATGCCATATCCCTTTTTGTTGGCTGTGCCATCAAAGAACATTTGCCATCGGAGGTCATCTTGAGCAGCATAGAAGATGTTTTCATTTGGGAATTCGAAGATCCAGTCATCAGCCTCTTCCATGGGGTAGTCAACGAGGTAGTCAGAGATGTCTCTTCCTTTCATGGCTTTCTATGTGACGTACACAATATCAAACTCGGCTAAGAGCATCAACCATTGAGCCATTCGTCTGGATAAGGCGGGTTTCTCAAGTAGGCTCTTGATGGGGTCCATTCGGGATAAAAGTTTAATGGGGAAGGCGAGCATATAATGTCGCAACTTTTGGGTGACCCAAACAAGCACAACGCATGCTTTTTCCAAAATGGTGTAGTTGACTTCGTACTCGGCCAAATTATAATAGGCGTAATAGATGACTCTTTCTTTGCGGGAATGTTTAAGGTATTGGGCTAACAAAGCCCCAATTGTAGTATCGGTTATGGTTAGGTATCGGAGCAAGGGGAGACTAGGTTGTGGTGGAATGAGTACCGGAGGTTTAGTCAGGTATTATTTAATTCGGTTGAAGGCGTTTTGGTAGGCCTCATTCCAAACTTTGGTTGAATCCTTTCAGAGGAGTTTAAAAATTGGTTCACAGATGGAGGTGAGCTAGATGATGAATCGGCTGATGTATTGCAATTTCCTAAGGAAACCTCGGACCACTTTCTCCGTTTGGGGAGGTGGCATCTCAAGTATTTCTTTTAGCTTGGCAGGATCTGCTTTCATCCATTTTTCACTGACCATGAATCCCAAGAGTTTTCCCTTTGTAACGCCAAAGACACATTTTTGCGGATTGAGTCTCATCTGATATCGTCGCAATCGTTCGAAGAACTTTTCGAGAGAGGAAATATGACCTTCTCTAGTTTGGATTTGATAATCATATCATCTACATAGACCTCAACTTCTTTGTGAATCAGATCGTGCAGGATGGTTGTGGCAGCCCTCTGGTAGGTAGCCCCAGCATTCTTGAGACCAAATGGCATAATAGTGTAGCAAAAGGTTCCCCATGGGGTGATGAACGCGGTTTTTTCTTGATGATCTAGGTGCATTTTGATTTGGTTTTATTCAGCAAACCCGTCGACGAATAACTTGAGAGCATGATCGGCCGTGTTGTCCATGATTATGTCGATATTGGGTAGCGGCTAATCATCCTTTGGAGAGGCTTTGTTCAAATTTCGGTAGTCTACACACATCTAGACTTTCCCTCCTGATTTTGGCACATGCATTATATTGGCTTGCCATGTGGGATATTCAATCACACGAATGAAACCCAAGTTCAGCTATTTGACCACCTCTTCTTTGACTTTGAGCGACCATTCGGTGCGGAGCTTTCTCAGCTTTTATTTATGCAGCTTATAATTAGGAAGAGTGGGGATCTCATGCTGAGCAATTTCAGGATAAATGTCGGGCATATCTTCGTAGGACCACGTGAAGACATCCACGAATTCCTTCAATAATTCTTCGAGTTGTGCGCGCTCATGCTCGTCAAGGGTAGCCCATATCCTAATCTCACGCAGTTGGCTACTAGAACCGAGGTTAATAATAACAGTCTCTTCTTCATAAACTTGAACGCAATTATTTTGTTTATTATTAACCTTATTTAGATCAGTTAAGAATTGTTCATTTACAAAATCATCATCATCAAAAGTTTGATTAGAATCTAAACAATTAATGTAAGGCACAGTAAGATACTCAAAATCTTTGTGTATTTCATTTATAGGAAAAACAATGTTAAGAAACTCATCAAAGGAGGTCTCGATTAAATTTGAGCAAGGATAGACAATAGACGAAGAAATGGGGTAAGCATTGGGGTTAGGTGAGATTTCAAAAGGTAGAACTGGCGCAGCATGCCAGTTAAAGAGAGGTGTATCAGCAGCTTTAATCAGGTGGGATAGATTCAGTGATGTAGTACCTGAATGAACCATGCAGAGTGTCAGCCCCAGTGTCTGTAAGTCAAATGAATCCTTGGAGTCACTTCCCTCGGAATCTTCAGTATCTTTGATGAGCGATTGTACATAGCGTTAGGAACTTTCACCCGACTGTCTTGGAAAAAGGTCTCCATTTCGAGTTTCATCTTTTTGTCTGTATGGTCATACTATGGTTCCGGAAAGCCACAAAAGGGGAAGTCCTCACCCTCTTTGATGAATTATCCATTCAAGGAGTCACCTAAGATGGTTTGGATGTAGTCTAATCTTCTCTTTGGTCAAGACTGACGGATCATTCTGAGCACTTGTTCTGATGGTTGATACCCCAAACCATAAGGAGGGAAATCTTCCTTCAATTCAATGGGATCAAGTATCCCTTGTTGTCTTTGTCCTAGATCCAGTCTGGGTATGAAGTGAATGTTTCTGAACATCTTAATCACATTGATATTTCCATGAGGGTCGTATTCAGGACAAACCCTTTCTTTGAAATCGTCCCCTATCGGGAGTAGGAGTGACTCAACTCAAAATCCTGATAGGAGCATATGATTTGACCCGTACTTTATCTCAAGGATTGGACTGCTGATACTTGCACCCTCAGTATTATCATCGTCGCCCAAAATGGTGATGACTCGTTCGTCGGTGAAGAACTTCAATTTCTGATGGAGTGAGGAAGACACACCCTTGATATTGTGGAGCCAAGGTCATCCTAGCAACAGGTTAAAACAATCTAGGATGTCAATAACTTGGAATTCAACGATAGGGTTTATAGGGATAACCCCTATTATAAGTTTTATGGATCCCATCACCTCCCGACAGGTATTATTGTAGGCACGTACAGTAGCAAAAGTTGGAGCGAGGTCACTTTCCTTCAGTCCTAATCATTTAAAGGTTCTTAATGGGTAGACATTCAAGGCAGATCCATTATCGACAAGAGAGAGTGGTATAATTTTCACATAACTTTGACGGAGATGTTGAGTGCATGATTGTGGTTTGGCCCAATTCTGGGAATTTCTTCTTCGGAGAAGGATAGCATTAGGGTAGAGGTCAAAAATCCGACTAAATTTACCGCTTCTTATGGTGTAGTAGAGGGAGGAACTATGGGTCCAGTGAGCAACTTGATCAAAGCATTTATGTGCAGTTGGGAAGACATGAAAATCCCCCATAGAGTGATGTTAGCTTGAGTTTTCTTTAGTTGATCGAGGATCTTGCTTTCCTCAAGGGTCATTTCTGGCATTGGAAGATTTTCAACGACCTTCCCCTTATCATTAGCTGGTAGTGAGCTTGGGATCTGGTAATGCCTCCCTGCTCTGGTCATGTGACTTATTGAAGAAGGGAAGAGCATGAACCCTGTTTCTTCAGTGATCTCGGGTTGTTTTGCCACTTTGTTTATTACTCTTAGGAGCTCCTCAAATTATATCATCACACATATTTCGTCTATCGAGCCAATTTTCTCGAAGGCTTGTTCTTTATTCGAATCTTTGAATTCTTCCCCCCATCCGGTGGCAATAATTATGTCTTTCCATGTAAAGTCAATGCATTCCATAACTTCAATGACTTCCTCATACAGGTCTTCCCTTTCTGTGGGGATATGTAAGGGTGAAGGGACCAGGTGCCCTTGTAATTTCAAAGTATCAAGTAACTCGATCATACTGCAAATGTCGTTGGTTTTCCTGAATGATTCTTCCATGATCTGGACGACATCATCAAAGTTGACTTCATCGGTTGGTACCACCTATCTTTCTGACTCTCGGGCCCATTTTCGTGCTTTCAAGAACAGCGTACTGAACCTTTGACAATCAATGATCATCTGTGAGGGCAATTTCAGCCCGAACTCTAGGAGTTGGTTTAACACTTGTGATAATTCCATACTTCCATTTTTAGAATGGGCACGTCAGCGATGCATGCTCTGGTAATGAGTGACAGTGCCTGATCAGCCAGGCTAACAGGGTGTAGGAGGAAATATGGGCAAATTTGTAGAGGTTTGGGAGAGTGTATGGGTGTGATTTGAGTTGAGGAATCAAATTTTGGGTTCATTTCTAGGAAAAAAACATTGGTATGATTTGGGAGTGGGTTGTGAGTAGTATTGGCTTAGTATTGGCTGGTGGGGCAATGGTACCCTGGTCAATTAGACCTTGGATGATGTTTTGAAGGTGAAAGCATTGGTCAGTGGTATGACCAACGGTTTGGTGAAAGGCTCAATGAGCATCTGCCTTGAAGTTTCTTGGAAGTGGATTTGGCAATGGACGGGGATCTAAGGGTTTAATAAGGTTTCGGCTTAACAGGGCCCGATAAACTTTAGAGAGGGGAGCATGGAGCTCGGTGTATTCTTTTTGGATTTGGACAGGGTGGCTTTCTGTTGCCCATGAAGTGGTTGGTTGAGAGATGTTATTGATGGTTGAGACTGCAGAACTGGCAGGTTTATCATATTTTCTGGGGGTGAACTAACCGAATAGTTTCTTCGGTTTAACCTTTGTTTTTGCAAGACCTTCCTCGATTTATATTCCTACTTCTCTGAGATCTCGGAAGTGGGGATAGTATTGTCCTCCCATGGTTGCTCGTACATGGGGCAAGAATTTCTTATAATACATGATGTTGACTTGTTCTTCCTCGGATGGCCGATTGGTCATGGTGGCTGCCTTTTCCCTCCATCGGGCTATGAAGTTACTCACTGATTCCCCATAATTCTATTTGAGCAGCTCTAAATCATGGAATTTGACCTCAAGCTCTTCATTATATTTGTACTACGACATGAATTCTCGGGATGCATCCTCCCAGCTACAGATTCTGGACTCCTCGAGAGACAAAAACCATCGGAGAGAGCTATCCTTCAGAGTCTACTAAAATAATTGGGTTGTGAGATCTGGCTACGCAACAGGTACTTGATCTGTGTTCTCTATGGAAAGTGGATGAATACCAAACTCGAAAGAGGTAGTAGGGGAACGGACGGAACTCCGGGGTGATTTGATTGAAGATCGAAGCCAATAAGGAGCCAGGCCAAGGACGTGCGATCGACCTGAGAAGGCATAAAACGGGATTTATTTTTGAAAATAAAGAAGGAAAATATTTTTAACATTTTTTTTTGAGATAGAAAGACAAAATATTTTTGTATCTTTGATAAAGAAAGGAGAAATGTTTTTGGATTTTTGATAAAGAAAGGAGAAATATTTTTGAATTTTTGACAAAGAAGGGAGAAATGTTTTGGGAGACGGGTCTCAACATGATTGTTATTATTATGTTTTCACTTGTATTAAATTCTCCTAAATGAAATGCCGAATGGGACCCGAGCCTGGAAAAGTTGGGTTTGTAACATATGTAAAGCTATGGATAGACTTATAACCAGGCTCACGGGTAGGGTACCGTTTTAAAAATGCGCAAAAATTTAGGCGGCAAGCCGACCCGGAATTTCGGTTGAGCTTCGGGTTGAAACCGACACTCTAACATGTGTTTCTTAGGTTTGACACCTATATGAGGGTATGCAGCTTGGTTGGGTGAATCGGAAAGGGTTCCCCACTTTGGCATGGCTTCCACGATATACATCTTGCATTTGAGCGAAATCGGTACATGTGGACAAACCATTTGATATACCTGAGTGTACGTGAATTGTCTCACTATATACCTCGTGGGGACGATACGTGTGAGATAGAATTCTATATACTCGATGTACGTGAATGAGTTCCCTACGATATACCTCCCGTCATGACTTCGGTCAAGCGGTACAATGCGGGGGAGACGTTTGATATACATCGAAGGCACTTGGCCAATGGAAGGTGAGAGTCATATCGCTTAGGCTCACTGCGCCCTGCCGGACCAGTGCCCATCACGAAGTGACCCTCCAGTTACTGGACAAAATTTGGTCAATCATAATGCTCTTTGATGATATCCTGTGAATCATGCATGGTTCTCTTATTAGTATCTTATGAGGGTATCTTTCTTGATCATGCCCAACAGGGAGCAAAGTATGAGTACCAATGGTATACCAAGTATGGGTGATGCGTGCAACATGGGGATATATGTGATCCTAGGTGCACGTGGTGTGAAGTGTACATGGAGAATTTTTTACAAGTGTGTGAATAGAAGCATAAGCATGAGGTACACATGAATAGTAAAAGGGAAAATGCTAAATAGGGAAAATATAAACAAATATAACACCCATGTAAATAAAGTCTAGCCCTCAAAATAAAGAATCCTTAGCGGAGTCGCCACTGTGGCCATCCCCGATCCTCGCGGCGGGAGAGGATCCTTTGTCCCGTGCCTCCCTCTCGGGAGAGCTTCGGCCAACGTCATTGATGAGGTGAAAAATGTAGAGAGATGGAGTCGCCAGTCTATTTTACTCAAAATAAATAAAAGAAAAGTTAGCCACCCCAAAGGACAGCATCCAAAGACATACTAATACATACGAAACTAAAATGATTTAAAAAGGGTCCGGAAGATAAGTTACGAAATGGGAAGGTGTTAGGCACCCATTCCACCCTTACGGTCTCTCATGGGTTGTTGCTATTTTCCTTTATTTCCCCGTGATGTGTGTGCATGTGTATACGTAGTGGAGATAGGAATCATCGACTTGTACCATGGAAGAGATAAAACGAGTCATCCATAGAAATGTTCCTAAAAAATAATATTAGAAAATAGAATTTATGTGATTATCCTAGCGTCGATCATTATAAGGGAAGGATAATACATGTGGAATAATACGCCACTAAGAACAAATATATGTATATGTAAATATATAGAATCTAAGAGAGTTAATTTTAAAGAACGTGGAAAAATTAGGAAAAAAGTAGGAAAAGGACTCGAGTCTCAGGTTTTACCCCGAGACGCCTACGTAGCCTATAGAGGCATCAAAGTCCACGTAGTTCGTATGCAAAATGAGGGGTGAGATTTATCCCATGAATCCAACCAGGAACTTATCTTATTTGTGTGTGTGTGTGTGTGTGTGTGTAA
This sequence comes from Sambucus nigra, assembly GCA_949130495.1. Lineage (NCBI taxonomy): Eukaryota > Viridiplantae > Streptophyta > Magnoliopsida > Dipsacales > Adoxaceae > Sambucus > Sambucus nigra. Next base: position 679,834,391 of record OX422211.1, read on the forward strand.
GAAAGTGTTTTAGTTGTGAGAAGAGTGTGAGAATTTTCGTTTGGAATTTATGAGCAAATCCTCTTTTTCTTATTTTTTTTGGCTTTTATTTATATGAAACTAAGAGATGTGCAATAATACTAAATAAACGTATATTAGGATATGTGAGATGAGAGAATAAAAGTGCTAAGTAACAAAACAAACTAATGCGAATTTAGGAGAATTTAAGGAGAGAATGGAGAAATTTGGACCTTCTTGAAGATCTTGAGCTTAATCTTTGATGTTGGAGAGCAGCCCTTGCACTTAGGTGATGATGAAGGGTACTTAATTAACCAAGTTTGATGAATAAAGTGATGAAAAGTGAAGGTTGGAAAGGGATTTGGATATGGAAATCACGCTGACTTCTGGAGAGGTTTTCTGAGCTTGCTGAGAGTGATGGATCTCTGATTTTTCCTCCCCCTTGGAATGAGGTTAGGCCCTCCTTTTTATAGGCCCAGGGCATTACCGATCGGCATAGCCCTGGTCCTTCCAATCGACAGATGTGTTTAGGCACACTGCCGATAGGCAGGGTTTGGAACCTGTTGTTTGGCAGTGTTTTTCAAGTTTCTTCGAAAAATCGATCGCATAGCGCAAACCGTTTATCCGAATCACACACGGGGTGAACTGTTGTAAAGGTATTTCAGCGACATTCGAAAGTCCTTTGGACTTCTCCCGGGTCCGTTAGTTGACTTTGGGTCATATGTGGATCAGAAGCGTTCATCTGTCCTTTGGACGAGGAAACTTCGGACGCAAACGTATCGTTCATCCGCATGGTAAGTCAGAATCGCATACGGGGTGGACCGTTAGAAAGGTTAGGAGATGTACTTCGATATTTCAAAGATTTTGACCTAGTTCGGGGAGTTGACTTTGGTCAACCGGGGCCTGGAAGTTTTCGATGACCTTTCGAAGTAAAACGAATCGTTCGTCCATACTGTAAGTCAGAATCGTGCACGGGATGGACCGTTGGAAAGGGGATTCAGTGACCTTCGAAAATTGATTCAGTCTCGATCGAGCTGAAGAGTTAACTTTGGTCAAAAGGAGTCTGGTAGCGTCCGGTGACCTCCTGATCGAGTTTTGGGGGAAAACGGGTCATTCGTCCTCACCGTAAGTCAGAATTGTGCACGGGACAGACCATTGGAAATGGGATTTAGTGATCTTTGAAGATTCATTCCGTCTCGTTCGAGCTGAAGAGTTTAAATTTTGGTCAAATGGAGCCTAGGAGTGCTCGATGGCCTTTAGGTCAGTACCCGGGGTATGACTTGGGTTTGCAATGGTGAAGGGAGGTGCTATGCACCAAAGGAGAGGTTAGGGGGTATTAGAATAAGGTGTCTACAGGTGAATTATATCTTCGATAAAACTTACCGATATTGTGGTAAGTCGCCCAAAGTGGTGCATTATAGTTTTGAGAATCCTTACTGATGTTGTGGTAAATCGCCCAAAGTGGTGCATTATAGCTTTGAGAAACCTTATCGTATTATGGTAAGTCACCCAATTTACCTAAAGCACCTTTATGGTCGCTCGACTAGGTAGATTTTTGTCGTTTCAAAGCTCCAATTTGCCTAAAGCACCTTTATGGTTGACTAGGTACACTGTTGTCACTTAAAAGTCCCAGTTTTACTTAAAGCACCTAAATGGTAGATCGACTAAGTAAAATTATGATTTCTCAAAGCCCCAGTTTGCCTAAAGATGGTTGCTCGACTAGGTACACCGAGGGCACTTAAAAAATCTTAACAAGTGGTTTTCATTGTTAAGTCACCTACTTTTGACGGAGGTTGCGAAAAATATTAATAAGTGATTTTCATTGTTAGGTCACCTATTTTTGGTGGAGGTTACGAAAAATCTTAACAAGTGGTTTTCATTGTTAAGTCACCTATTTTTGGTGAAGGTTGCAAAAAATATTCATTGTTAATTCACCTATTTTTAGTGGAGGTTGCGAAAAATCTTAACAAGTTATTTTCATTGTTAAGTCACATATTTGGGTGGAGTTTACAAAAAAAAAATTAACAAGTAATTTTCATTGTTAAGTCACATACTTGGGTGGAGTTTGCAAATAAAAACTTAACAAGTGGTTTTTATTGTTAAGTCACATATTTGGGAGGAGTTTGCAAAAATCTCAACAAGTGTGTTTTCATTGATAAAGTCACCTCGTAAGAATGAATTTGTGAAAAAGCCTTAACAAGTGGTTTTCATTGTTAAGGATCCATATTTTCCTTCTTACTTTTCGCTTCAATTCATAGTGTTTCATTCGCATGAAAAGAATGATTGCGAGGTTCCTCGAAAATAACCCATGAGATAAAAGCCTAAAATGTGAGATGTGAGATAGAAGTATATCATCAAACTGAAAAGAGATATGAGATTACTATCCACGATCCATAGTTTGATCAGACATATCAAAATTGGCTAAAGGAATGGGGGCAAGCCCCAAAATACACCGCCAAAACAAAAAATAGAGGCCATAATGATAGCCATCAAAATTATATGCATATATACACATGGTATAGATTGAACGTGATCACATGATGGCTTATACAAAGTTAAAACATAGTGAATGATATTTCGTACACATAGTTGACATGTCTCAGCCAAAGCATCACCACACCAACTATGTGTACGAGGGGGAAAATGTAGAGTGGGGTTAAATAAATTAACCGCCAACACTTTAATAAATTAACCACACACAATAGATCAAATGAGGCTATGTGATTTATAAAAGCCCTATTGATATTCGGGCACTACACTGATTGTAACATTATTGCACACAATTTAATATACCATGTATACTGCGAGTTTGACGAATTGAACTAGACTATACTCTAGTAATGATTTAGATTAATTATTTGAGATACCACCACATATATTATGACAAGTGGTACCATAAATATTGGACATTTGGCTCCACGAAAAAGATGACATGTGTCAAACCCCACTTGGGGTATTTTAGCTATAAAAGATGGCGTTTCCCCCCATCTTGTAGGATGATGATCTTAGGGGCAAGGTAAGGAGAGATTATCTAACTCTTCTCCCCCACAAAACTCTTGAACTCCATCATGGGTTTGATAGTGATGAGTGGATTTTCATGGTTTCATCACGAGTTTTACATATTTTATATGGTATATGGGCGTTTGGGGGTGACTAGCCGGATTTGGCACACCCCCCCCCCCCCCCCCCGGCACCAAAAACACCCAAGAACAGAGTTTTTCAGCGTATCGTACGGACCCTCAAACTACGCAGACTTTGATTCCACGAAGAGATGAATACATAAGCGCAACAACGTTGCTCAAGTCTAAAATACGCTAAATGTGATGCTTCCCCAAATCAGGACTACTCTCTTATAATCTCTCTCTCTCTCTCTCTCTCTCTCTCTCTATATATATATATATATATATATATATATATATATATATATAGTGAGGCTCGTTTGCACATCATTTTTTTAAAATAGTAAAAAAAATATTTTTGAGTTGATTTTTTTTGTATGATATTTAAACATTTCAATGGACCCATGTAAAAAAATCATCTCAAAAAATCAATTTTTACTATTTTTAAAAAATTGGTCAAACTTTTGCTACTTTTAAGTATTTTAAAAGCTGCGAAGGTTTGACCGATTTTTTAAAAATAGTAAAAAAAGTTTTTTTGAGCTGATTTTTTTACATGGGTCCGTTGAAATGTTTAAATATCACATAAAAAAATAGACTCAAAAATATTTTTTTAATGCTTTAAAAAAATTGGTGTGTGTCAGCACTGTGCAAACTTAGTGTGCACAGGAGCCTGCCTCTCTCTCTCTCTCTCTCTCTCTCTCTCTATATATATATATATATATATATATATATATACGTTTTCAATAACTTTTGAAACATAATTTATGTTTCTAATCTCCATCCCATGAGATTTACTTTTCTAAATATCGATGAAATTTTGCATATGGCCAACTGGGCAGAAGCGTATATATGATTAACATATAATGGTCTGTGACCTGAAGTCGAAATTCTTTATTTTTCAACTTATTTTGAAACTCATTTTGTTATGCATACATCGCGAGACATCATAATCTGGGTGATTGCTCTCTTTAAAGATTTGTATCCATATTGAATGAGTATTTCTTAGTCTTTTCCAATTATATCACCAACATCAGTGCCTTGTCGAGATTATGAAGGCGAAATATATTCTCTACTACCTCATCTCAGTATTCTGGTAAGGAACACAAAATGCGATCGAACAAATACTTTTGTGAGAGATCAACTCCACGATTATTAAGGTAATTAAATTGTTCAACTTTTATATTCCCATACTTGAAAATATGAGTTCCCTCTATCTAGTGCGTACTACTTAAAGATGTTCTCGTTCCGTCAAATTAGATCCACTCATACTCTTGTTGAAAGTAATTACTACTACGAATTATTATTCATGAGAAAATATATGGAAGGGTGTGAATATGAGTAGTAGATTTAATCAATGAGAAACTACTGCAGGGCAGACGGGGGGCATGCCCCCCCCCCCCCCCCCCAAGACTTTGCCAAATTTATGCCATAATAGTATAAAAATTATAGAGTTTCTTGTTTCTACTCCACCAAAATTTTATAGACATGATCTTTGTCCAACTTTTTATTCTATTTAATTTATTATCCTCCCTTTAAAAGATGGTATTTACTATTTACTAGCCTAAAGTGGTCCCCACCCAAATAACCATGAGATTGGGTCTCCTATAACCACATTCAAAACCGTTTTGAAAACCCATATCTTTAATTCCCTACATCTAAAACTATTCAGATTTATTATTTAGCATTTTACCCATATTTAAATATACAAATTTTCTATGTGACTTTCCATAAATTGTACAAAAATCCACACCGAGCCAATTTCTATGTTAAAAAAAATTAATTTATATACAAAAGTTATTATCCAAAAAATATAAATAAGTTTTACATCAAAAAAAAATATCAATATATAATTCTGAAAGTGCTGATGAGGATTACCTATTATAACAATGGGGGGAAAAAGAATTATACATGGTAAAATTATTGAGATATTAAACTACAAACATGGAGAAATTGATTTCTTAAAACAACATAAGATACTACTATCATGACACTTATTCAAGTTTAAGGTAGTAATCTAGATTTAATTTATAAATTACCTAATTGCAAAAAATGTAAAATTCCAAGTGTTATATGGTATGTGGAAACATTCAGTATGATAAATTCTTGATATATTACTTGTTTAGAATGTTTCTAGTCTAAGGTTTTAAACATGTTTTCACATTTCATATATCTATACTTATTTTAACTTTTAAAATACATTTATTTTGTTGCAATTCAAAAAATAATTCACAAGTTTTTGGCTCCCTTGAAATTAAATTCTAGTTTCGTCCCTGGATTTAATGGCTCTATGTAATCCTAAACTGATTACGGTTTTCCATCCGCTAAATTATACACAATAAGTCCAAATTAAACTCCCTTTAATTAAATTCATTTTAAGTAAATTAAACCTAAAATTATTATCTGTGCACCAATTGTGCAATCCCTTCCACCAATTTGTATTCTCCCAAACAACAACCACTTAAGGAAGGGGTGAACACATCCACAAAAGGTTCACCAAATGACTATATTTTAAATATTTAATGTATATATGTGTGCATGTGAGTCTGTGTGTATGTGTATGTGTGTATGTATGTATGTATGTATGTATGTATGTATGCATGTGAGTGTGTGTGTGTGTGTGTGTGTGTGTGTGTGTGTAGTCGTTAACATGGGGTAACCATTAAAACAAGTAATTAGTTAAAGGTTTATTATGAAGAATTAATATAGTGATCATTTTAAGTATATATCATCTGTAGCCAACCACGATCATTCAACATAAGTCGCAACAACCATCAACCCAACAATTAAACAAAGTTTATCCCACATTCCTTCTAAATCGTCTATCTGATTAATACCCTTCATAAATAAAGTGGCTTATATAATTAGTCCATTTATGAATTCCAACAACATAATTTAACCATAAATTTCAAATAACTTTTCAAGAGTATATCATGGGTTATTCAATCATAAAAATCCCCTCATGGCAATAATTTTACATTTTCATACTTATGGAGTTCCATCAATTAAGTTTATGGAATCAAGGATACTTATGGAGTTATAGGAATAATTATGCCTAACATGAACTTTCTCGCATTTTAATTAAACTTTTAACATATCTCAGTTACTCAATATATATTGCAATTATCATAAATCCAAGAACAAACACACTCAGAGGTTCATCAATCAAGGGTACTACTTATGGAGATATAAGAATAATTATATCTAACATGAACTTTTCATATTTTCATTAGACTTTTAATTATACCTAAATTACTCAATATATTTTAATTATCAAGGGTTTCATATTCAATTTCTAACAAGAAATATGTACATATTCCAATATAGAACATTTGAGAATACTCAAACACACACATACACACACACACACATAGATAGATAGATAGATAGATAGATAGATAGATAGATAGTTAGATAGATAGATAGATAGATAGATAGATAGATAGATAGATAGCCTCATAATTGTCACTAGGCTAAAATCTTTAATTGGCGAGACCACAAATCTTACCTAGCGCACTCGCAATCCTAATTAACTACCAAGCGAGTGAAAAATAACAAAAAAACACCATATTCTTCATTAAGTTCATTATGAATATGAATTTAACCATTTAAATTATAGACACATACAAGCCCATAATCTAAGCATGTGAAACATATATCCACATAGTTTCTCTAACAATATCCAAACATAAATTAATGAATTAATTCAAGTCTCCATAAACAACCTAATGAATCTGTGCTAATCACGAGTATCTACCTAACAAGGGTTCATAATCATAACATTGAATCATAAATAAATTCCAGTTAATAAACAAAGAAAAATAGGTATTTCTTGCACGAATTCCTTATTAGTTATCCCTAATGAAATATCTTGTTCCCAATTCCTCTCCTCTACAACTAGGATTTTGGTCAAGTTCATTGTTATGATAATTAAATGAGTTAATGACCTTATTAATATTTAATTTCCACAGGCCTGACTTGGAGCCCCTAAATAAACCCGAAATAATAACATCCCACTTCTAAAACACATCTCAAAGGGTTAACCAACCCTACGTCCCAACTTGTCTTGTTTCTAATGCTATTTCAAGTCTCTAACCAAAACTTCCCAAGTTAAATTTATCAAATAACTTAAACACATACTTATATAAGTTTAATCACAATTATTTAATCATTTAAAGTCACGAGAAATTGCATCCATTTTTCTAACTGAAATGTTAATTTGTACTCAATGAACATATAAAAAATTTATGCATGTTAACCTCTATATTGTGTAGAATACTATCATTAATGACATATTTAACTCTCCTAGGAAAAACGTTTAAGTCCCTAAACCATAGGCCTTAAATTAAATAAAAATAACCCCATTAGGATTGAGTTAGATAATTAATATTACCCAAATTATTAATAATTAATATGGAATACAATATACTCAGACATTAGTGTATGCCTTAGATGTAGTTTAAACGGTGTCACATTCAAACTATTACGTTAATATGTTATCAAAACAATTGATGTTTTCACTAGTTCTTTTACACCTATATTTTTTTAATAGAGAATCACATTTAATCCCTCAATAATAATTTATATTCAAATATTAATGATTTATTTTCCCTAGTGATTTTATTCCCTCCCTAAAATGTTTTGTTTCAAGTAGTCCCCTTTTAATCATAATGAAGATCTAGCTTAAGTAATGATGTAACAATTTCTGGTATACATAAAAAAATTGATGAATACCTTATCGGATTGACACATTATTACGAAACACACAAATACCTTAAAATAGTAATAGATAATTTATTAAATTCACAAATACCTTCCAAAAAAATGATAAATAGTTTACAAAATTCAGTAATAAATCCCACCAAAGTGACATATAGTCTAAAAATGTAAACATAAACCTCACAAATTGGGAGATACAATATCATATTTAATATACTCTAAAAAGTGATAAATACTTATGCAATTCACACATATTTGATAAATACTTTAACAAGATGGGAAAAATTTAGTAAAATTATTAGTATATGATATTTGCATATACATAAAAACACACATATTCCATAAAATTTTCATAAAAACTTTATAACATTCACATATACCTTCCAAAAAATGACAAATAGTTTAAAAAATTCAGTAATAAACCCCATCAAAGTGGCATATAGTATAAAGAAAATAAACATAAACCTCATCAAAATTTATATATAAACCTCATGAAATTTGGAGATTCTAAATTCTGTTTGTTGATCCCCACTTATGTAACTGCTTGATACTTAAAAAAAGATTTTAAGAAAAACTACGGTCAGACCCTAAATTTGCATTGTTAAGTGAAACATATTTATGTGTCATATTTTCCTTATCGACACTCACTCCCAGAGTATCTCACGTATAGCCATACATACCAATCCTATATTTCACATATGTAAACTATGGATCTCATATCTAACACCACCTTATAATATCTACACCGATAATATTATACTAAATCTTAGTGTCCATATATCACATAATGTCCATAAAAGTCAAGTTCCTCAATACGTACTAGATACTAGCCTACATGACATCAACATAAGGTACCCATCATTGGGATAACTATAGTAATATGCAATATCCTAGTAAGTCATGCCTATTATTAGTCTATAATACCTATCATTAGTCTATATGCTACTCTATATGATATTCATGCAAGCTGGTCAATCATTTGCCTAACTAACATACTCATAAATCTCTAAGTAAGTTATGCTCATCACTAGTTTGGATATTACATCCATCAATATATAAGTAGGTTATTCCCATATCCTGATATACACTATACAAGTAAGTATTTATCTCATCAAAGTAAGAGTTACATATATATAAGCAAACGCGTAGAAACTATCCTTTAGAGAACTCTTGTGCCAAAATTGGATCGATCCATAGGAGGTCCAACTTTAATGGATTAAAACACAGCTCGAAAATCACTACGCCAACACACCAATAGTATAATCACATTATATGAAAGATTTAGCCTCCCGAGTCTCCCTCATGAGAGACGGTGACCCACAACATGTAGGATATGGATATTAGACATGTACGCAGCCTGTGTCATCAGCCAGGGGTAGTACCAAGTCCTGCAAACAATTTATCATATCCCCACTTATATATTCTCACGTGTTTACTGACTCACTATGATATATCCACACGTAGTATAGAGATCATATAATATATAATATTTATAAAAGCTTACGTCACACAATTCTAATCATATAAGTTAGACTAAATGTCTCCGAGCTAACCTTAATCCCATGTATTATATCTAAACATAATAATGTAAGAATATAAATCCTAAGTCATATATAAATGTCCTTAGGAATTTCCATATTCCTTAGCTTAACATTGAACCAAAATCCTAAGAAAACCCCATGGTAGCCCCACTTATCAGGACCGATTGATCGGCATCATTAAGACCCGATTGATCAACCTTGGTGCATATAGGATCTATTTAACTAAGGGCACCGATCAATCGCCCCTCTGTTGACGACCCCAATTTATTGAACCCCAAATGTCCAAATCGATTTATTCTACCCTAAAATGACGTAGTTTTATAAATTTTGGTACACAACACATTATCTTTGATTTTACCATCATAGATCACCATAAAGGATTTTATTAACCTCTAATCACTCCTAAAAATATGCCAAAATGGATTCACGTAAGATCACGCGTCTAATTTCATATAGAAATAAATATGACCTCCAATAATGATTATTCCTCAATAACATCATATTCTTTAATTAAGTTCATTATATATATTATTTTTAGCCTTAGATACATACAAGCCCATAATTAAAGCATGTGAAACATATATTTACCTAATTTCTCCAATAGATTTATAGATTTACATGAATCAAAGCATTACACTAATTCTTCGTGAACAGCTTAATGAATCTATATTAATCAAGAAGTTCTATCTCACTAGTGTTCATAATTATAATATTGAATCCCTAATAAATTAAAATTAAGAAAGAAAGAAAAGGTAGGAATTTCTAGCTTGGATTCCTTATTGGTTCTCCTTAGATAAATACCTTGTTCCCAATTTATCTCTTATACTATTAGGGTTTTGGCCCTCTCTAATATTATGATGATTAAATGAGTTAAGGACCATAATAATAACTCATTTTCATGGTCCCAAATTGGAGTCCCCAAATATGTAACACTTCACTCTTTCACCACCAATATTATACTCACTTTTACCATCGAACACAATGATATGGTATTTTATTTCCGCTCACATCCACAAACTGGTGCCAATGGGGTTTGAACCCTTGACATGTGCATCATAAATTACATGCCTTACCAGTGGATCTAAAAAACCTCGTTGTTAGAAGATTGAAGATATAAATGTATAAACTATTACTTTCTCCTCACACATGCGATGTGGGGTGTAACTCTCTGGCTAAAAAATCAACTATGGTACCTGTTTGTTACAATCCACATCTTAGGGACCCCAACGTCCTAGTTGGGATGAAATCGACCATCACCCAGCACGTTGACACACTTATTCCAGCTGGGTATTGGCGTTGATATCATTATGTAATACCTCACTCTTCCACCACCGAAATTGTTCCCACTTTAACTACTGATCACATCGATATAGGGTTTTATTCCAACTGACATCCACAAACTGGTGTCAATGGGGTTTGAACTCCTGACATGTGTATTATCAATAACATGCCTTACTAGTTGAACTAACAGTCTTCAGTGTTATAAGAGTGTAAACATATATATATGCACATGTTGATGTAAAAAACTAGACTAGGTCTAATTATTTAATCAAAGATAATATTTTTAAGTAAAATAAAGAGACAAAAAGGGTTTTAAAGTGGTTCGGCTTATGGAGGGAAGCATACATCCATTGTGCTTGTTATTGCCTTGTGTTTGACTTTCAATAACTTACCCTTGACGAAGGGATTATAACGTACTTATAGTCCAGTAGGGAGACAAAGAGATGGAATGTTAAAGGATGTAATGCCTTTATAAATTACGCATTTACATCAGTACAGATGGTCCATAATAATTCTGGTTGTTGGCATTTTGCTGATACTATTTGTTGGCCTCCCTACTGTTAGTCGGGCTTCCTGCGATTGGTCGGCATTCCAGTATGATGGTCGATATTCCAAGTCTTGGTCGGTGGTTATATCTTACTGACTAGGATTATTGCCATGGTGGATGACATATGTCTATTTCTGATTGGTCCACGTACGTGGGTAATTTTTGGTAACACAGAAGGCCCCAATGTTCCATGCTTGATACTTACTTGAAACTATGGAGCATTTAGTTCTGGTAGTAGCTCGATATATATTTCTAATGCTTGGTGGGTTGTCAAATTTCCATACTTGTAAATTATTTGCTTTTGTTGATAGCGTGTATTGTTGATGGAATTTTTGTAAATATCCATAATTATAATGAATCGTGTATGGTAAAATATGTCTTTTTCTGCTTAGCCGCTAAAAATTCAATCGTCGTTTCATTTTAATCATTACGTTTATCGATTTTTGAGGCATTATATAAAAGGCGATAAAATTTCGGTCATCTCTTACCTCAAACCCTCTAAGTCTCTGCTTTAATTTCTTAAGTTTTCGTGCGATCATTCTTCTTGTCTTCTAATTCTTATTAAATCCTTAAGTCTTTGTAAGAATTCTTTATCTTTCTTTTTTTCTTCATATCGAATCATGGTTTATGCTATTGTCTCTCTAGATGAGTTTAGAAAGGAATAGAACATACCAGACTAGGTAGACTTAGAGTTTTCCAATCCCCATATAGACGTTTTTTCTTCGTCTAAAGGTCATTGGATCCCTTCCTTATTCATTGTTAAATGCGGTTTTATTTTTCCTCCAAATTGTTTTTGTTTAGAATTTCGTCAATGCTTTGACATTGTACCTGCTAGAGTATCCCCAATACTTGGAGGGTTATCAATGGTGTTCATATGCTCAATCAACTCCATGGAACCCATATAGGCATTTCCAAAATCATGTTTTGTTATAAGTGGGTCAGTCGTGACAATACTTACTATTTAAAATCTAGGGCTGGTAAATAGAGCTTTAGTTATTAACATTTCTAACTCCTATAGGGATTACTTCAATAATGGAGTGATTGCCAAAAATTGGCAATATGCCCCCCTAATAGGGGTTGAAGTATACAATGGGCCAAAATGCCCTCAGGAGGGTCATGGGATATATTTTTTTTAATTCTTATGTAACTTTATTAGTAATTTTTCTACTGAAGTGTCAATTAATCAGTGGTTATTTATTTTCTTATAGTTGATAGGAAGAGGAAGTGTCCCAAGGAGGGTGGCATCAATCTTGACGAGCTCAAGTTTCTTTGGGGTCTTCATCAAAAAAATTGGTAAAGAACATATTAGGTCGGCATCATACTTGTAGAAATACATGAGTTATGTCTCCTCTTTTATTTCCTGACCTTCTACCGTTGTTCCTTCCATTGTGCTTGACTTGGATCAGGACCCAGTGTCTACTTCATTAGGTAGTGGTGGACTTGCTTCAGGCGCTTCTTCATCCTTGAACTCTGACCTTCCTCTTACTACTGCTATGGGAAAGAGGAAAGTCCCCAATATAATGGGAGATGTTGTTGCTCCTGGCTCCACCAAATTTTCTTCTGATGGTGCCACTAATAAATAAGATGCTGGAAAGAATCCCCCAACTAAGAAAGGTGAAGATTCCCTTCTCAAATGCATCAAAATGGGTCTTCTTTCTAGACTTACTGAAGAAACTACAACTACTGACCAATAGAATTTGGACGATTTGCCTATTACTGTTATTGGATCTCTTGTAGCCATAGGTCTTGGCCTAGCCAGACAATTAATAAGGTCTGGTACTTTTCCATATCATAGGGGTGTTGCCTCTTATATGCCCCGTTTGAAAATATTTGAAAGGGCTGCTCAAAGCCTTATCTTGGTAAGAATTCGTATTTTTTCATACTTATACTTTTCATTGATTTCTTGTACTAATTTGTCCTCTCTTTTTGCAGTTCCTAGTTGATTTCATCCAGATGTTGGAGATGGATGATGAACTTCATTCTTCTTCAAATGACGTAAAAGAGGCTTTTGAATACCCGAAGAAGTCCTTCTTGACTCCCAACAAGCATTGGCAAATGAGAAACAATCTTGGGAGAACAAAATAAAAACTGCTGAGGATGCTCTGAAGAAGGATAAAAATAAGGTTGATGCATCTCGGGGATAAGTCTCTAAGTTAAAGAAGAACTTGGTTGCTAAGAAGTCCAAAAGAGTGAAGGCTAGAGAAGCCTCTTTCATAAGGGATGGGAGAAGGCCATAGCAGCTGCTTCTGCCCATATTGAGTATGTGAAGAAAAAATGTTATAAGAATGATTGGTCAGTAGAACTTACTGAGGTCAACACTCCTCCAGAATCAAAGCTCTTCCTCAGGCATGACCCTAGTTCCCCACCAAACTTAAACGAGGAAGTTGAAGATGATGTGGGATTTGAGGATTCTACCCTTATTCTGGAGCCTTCAATTGACTAACTACGGACAATTGCTGAGTCCTCTCTCCTAACAACTTCCGAGTAAATCACTCTACCCATTCTTGTCTCCAATCAAGTTAAAACTACTACTGATAGGGAGAAGGTGTATATTTGCTCGACAATCCGCTTTTTTTATTTTTCTTTTTTGTCTTTATTTCTCCTTTATTCCAATGTATTTGTAACGTTTCTTTATATCGATGAAAATGAGTATTTTCTTCCTCTGCATTTGTCATCTTTTAACTATTGTTGTATGCTCTTTATTCTGTTGTTGATCGAATATTTCTTGATTCTTATAGTTCATGGCTAAAATGGATAAACTTTTATCCACTGACTCTGAGCTACTCAAGAGATGCAATAATCTATTCAAGGATAGTCATATAACTTCATCTGAGGAAGATCTATCAAATTTGCTCGGAGTTTATATTTCAAATCAAGCCAAGGAAGCTTACTTATATTTGAAGTGTCTTCTTGATCGGGTAGTGGATAATACTGTAGCTTACTTCGAAATAATTGAAGATATTTAAGAGGATCTCAAAGAATCTAAGGCTCTCCTGCATGTTGATTATGAGAAGAAGTACAAAGCTCTAAGTGAAGCTTGGGGTTTTTAGGAGAAATTAGAGAAATACGCCTCTTCTTTTAGAAAAAAAGAGTTTTTGCTCAAATGTGAAGTGGATGAATCTAGGGCCATTGCCAAGCTATTAGAGGAAGAAAATAACAGTTTGAGAGATGAACTAAACTCTTTAAAATATTTCTTCAAATACTGCTGCTACTGATAATAGAGTTTCATTTTTTGAGACTGAAAATGCTAATTGGAAAAAATCTAAACCTTCTTCCTCCTCCCGATCAAGAGCAAGATCTGGATAAGCTACTACTGATGAAGGCAGGACTCAACAGACGCTTGCCAATCAGGTTACAAAAATAAATGCCAAGAATTTAGCCATTGCTGAGATGTATCAAAAGATCCTAACCCAAGGCGAGCAACTTTCGATCCAGTTATCTCAATTGCAGGCTAAAGAGGGAGTGTTGAAGAAGCTATAATATCAAGTTAATAGATTAACTTTTTAATTTCACAAACAGCCCAGGGAGATCTGAATGGAAGTATATAATGAAGCTCTTGGTCATTTTGATGACCGCTTTAGTCAGGCTTAGCGCGAAGGCTATAAATAGAGTTGGATCAATTGCCTAACATTTATGAAGATTGACCAGGATAGTAAACTACGGTATTGGGCCGATCCGAGGATTTTGAAGTGTCAAGACCCTCCCTTTAAACTAAATGTCAGCTTGATTCCTGTAAAAATCATTCATCAATGCCTGATATCTAAATACTTAGGGAATTATGCATGCATGACCAACTAGAAATAGTTCGGCCTCCTCATTTTTTAGATGCTCCGAGCAGCATCAATAGAATAATTCTTTAAGATTTCAACTTTATTAACTCCCCATACACATTAGATGATCCTCCAGCAGGCATGGAACTTTCATCGAGCTCCTCTAAAGCTTAAAGAAAGTGTCTAGTAGAATAATCTTGAGAATAATTTGTTCATGTATTTCGTTTTTACACAATATTTGCATGTAATCATCATCATCATATATATATATATATATATATATATATATATATATGAAAGGCATTTGATTGACTTATCTTGTTAATTTATGGATGCTTGAATGATTTTGTTGTTTCATTAGTTCTACTGATACACTTACACATTTGCCTAAATTTAGTATCAATCACCAATGATATTATCATAGGTTCTACTGATATATTTAGATTTCTAAGTTTAATACAAGTTACCATTGATGTGGCCATAAGTTCTACTAGTGCACCTAGATTTAAATTCAAGTTTAGCACTAATTACCCGTGGTATTGCCATA
The DNA here is from genome assembly GCA_949130495.1 of Sambucus nigra. Taxonomy (NCBI): domain Eukaryota; kingdom Viridiplantae; phylum Streptophyta; class Magnoliopsida; order Dipsacales; family Adoxaceae; genus Sambucus; species Sambucus nigra. Next base: position 679,849,909 of record OX422211.1, read on the forward strand.
GGTTCTACTAATGCCCCTAAATTTTTAGGTTTACCAGTGGTGACCAAGCTTATGTGCAGTATGTGCCTACATTCCTATTTAGAAATCTTTATAACTTTCTTCCTTCATTTTTCTGAGCTCGGGATAAAACTTGTTAATTTGTATACAGTGTTTTATCCCTTATTTTTCTAGATTAAGTATTAACAACTAAAATCTTATTTTGACTTAGGGATTGATTTGCCGATCAAATAATTGCCTTGCCAATCAAGTAATTGCTTTACTAATCAAGTATCACTTTTTTTAAATAAAATCCTCACAAAATTCGACCAATTACAAAATTCTTACCAATCAAGTATTGGGGGAAGGGGATATATATCACCTAATATTCCCCAAAAATCGAAAAGATGGAAAAAAAACCAACTTTTTATTGATACTGAAGCATATTGATTACAAAAGATATTACTTGCTATATTACTGGTAATACTTCCTAAAATGCTCGGCATTCCATGTATTTTTTAATTCTTCACCCTCCAAAGTTTCCATTCGATAAGTTCCTGGTCGAACAACTACTGTGACAAGATAAGACCCATTCCGATTGGCTTCAAGCTTATTAGTCTTATGAATTACCTTCTTAAGTACATAATCCCCCTCTTTTATGTTGATCGTCTTCACCCTTTTGTTATAAAAGCATGTTGTTTGTTATTGATAGGCAACGTTCCTTAAAACAACATGTTCAGGTCTAGCCTTCGCATCAAATCACTCACAGGAGAATCAAAGTTCAACACTCTATGAGTTGGCAAGCCTATTTCAGTTGGTATGACTACTTTTGTCCCAAATGTTAGCATGTAAGGTGTTTCTCTAGTAGTAGCTCTTGGAGTTATTCGGTATACCCATAAAACTGCGTGCACTTCATTTATCCAATTCCCTTTAGCATCATTAATTCTTTTCTTCAACCCATTTAGTAAAGTTATGTTCGTTACTTTAGTTTGCCCATTACTTTGAGGATGATATGGAGCAGAGTGCAATTTTGGAATCTTGGATTGGGGACAGTATGTTGCCAACTCCTCATTATCGAACTGTGTACCATGGTCAGTAATGAAGGTATATGGTCAGGGATGAAATCGGCATGGTATGGTCAGTAATGACCCCTTACTAATTCCAAAACCACAATCTAAATGGTTAAATCGTACCGTACCAATTTATCGGCCGGTACATCAAAATAAAAAACAAAACCAAATCGGCCGATTTTTTTATTTTTTTTTTGGGTTTTTTTGGTTTCGGTAATTTCAATTTCAATTCGTTTTTTTCCCGGTAAATACAAGAATTTCAAATCGGTTTATCCATTCGGTAAATCGGTATTTTTCGTAAAGAAAGGAAGGTGTATTTATTTGAGACTGAATCTGAAAAACTAAGAACTATAAAACTAACATTTATTTTAGAACACCAATCGAAAAAACTAAGATTACTAAATAACATTGAACTAAAAAACTACATTACTAATTTTTTGCAACCATAACAAACTAACTTAGTTTCTTACATACCTACTAAACAAAATAGTAAATGGCTAATTTGTATCAAATTTACAGTATATCCAATATGTAAAAAAAATAATCTGTAATTTAACAAAGATGTATAACAAATCCGTAATTTAACAAAGATGAAATTTGTATAACCAATCTGTGATTCATCTTTGTACAAAAAAAGGGAAATTACATACATGTTTGGGTTGCATCATCGGGTGAGAGAGTAGGAGAGGATGGACTGCGTCGCTGGGTGAGAGAGGAGGAGAGGAGGGATTGTGTCACCGGAGAGGAGGGATTGAGGTAGTGAGAGGCGACGTGGGTGAAAGATTGAGGACAAGAAGAGGGAGTGAGAGATTCAGGCGCTGAATTAGGTTTAGAAGAGCCCCGTGTATGTGCGTTTTCCTTTTATATGAAGGGCATTTCTTTTATGTAATATTGTACAGTAATTCGGTATTTCAGTACGGTAATTAGGTAATTTTGGTACGGTAAATTCGGTACGATAAGTCGGTACGATAAATTTGATAAATCGATTTTTTATATCTAAAAACCAAAAACAACCAATTTTTTACGGTATTTTCGGTTTCGGTAAAATCAGTTTTTTATATTTCATAATATGAAACCAAAACCATTTTTTATCGGACCAAAACGGTACGGTACGATAAAAATCCATACCGATTGCACCCCTACATATGGTAAACTATATTTACAAATGATATTTTTCCAGATGAACTGGTACACCTTCTGATAAGGCATATACACTAATGGTTCTGCTTCAACCTATTTTGTGAAATAGTCAGCAGCTACAATCAAGTACTTAAATCTTCCTCGAGTTATCGATAATGGCCCGACCAAGTCTATTCACCAAATAGCAAATGGCCAAGGTAAAGTGATGGGGGTTAAAGCTGCATGTTGATTTTTGCGAATATTGAAGAACCTCTGGCACTTGTCACACTTTTTTGCAAAGGTTGTACAATCTGCCCTCATGGTCGACTAGTAATACCCTTGAGTATTTATTCGTTGTAGTAATTATCTTCCTACTATATGAGCTCCACAATATCCCTCATGAACTTCTTCTATTAGTTCTTTAACTTCTGTTGGGTGAACACAGCGTTGCAGAGTAGCTATTAATCCTCTCCTATATAACACTCTTTTATATAACACATATCTGGTTGCTTTGTACTTAAGCTTTTTAGCTTCAATCAGAACTACTGGTAGGATTCCTTCCTCAATAAAATATCTAATGGGATCCATCCCGGAGGATCCCATGTTTATCATAATGAAATTAATCATCAAGTCTCCATCAATGCTTCAATTGGTCAAAATTTCAATGGAAATGGTTCTTTTGAGCTCAATTCTGGTGGTTGATGCCATGCGAGCAAGTGCATCAGCTCAAGCATTTTATAATCTTAAAATTCTACTCATCCGAACAGCATGTAATTTTTCTATAGCCTCCCATGCCTTGGCTAAGTATCTTGTCATTAGTTCTCCTTTTGCTCCATACAAACTCAAAATTTGATTCACCACCAATTGAGAGTCTCTGTGTGCCACAACTTGCACGGCATTCAATGATTGAGCCAAACTTAAGCCCATAATGAGAGCTTCATACTCTGCTTCATTATTTAAGGCTAGAAATTAGAATCGCAATGCATATTCAATGTCTATCCCATCATGGGTGTTGAGTATTATACCTGCTCCACTTCCTACCGCACATGAGAATCCATCTACATACAAGTTCAATATGGGGATGTTATTGTTAAACGATTGTTTGTTAATATCCCATGATGAAATATTTTGCTTCTTGCCTCCTTATATATTTTGGCCATCTCTTGCACCCTGGTTGACGTCTCCGGGTTTTCTTGGGTTGTTGATCGGTGATGACTTCAGTTAGGTTTTCCACTATTTGGGTTTGCTCTGCCTGAATGTTCCGTTGCTCGATACCCTCCGAATAAGTGAATTTAGTAATGAAGTCTACCACAGCTTGGCCCTTTAATGAGGACCTTGGCTCATATACAATATCATACTCCCCCAGTTCTACTGCCCAATACATTAACCTCCCAGACTTCTCTGGTTTACGCAAAGCTTGTCGAAGAGGCATATTAGTGTACACCACAATAGTATGTGCTTGAAAGTAAGGTTTTATCCATCTTGATGCCTCAATCGATGCCAAAGATAACTTCTCCAAATGTGGACATCTAATGTTTGCTCCTTGGAAGGCTTTACTAGTGTAATAGATTGGATTTTAAACTCCATTATCTTTTCGTATCAAGGCAGAACTTACATCTGACTCAGAGACGTCTAAGTAAAAATATAATTTTCCTCCCAACATTGGTCGGGAAAGCAGTGGGGGTGATCCCAAATACTTTTTTAACTCCAGAAAAGATTTCTCACACTCATAATTCCATTCAAAACCCTTCCTTCGCACTTTAAATAATGGTAAACACTTTTCTGCAGCTCGGGATATAAATCTGCTCAATGTTGCTACTCTCCCAGTGAGCCTTTACACTTCCTTTTTACAGGTCGGGGACTGAATTTCAATCAACGCCTTGATTTTGTCAAGGTTAGCCTCAATTCCCTCTGATTCACTATATACCTGAGGAACATTCCTTCTTGGACACCGAATACGCACTTATCAGATTTAACTTCATCTGGTGCTTCTCCAGTTAATTAAAGGTTTGGCTGAGTTTGACAATGTGATCAGATGATTTTTTTGTCAGCATGTCATCTATGTATACCTCCATATTTTTGCCTATCTTTTCCTCAAAGACTTTGTTCACCAGCCTCTAGTAAGTAGAACCTGCATTTTTCAAACCAAATGGCATAACACTATAGCAATATATTCCTCGGGGATTAATGAAATAAGTTATTTCCCTATCTTCGGGCTTCATCTTAATTTAATTATAACCAGAATATGCATCCATAAAACTCAATACTTGATGCCCTGATGTAACATTGACAAGTTGATCAATTCTGGGTAAAGGAAATTTGTCCTTTTGGCAGGCTTTATTCAAATCTTTGAAGTCCACACACATTCTTCATTTGTTATTTTTATTTTTTACTATAATAACGTTTGCCAACCAATCTGAATATTTCACATCTTCAATGAATGAGGCTTTATGAAATTTTTCCACCTCATCCTAGATAACCTGGTTCTTCTCGGGGCTAAATACTCTACGTCTTTGCTTCACTAGCTTGGCATCCTTATTGATGTTGAGCTCATAGAAGAGAAAATTAGGATCAATCCCAAGCATATCCTCGTGACTCCAAGCGAATATGTGCTTTCTCTGTCCTAGGAACGTCACTACCTCCTATTTAAGAACATGGTTTATTATTGATCCCATATGTGTAATTCGCTCTTGCTTGTCGTCGTCGTCTAAGATGATATTCTTTGTTGCTTCTATAATTTGGCCTTTTACTAACTCTGCCTCCTCTCTTGGATCTAAATTTTCCACCTCATAGTCTCTATTGGACTCAGTCATATCCACTTGGTAAGTAATGGTCTTCTTCTTTATTTCTTCTAAATCTTCTTACTCGACAGAGGAGTAATAACATTCTCGAGATAATTTATGATCACCCTTGACCACACCTTCACCAAAGTTGGTCAGAAACTTAAGCATTAATAGACTATAGATGGCACAACTTTGAACTTCTTCAATCCTACCCTTCTCATGATCATATTATAGGCAGAATGAACATTCCTGTCCATTACAAGGAAATGTATCTTCTCTGTCCGACTTGCTGGCTAAGTGCCGATAAACACTTCCAGCTTGATTGTTCCCAAGGGAAATACTTTTTCACTAAAAAAGCCTATTAGGGGCCTTTGGTAAGGTTCCAATTGGCTAAGCTTCAAGTCCAGGCTGTCAAAACATGAATAAAATATTATGTCTGTCGAGCTGCTGTTATCGATCAATACCCTGAAAATAATTATATCATGCATTCTAACCTTGACTACTAGGGGATCATCATGGGGGTAAAGTACCCCTAAAAGGTCATTTTTGGATAAACCAATCACCAAATTTTCTTTGTTAACTTTCCTAGGCCTATCTTCCTTGACCAAATTAATCCTTTGGATATAGGATCAAGCTTGAGCCTTCTTGAGATAAAATTTTCTTTCAACAGTATGATCTCCTCCTCCTGCATCTCCACCTGTAATTATCTGGCAATCAAAAGATCCAAAACTAAGCATGAATACCTTATATTCTGGTTACCCCAGTCTTTTGGGCAGGTCGGGGTCATCTTCTAAATCGTCTTCATGAGTTCTCTTTTTCTCATCCCTAGGCTTGCATGGAGATTTTGACCTTTATCGAGCTCCATTATTATCCTGTTGATTAATAAATCTGTCCAACTTTCCTCTTCGAATGAGAGTCTCAATATCATTCTATAGAGCAATATAGTGATCCATTGTATGCCTATGGTCCTTGTGAAATTCATAATATTTGAACTTGTTCCTCTTCCTAGTAGGTGCTCTCAAATTTTCAGACCAACGTATCTCTTTGCTATGATTTATTTCGTCCAAAATATGGTGGATATTCATCATTAATGGAGTGTAATTTTTATATTTTTTGAGCCCGTCGGTATTCACTTTTTTCTTTGATTCCTTATGCTCCTTGTGCTCTTTCTGTTCCCTTTTCTCGATTTTGCCTTCAGACTTGGCTTCATCGGCATTTATTATCTTGGCTGCTTTAGCCATCAAATCTATCATTATCTTTGGAGGATCTTTGACAAGTGTGTCGTAAAGTTTCTCAGGAAGTAATCCACTCATGAGTGCAGTGATAGTTGTTTTCTCCTCGTAATCAATGACTTCTAACTTCTCGTTGTTGAAACGAATAATATAATCTCTGGTACTTTCTCCTACCCTTTTCCTTACACTTAGCAGATGAGCTACTCTTTTTACTAATTTATATCCAAAGCAGAAGTTACCAATAAATAGCTCGGAGAGCTGGTTAAAACTAGAAATTTATCCCCGAGGAAAGCTATTATACCAAATTTGAGCAGGCCCTGTAATTGTACCTGAAAATGCCTTGCATCTTATTTCATCAGGAACAACATAAATATCGGATGCTGCTTGGTACTGCTCTATATGAAGAACAAGATATGTTTTATCATCATACTTGGGAGTAACCACAGGAGCTTTAAACTTTAAAAGAGTGGGAAAGTTCACAATAGTTTTCACAAAAGAACATCCTTTCACAAAACTTCGTTGCAAAGGGTTTTTCGCCTTCTCCATTTCTCCTAACCTATCTTCCTATCGTTGAATAGAGCCCTTCCATGCATTATTACCAGTTTTAGATTTATGTGTCGCATCTCGACTATTACGACTAATAGTGTGTTGAACTCTCCTCTTGTGAGGTCTATTAGGCACGGACAGATCATCGAGCATCTGATCTAGATTGGGCTGAACCCTCATGTTGATCGATTGGTCATCGAGTATTCCTCAATAATGCACTGGGAACATTTATATTCCCTTTGGGTCCCAAACGATCAAAAGGATATGTTCGTCTTAACCTTTCTAAAGCACTCAATATTTCAAGAGTTAAAGATTGTTCATTATATGGTTCTAAAGTTCTAAGCGAAGAACTTGCTCCTGGACGGTAGGTCGTACCTCTGGTAGTTCGGGATTGACTATGCATGCTATGTCTTGGAAGTGGGGGCATATTTCCACGAGTGGATAAGGTAGGACATACAATATGTAGTATTCGGGCTAACTGCCTAATGGTATCTTGTATGGCCTCATGTCCTCTAGCAAGGCTAGCCAAGATTCCAGTCAGATCATTATTTATTGGTGGAGCAGATGGAACGGGAAGAATGCCATCATTCCTGGTGCTTGATTCAGGAATATTAGTCATGTTGGGTAAATGATGAAGCACACTATATATATGACTCACTTGAGTCTAAAATATAGGAGCTTGTCTAGTTTGGAAATAGAGAAAAAATTGTGTCATCCTATATCTAACCCTAAACCTCATGCCTCTTCATGATCTACATCAATAATTATTAAAGACTGAAAAAGTTAGTAACCAACACAACTCTACACCTAAGACTGCATTCATTCTGCATTTTGTGTGTATAAGGGGTGTGTGTCTTCATATTAGCTTAAAATTATTTTTTACTATTTTTAAGGACTTTTAAGAATTTTTTAAACATTAAAAATCTATTTTTTAAACATTTAAAATTAGGTTTTAAAATTGTTTGGGCCATTTTATAATATCCTAATGTTCCTAAATTTTTCCTTGGGTAGAAGCCAAAAGCGATAGAGATATTTGGGGTGGAAATGATATTTTTAAAAGATCAAAAAATGCGTTTTTCATTCAATCGTCATCATACACGTGTTTCATTTCTAGCGATCCGATCTGTGTTTTCTCCCACTCACATAACTGAGAGTTAATCTAGAATGTTGGTTTATTTTAATCAATGGTATGCATGTTGTCCTATGCAATCCTTGTCTAACCTAATTGAGCTAATCAGAAGGCATTTAAAAACGGTGCATTACCAATCGTTAGATTTACAACCGTTCGGTAGATATAATACTGGCCCTTGATTTTAAACCTCATTCCAAATCCTTCCATCTTCTATTATAAATAGGGACTTAAGGTCAATCGTTTCTAACTTTTGGAGAGTCTGAGAGTTTGGAGAAAATAAGAGAGAGAGAGGAAAAATCATAGAGAAAAAGAAAATTAAAACCAAACTCTGGCCAAATATTTCCAGAAATTTCTTTAAGAGTGTGAGAGTTTTACTTGTTCGTGGTTCAAATCCTCTCTGGTTTACATCTCTTGTCCAACACCTTCACTGAGTTGAGATCTCGTCTCACTTCATTTGAGAATTGTAGATCTAACTAAAGTGATAGAGTCACGATAGTTGTTAGGACTGATTTCTTTAAGTAGAAATCATCTCTCTATTGAGTTTTTAGTTCTTAAACGTTTTTATCAAATTTATCCCCAACAAATCTTTTCTGTTTTCAAGTTTTTTTTAAAAAACAAGACTTCAAAATTTTCCAGATCTAAAGACGTTTATGTCTCCCGGTTTATATTTCACATTTTGTGAAATAGATTTGTAAATAAATAAGAGCGAGACATATAAGAACTTGCCTCTTTTTAATAACATAATTTGTTTTCTGATCTGGCCTTAAAAAAGGAAGTCTATTTTTCAATAAAAGTTGATTCAGACTCTTACATGGTATATTTAAAACAAATGTGTAATTTGTAGGATATCGTTTGTATAAGTGTGAGTGAGTTTCATGCATGTGTTGGGAACATCACTTCACTACACTTTCACACAACATCACTAAAGTTGTGTTAGTAAAAAGATTTTTACCATCAGAGTCGATGTAAAGAAGGAGCGGAGGAGTTAAACTTTGGAGGACGTTAAAGATAATAATCAGAGCCAGAAAAGTAAGAGAAAAATTAAGAGTGTTGGTATAATTCCTTGACTTATTTTAGTTCTGATTTGTGTGGATAATATGTTGTGTGGATTTTTTGTTTTACTCCGTAGCGGGAGTCGTGAATCTTTTCTTGGATTGATTGGGATTTTACCACGTTAAAATCTTTGTCTTGTGTGAATGTTTTTTATGCTTACTTTACTCTTGCTATCACTGCTACAGGTGTTTAAATTTCTTTTAAACATTTAAGATTCCAAGCAACTGAAAATTCTTGTTAAAAAACATTTGTATTTTCATTAGTGATATTAAAAGATTTTCTTCAAGAAAACAATTTGGACTCTTCTTAACTATTTTAACTTTCAATTAAATGAACTATTAAGTCATTTTCAAATGAATGACTAAAAATGTATAGAAATACGTTCCCACAGACGACGTCAATCTGTTGATGTAAAAAGATTAGACTATGTCTAATTATTTAATCACAGGTAATATTTGTAAGTAAAAGAAAGAGACAAAAAAGTTTTTAAAGTGGTTCGGCTTATGGAGAAAAGCTTACGTCCATTGTGCTTGTTATTGCCTTGTGTTTTCCTTTCAATCACCTGCCCTTCACAAAGGGATTACAATGTATTTATAGTCCAGTAGGGAGACAAAGAGATGGAATGTTAAAGGATGGAATGCCTTTTTAAAGTAGGCATTTACATTAGTACAGAATGTCCATAATGTTTCTGGCTATTGGCGTTTTTCTTATGCTATTAGTCGGCCTCCCTACTGTTAGTGGGGCTTCTTGCGGTTGGTCGGCATTCCAGTATGATGGTCCGCATTCCAAGTCTTGGTCGATGGTTATACCTTGCTGACTAGGATTATTTCCATAGTGGATAACACATGTCTATTTCTGATTGATCCACGTAAGTGGGCAATTTTTGGTATGCCATTACTTTTTCATCACCTAGTTGATGTGGGATAGAACTTTATGACTATCAAATCAACCATCGAACCAGTCTATTACAAAAGACGCCCAAAATAATAATATTTTATTTCCAAAACTTTGCTCAAAGGGTCACCCAACCTTATGGCCCAACTTAACATGTTTTCAATACTATTTCAAGCCTCTAGACTCCTCTCAAGCCTATTCTAATGGTACATATCCTGAAATACCAAAACATCCTAAATTAAATTTATCCAATAACATAAATACGCATTTATACAAGTTAAACTACAATTATTCAATCATTTAAAATCACGAGTAATATCATTGTTCTTTAACTGAAATGCCAATTTGTATTAAACGAACTTATACAACTTTTATACAATTTAACCTCTATATTGTGTAGAATAATACCATTCACGACATATCTAACCGTTTTAGGACAAAAGTTTGGTCACTTAAACTATGGGACTCAAATTAAATAAAAATAGCCCTAATAGGATTGAGTTAGGCAACTAAAATTCCCTAAATTAATAATAAATAACATTCCATACCTGACACTCATACAATAGAGTATATCGTAAATGTAGTTTTGGTGATATCAGATTTATAACTATCACATTGATGAATAACATGTAAAAAAAAATTGACGGATGCTTAACAAAAATGATGAATAGCGTATCAGATCAACGTATCATTTATGAAACACACAAATACATTAACATATTCATGGATACTATAAAAACTCGCAAATTTCTTCCAAAAATTGACATATAGTTTACAAAATTCAGCAACAAACCCCACCAAAGTGGCATGCAGTTTAAAATTTTAAACATAAACCTCACAAAATTCAAAGATGCTATATAAAAACAAATATACTCTAAAAAAAGTGATAAATACTTATGAAATTCACATATAATGAATAAAATACTTCAAAAAGATAGACAAAAAATGTAATAAATTAATACTATATAAAATTATACACATATATCTTACTAAAATACTATAAACTTTATACTATCAAGACAAATACATAACTAAAATTGACATATATGTCATGAGATTCATAAAAATCTCACCAAATTCACGTAACACATTACCCAAATGGAGTCACTCCACAAATTTTACACAAATAATGAACTAGATCGATGGAGATCTTAGTAAATTGGCATGTTACTTGCATGATTCCCAACTAGTTTATTAAATGAATTATGAACAACTTTACTAAACAATAGGAACTTTTAATCATTAAATTTGAAATCTTAATCTTCAACTAGAGATGGGGAAGAAAGATCTAATGGTTCAATTCAAACATAACTCCTTTTACAATTTACCACTCATTTACGTGCTAGTATCGAACTCGTGCAACCCCTAAATCTTTAGCACCATACCTCAACCCCTAAATCTCGAGCACCACCCTCTATATTCTCTCATGTTGCTACCATGATCAAGCACCTGAAGACGTATTCGTCACCTATTTCATTTTTACCCTACATTCGGCACACACACGGACAAACCATCGATATATTTCGTTCTCACTTATTTTTCTTTTATTCTTTCATCACCAACTAGTACTTTCACCACCAATATTTCTCGCACTTTATTCTTCACCACAACCACTCTAAATGCACATATATATATATATAAGAGTGTTATAAAATATGTATTTAGTGAATGTCAACTGAAGTTTCATAATTATTAAATAATCTATTAAATATTTCACAATTATTAAAAATCATAACCATTGAATATTTACGTGCCTATAAAATGAAAAGTTTCATCTCTTTAAATATCCCGACCACCTTTATTTTAAAACATAAAAAAAGAGTTTCTTTTTTGAATAATTTTAGGGAATTTCTTAAAATTGTATACAAAACTCTTCTTTTTTCTAACTTGTGAGGTTTTGGCTCGAAAATAGAGGTACAGAGAGGATTTGAGTTTACATTGGGTTAGCCGCCGCATGCATCATAAATAGTTTTGCACCACCTTGTTGTGTTCAAACACATCAGCAGCTTTTAGTTCAAGCTTCCGAGATGGTGAAACCTCAAGAGAGAATCCCTGCTTTCTTCACAGTTTATTTCCGAGCTTTCAGTGAAAAAAGCATGGTATATTCTTCAACCTCTCACATTTTTCACTTCTATTATATGTGAATTCTTTTTTGTTGGATTGTTTCTTTATTAGTTTTGGTACATTTTGGCCCCTTTTTCTTGGTTTATGTTAGTTTATCTGTAGTGGACAGTACATCTTGTTAGTTTATCTCAGGGATCTGCGTTCTAAATCTTCATTATAATCAAGAAGCTATATGTATTCATTGTTACTAACTATAAAGGGCCTAGAAATGTGTTAGACGATGAGCCATTTGTTTGTTTGGTTTGGTCTTTTAGTGGTCATTTTGTTATCCATGCATCCAATGTTACTAACTGAAATGACAGCTTGAAAAAACCGAAAATAAGTTAATGCAAATTGCCTAAAATGAGGCATCTAAAGCTGTTTTGATTGTGGAAGGATGAGTCACAGAAACAGTAAAATAAAATATTTATCTTTTCTTCTTTTATTGTGTTTTCTTCTTTTATTGTGTTAACTACATGGAAATGATTTTGGTGCATAGCAATATTCAAATGCTTTTAACTTCAATTTAATCAAAGCATGGCTTATTAAGGACTGTAAACTCAACTATGCACTATTAGCAACCTACTTACTAGCATGTGCTATTATGTACATGTGTTAAATGGGCACTTCACCCAGTCCACTCTATACTCCATGGTTGTGTTATATGCCATGATGCATTACTATTTCTGAATCTATTCTAAAAGAAAGTCACTTGGTGCTCCTACTTTGAAGAGCTTTCCAATTTTTTGGTATTCCAATTATTCCTTGATATAGCTGAACACATCTTATATATATATCGATATGTATAAGATATGTATATATACAATCATCTTAACGGTACATATATATACAATCATGATTGTATATATATGTATAAGGTACATTGACCCTTTAGCTATGAAGCACAGACACGGACACGCATCGTGTTCGACACCCTGAAACGGCAAATCTAAATTTGGGAGATTAAAACTTCATACAAACTACATTAGTTCGTAGGTTGTTATGAATTTATGCACTTCGTAAGAACTTAAAGGTTAAATATTTTTGTTAAGATATATTTGTTTGAAACTTCATTCGTTCGTAACAATTGATACAAATAAATGGAGTTCATTTCAACACTTATCGAATTTGTCGACGAATTGCAACTTTGCACAAGCCTTACCTTTTCTTCTACAAATTTTACACTATTCTCTTCTCAACTTTGACATGCTCTAAGGTGCCGCGTGCGTGCCACTTATTGAAACAAATGGCCACATGTGAAATGTTAAGAGTCACATTTGGAAAATCATTGTGTTGAATAAGGTTTGATACTCAACAACTCAACAAAGCTTATTCCCATTTATTGAATAAGGTTTGATCTCAACTATTCATCACATAAAATTCACTAGTTGTTTAAAAAAATTCACTTTTAAATATTGACTCTTAATGTTATGGTTCAGCGACTTGATTGTCTATGCTGCAATATTATAGGTTCTTCACAATGTTGTACAGTGCCAAATAATACCATAAATATAATGGTCAGAGTGTGATAGGATTAGGAAGTTATAATCATTGACATACTACCCATTTTATAGAACGGAACACATCTTGACATATAATATATAATATGCTTGTTGGCCCCCATTTCTTTTTCGTTATTCTGTCAAACCCCCATTCTTGGGTATACCGAAGAGGTTTAGATGGTTCAGACCCTCTAATTGACTCCATATATGTTTTGAGAATTGAGATGTGTGGCATAATATGCACATGTTAATTAGTGCATAATCGAAGATATTTGGCTCACAAAGCCATCAATTATTGGTCATCCCTCACATATGATCCAAAAATATTCCTATAATATATAATCATGACTAATCAACATATAATACTTCTTTTTTTCCCCAGAAAATTCCCTTAGCTTTTACAGAGCATATGAAAGGAAGGTTACCAGATAAGGCATTCCTTAGGGACCGTTTTTCCAATCGTTGGCCGGTGCACGTAGCAGGATCCGGAAATGAACTCTACTTTCAAGATGGTTGGGAAATTTTTGTGAAAGATAATGGCGTGATAGATCGAGATTTTTTAGTTTTCCAGTTTGATGGTGATTGTGTTTTTGATTTCAAACAATTCCAAAGCAATTCTTGTGAGAAGGAAGTCAATGAAGGTTATCACTTTAAAATTAAGGTAGAAGATGAGGAACTAGAAGATGAGGAACTAGAAGAGAAACAAGAAGTTGAAAAACATGAGGAAAAAGACAAGCTACGAAATAGAAAAGTGAACGAGAAAACATCAACACCAAAAGATAATACTTCTGGTGTAGGATTGACAAAATTCAGCACATGCGCGAAACGTATGCTTTTTCTCTCTCTCTTAGCCTGTGATTACACATTTGGAAAAACTATTGAAAAACAGGTCATTTTTATTAAGAGTTGGAAAATGGAGAAGTAAGGGGGCATCTCACAAAATCCCTCTTTTCTTTTTATACACATTTCTAATTCTTCTAGAAATGAGGTGTTTTTCAATCTTAAGCAAATAAACTGTTACTTTTTGTAGTTTCCTATCTTGTTTTTCAAAATTTAATATAAGGGTTTACTTGAAGTCAATGAAGGTTATGACTTCAAAATCATGGTAGAAGATGAAGAACTAGAAAAGAATCAAGAAAAACTAGCAAAAGAGGTGGAAGAGGAAGACGAAGAAGAGACAAAGGAGGGGGAGGACGATGATAGTAGCGACGATGATTATGATCATAACATGGAAGAAAAAGAAAAGCTAGGAAAGAAAAAAGTGAATGACAAAGCATTAAAACCAAAAGAAAAACCTTCTGGTGTAGGCTTGACAAAGTTTAGCACACACGCGAAATGTATCCTCTTTCTCTTTCTCTTAGAGTTTGATTACACATTTGGAAAAAAGCTATCGAAAAACAGGTCATTTTTATTAACAGTCGGAAAATGGAGAAGTAAGAGGGCATGTCACCAAATCCCTCCTTTCTTTTTTCACTCTTTTTCCAATTCTTTAAGAAATGAGGTGTTTTTCAATCTTAAGCAAACGCACTGTTAGTTTTTGTATTTTCCAATTTTGTTTACCAAAGTTTGACGTATGGGTCTACTACTTGATTTAGCTGGTTGTAAAAGCAAGTCTTCTGCAAGACATCAGCAGCAGCACAAAAGAGATGATCTTAAGATTGATGACGGTGAGGAGAGAGATGATGACCTTGGTGTCTTCAAATCTGGACTTATTCCCCGGCCTAAAAATCCGTATTTTGTGACCAGAATTAGACGAGTGAGGAAAGGTGAATTGGTAAGTCTTGCATGAAGCTGTAAGTTTCTCTGATATATTCTATTATTTACAGCATGGGACTCAATAAAATGTTTGATCTTTCACTCGTCTAAATTACTATTGTTATTGTCTATCTGATTTACAATTGTTCGTCTATGTAACCTTGACTATAACCATTACTCACAGCACATTGCTTTTTCCCTCCCTAAAAAATAGGGACTCAAAATCTAGTTATATGTTAAATTGAATTCTTGGTAATTGCTAAATAAGATTTGGTTACTGTATGGGATAGTTATTGTTGATTTAATATATTATGCCACCTCTATCCTTTCATGATATGTGGAAAGTCTGCATTGTTTGAGGGAAAGGCTGTTTGAACTTAAGAAGGAGTTTGGGCGATTGATGTTGAGTTCGGGTTGTCGCTAAATTTTAGCGTTGAGAGTGAGATTATAACATGGAGAGAACCGATAGAGAATGGTTAATATAGGAAATATACTGATGTATAATGACAGATGAAAGTAAGTGGAAAATGTAAATGGGGGGACCTGGAAATCAAAAGAAAATTTGAAATTCAGAAAAAGTAAAGATGATCTCAATCATCCATTATGAGGGTGATTCTGACTGTTAATATGTGATGTATAGTCCATTCTCAAATGTTTCTCAGAATTTTTAGCAATATTTCCTTTAAATTATCCTTGTTTATCTTTTCACTTTTCAGCCACTTCTAAGTTTGACGAATCATTAAAAAATTTAAATTCGTTGTCTTCTCCCTCATCAATGAAATCCAAACCAATTTGACCTTCTCCGACTTTCTTACTGGCCTCTTCCTCAATTTTTTTCCTTTGCTGACTTTGAGCTTTGCTAGTAAATTTAACATATGACCACTATCAATTTTCCCAATGTAACCGAAGCTATTGATAGATGGAGTTTTGTTTTCAAGAATAACTTGAATTCTAGCTTTCCAAATAGTATTCACCGTTCCCAATATAGCAGCAATAAAAATATTTTTGAATTGGGAACTGAAATGAACTTTTAAAGCTTTACATAATAAGGAAATAGAGTTTTGAAAAATATGTTTCATGAAAATTCCAAAGATCCAATTTTAGATATGGCTATACAATTTAAAAGTAAGATTTCCTGTATGGCTAAATGGCCATACAAGGAAATCAGTTTGATCCTCTATGGGAAGATGCATACCTTGGGTCCTCTCTGCCATATGAGGAAATTTTATTGAAAACTCCTCTGGGATATCCCATTTCCCCTCTGAAATCCAATAACAGATCTTCAAATTCAAAAAATGATCCTCAATTTTACTACCCACCTGATCTATAATTGGATAACCAATCCATATATCTGACCAAATCTTCACATTTTCAGCACTTCCAGTTATCCATCCTGAAAGTAACTCAATTAGACTATATGCCTCTTTGTAATCAGTCCATTTAGAACTAACTTTGTAACATCTCTTATCACCTAGTGGATTGAATTTAGCTTTTATGAAATCTGACCAGATAGGCTTTCCAGGGCAAGTTTCCCAAGCTTGTTGCAAAATAGCAGCCCTATTAAGATCTTTAAGACTTCTTAAGTTCAAACCCCTCATCCAAGATTGAACTCTTTTTAATAAGACAGCAGGCCATTTGTAATTTATAAAGCTATACATAAGAAGAGGTTGGATCACTAATTGTATAAGTTGCAACCTGGCAGATATAGAAGAATTTTCAACTGCAAACCTTCTATCTTGGACTTATCTCTATCTGCAATGGATTGGAGATGGCTTCTTCTATGTTTTCTCTAAAAGAAGGAGCCCCCAAATAAACAATTTTTTCCATTGCTTTATCAATTGTTCCCTCCTCCTTTCTGTCCTTGGCTTCACTTGCCAATGACCCTATCTTAAATGTGACCATATTAAAAAAATTGGGCGTGTCATAGAACTTGCTATGCTTATCATGTTCATCATTGATATGCATACGATAATTGGAAGTTAGTTCGTTACACTTCTCATGCTAACATACTACTCTTGAACATTCAAATCACATAACAAATAATTTATTGCTGAAGCCTTTAATAACCTAGTATCACTCTTATCAAACCACCATTTCCCAACAACTGAGTAACAAAAGGCACAACCATTTCTTGTAGGCTGTAGTGACTGTTTGAAATTACATGGCATGAATATTTAACATTTCAAGTCTCTTTTGTCGCTTACTTCCATAAGTTTGCCCGTTATATGTTGCATTGAGATACACTATGTTGCATTGTCATTCCCTGTCCAAAAAATGTGTTGGTTTTGTGTTAGTGAATTCATTGTGTATAGCCTATTTGTGTCATCTATGATCAGGTTGGTGCTGTTCATTTGCTTAATGCTGTCTAGCTGATCAATATCATTATTGATGAGGACCGTCTATATGAAACTTAAATTGTACTATTACTATGAGCATGCTCAAAATAAATATTTTAATTCACTATTTTTACCCGGAGGAGTCCCGGCCAAGATTTTTAGGTCATGCCTCTTTAACTTACTCCAATAATGTCAATGTCGACCCCGCTTCTCATAAAATTAGTGAAACTCCCCCACCCTGCGCACGCGTTTCCTAACAAACCATTAACACTATTATATATTGATGATAATTGATAGTTAGACTTATCCCCTTCTCATCCCCCCAGAGTTTAAAGACCATAATAGCCTTAAAAACACTTCATTTTCTTCATTGAACAACCCTTCATATTAAGCAGCCTAATTGATTGTAGAACACTTAACCAATTATCCATACACAAAAGTATACACAAACTAAATTACTTGCAGGAGACTAGATGTAAACATAAACTAAAATTCATTGCATACACATGCTCATTGAACAAAACCATACAAATGCACATACCCATTGAACCAACAAACCCAAATACCTAAAATATGTTTACATGTGTGTGTGTGAGGGAGAGAGATGGCCGGGTTTGTGTTCATGTGTTTGAAAACTCAGCTTTTTAGTTTTGTGTTCATATGGTTGGGGTTTTGTTCGTCATTCTAAATCTCAGATTTCCAAATTTGGCTCAAAAACTTAGATTTGAAATCATTTAGAAATTCATTGGCGATTGGAAGTTTTGGTTTCGTATGTTCATAGTTTCAAAATCGGTTTGGGATTTGGGTTCATATGTTTGTAGGTTCAAAATCTAATGTGTGAATAACTGGACATGTTTCGCTTGTTGTGCACCTAGGAAACTCTGAGAGAGTCCGAAGAGCAGAAAATGAACTGATATATCCATAGTCTGTAAGCCTCGATTAAGTGCGAGTTAATTTTGAGGACAGCGCAACTTTCCAAAAGGTGCTCCAGCATCAATTGTAGGTGGAGATCTGCATTGTTTGAGGGAAAGGCTGTCTGAACTTAAGGAAGAGCTTGGGCGATTGATGTTGAGTTCAGGCTATCGCTAAATTTAGCCATTGAGAGTGAGAGTATAAGATGGAGAGAGTAAGTCATTGAGAGGGAGAGAGACGAGAGAGAATGGTCAATATAGGAGACATTTTGAGGTAGAATGAGAGATGAAAGTAAGTGGAAAATGTAAATGGGATGAACTGGCAATCAAAAGAAAATTTGAAATTTAGAAAAAGTAAAGATGGTCTCGACCATCCATTTTGAGAATGATTCTAGGCTGTTATTATGTCTATAAAATTTAAACAGTCTGCTGTTTTATTATATAGATAAATCTCTTTTGTGGTGTCATCGCATGTCCTTGTAAGATTTTCCATATTTGAGTACCAGGTGTAGGCCAACAAGTGCCACTGAAACTTTACAACGAAAAAATCTGCGTACTAGGTGTAACGATCTCACGAGCAAAACGGTATATGCAATTAGAAAATACTTCACACAATTTATCGGGATACAACTTATTTGAGTTTTGGTACATCAATTTCGATATGCCCCATAGGGGGTGGGCAATATTATTAATTGTAAAAAATAATGTAGTGTGTGAGTGATGGACCCTCTCTTTAGTACTTTTTGTGTCTACTAGATAGTCTCCTCTCTTTGCCAGTTTAAGCAACGGCTTACGGTCCCAAATTACGGTCATAAATCATAATGTCTTTATCTTTTTAAAATAAGAAATTGGATATAAACAAATGATAAATTGCTATATTTAATGTGAAAAATAAAACGAAGGTCAAGATTTTTGTAGGTTGTCGAACATATTTAGTTCCATTTTTAAATTATAAAGCAAAATAACGAGAGTCCTGATTTTGAATACCCAAATAAATGCTCAAGTTAATTGGATCAATACTTGTTTTTAATAATTAGCACTCAGTTTAATAGAAACCTATTGGTAAAGTATTATAATGGAAGTGTACCCATTTTTACCAATTTTCAAATAATAAATGATGAGACTTGTTTTGGACTGTCCCTGCGTGTCTTCTAGGACTCTTTGTTCAGTTTGCATCTCATGTTAAAGCAAACTCAACAGGTATTTGTACAGGTACTTGCCATATCCAATGCACTCATTTTTTCCTATGCATGTGGTTTGTCAATCCTTGTTAACAATAATTTGATGTCAACTATATATCTGAAAATTTGTTGATTGTTTAGCCTTACAAAACAAAAAGTTAAAAGAAAATTTCAAAATACCAGATGATTATTATAGCAAGTGTGCCTTCTCTTCTTATTTTAGCCTCATTCTGAATTCAGGCCTTAAATGAACTCTTACATGTGATTTTTATAATTTGTGCTCCATTTTTAATTGGATTTCCGTTTCGATACACATACTAGTTTATGGTGAAAATGTTGTGCTATGAAATGATTTAGAACAATACTATGGATTCAAAGTTTCTTATCAAGGCACACTTTTTCGACCACTACAGTATATTCCGTCGGATGTGATCAAAGACCATAATCTCAAACTCCAACAACAGATACCGATCCATAATGAAGAAGGGAGGACAGTAAATGCAAAGATTCGCAAGTGGAGTGATGGGCGTGTATGGATCACTAAAGGGTGGAGAGGTTTCTGCAAATTGAACCAACTGAGGGAACATGACATTTGCCTTTGTGAGTTTCTGCAGGGGAGCAGCCCAAATGAAATTTTCTTACAAGTTCGTGTCATTCGTGCTGACTAATTTGACCCCCATTATTTCCCATTTCAGCATTTTCTGTTATCCAAACATTGATTAACTATGTGATTTGAGGATGATTTGCCCTTTGTTATCATTTCCCGATTATTTACATTTTATGTGAATCTTCAACTTCATTGGTTTTAGTAAGTGGTTCTCGAAAACAGTCAAAAAAAAAAAAATCTTTTGAAGACGGCAGTTATATAGAATTTGATAAGAATATACATCTTGTTGTAGAGCAGGCACACCAAACTAGAAAATCTACTAAAGACTTGGCATGTTATGCCAAACAGCCACCATTTTAGTACCCAGATTTATCGAGTTAAAGAGATCATTCACGGAAAAAATGATCTAAACTCAAAATCTGAAAATTCCGCCCGAGGGAGGGTTGTTGCTACCATATTTATTCTACTACTGATTTTATTAATTTTATTTGTTTCTTGCTTAAATATGTATTGTTGTTGTATTTCGTGTTAAGTATGTTCTAATTATATTTTTATGGAACAAATTATAATTTTATATATTACATTTTGGAAAAATCACGTATCACCTATCCAGAGTCATGTCGTATATCACATGTCAATACTCAATTCTGTGCTTCATAGAAAATAACATAGTGATATTCTCGATCACATTGAATAGGATAGTCCTTTTTAATTGGAGCAAATGCCTCCACCACTCTAGCCTAATTTATCTTGTTTCTTTTTTTCCTTCATTTGAAGTTGTTTTGGGAAATTAGTTTTCTTAAATCTATTTAAAGTAAGACACTCCTCAATAAGAAACTTTTTTAGGTGATGAATGATTGTATGCCGTTTTGTGGCTGGCAGTCTCCTCTAACATGCCCACTGGTTTCTGGTTAACCAAACTGCAAGCTAATTTTGCAGGACAAGTATTAAAATCATCTTTTGTGTCAGCAAAACTAATTTTAGGTAATTGGGCATCCTTGGGTTTTATGAATTTCAAACTCATGTTGACAAAAACAACAAGAACAATAATGATAATAAGAGGTTTTGTTACTTATTCCCAGTAATGGTACAATATGTAGACATAAAGAGCGGCTCCTGTGCGGGAGCCCAAATGTGCGACTCCTGTGCGGAATGTTTTTTAAAAATAAAAAAAAAATGTTTTTTTTTGTATGAGTTATAAACCATTCAGGTAATCTCTTTATTTCCAAACCACGTTCTCCAAAAGCCCTTTGACCTTTATTACAACTGTCAAATTGTCACTTCATATTACTTATTATTGGCTACGATCCAAGCATGTGTAACGCACGTTGGATGGATCAACATGCAATTAGGAATGCGAATGATATTAGAGTTAATTGACATTTAAAAATTGCATATGAATATTGACTTGTTATTCAATAGCCATAATATGTTTATGTTATTAGTTAAATAAAATTTTATCATCATTGGCCAGGACGCAAAATTGGGAGAAACCATAAAAGAATTCCTTTAGGTCTTCGAGTTTCTTCAAGTAGTTTCTTTTCTTTTCAGATTGTTTTTTGAGAAATCTTCAAATCCGGATATTTCTCGTTTGCGTCTTTTAGACTCAAGACTTTATCCCTTTAAGATGGATTGTCAGCATCAATGACTTCGATTTTTGCAAACATTGAGTAATTTCAATACATAAGCCAATGGTTAGAACAAATAAAATGGGAACACCAAGAGATTTTTGGAATACATAGTCTAAGAGAAACACAAACTTCAACAGTCATACAAAATAATCCAACAACCAAAATTTAAGAAAATGCTACTTTATTTGGCTTGTTAATAAATTGTAAGAACTTATAAACAAAGTCACCTACGTAAATTCATAAATAATAATATTATTTTCAGAAATTGATGTGGATGGGTATTAATGTTATTTAGTTATTCATATATTTAATAATTAGTTCGATTAATATTTTCCTAATAGACAAATTGTGAGAAAAGATTCAGAAAAAAAAATAGTGATAACTTCCAATCCTTTTGCTATGGTATTTTAATGAAAATTTTCAGTTACAATTGGAAGTTATCACACATTGGGTGGGACTGAATTTTTTATCAGCTAATGATACGGTTATTATGTAGTTAGAAAAGATGGATATCTATTATCTTAACATTAATGTTTTAGGATAAAAGTGCAAATGATAATATATGATGCAGGAGCATAGGGATATAATATCTTTTTAGTATTTATTGTATTTTTAGTCATTTTTATCGCCTTTTAGTATAAATAGTCCAAAGGCTACTATTTGTATCCCTTTTTGACTTGATGATAATGAGAGACTAGAGAGAGAAATAAAGAATCCTTTGTGAATTCTATTTTTTTGTTTTTGTTGTTGTTATTGTTGTGTAGTTTAGATTTTTTTTTATGCTCTCGCACCCTTATTCACATCAAATTGGTATCATAGCTCAGTTTGTTCTTGGAATCAAATATGTTTATCGAAGATTAGAATTCAGGTTGGGTTCATCCGAGTGTTACACGAACCCTCCACAAAACCATAGCTTGCAACCTTGATAAAAAGGGGAAATTAGCTGTTGTAATAGCCCCGAGGGAGGAACTTTAGGCCAGTCACGACTGTGAATAGCTGACGATAACCCTCAGGCAATCAGAGGCCGTTATGAGCCCTACCATTGGGCAGAAGTTGTCAGACCGGGAGGAAAATGTAGGCGCGGAACCTGCTAGAGAATCCGACAGTGTTAGTCGCACTGTTCGCCACCAGAAAGAACCGAAATCTATTCGGAATATGTCCAGGACCCCTGCCGAAGTAGCCAACCATCCGACCCAAGCAGGTCAGCTTCT
This sequence comes from Sambucus nigra, assembly GCA_949130495.1. Lineage (NCBI taxonomy): Eukaryota > Viridiplantae > Streptophyta > Magnoliopsida > Dipsacales > Adoxaceae > Sambucus > Sambucus nigra. The sequence goes on from OX422211.1 coordinate 679,872,951, forward strand.
AATCATGCCAATTTCGACCCTATTGCAGGTCGATGATCCAATTTTAGAAGATCAAGTCACTATCGACTCCCAATTGATTCAAGATTCACCGGAACTTCAAGAAAGTGTTGCTAATGATCAAAAATCGATATCTTCCATTTCTTATCAATCCAAGACTCCTCCATATTTATTCAAAACTCATCCTGCCACAAACCCTAATCAATTTCAACAAAAAAATATTAATTCCAAACCCTATTGTGGGTACCCTGAATTTAGTATCATAGGCCTGGACGAGTAGTCTATCCTTAGCGGCCCAAAGCCCAGGCCCATCACCTTTTGTATTAATCCGATTACCCCACGATCCCATGAAGAGAAGTTGTGGGGGAACGCGATCCCATGTAGGGGAGATGGCTAATAAAGAGGAACCCATCACCCCCACTACTCCAACATATACATGTATAAATTAAACCCTAAGTCCGGGGCAAAGGACAAGTTGTATTCTCTGTACTTATTCTTCAGAATATAGAGAAATAACACTGACTGAACCACCGTGGACGTAGGCACTTCTTTGCTGAACCACGTATACCCGTTGTTGTGTGATTGGCCTTTTATTTATCTTTTCTTGGTGGTTACCTCTTTCATATTTATTTGTGTTGCATAATAATTGTCTCCACAATTAATAATTGTCTCCACAGTTGGCGCCGTCTGTGGGAAGCGTTTATCTTTCCCTGAGAAGAGCCCACGCCGAGAAAAAATCTAAGATGTCTGGTCACAGCAGCAACGCTCCTCAAGCAGGAGATATTCAGGAGCCACCCGCTCCTCGCAGGATTAGGTCTGAAGTCCGACGTTCAGATCAAGGGGCTCGCTTAGAAAGGTCAGCCTCAGAAGAAAGTCAAGGACCAGCAAGGTCCACTCAGATATCCAGATTGATCGATGCATACGAAGCAAGGCTCCACGAGCAGAGGGAGTCTTCTCGCAGATATGAGGCTGAGAATGCTCGCTTGAAAAGAAGACTGGAAAAACTGGAAAAAGAATTACGTCCTGATACCAGGAGACGCCCCTATCGCACTCCTAGCCCTCAGGCGAGCAAATCTCGCAGCCGAGGAAGGAGCCCTAGGCGGCAATATCAAGGGTTCGAAGGTAGCGACTCAGACGACGACCTCCGCGAGCAATTGAGAAAAGCTCGCCGCCATCAGAGCCCTGCTCGCAGCGACGACAACATACGGAACCTAGTCCGCAGAGAAATGGACCAACATCAGCTCACCGCGGCACCAGGTCGACCAGAGAACTCGCCAGGAGATCCCTCAAGACCCAGATGAAATCGCCCTTCACGAGGGAAGTTGAAGAAGAAGAAGCTCCCAAAAAGTTTGCTATTCCAAGGTTCAAGATTTACGACGGGAAGACTGATCCCATTGATCATGTCAGGCAGTACCGGCAGGCTATGACCCTCTGGAATCACCGAGATGCACTGATGTGCTGTATTTTTCCCTCGAGCCTTCATGACGTGGCCCAGAAATGGTTCGAGAAACTCCCTCACCGATCCATCAGAAATTTCAAATCCCTGGCCGAGCTCTTTACGGCCCGGTTCATCACCAACAGCTCCCATCCCAAAAGGATGGATGCTCTATTAACAATGAAGAAAACGCCTCAGGAGACACTCCGAGACTACGCGAAGAGGTACTGGGAGTTATTCAACGAAGTCGAGGACTGCGCGGAAGAGGTGGCAGTGGCTTCATTCAAAATTGGGCTACCTAGCTCTTCCCTCCTTCACCAGTCCTTGACGAAGAAGGAAGCAACCACCATTGATGACCTGATGGCCCGGATTGAGAAATACGCAAAGGTGGAAGATGTCACCCGCCTTAACGTAGGAGAAAACGGTCGAGCCAAGCTCGCTGCCAAGGGAAGTGAGAAAGTTGATAACCAGAAAAAAGAAGGAAAGAATGGGAGCAAGAATGGCTCCAAGAACGGAGGGAACCCTGACGTTGCAAAGTCTTTCCAGGCGGTCAACACCGTCTTCAAAGAACCAATTTACAAAATTCTCGCGAAGATCAAGGATGAGTCGTTCATCAAATGGCCCCGGAAAATGGGAGGAGACCCATCGAAAAGAAATAATGCACTGAGATGCACCTTCCATAAAGAGGGAGGGCATAAGACCGAGCACTGCAAGGCTCTTAAATCCCACCTCGAGGAGTTGGCCCAATCCGGACATTTGAATGACTTTGTGGAAAGGAGGGTAGAGAGAGTAACTGTCCACAAGGAGGCAAAACCCGACAATGTATTGGAAGACGACGCCGGACACGAATTCGCAGTAATCCATGGAGTATCCGATGTTAAGCAAATCCAGGGTAACTCAGCTCGAATGGAGGTAAAGAAGCTGACAGCGGTAATGAAAGCTTTTCAGATTGATCCAGCAAAATCACAGGCAGGAAAACGTCGGGGAGCAGAGGACATCAACTACAACAAGCATATTGTTTTCACGGATGAAGATCTTGTGGGAGTGAGGACCCCACATCACGATGCCTTAGTCATTACACTCAGGATAGCCAACTTTGATATCGACAGGCTGCTCGTCGATCAAGGGAGCTCATCCGAAGTAATGTACATCGACCTGTTCAGAAAATTGAAGTTGAACATCGCCGACCTAAAGGGAACAAATGTTCCTCTGGTCGGCTTCGCTGGGAAAATGACCATGCCTTTGGGCAAGATTGTACTACCAGTGCTCGCTGGAAATGTTTCAAAAATGATTGAATTCTTGATGGTCGACATCGATTCACCGTATCAAGCCATCCTCGGCAGGGGATGGCTTCATGCAATGAAGGCAGTCTCCTCGACCTACCACCAGAAACTCAAATATGTCACCGAGCGGGGAGTGATGGAAATACATGGCGACCAGGCGATGGCGAGAAAGTGCTTCATAGCAGCCATCCGACCAAAGCCAGAGAAAAAAGCCATTCAAACCAGCGAGAAAGTGGAGGAAGGTGCAATCCCTTCCAAATAGCAATTAAAATATGGAAGGCCCGGAGTGGAAGAGACCGGGATCCTCCCTTCCGAGCGTGTTGTAGAGGACCTGGTAAAAGTAATTGCTAAAGAAGGCGACAACAGCAGAGTCTTCCTGATCGGGACCTCACTCACTGACCAAGAGCAAAAGGATTTGTTAACCTTACTCAGAATCAACATAGATGTTTTCGCTTGGGAACCCTATGAGCTGCCAGGAATCGATCCCAATATGGTCTGCCATCGGTTGCACGTCAATCCCACATTCAAGCCGATAGCGCAGAAGGCAAGACGAACTGCTCTCGAGAAGGCCAGAGCAATAGAAAAAGAAGTCGAAAAACTGCTGGATGCAGGGTCCATACGGGAAGTGCAATTCCCCAAATGGTTATCCAACCCAGTGGTAGTTCCAAAAAGCAATGGGAAGTGGAGAGTGTGCATAGACTTCACTGACCTCAACAAAGCCTGCCCCAAGGATAGCTTCCCTCTTCCGAAAATAGACCAGCTAGTAGACGCCACTGCAGCTCACGAACGAATGAGTTTCCTGGACGCATACTCAGGCTATCACCAGATTCCCCTGTATGCCCTAGATCAGGACAAAACGGCGTTTATCACGACGGTTGGTTTATACTGTTACAAGGTCATGCCTTTTGGGCTAAAAAATGCAGGGGCAACCTATAAGCGGCTGGTTACTAAAATGTTCAAGAATCAGATGGGAGACACAATGGAGGTCTACATCGACGACATGCTCGTCAAGAGCAAGGAGAAGGAAAATCACCTCTCGGACCTGTCAAGTACCTTCGAAATCCTCAGGAAGTACCGAATGAAACTCAACGCGAGCAAGTGTTCCTTCGGTGTCCAGTCAGGAAAGTTTCTTGGGTATTTGGTCAGCAAGCGTGGCATAGAGGCTAATCCGGACCAGATTGATGCAATCAAAAGAGTGCAACCTCCTCGCACAATCCGTGATGTACAGAAGCTCACTGGAATGCTCGCTGCTCTAAATCGTTTCATTTCTAAATCCTCCGAGAAATGCAAGCCCTTCTTCCAACTCTTAAAAGGCAGTAAAACAGTAGAATGGACCCCAGGTTGCTCACAAGCATTAGACGAGCTCAAGTCCTACCTAAGCTCCCCACCACTGCTTGTCATACCACAGCAAATGGACTCTTTGTACCTCTACCTCTCTGTATCCAGCCATACTGTCAGCTCAGCGCTAATGTGTGAAGTTACAGGGATCCAACATCCAGTCTATTACGCGAGCAAAACCTTACTAGACGCCGAGCAGCGCTACCTGCCATTGGAAAAGCTCGCTTTTGCCCTAGTAATGTCCTCGAGGAAACTGAAGCATTACTTCGAAGCTCATACGATCATCGTCCTTACATCACACCCCCTCAAGGCTGTCCTAAGGAAGGCGGATTTGTCGGGCAGACTGTCTAAATGGTCATTCGAGCTCGGCCGGTTTGACATCCAATTTCAACCAAGGACAGCTATCAAGGGTCAAATCCTTGCTGACTTCATAGCTGAATTCACAGGCGAAGAACCCTTCGACCAGCCTAAGCCAACAGAACAAAATAACCAGGCTACAGGGGGAAGCTGGAAACTATTTGTTGATGGAGCCTCCAACTCAAAGGGGGCAGGAGTAGGAATTGTTCTCATCACTCCAGAAAACACAGTCCTCGAGCAAGGAATCAGGCTGGGATTTGCAGCCTCCAACAACGAAGCAGAATACGAAGCCTTAATAGCAGGTCTCCAAAGGGCGCAAACTCTGGGAGCAAAGCATTCACAGGTATTCGGAGACTCGCAACTAGTTTCCAATCAGATAAGTGGAGACTATAACGCAAAGGATGAGAGGATGGCAGCCTACCTCTCCTTGGTAAAAAACTTAATGACGAACTTCGAAGAAATCAACATCCAACAGTTTCCCAGGGGGCAGAACAGCCACGCTGACGCCTTAGCAGCCCTTAGCTCGGCAGTTGATTCCAGCCTTAAAAGGATCATCCCTATCGATTTCCTCAGCTGCCCGAGCATTTACCCCAACTGCGAGCTGACCAAAGCGAAACCAATACTCCAATTGGAACCAGCCCCCAGCTGGATGGATCCCTTGAGAGACTATTTGAAGAACGGAACGCTCCCAGAGGATAAGAGGACTGCCCACCAGATAAGAGTCAAAGCTGCTCGCTTTCACTTATCCACGGGAGGCGACTTGTATAAAAGATCTTTCTCCGGCCCCTACCTTAGATGCGTCCACCCAGGCGATGTCAAGATAGTGCTTCACGAGCTTCACGAAGGAATCTGCGGGAGTCACGTCGGAGGAAGGTCTCTAGCCTTCCGAGCAATGAAGGAAGGTTATTGGTGGCCATATATGCAAAAGGACTCCGCAGCATATGTCCGCAAATGCCTAAAATGCCAGCTTCACGCCCCCATGGTCCACCAGCCCGCCAGCGAGTTAAAATCCCTGACCAGCCCCTGGCCTTTCGCCCAGTGGGGAATGGACATCGTGGGACCACTGCCCACCGCTGCCGGCAATCACAAATACCTGTTGGTCGCAACTGATTACTTTACCAAGTGGATCGAGGCAGAACCACTGGCGAACATCCGAGATGCTGGCATGATGAGGTTCATATGGAGAAATATAATCACTCGATTCGGGATCCCCAGAACCATCATCACTGACAATGGAACACAGTTCGAGAGTGGCCCTTTTCAGGACTTCTGCGACCAACACGGGATCAGGCACCACTTCAGCTCGGTGGCTTACCCTCAAAGCAACGAACAAGCTGAGGCTTCCAACAAGACAGTGATCGCTGGATTGAAGAAGCGGTTAGAACAAGCCAAAGGCGCGTGGACAACCGAGCTACCGCATATCCTATGGGCGTACAGAACGACTCCTAGGCGAGCCACAGGAGAAACGCCATTCTCATTAGCCTATGGTATGGAGGCAGTCATCCCACTAGAAGCAGGATTGCCTACAATGAGATCCGACCTTGTCGAGCAGGGTCAGAACGATCAGGCTTTGCTCGCTGAACTCGATTTGGCCGACGAGCGCAGGGAACTTGCCCTAGTAAAACTAGCGAGCTATCAGCAACAGCTCGCAAAGCACTACAGCAAAAGGGTCAATCCGAGGAAATTCGAAGTTGGGGACTATGTTCTAAGAAAGGTCTTGGGCAACACAGTGAAGCCATCAGACGGTAAACTGGGCCCGAACTGGGAAGGACCTTTTGAGATAATTAGAGACGATCTGCAAGGTGCCTATCATTTGAAAACGATGGAGGGCAGAGAGATACCACGAGCATGGAACGCAGCTAATCTCAAGAAATTCTATTTTTAGGGGTTCTATTGTTAGATCTTTTATTGTACTCATTATGGGAAAAGACAGTTTATTTCTCAATTCACCAATGAAAATCTCTCAGTTGATCACTCTCTAAAAAGTAACAATTATATCTTATTGCACATCCTTTTCAAATCACAGGTATAATGGTTGGCACAGCAGGGGAATACCCCTCCTCAGGTCATCGTCATGAAGCACGACAGACCTCTTAGCATTGCCCATGGCAATATATGAAACCCTACAGAGTATTCTTAGGCATCAAACCTACTTTGGTTAAACAAAATCCTGACCGGATAAAGACATCCAATAACAGGTGTGTCCTCGCCAATTGCCCTACTTAGGCCTAAGGGAGTGTGACGACACGACCTAAAAGGTAAAGGATGGGCACAATGGTATTCTTAATACTGGACTGGGCGGACACTCACATGACAAGATAAAAAGGATTGTGAAGCTGCAAAAATATAAAAAGATTGGATGAACACGTTTAGTCGGCAAAATCGCCCAAAACTCAAACTTTCCATTAATCTTTTATATTTACAAACAATAATAGTACATGTTTAGTCGGCGAAGCTCGCCCAAAGCATTTGCAATTATTAAAAAACAAAATATCAAGAAGGTGGAAGCCTCCGAGCAAGGTAGTCAGCAACTTTAGCTCTCCTCCCATCATCAGGAGCAGGATCGAACTCCTCCACGACCTCATTTGCGTCCAACTCCAATAGTCGCCGGGGAATAGCATCGATGGGGATCCATCGATCATCTCGCCTGAATGGATTGGGCATCAGAGTAGAGGGGGACATCTCGTGCCGATACCACAATATCGAGTTCCTCGGGACCTGCAGCTCTTTGAGAGCACTCAACCACCCCCTGATGAAGGAAAGCTCCTCGAACTCTGATAATCTTGTGGGAGCATCCAGACAGCCCTGATCATAGCCATCAGTCCACACTTGGCGAGGGCCCTTCTTGAATAGATGCCGCAGTCGGGTGACGTCCCTCTGGAGCCCAGCAGCAGTCACATAAGCTCGCCGAACATCACCGCGCAGCTCCTCCATTTCCCTCTCACGCTGTTCCTCGACTTCCCTACTCCTACCCCTTGTACTCCTACCAGCACGCGGGAGGGGAGGCCGAGCAGCTCGCGACGAAGAAGAGCCTTGTAGGACTGCCGAAGCGGTGCTCGGCGAATGCTCCTTAAGCTTCGAGACCTCCCGCCTCAGGTCTTCATTCTCCCGCTGAAGAAACTCCACGACTTGGTTGATCTCGGTGGCCTCCAGTAACTTTGCTCTCAGCTCGCTAACTTCTTCTTGCACTGAAGCAACGATCTCTTCCATTTTCTGGAGCCTGTCCTTCAACTTGGCCACCAGCTCGGACTGATCCTTATATTTCTGGTTCCTTGACTTAGCAAACCTGCAAAGCCTAGCAAAGGCCTGGCGAACTGCAGGGCTTGTATTAGGACCAAGAGTCCTACCTAGTTGGGAGGTAACAGGAATATAGTCATCCACATCAACCAACTACAAGTAAAAGAAAGAGAAAAGAAAGAGATCAGCATAAAACAAAAATGAAGTCTTTTCATTGATAATGAGCGAGGTTACATCAGATCAAAAAAGAAAAAAGTTACAAAGAAGCCCTATCAATTAGCAACCTCGGTGGATGGACCCTTGTCCTTATCAGCATCAGCAGGGATATTACCCTCTGCAGGGGTGTCCACTGCCCCCTCGACCAAGGGAGCATCAGCAGGAGTCGCCTGAGAAACAGGATTGGTGCCTTCAGCAGTTGGGGCTGGGTCCTCATCCACGACTGGCTTTGGCCCTGGATCATGCTCGTCAAAAAGTGGGGATGCAACGTCCACCCTAGCAGCCACGAGGGCCTTGTTCCACCCTTTCTTGAAGTTCAGACGGCTGATATAGCCTATCTGAACCTCGGCGTCCTCATACGCTGCAGCCCAGCCACAGTTGTACGAATCTTCCTTGAGAGTGGCCGCCTGGGCTTTCTCCGCCTCCAGCTGCTCGGCCAGAGCCATGTTCTTCTCTGCAAGGTCTAGCTTGCTCGAGCACACCAGGTCGTACGCCTTCCTCAGCTCGCCAAGCTCCCTGACAGCGTCATCTCTCTCGCGAGCAGAATTAGCAAGGGCCAAGGCAGATGTAGCTCGAGCTGTGTCAGCAGCCTTCAGATCGGCCTCCAGCTGAGACCCCCTGGCTACCAGGACAGATTTTTACTGCTCCAGCTCGCCATTCCTTCTAATCAGCTCATCGCGAGAGCGATAGAGCACAGCGAAGTCGGTCACAAACTGCAAAGAATAAGGAAAGGATCAGGAAGAATAAACCATCAAAATTTGTCAAAAGAAATTAAGAGTTTGAAGGGAACCTTACCAAGGCAAGCCTCTGGCTAGCTTGCAAAGCCAGTTGATCGGACCCCAACGCCCTCTCACGATCTGCAGGAAGGACTGCTCTCTCGAGCAGCGCAGGGGCAAGCTGAGGAGAGGTGGCCACCGAAGCCTCCTCAGGCAAGGCAGATACTGGGACCAGGGCTTGACCAGTTTTGGTCCTCAATTCCATCTTCCTCCTCTCCTCATTTTTTTCTCTCTCCCTTCTCTTTCTCTCTTCCACCTTCTTCCTCTCCTCCTCCTTTTTCTTCTCTCTCTCTCTCGCCTGCTCCTCCTCTCTCTTCTTCTTCTCTTGCTCCTGAGAAGAAGGCCGAGAACCAGTAGCTATGGCCCCAGAGGCAGTCTTCGATTTCTTAGACCTCTGTGCAAGAAGCACATCATCATCATCATCATCATCTCTGATTAAATTCTTCCTGGGAGGCATCTCTTCACCAGAACTGCTGGTAGTGCTCGAAGAACTGCTACTGTCAGCACTGCCTGCACCCAAATTACTCACAACACCTACAGGCTCACTCTCCAAGCTGCTCTCTTCTTCGTCCAATTGGATGGGCTCGGCAGAAATCTCTTCGGAAGAGTCAAAGTCCGGAACACTATCCACAGGTCGGGCTATGAAGCTGGAGCCTGTGTTCTTGTATTCAAGCAGAAAAGCAGCAGACCTAGGATGCTCGTCGTCACCCAAAGGTTCCCTGATGTTCCAAGCTTTCACCAGTTCCGAGATACGAACCTCGCTGAGAGCAGGCTCTAAGTTCTTTGTCCTCGCTGTAAAAGAAAAAGCAAGAAGAGGTTAGAAAAATCACAAAGTCAGCAAAGGTTGAAACAATAATCAATCATCTACCTATATATTCTTCCCCATAAAAGGGAACAGTGAACCTCTCAGACCTCGACCCTTCAAATTGGGGGGAAAGTTGCCAATTCCTGACAAGAAAACCTTCTTGCCAGTAGTCCTTATGGGAATCAGGTAGATTTACTACCAATACCCTATCAGGGCTCCTAGCCTTAAGGTACAGAACACCTGAACTCGTTCGAGAAAAGGAGTAACAAAAGCAGACCTCGGCAAGCCCTAACTTTGTGCCATACAATTGATTTATCCTATGCACGCCGTTCACTATTTTCCATACGTTGGGCGAACATTGTGCAGGCACAATACTGAAATAGCTAAAGAAGTGCAGAAACAGATCATTAGGGGGGAAGGTAAGTCCCCCCTGGGAGAGCAACAGGACGTGAATCCAATGTGCATCCTCTAAATCCCTAACATTCCTAGGAGGCGAGGCACAACACTCAATCTCTACCCACTCAGGAATACTATAGAATTTTCTAAACTCAGTTACTGACCTATTTCCAATCTTCGCCATTGGAAAAATACAAGAAAAACTACAAACCAAAGAGAAAATGCAAAGAGTACGAGAGACTTACAAGACAGAAGATCAGGTCAAATGGCGAAGAAGCAACGAAAGTAGAGATCGAAAACAGAAGGTACAAAGCGCAAGAGTTCTCAGAAGATAGAAGATCGCTGGAAAAGACTGAAACGACGAAAAGAAATGTGCCTTATTCCAACGAGCCTTCAAGTCTAATCATAGCGCACGGATAGCGAAGCGGGTGCCGCCAAAGAAACTTCACAGTTTTCGAAGAAATCAACCATAATAGCTGATTATTTAAATTCATTGGACCTGTAAAAATGTCCCAACAAATTTAGGGGAAATTGTGGGCACCCTGAATTTAGTATCATAGGCCTGGACGAGTAGCCTCTCCTTAGCGGCCCAAAGCCCAGGCCCATCACCTTTTGTATTAATCCGATTACCCCACGATCCCATGAAGAGAAGTTGTGGGGGAACGCGATCCCATGTAGGGGAGATGGCTAATAAAGAGGAACCCATCACCCCCACTACTCCAACATATACATGTATAAATTAAACCCTAAGTCCGGGGCAAAGGACAAGTTGTATTCTCTGTACTTATTCTTCAGAATATAGAGAAATAACACTGACTGAACCACCGTGGACGTAGGCACTTCTTTGCTGAACCACGTATACCCGTTGTTGTGTGATTGGCCTTTTATTTATCTTTTCTTGGTGGTTACCTCTTTCATATTTATTTGTGTTGCATAATAATTGTCTCCACAATTAATAATTGTCTCCACACCTATTTACCCCCACCCTCAAGAAACCCTAAAATCCACTCCATATAAAAACCCTAACCCTTTATTCAAAGGATTCGCCTCATTTGGCATCCTTCCCATCCCAATCGATGTACCCTTATCTTCCATCAAATCCATCTGCAGATGCCGTGATTCTTTTTGGCATGCTCAAGCAAGACTTGTCGAAATTTCTACTGCTTATACGCTCGCCATCATGATCGTGACTTCGGTGGACCCCCATGCACCGCCTCCTAATGACGACATGTGGATCCGCAAAAGTATCTTATTTACTCATTTTAATACGAGAGGGAGGCTTTTTACGGTGATCATTGATGGAGGGTCTAGTGATAACTTAGTGGCACAAGAAATGATAGACAAGTTAAGGATTCCTACAGAATCATTAACCACCCCATGTCGAATTGGGTGGTTGAGTAATGGCACCGCTATTACCCCGAGCCAACAGTGTCGAGCGGCTTTCTCTATAGGATACTACCACTATGTGGTGGTGTGTACAATGGTAGATATGCAGGTTTGGCACTTGATTTTGGGGAGACCTTGGTAGTATGATCATTGTAGTGTACATGGCGGACGAGCTAACCCTTAATCGTTCAAACACGTGGAGAAGGATTTCCTACTCCGCCCTATGAGGCCATTCCCAATGGCACCGCGTTCAGCGTTGTTAGTCTCACATGAGGAGTTAGCTACGGAGGCTACGGAGACGGGGTTATTCTACACTCTTATTAGTCCCATTTCTACACCATAGGCATCCATTCTGCCACCTGTCCAGGCTCTGTTGGATTCGTACGTGGATTTATGCACACCTCTCGATGACCTCCCACCCCTTTGAGACATACAACATGATATAGATCTTGTGCTCGGGGCGCAGTTCCCCAATCTACCCTATTATTGCATGTCACCTATAGAGCATGCTAAGTTATAGAGGCGGGTCACCGAGTTGTGTGACAAGAGTTATATTAGTGAGAGCATATCTCCTCGTGCGGTGCCGACATTATTAGCACCCAAGAAGGATGGGAGTTGGCGTATGTGTGTGGACAACTGTGACATCAATAAAATCATCGTAAATGATATGTTTCCTATCCCCGGGCTAGAGGACATGTTAGACTAGCTCCATGGTGCGAAGATCATTTCCAAGATCGATATAAAGATAGGGTACCATCAGATATGCCTGAGGTCGGGGGACGAGTGTAAGACTGGATTTTAGACGAAAGACGGGCTTTATGCATGGATAGTGATGTATTTCAGCCTCTCTAATGCCCACTCTATATTTATGAGAGTGATGACCTAAATTTTGCGCCCCTTTCTTGGGCAAGTTTATAGTGGTATACTTTGATAATATTCTGATTTATAGTCGAACTGCGGAGGATCATCTTGGACATGTGACCCAGGTTCTAGAGGTTTTACGAACCGAGCTTTTTTTCCTCACATTGAAAAAGTACGCCTTCATGGTCCCTCGGTGCCTTTCTTAGGATATGTGGTTTCTGGGGACGGCGTCAGGGTAGACGATGCCAAGATTCAGGTGATGGTGGATTGACCTACACCCACCCCAGTGTCTCAAGTCCGCAACTTTCACGGACTCTTTGAGTTTTACTGACGCTTCGTAGCGGCTTTCAGCACCGTTATGGCCGTATCACAGACTTGATGAGCAACTCTACGAGCACTGAGTTAAGGTGGTCATCGGAGGCCAAGAGATCCTTCACGCGTATCAAGGACTTCATCACGACTGTGCATCTCCTCTTTTTACCCGACTTTAACCAGTTGTTTGAGTTATCTTGCGATTCTTGCAAGATAGGGATAGGGGCCATGTTGAGAAAAATGAGATTGTATTTTTCAGTTAGAAGTTGATAGGGCAGCACTGTATTATTCTAACTATAAACTTGAGTTTTATGCGATTGTGACTGCGGTGAAATTTTGGTCATCTTACATCCTCCATAAGGAGTTTGTCATCAAATCTGACCATGAGGTACTGCGTTTTCTTCATAGTCAGCGGCGTGTTAGCGATAGACACGCTAAATGGACGACCTACCTTCAACACTAAACACTCCACCTTCAGTACAAACCCGAAATAGAGAACCTTGTAGAGTATGCTCTTAGCCTGCGAGTGCTTACTTTGGTGACTCTAAGGAGTCAGGTATTTGGGTTTGATGAGATTCGAGACCTTTATTCGACGAATGTGGAGTTCGACCCGATCTTTGTCGCATGCCAGCAGGGCAATGGTGCATCAGGGGGGGTATCTCTTACAGGATGGTTTTTACATTGGGGGACAGCATTATGTTTTCCTTCTTCTTCCTTACAGGAGAAGATCATTTCATATGTTCACGGGGGAGGACTAGCAGGTCACCTGGGGAAGGCACGTACACATATGATATTGAGGGACCATTTTGGTCGACGATGCGGCACGTTGCTAACTCCTTCATTAGGTGTCACTATACTTGTCAGACGACCAAGAGGCAGCATTTCAATACCGATTTGTATACTCCTCTACCGATACCCGAGCAACTGTGGCAGGATGTTTTGATGGATTTCATTATTGGACTACCACGTACTTCTAGTGGACATGACTTTATATTGGTAGTAGTGGATTAGTTTTCCAATATGTCTCGTTCCATCCCTTGTACGCGCACGGCATATGCCTCCCATGTCGTGTCATTGTACTTTTATTAGGTTGTCCATTTACATAGGGTGCCCCGTAGTATAACTTCTGACCGAGATGTGCGGTTTACAGGTCATTTTTGGCAAACACTATGGCGACTCTTACGGATAGAGCTTTAGTTTTTGACTGCCTTTCGTCCTCAGACGGATGGACAAACTGAGGTGGTTAACAGAGTGTAGGTGACCTTTTGAAGTGCCTGTCATCGGATCATCCCTGTAGGTGGGATATCGTGATCGCCCGGGTCGAGTTTACTTTCAATAATGCTATCAATCGTTTTATTGGCCTCTCTCCCTTTCATATTATGTTAGGATAGTCCCCCACTATGCCCATTGATCTAGCAGAGCTTCCACCAACAGTACCCACATGTCCCTTTAAGGAGGAGTTTGCTACCCATTTGGCTTCTATTCAGGTCGATGCCTGTGTTTGTCTCCATACATCTTACGCCTCTTATAAAGAGGCAGATGATGATCATCGTCGTTTTGTTTCCTTCTAGATCGGTAATTTGGTTATGGTGTACCTTCAAAAGGCGCGACGATAGGCAAAGGAAACAAGCTTCTTATGCGCCGTTTTGACCCTTTTTCAATTATTCGAGCTTGTGGGCAGAATGCCTAAGAGATCGACCTTCCTCCCAAGTTTTTCATGTACTGCACGTTTAACGTGGTGGATATTTTCCTATTTCGGGGCACCCATTCCCTTTCCCACATCTTCGACCCACCCGATATGTTCACATGTGTATCGTATTGAAGGTATCCTTGACTCGATCGTATTGAAGGTATCCTTAACTCGACATTTGAATCTTCCTCGTCGGGAGACTACACATGTTACTTTGTCCATTAGGTTGTATGTCCTGAGGCAGAGGAAAACCCCATAATGGTAAAAGCCTCGGGTCGACATAATGACAAATGAACTATGGTAGGACTTACATATGGGAACTACTTCTTACAATCCTAATGCATAACTTCCTCCTAATTCTTTCTCACACTATATGTTTCACCAACGAGAAGGCGACAACATCACAACCACCACCGATTTTGTTAGCAACCAATGTTTTCTTCAAATCATAATCAACAGAGTTCATTTTAAAAGGGAAGAAGAACTTTGTGTTCCAATTCTTAGAACAAGGTTTAGAAGACTCCAATGAGTGTATTACCACTTTCTGAGTGTGTGAAGAACCTAAAGTGAATTTGTATTTAAAAATATTGGCTTAACACACTAATATATTTTAGATAAGTACAATCTAAAAATAACCGAAGAACAAATTAGAAAAATATTTATTAAAGGTTAAAAGATTTTAAAGAAAATAAATTTTAATTCAAAATATTATTAGATTCTACAAGTAATAAAATTATTATATCTCAATAATACATTGAAAAGAAAAACAAGATTAAAACTGGAAGAATGCAAGATTCAACAAAAAGAAGTTTTTATCTTACAATGATTCTTATCTCCTAAAAATTATTCTTGTAGCAAGATAAAGATTTATCAAATTATTTTGTCTACAAAGAAATCATAAAATCACACTTTGTTCACACTTATTAAAAATAAAGTTCCAACTTACTACCATATACACTCAAGATTTGGGGGACAAATAGGTAAGTTATATACTTACACATGAAGTGACAAGATGCAAAAAGTAAAACGATATGGCAGATCGTACTATTTTATGAGTATCAAGGAAGATATGCACAATCTTTCATAAAAAGATACTTTTAGCACCAGACTAACACTCTTCGCTAGTACGTCGCTGCAGCGAAGATATTCTTCGTTGTGTAAAACCTCCGGTGAGGTTACAAGGAAAAATTGAGAAAAAATCTCAAGAAAAATGTACAACCAACGATAGACCATCGTTGTAGCGAAGCAAATCTTCGATGTGATGTTGCAGCGATAAGCACATAATAACCTTTTAAGCCATTTTTAGTACAAGGGTTGAGAATGCAATTAGAGAGTTTTTAAAATAAGTTTTATTGCTTTTAATATATTATAACTCCAAAGAAACTATATTAGTGTGATGAAATGTTCATGAGTATAGGTCCCTTTACCTTCATAAGAGTAGTATAAAAGGATACGTGTCTTCAAAGATGTATGTTTGAATGTTTTTCATAAATATTTGTCAAAATGATCTCGAGGACAAGACTTAGGGTATATTTGGTCAACGAAATAAGATAACCTAATCATGTCAAGGTACATGAGTATAATGCATACTCTCATAGTCTCCTTCTTTATATATTTGGGGGTAAAATATATCAAAGGAATATTTCATGAATTATAAGCAAATATAACGACGTATAACACAAAACACGAGCTCGGGCAAGGGCATAAGATCAAACTATACTATAAATCTTCACAACGAGAATATGAAGAGATCTTGCACCTGTTAAGTTATCATTTATTATAAACCAAAGAGATAGTGATACTAATGTTTTGAATAGTTTAAACAGTAAAAGAGTGATGAAAAAGATATGGAAGTTAATTCATCATTCAAATATGGATTTTCAAGTCCTAACATGAAAATATCCTAGTTCTATAAACAATATTTAGAAATTTACTTCATTTCTTAAATATATACATCATCTCATTTTAGTTTCTCGTGAAATTTATTAATTGTTCATTAGTAGAACTCCCCTTTAATCTAATCTTTCTACCCCTTTTTGTGGAATTAACAAAGGTAAAGAACTATCAAATTAATCAAGTGTGATAACAAAGATCATACAATTAATTATTTCATTTGAAATTAAATAAGGATAGTATATGCACTCCAAGAATTATAGTCCAAATCCCACCAGGGAAATAGCACGACATATATGCAAGCTAGAGCATCAATATAAAAGTGTACTAGTCAAACACATCAAGGAAATTATTATGAGTAACTAATGATAATAAAAAATTACATATCAAGGAGTACTAGGCAATAATACGAGATAGTGAATAGATGAGCTAAATAATCAATTTTATGTCAAATAAAGACACGTGATAAAATGATTTGAGGATCACACAATGAATAATAAAGAGAAACGATTTAAAATATCTCATGATATAAGTTGTCATAAAGGAAGTCCAAAGAAGTTATGGAGGCTTATAATAAAAACTTTTGCTTCAACATGTTGAGTACATCAAACTAGAATATCCATGTATAGTGAGAAACCAAAGTCACTAACCCAAAGATAAAGTCAACCAAATGACAAAAGTACACCAACTGTATCTAAAAATGGACCAATAAAGTCTATAAACTATCATAACCCAAGGATAGTCACAAAAAGACCAAATAAGAATGCCACCACCACCACCACCTACTCATCATCATCGCCATCTTATTCCTCATGAAAGGAGCGAAGAAGATGAACCTCACACCAATATCAATAACATGTCAACACATAACTTCCATATGTGTAAATACTGAGGAACATAATTATCATGTGTCTGATGAAGTGACGCAAACTTCTTCAATATATAGTGCTGTGTGGAGGCAACGTCTGTTCATAAAAGGTCTTTTACCCGTTCATAAATCTGTGTAATCTGTGTTGGATAATATGTAAAGGCAGAAATGAAACTCTTCTATTATAACAGTAATTTCAACTTCAATACAATCAAATAAACTTCTAATAACAACTTTGTTGAATCTTCAAATAATTCTGAAACTTCAAGGCGTGATGTTACTTTTCGAAATACAGTATTTGCCTCACACAATAATTCGGTATACAAATGGAAATATGCAAATCTGTACTCAAGATACAATGAAGGAAATACACTGTTTGCAAATTATACGTTTGAAGACAGTCCTTGGATGCAACAGTGAAGAACAGACAATCAAGTTCTTATTCTGTTTTTATGCACAAAACTGAATAACATAATTTTGAATCTCCTGAAAATTATAAATGAATAATTGCAGGGGTAGGGAAATCTAAAAACTGGATTAATTAATTATGTGCAATTTCGTAATTGGCAGCCTTTATTTATAGGAAATGAAAGGTTGTGTCTCAAGAGTCATGACTGTTGAATTTAACAGTCTTAAGACATTTTTGAAATGGTGTGACTGTTAAATACCGATAGCCATGAACCATTTCTGAACAGGTGTAAGTAAACTTGTATTGTTTTTACACGGGTCAACCAAAAAGTGACCGCGCCCGAGCTACCGCGATCCGACCCGGACGAATCTTGGCAACCCGCTACCACTCTGGACCCGCGGTATACGAAGTGCAAAGTGCTCCACTAGAGCCTCTACATCCCACTACCGCGCACGCGCGCGTATGCGTGTGCGTACGGTGCTTCGCACCATATTGAAGGTCACTTGAATAGCCTTTTAAATGCTAGATGAAGTAACTCTTCATCTTCCATTTCTACTTATTAAGTGCACACATTTTTTTTATATTTTTCCAATGTGAGACAAGAGTAGTCCACATACTTTATAGCTTAGTGGGTTTCACTTGGATCTACTCATTTTCCAATGTGGGACACTCTCCCTTTTATACTGGCTTTGATTCCCACCTATTCCACACCCTTACAATGTGGTACAAGCTCCCAAGCTTTTACTCACTTATTTAAAAATCGTGAATGCCACCAGAAGGCTTTGGGGGAGCACCTCTACGTATGGGCTTTGAAGAAGCACCTAACTCATGAGTTGATTTATTTTATCTTGCATGTAATGTGGTATATGTAATCTTCTTCTGAGTTGTCATCTTATTCTCCTTTAAAAATATTTGAATATTCCTTACAATGAAAAACTGATTATGAAACGTTTAATAAGGGAGAAGGATGAGCTCTTCCTTTACTCAGGATGCCATCAACCATCAACTTACACATTAGCATAACTAAATCCAAAGTCACACTAGTTCCAATAGCATACAAAAATTTCAATAATACAAGGGAATGGAGTAATGACGCGACTAAGAATGTGTCTCAGAAGTGCGTAATCTCTAGGCTCAAGTGCAAGCCTGTCTCTCAGATAATAATTCGATAAGTCGGGTATCGATCCTCAGGGAAATAGGGCAATGGAATTGTAACGATGTTGGATAAAAGAAGAAATCCTAACTCTGGCTCTAAAGAAAAAAAAAAGATGATTGGTTTTGAGAATTGGCTACAACTAAATGCAATTTTGAAATTATGAAAGAAATGAAACTATTCTTAATTACCTGAATTACTGATAATGATTTAAGACTTCAACTATATGATGAAGAAAACAGGACGGGAATACAATCCCTCAACCCTAGTGTATTGATGGTATAAAACAAATCGTAAATTTAAGTGAATAATTAGACCCAGAATTTAGTACTCCTAAGCATTATGTATATGAGGTTCAAGCTCGTACATACTTAATCAGAGGATGAGTAAATCGGTATTACGATAATTACACTCGAATTGCATTCTGAAGCATCCCGGTTACCCTGAAGCAAACAAGATCCAAAGATCTACAGTTGTCGCGTTTCTACGTAATAAGGTCATAATTAAATCATTAAATTTAGAGGATTACTTTTATACACATGCAACTTACACATCAGGTTGAGTTCATGCATCCCGACCTTAGAAATCTAGCCTAACATGGTGAAATTAATGAAAACGATTGTTGAATTGCAGGAAATCATGATTAAACTAAGAAAGAATTGAAGAATGACGTGGAATGAAGATTAGACAGAGGAAAGTAATCAACTAACTTACCAAAGCACGAAAATCATCAACTAATGTCAGAATGGAGGTAATCAGGCATGCATATGGGAGTGGTGTTGAACCTCTCTCATCCAGGGATGCAACGATAATGTCAGAATATAGGGTGCGAGCCAGGTGAATTGAAGTGTTGGGATCGAAGAGGTGGTATGTCAATGTGGCTTGACGGGGACGCATTGCGGAATCGTTGGAAGTTTGCAAAATGTCCGCACACACAATTTGGAATATGAGGCGTGCTGTCTCGTTAAACCAACCAACAGGGACAGTCTCCCCCATCCATGCAATGCCAGGGGAAATTCGCTCCATAATCAGTTCCTTAGCTACCGGGGGGACATTCCTTGAAGATCTGGAACGTCATTTTCGCCCAACTTGGTAGTGATAATGGCCAAAGAAAAGGGAATGACGGTACCATCGACATAGGCTTGGGCATCAAATTCACCTGTTCGAACAAGGGATCCATAGAAAGAGCGTACCTCGGCAGCCCAAACCGCTTCGTATGGTTCATTAAGGAAACGGCACCAACCCCTAGGCATGAAGAGGGCGGTGACGGAATTAGGTAGACCTGTCCATTGGACTACTCGCTTCATGTTGAGTTTACAATCTGGACCAAAGAAACGGTTGCACCAACGCTCCTCTTGGTGGGAGCAAAAATCACCATGGCTGGAGGGTAAGATTTTAGTTGAGTCGTATTTGACGAGGGCAGATCTTTGGGCCATTATGACAAGGAGAGGATGCTGGAAAAATAGGTAGAGAGAAGAGAAAAGTGATGCAGTTGAAGGTGTGGAGAAAATGGAGGATTTGGGTGTGTATTTATAGGTGAGGAGTGTAGGAAGGGTTTGGAAATGGAGGGAAAGAGTTTTGAGGGAAAAGGGGATGGATTTGAGAGGGAAAGTGAAGGGGAGGAAGTGGTTGGATGAATTTAGAGGGAAGGGAAAGGATTGGAAGAAGGGGGTTTACCTAGGGAAGGAGGAAAGGTTGTAGAAAATGGGACCGGTCCGGCTGTTCCAGGATCGGATCGATCCGGTCCTTTTATTTTTCGAGTTCCTTAGATACCGGACCAATCCGACTGTAAAAGAAACGAACCGATCCAGGACGGACTGGTTCGGCTCAAAATTAAAAGAACCGATCCGGGACATACCGAGCGGATTTTTGTATGCGGTATGATAGGCCCATAGCGAATCGTTCAAGTGAAGGGACCAATCTTTCCGGTTAGGATCGACGATTTTCTCTAGGATGTTCTTGATTTCTCGATTCGCTAACTCGGCCTTCCCATTCGTTTATGGATGATAAGTCGTTACAATCTTGTAAACGATGCCATACTTTCTCATGAGCTTCTCGAATGGCCTATTGCAAAAGTGCGTCCCATTATCACTAATTATCGCTTTCGGAGCACCGAAGCGGGAAAGTATATATTCCTGTAAGAACTTAATCACCACTTTGTTGTCATTTGTCTTGGCAGTTATAGCTTCCACCCATTTAGAAACGTAGTCTACCGCGACAAGGATGTATAGGAAACCAAAAGATGGGGGAAAAGGGCCCATGAAGTCAATACCCCAACAGTCGAAAATCTCAATAATGAGTATTGGGGTCAATGGCATCATGTCTCGTCGGGTGATCACTCCCATTTTTTGGCACCTATTGTAAGATTTACAAGCATTGTGCACATCCCGGAATGTTGTGGGCCAATAGAGGCCGCATTGAAGAATTTTAGCAACCGTATTTTTCGTCAAAAAGTGGCCTCCACAAGCTTCCGAATGACAAAATTAGATGACTTTCGGGATCTCGTCATCCGGTACACATCGTCGGATGATTTGGTCGGTGCAATATTTAAACAGGAAAGGGTCGTCATAGAAAAACATGCGCGACCAAGTAATAAACCTCTTCTTATCTTGCGGTGTCCAGTCGGGAGGGACGGCTCCCATGACAAGGTTGTTCACTATATCTGCAAACCAGGGAAAAGAAGAGGTAGCAAAGAGTTGCTCTTTCGGAAAGTATTCATCTATGGGTATGGAATCACTAGGCACGTCGGACGAAAGACGTGATAAGTGGTCGGTAACGACAATTTCTACTCCTTTCTTATCTTTAATGGAGAGATTAAACTCTTGTAGGAGTAGGATCTACCTTATGAGGTACGGCTTTGCGTCTTTCTTCGCAAGTAGGTATTTCAATGCTGCATGGTCGGTGAAGCGGGTGATGGGAGAATCGATAAGGTAGGACCAAAATTTGTCTAGGGCAAAGACTACTGCTAGCACCTCTTTCTCTGTAGTGGAGTAATTGAGTTGTGGTCCGGTAAGAGTCCGGCTAGTGTAGTAGATAACATGAGCATGTTTGTCTTTTTTTTGGCCTAAAACAGCCCCTATCGCATAGTCGCTAGCATCACACATAAGTTCGAATGGTAAGGATCAATCCGGAACTTGCATGATGGAGCGGACACAAGCATGGTTTTCAGTTTTTCAAAAGCGCTATGGCATGCTTCCGTCCACTCAAATGGGGTGTCCTTCATGAGTAGGTTGCTTAAGAGCCTAGCGATGGCGCTAAAGTCCTTAATGAACCTTCGATAAAACCCCGCATGGCCCAAGAAGGAGCGCACGTCTTTGAGCGATTTTGGTGGGGGAAGATCATCTATGACATCTATCTTAGCTCTATCAACTTATATCCCCTTGGATGAAACAATGTGGCCAAGTACTATTCCCTCAGAGACCATAAAATGGCATTTCTCCCAATTTAGGACTAAGTTGTTTTCCACACACAGAGCAAGTACCTTTTTCAGTTTTTCTAGACAAAGATCGAAAGAGGTGCCAAAAATGCTAAAATCGTCCATGAACACTTCAAGTCCTCTCTCGATCATGTTGCTAAATAGGCTCAACATGCACCTTTGAAAGGTCGCGGGTGCATTACACAAGCCGAATGGCATACGTTTATAGGCAAACATACTAAAAGGGAAAGTGAAGGTCGTTTTCTCCTGGTCAAGTACATTTACCTCAATTTGTTTATATCTGGAATAACCATCAAGGAAGAAATAGTAAGGGTGGCCCGCTACTCTTTCAAGCATCTGATCAATAAATGTCAAGGGGAAATGGTCTTTCCTAGTTCCCGCATTGAGTTTCCGGTAATCAATGCAAACGCGTCACCCGGTGGTGGTACGTTGGGGGACTAGCTCTCCCTTAGGATTGTCAATCACTGTCATGTCCGACTTCTTTGGGATAACTTGAATAGGGCTCACCCATTTGCTATCTGAGATTGGGTAGATAATCCTGGCATCCAATAGCTTAATGATTTTGTTCCTCACTACTTCTTTCATATTAGGGTTTAGCCTTCTTTGCATTTCTCTCGAGGGCTTGACATCCTCTTCGAGATGGATCTTGTGGGTGCAAATCAAAGGACTTATCCCTTTCAAATCAGCAATGCACCAACCAAAAGCACCTTGGTGCTTCCTCAGAATCTTTAGCAATTTATCCTCCTACTCTTCGTCTAGGCTAGAGGAGACAACAATAGGAAATGTCTCGTCATCTCCTAGGTATGCATATTTAATATGGGAGGGTAGTTTCTTCAATTCGAGGGTTAAAAAATTTTCGCTGGAGGGAACCATGCGTGTCTCCCTCGGAGGTAACTCCTCGAATCGAGAAACCCAACTTACATCTCTTGCGTCCTTGTTCGATGCTTTCTCATCAAGTAATTTTCTCAACTCCTCAACTTCCCTCTCGAATTCGGTGTACGTGCCCTCACTCTCTTGACTCGATACTAAACAGGACCCTAGGGAATCTCCACAATAATTTTCCTCAAAATACTCCTCTATGATCTCGTCTATCAAGCTCACCTCGTGAAGATCATCTTCTTCCCCGTATGTTGGGCTATATGGAAGATGTTAGTCTCTAAGATCATGTTCCCAAAAGTGAGTTGCATCTTCCCATTCCGAGTGTTGGTAATAGCGTTAGCTGTAGATAAGAATGGCCGCCCAAGAATGATGGGAACATGATTGCTCGAAGTGAATGAGGGCTCCGTATCCCAAATGACAAAGTCTACCGGGAAGTAGAATGTGTCAACTTGGACGATCACGTCCTCAACTACACCTCTTGGTATCTTTATGGTTCGATCCGCTAATTGGAGGGTGATCTTTGTGGGCTTAAGGTCGCCCAGATCAAGTTGCCTATAGATGGCATAAGGGAGGATATTGACACTTGCTCCCAAGTCAAGTAAGGCTTTTTCAATTTTATTTTCTCCAATGATGCAGGAAATGGTGGGTGCACCGGGATCTTTGAATTTGGGTGGGAAATCATTGAGTAGGATGGATCTCATGTTCTGTGCTAGAAAGATATTTTTCTTTACCTTCATCTTCCTCTTTACTGTTAACAAGTACTTGAGGACTTTCGCATAAGCTGGAATTTGCTTAATGGCATCGAGGAAAGGTAAATTTAACTTTACTTGCTTAAGCACGTCTAGCACTTCATCACGGGGGTTTCCTTTGTGGGAAGGAACCAACCTTTGAGGAAATGGTGCCGCGGTGGGTGGTTTCACTACTACCTCGAGCTCACTAGTGTCTTCTTTATCATTATCTTTCAAGGGGATATATTCGGCCTCTTTCGTGCCGGGCGAAATCTCCTTGTCTTTGGTTGCACCGTGTGGGAGAGGTGATAAATCAACGACTCTCCCACTACGAAGAGTGGTCACATCTTGACAGTGCTTCTGATGTTCCGTAGAAGTGGAGCTAACACTAGTTTGACCTTGGGGAGGTCTTTAGCCCTGGGCAGAAAACTTGCCCTTCTCTTGGATACTCCACGATGATTGCATTTTTGAAATATTTGCATTTATGTCGTTGATCATGCAATCATATCTAGCATTGGCTGCATTCTGGTTATCGATAAATTGATTTATCGTATCCTCAAGACTTCTCCGTGGTGGAGGGATATATGCTCCTTGAGGTGGCGGTGCTTGCACATGTCCTTGCATGTGTGGAGGTTGTTGAAAGTGTTGTGGTGGAGGAGGGGCAACATGTGAATTAGGATTCATCGCAGCATGTTGTTACCCATAGTTAAAACTAGGATGGTTTTTCCATGAAGGGTTGTAAGAATTCCCGTGCGGTGCATAGAAATTACCCTTGAATCCTCCTATACCACTGACTTGCTCTTGAAGCATTACTTTATAGGCGGGTATAGTCGGGCATTCCTCATTTGAATGACCCGCCTCACAAATCGCACACACCTTCTTGATGAGATTTGGGATGGATCCAGTTGGTCCTCTTCCATATACCTCATGTAGGTCTCGCAGTCCTTTCTCAAGTACATCGAGTCGACTGTCCGTCATAGAATTCTTTTATACGTGAAATAGGTCAGACGCCGATGGAGGGGTGGTCACTTAACGATTTCGATTTTGAGCATTAGGGTCAGATGTATCCCAGGATTGGGTTGTCTCGGTGACATACCTCAAGTGAAGCTCACCATCATTAGCGTCTAATTCGATAAATGGACCACCGCACATGGTTTCAACGAGTTGCTTAGAATTAATGTTCAGCCCATTGTGGATGAAGGAAATGATTTACAGTTTATCAAATCCATGATGGGGGCAAGAAGTAATTAACTCATTAAAACGCTCGTAGCATCGATCGAACGACTCATTTTCTAATTGTCGAAAAGTTTGAATTTGAGCCTTGATGGAATTCGTTCGATGTGGAGGAAAGAATTTCTTGAGAAATTTAGATTGCAACTCATTCCAGGATGCAATCGAGCTTGGAGGTAAAGACCATAGCCAGGTCTTAGCCTTATCTTTTAGCAAGAATGGGAAGAGTTTGAGGCGGATTACCTCTTGTGTGCAAGTTTGGTCAGTGAGGGTTTCACACACATCCTCAAATTCCCTGATGTGGAGATATGGATTTTCAGAATCCATCCCATGGTAGTGGGGGAGCATCTGGATCATCCCATTTTTAAAATGAAATTGCCCTGCATTATACGGGAGTATGATGCATCCCGGAGTGACAGTGCGCTCGGGATATAAGATTTCTCTCAAAGGGCGGTATGGGGCCTCTTCCTCACCGACGGCTGCACTACCATGTTACGACATGTCTCTCTCTCTTAATGACTCGGTGTCCTCACTTGGTATGCTCGGGGCGTGCTCTGAAGTGTGTCCTAAGAGGGAAAATGGCGTGTTATTTGAGATTGAGTGTGACGGTGTGGGAGGTGGAACCCAAAACTGTGGAGCGTTAGGAGTGTGAGGGCTATTAGGGTTGTACTCACCTATCGAATTTTCGTGAATGCGGATTGGAGTACTATTGAGAGTTGGAGTGAGTTCTGAATTTTGCATTAACGGGCTTATGAGAGATGATGATGAATATTTTTATGCTTTTTCAAATTTTTATATGTTTTTGGATTTTTTTGGGGATTTTTGGTCAAAGTTTTAGATTGACTCGATATAATCCTAAGTCTACCTAAGTCCCCGGCAACGGCGCCAAAAACTTGGCGCGACTAAGAATGTGTCTCAGAAGTGCGTACTCTCATTGCTCAAGTGCCAGCCTGTCGTTCAAGTAATAATTCGATAAGTCGGGTATCGATCCTCAAGGAAATAGGACAATGGGATTGTAACGACGCTGGATAGACGAAGAAATTCTAACTCTGAATCTAAAGAAAAAGAAAAGATAATTGGTTTTGAGAATTGGCTACAACTAAATGCAATTTTGAAATTATGAAAGAAATGCAACTATTCTAAATTACTGATAATGATTTTAGACTTGAACTATATGATGAAGAAAATAGGTCGGGAATACAATCCCTCAACCCTAGTGTATTGATGGTATAAAACTAATCATAAATTTAAGTGATTAATTAGACCCAGAATTTAGTACTCCCAAGCATTACGTATATGAGGTTCAAGCCCACACCATACTTAATCAGAGGGCGAGTAAATCGTTATTGCGATAGTTACACTCGAATTGCATTCTGAAGCATCCCGGTTACCCTAAAGCAAAGGAGATCCAAGATCTACAATTATCGCGTTTCTACGTAATACGGTCATAATCAAATCATTAAATTTAGAGGATTACTTTTTTACACATGCAACTACCACATCAGGTTGAGTTCATGCATCCCGACCTTAGAAATCTAGCCTAACATGGTGAAATTAATGAAAATGATTGTTGAATTGCAGGAAATCATGATTAAACTAAGAGAGAATTGAAGAATGAAGATTAGACAGAGGAACGAAATCAACTAACTTACCAAAGCACGAAAATCATTAACTAAAATTACTTGTAATCACAGAAATCTGAACAAACTTCAATCTTAAAATTAAATTTGCAATAAATCTTCAAATTAGGGTTTTAACTGAAAAGGGAAAAATTAGATGATTTTTCCGCTCCTTAAAATGATAATAAATCGAGTTTAAATACCCTACAAGACTCCAAGAGTTTTAGCTTAACCAGAACTCTCCATTGGAGGAAGAGTAAGAAAACAAAACTTCGACAGTCGGACCGGTCCGGCCCTCCTTCGGTTCGGTTCTGCTTGGATCCGGATCGTTTCTTTTAATTTCTAATCGGATCGATCCTCTACGGATCGGTTCATTTATTTTTCATCATCTTCGATCCGTCTTCGTTCCGGGGTTCTCTGGTACTTTGCATTTCGGATCGATCCGATTCTTCTTTGACTTTTTCTTTTATCTTTTACTGCTCATAACTTTCACACTGGGACTCCGATTGAGGTATCGTTTCTTCCTATGTACTCATGAACTTGATATCTTCAACTTTTCTTTAGATGCCTCATCCGAATTCCGGGTAAAAATTACAACTTTTCCCTTTTGACTTTCCTTCTTTTCTTTCTCTATTCTTCCTGTTTCTTTCTTTCTTTATTGACATCAACTACCTGTAAAATTAGTACGAAATACCAGAAACTCAAGGTACTCGTTAGAATAAGTCAGTAGCAAGATTATGAAATAAAATTAAACTGATTACGTTATTCGAGGTGCTAAAAGTAACTAAATTAAAGGGATAAATTTGGAAGAATTTATGCCTAATCAAGTAACAGTGGGACTTTTGCGTGACATTTACAGAAAGAATCATGTGAAGCAGGTAGTAAAATTCGGTGAGCTCCGAAGAGTTTTCTTATTTACTGAACCATATCTCTCTCACTCGGCTCAGGTGCAACATCATATGGGTAATCATCATTAGCGATAATAGGTGAGTCGAATGTCTCCCTAAATAAAGCAGGAGTAATGAGGAGGCGAAGGAGGTGCTGGTGCAGAAGGTCCAGCACTGGAATGACGACTTTTGGTTATCACACGAATCGTAACTAGCCAAAAATATCAATTACAACCAAAATCAGGTATAAATGATATAATATACCCAAAAGATGAAGATATATATTGCGACTGAGCTTCAACTAAGAATATCACAAACTCGAAAAAATCCCAAAAACTAGATTATTATCATATAAAGTATTCAAGTTTGTGGAACCCCATCTAGTAAAACATGAAATAATATTAAAGAAAGCTAGAATATCATATTTGAGGTGAGGAACAACTCTAAAATGAGTTAAACAGTAAGACATTCTTTAAATCCATAAAAAATATCAAGAAAATCGAAAAGTGGAAAATCTAGAGAAAAAAATTGAAAAGAATCTTACAAGAATATATGTAGATGAGGTAACTAATTGGGAAAATTCCAAAAATGGAGGTAGGTCCTCGAGATTAATGAAGTTATAAAAAGAAAATGATTTGGGGGAAGTGACAAAACAAAGTTGTCACGTGTGATCTAAACCTAGCTTTGCTGTATCGAACCTTTTTATTGGTTGCGAGTGTTGTTATAGCGATGAAAAATGTTGTTGCAACGAGGAAGCTTCATTGGTCACGTGATTCATTAGAGAAATTTCAAAAACCCTCAAATGAGTATTTGATCAAAGGAACCACTCAAATGACACAAAATGGTCAATCTCACATTATCCATAATCAAAAATGACTTTGATTAATGAAAATAAGCATATTTACGATATGAATTGTCATATTCAAGGTCAATGACTATTCCAAGTACTCTAAACAAGAATAAACTCGCTAATTAAATATTTATCAAGTTTATTGTAAAAAAAATATCAAATGATAAGTTTTACTTAAAATTTCAAACTTTAATTGATTTTCTTTAACAAGGTCGCATTTCCCTTAAAAAAATAAAATCTTAAACTGACAATTCTTTCTTACTTACTAAATGATATTATTTAAAACCTTAAAAGTCACATTTCCTTGATGTAATCAATTTTGAATAGATAACATCTTGAGACATTACTTTCAAGGTGAATCTTGCATGTGGTGGATTTCACGCTTTTATTACTAAAGGTGGGGAACTATTTAGAAATAAAGGTAGTTGTAATATCCAATAGTTGTAGCCCTTACCATGTCATCTCTCGTGATTTTTAAATATAGCATTTTCAACTCCAATCATGAAGGTACAAATCTCACAAGCACCAAGGTAAAAATGACACCCTTTTTTAGTTCACATGCATTTTGAAAATTCCATAAAGCATTACTCAAATAGTTTTGTTCCTTAGTTCATAAGATAATGCTCAAAATGTAGTGCTGTGTAAGTAAGATGAGTCATGACATATACTCAAGATACATTAAGCTCAAAATAACATAAACTTTCAAAGATATTAAATTTTAGGTGTAGAGTTCATAGTAATAGACACAATCAAGAGACAAATATTATGTGCAAACAAGTTAAATAAATTAATCTAGCATTTTAGCAAGTTGATCTATAACCATAAAAGTATCTAGATACAAGCTATGCAAACAAAGCATCACAAGGATCGAATGAGATAAGGAACAAGATATTCTTTCTAACAAGTCTTAGGCACAATAAGGAAACCTTCGAACAAGTATAACTTCAAGGGATCAAAAAATGATTCAATTTAGTTTCTAGTTCTATCTTACGAAAATGATCCTTCCTAAATCATATTTGTCTAACATGAGGTGAATTGGGAGTAGGTTGAGCGTTGGGTATATTAGCAATTTTATTGCCCTTTTTGTCTTGAGCGTGATGAAAATGTTCGCCTTATTTTCCCAAGGTGTAATTCGTACAAAAGCTTAATTCTTCCTATCACTATGAAAATGCGAGGTCAACTTAAAAAAATAAAAAAAATTCTCTCAAATGCATTTTTAAATTAAAATAATCACATTTATGAATTTTTGGATGATGCATAGAGGAAATTTTTTGGGGAGAAACCCTCTAAAATTGTTGAACCTTTTCAACTTAAAGAAAAAATCTTTATGAAGACCCTTTTTATGACAAAAAGAACAAATACAAACTCTAATAGGTCTTTTATCATTATGATTGTGATCTTTACAAATGGGAGGATACATATTACACATCTGTTTCAAATTTTTCATCCTATCATGTTTCTTGGTTTTTGAAAATTTTGGAAACCATGATCAAATGTAGATTAATAATTTGATGTTGAGGGTAGGTCATTCAAAGTCTCTCCTCTGGGAAATTCTGGATAGTTAGAGTCTAGTTCCAAATATAGATCTTCAACTTTCATCAAAATTTTGACATTAAAATCAATACTATTTTAAAATTCTACTTTCAAGGTATCCACAAGGATGATGGTCAATTCATCTATTTCCTTCTTTCATGTGGACACACATTCATCCTCAACTAAAGGTAACTCCTTATCTTTAATTAATTCATCAAGAAATTCTAAGAAATAATTAAAGTATATATTTAGACCTTTAACTTTAGGATATAGGGAATTAGCATGAGCATCAATGGATTGAAAAATTCATTCTCATCTTTAAAATAAATAAGCTCATTAATAAGTTCAGTTTTCTCATTTTCAAGGGTTTAATTTTATCAAACAGTATAAACCTATCAAAAGGTAACCAAGATGTTTTCATAGTCTTTATTTTCTTTAATGGCTTTTCGTTTCTCCAAATGTTTCACTCTCATAGAAAGATTAACATTTGTTTTAGATAAACTCTTTTTTTCAAAATAAGCGCATCAAGAGAGGAGCATAGAACATCACCTTGACAGTCACTAATAGGAGAAGACATGTTTGTGGTAGAGTGATTCAAAATGTTAGATCGTGTGAATAGTTTGGGTAAAGCGAACTTTCTTAATATCTATCATTTCTCGCATTTGGTCATTCACATAAAGGTCCACAATCACACACACACTTGATCTACCTCTTGGTGATAAAACCTAACAAAAAGATATCTAGCTCTAATACCAATTGAGAGTTGATATTCTCAAAATTGAGATAGACGATGTATACCTAAAAATAAAATCTCTTGTTGAAATATGACAAGGCTTTCTTTTAATATTTAAGTTAGGGTACCAAAGTCAAATATTGAGGTCTAAGTGCTAAATTATTTACCATATATGACTTAAGCTAAGTGTAGAAAAGTAAACGATATATGAAAACACTAAGGTGTACGAGGAAAAACCCACAAAAACAAAAAACATTGGTCGATAGAATAATGAATGAACTATGATAGGACTTACAGAGGGGAACTATGTCTATGAATCCTAGTGCATAACTTCTGCGTAATGCAGTTTCACTCCATATCATCCACCAGTAGGACGATGTCAATAGTTGGAGCACGCTTCACAACCACCACCGATTTTGGTTGCAACCAATGTCTTTTTCAAGCCATAATCAATAAATTCCTTTTGAAGTACAAGGTTGAGAATCCTCTAATGAGTGTAGTACCACTTTCTAGGTGTGTGAAGAAACTAAAGTGAAAGTGTATTTGAAAATATTGTCTTAACTCACAAATATATTTTTTAGATAAGTAAACTCAAGAACAAATCAGAAAGATATTGTTAATGCTTAAGAGAATAAATTTACTTCAAAATATTTTCATTTTTTTAATCACAAAAAAATAATGATCGGCACGATTTAATTTCAATACAAATAAGTCAAATTGTTACACAATCAATCCACCACCCGATGTCGTAATCATAACCTCTAACCGGTGCCTAATATTAAATTCTTGCTCCTCAATCGATTTTCACAATCAAAACTAACTTAATATCCAGATAATGCATAGACTTCATCATTTCATCCACAATCTACTATGCTAACTCCCTCGTAGGGTGCCATCACAACCGCATCATAGTCCTACACCATGCCCTTCTTACAAACCATCATAGTCCTACACCATGACCTTCTTAGAAACCTCACCCTTCATCCTACTGAAGGAGCTTTCTTATTTAAGACTGCTTTTGATATTTGCATATCTCATTTCCCTTTATCCATTATCTGGTCATGTATATGGCCTAAAGTAGTGCTCGATGCCTGCCTATAGCCCCAAAAGCAAGGTTGCTTGTGAGACTCGCACTAAAACCAATATGCTTATGGTCATACTTCAAAATATTTTCATATTCTTCAACTAATAAAACTAAAATATTTCAAGATTATATTGAAGAGAAAAATAAGATTAAAACTTGGAAGAATGCAAGATTCGGCACAAAAGAAGTTTTATTTTCCAAAGATATTTCTTTCCTAAAACTTATTCTTGTGGCAAGAAAAATTTATCAAAATATTTTGTCCATAAAGAAATCACACTTCTTTCATATTTGTTAATAATGAAGTTCCAAATTACTTACACATACACTCAAGATTTCAAGAAAAGCTTAGGGGGACAAGTAGGTAAGTTGTACACTTACACATGAAGTGATAAGATGCAAAAAGTAAAAAAGATATGACAGATCTTAGTATTACACGAGTACCAAGGAAGATATGAACAATCTTTTATAAAATGATACTTTTTGTGCCAGACTGACACTGTTAGATGATGTGTCGTTGCATCGAATATATTGTTCGTTGTGGAAAAACTCCGGCGAGGTCACAAGGCAAAACTAAAAAAATCTATGGAAAAATGTGTGGCCAGCGATAGACCATCGTTGCAGATGAGAAAATCTCCCATGTGGTGATGCTGCAACAATAAACACACTATAACCTTTTAATTTATTTTGATAAAACATCAAAAACAACTCAAAAAATATATATAGGATGCAATCAGATAGTTTTCAAAATAAGTTTTATTACATTTTAAATATTTCTACTCCAAAGAAACTTTATCAAGGCATACACAAAAAAAAATCACAAAAGAAATTTGTGTGATGAAATGTGCATGAGTCTAGGTCCTTTTACCTTAATAAGAGTGGTATAAAAGGATACGTGTCTTCAAGGATGTCCGTTTGAATGTTTTCCATGAAGATTTTCAAGAATAAACTCGAAGACAAGACTTAAAGTATATTCGGTCAATGAAATACGACAATCTTGTAATTTTAGGGCATATGAGTATAATGCATACTCTTATAAAACCTAGATTTACACTTGACCTATATTTTTAAGAAATTGAGAGTGTTAAAAAATCAGATCCACTTAGCCTAGATTCAATTTAGTCATTCGACATCAGAATTGAAGATCGACACTCCAAGATCTAAAAAGGAGGTGTTTAAGGTATTGGATAGTTCAAGCATGGTGAAACTCCGAGGAGGAGAATGAGACTTCTTTATTTATCTTATGGAGATTAGGGTGGATCATTCATCATCAATTGGGAGAGTTCAATATTCATAGGTAACTTCTCATGAGTGTTTTTGCATTGTGTAAAATATTTTCAAGTTGGATGAGAGACTAGGGTTCATTGAGGTTTTTTACCCCTATATGTGGGGGTTTTACCTCATAAGATTTGTCTTATGGATTGGTTGTGAATTGATTATCTTCCTTGATTCATCCTTATCACACATATCACTTAGATCTAGTATAATTCAGCAATTTGACCTTAGAATTTTCTTATAGTTTTTGTTTGTCACAATTATAATATATTTCCTAATTCCTGCTACAAATTGTTGATCCACATGTCTCTTATCATCTCACCTAGTTTTTCATGATGCTAGGATTGTTAAAATTGATAAGAAAATTAAAATTGAAAATTTGGGCAAATTTTGTAACTAAACCTATTCAACCCCCCTCACCCACCTCTAGGTTTATTTGAGTCGGAAGCTTAATATATAACACACTAAATACTCAATTGGTATTTGATCAATTTCTCTTCTTAGAATTAACATGTTAGAGTTGATCTTAAATATTTGTGTGTTTTTATTACTGTTCATTACTCCTAAATCTATTTAGCTTGTGTTTTGTTTGGTGTTTGAGAATGGATTAAATTCGTGATAGTAAATCCACGAATAGGCCCCAATACTTTGATGGATCTAACTATGAGAATTAAAAGGAAAAAATTCTCACACTTTTGAGATCCAAATATGAGGAAGTGTAGATGAGTGTTGAAAAACGGTTGGAGTTATCCTATGATATAATAAGATGGAGTGAGAGTGAAAAAAATGAGTGTGTTATGGATGGATGCTGAATTTGTAAATTTTAATTATAATTTGATATCATTGAATGAGTAATTTGAATTTGTGATTACTCAAGAAAACTGTCTTATTCTTAATTTTGAATTAGCGAAAGAATCGTGGGACATTTGAGAGTAACACAATAGGGAACATTTAGCGTGAAATGAGCTAAATTACGATACATTACGACTAAGTTTGAGACAGTGAGAATGATTGGGGAAGAAAGCTTTAATGACTACTACACTAAGTTAACTGGATTAGTAAATGCCTCATTTAATATTCATGAGAATATTCTATAAAATAACATTGTCAAGAAGTTTTTGAGAACGCTAGCCTCTAAGTTTGGTACCAAAGTTATTATCCTTAATGAGATTAAAAATAGCGACAATCTTAAAGAACTTTTTGGACTACTTCAAATCTGTGATGAAGAAGAAAATGTGAGTGTTTTAAAACCAAAAAAGGATTTAGTATTTGCGATTGAATCTAGTGAGAAGAATGTGTCAAGTAAGGGTGATTGAAAAACAAAGGAGAATGTTGAAGTGGATATGGTTTATTTTAAAAAGGTTTAGCAAATTTTACAAAAAAACACTAAGGTTTTTAAAAACGAAAGAATATATGAGCCTGAACCTTATAAATCCACTATACATAACTCAAATGGTCAGAAGAGTGAAACAAGGAGAAAGAAGAAGAATATATACAAAGCTGATTGAAGTGACTCGGAGAGCGATTCCATTGAGATTACTTTTAGTGAATAGAGTGGAATTGATATTGACTTTATGGTAAGAGTTGATGATACCATGTTTAACCATTGGTCTTCTGAGATTCCTCAAACCCTCTAACTCAACTCATGCAAGAGCAGAGTCTTAAGATTAACCTCTGACCTCAGCCAGACCACTAACAAGATCTTAAGACCATAATTATCCTCAAGAAAGGACCATGGTAACATCATGGGTTTTAGCCACCTCCTCATTCTCCCATTATGTATGGTCATTCTAACACATCTCCATAAAAAAGCTTAGAGACCTCACCACCAGAATCCCACTACCTTTGACGTACACAACGAATCTCAATTTGAAGAGGGGTGGCCTCTAAAGTTCATGTAACCCTCAAACCAGAAAGTTATTATTGCCATTGGCCTTAGGAACACCTAATGGCAAACCAATGAAGGTTTCGGGATCAATGATAGTTCTAGATCTCCCATATGTCTAGTTGAACTCCTCTAATTTATCTGGCAGGCTGGTGAAAAGGACGTCACTATTCTATATATCCCCACCACTCGTATCCACTTGCATTGATGACTCCCATTTATATTAAATGCATTCATCAATTACCTTACACCACCTGGAAGCCTTTCTCCCACACTCCACCTTGTACTGCAGTCGCTAGACCTTAGATGAAGCCCTGACCATACTACTACAATCCAATTATTCTCTATAAAAAAGAATGCATATGGAAGGAGGCTTATGAAAGGTAGAAGGCATGTTAAAATCATCAAACACATGCAATAGATAGTCTCGTGTTTTCTTATTATTTTATACAACCCCAATACATTGTTGTGAGTGATCGATCATGTTGTACACCTTATTGAGTCCTATAATAATACTTAGGAGCCCTTAGAGAAGTCTATCGGTTACTTCCTAAGGTCCTCTGAATTAATAACAAAGATCGTAAGGACCTTAAACTCTCTTAGACAAAGCTCAAGAGGTCTCATAAATTCTAATATCCATTTTATGATCTAATATAGAGTGAAACACCCTTTGACAGTGGACGTAGGAAGCCTTCGGATAATATCAACAAGTTGCTCTCGATGCTCCACCTACCGAAATTCCATCTCTTTGAAAGAGTGGACAATTTGGCATTGGTTGTCATTTCACCAAAAGCAAGGTTAGTATATAAATGAAATGGAACTTGTTGAAAAACGTCGCTAATGCCGTTTAACACAAGGTTAAACTGTATAAGCAACTCCGAATGTTTGTTGGAGAAACCCTTTTCTTTTGAAAATACAAATTATAAACAAGATGTGTTTACAAAGAAACTTATGTACGAGAGTAATTAAGAATGTGTAATCAGTTTTTAAAACTAAGGCAGTTTCAAAAATTCAGCACACTTATAGAATGAGATGAGTAGATGAAGATAATCAACACAACAATTTTAACGTGGTAAAACCTCTCCCAACAGAGGAAACATCCACGGTGACTTCTAAGTCACAAAAACAAAAGTCCACTAATAACAAAAATTAGTTACAAACTATACAACATGCAAGCACACAAATCAACCTATTCTAAGTTTAGGAATATACCCCCTTGGTTCCTTCTAACTTCTGATAGATCTGATTTATTGATGATGTCCTCCAGTTCACTAACTTCCTTTGCTTTAGCTTCTTTACGTCGACTCAATGATTTCAGATCTTAAACACAACACTTCCAGTGTAGTAGTGTGTTAAGTGTTGTGAAGTGATTCCTATACACATGCATGAACTCACACACACTTATATTTACAAACAGTCCTATAAAAATTACATATACAGTCTATACGCAATGATTTTTATTTAGTTCTTTCTCACATAACTCAAATCCTTTTGACCTTTAAAGATAACCCAGATTCCACGGAGATCTTGCTTCAAAAATCGGACAAGACCTTAATCAATCTCTTTTGAAAACATTTATGAGATTGAAAACCCTCCAAGTGCGAATCCAACTAGGTCAGGATTAAGTTTCGTAAGAAAAGAAACCAGAAAACATTTTAAAATCAAATAAGTAAGATTTTCTTAAATCAAGTATAAAAAATGCAGATCTAGTGAAAATGTAACATATAGTATGTAGATCTAACGTTTCTATGAAAAAGAAACTAGATCATCACACAAATGTTTAAGTTGTGTACAAGATCTAAAGATCACGAGGTTACAGCAACACAAGAACAATCCTCTCTCTCTCTCTCTCTCTCAAACACTCAGGTTGTGTTTGGGTTTGAATATGCGAAGATTTGTTTCAGAGAAGGTGAACTGTTTAGGGTTAGGGTTAGGGTTAGGGTTTGGCTAACAGGTTTTCCTTTCTCTCTCTTCTCTCTTCTCTCTCACTTCTCTCTTCTCTCTTATTTTTTTCTCTCAGAAAGACGAATGACCAAAAGTTCTCTAAGGCTGAGAAGTGAAGGGTATATATAGTGCCTGGGGAAGGTTCTGGATGATCGAGGCAAATCAATGGCTGTGATGAAGTCTTGCAAGGTTTGACCTGATCCTATGGTTATAAAACAGCGGTGGATTAAGATGGTTTTGATTGGTTCAAAAGGTTTGCACTGGGATTAACTAAGAATGCATGCAGACCCTTGATAAAGAAAGATCCAACGATCACCAATGCACCTGGCTAACCTCTCACATAACAAACACAAACTAACGCACCAAAAGGATGACAAGTGTTGGCTGGTAAGAGGCTCTCACACGCGCGTCAAACTAATTACAAAACATCACCCTGAAGTCTCTAGCGCTTTGAGATCGTACCCAACCAAACATTTCAGTGAAAAATGAAGTTTCCAAAATAGTATATTAACCCCACAAACTATATTAACCCATTTTATTAATAAAAACATTTATTTGTAAAATGTTTAAAAATGTTTAAAAAATATCTAAAAATATTTAAAAAATTCCCAAAAATTATTTAAAGCACCAATTAAAGGGGAATTAAACACACACTCAATTTTAAGCAATATTAACACATGTATGCACTTCTAATTGTGTGTAGTGTGATTCATTTTATACCATCATTGATCTTTGAAGAGGATTAGAGAGTTAGGATCTGAGGCTTTTTGGTTTCTAGGATAGACAACCAATTTTGTCAATATTTCCAAATTAGTTGAGCAGTTATACAATGTAGACTTAAGCAAGTCAAAGGTATAAGGTGCTTCAATCTCCCCCTTTGGAAATATGAGACAAAATCTCCTTTGAGTTAGCTTAAAACTCGTAGGGAACAAAAAAAATAAAACCTAGTCATATACAAAAGATACTATCTACCCAATTCCTAGAAAGTCAAAAATTACATAACTCAACTATTTACAAACTTTTACACTAGAAGTGGTAGATAATCAGTAGAAGAGATTCCTGCAAATATACACACTAAGATCAAGCAGTTTAGATGAAATGTGACCAAAAAGAAACTCATAAAACTCAAATTTCTCCCCCATTTTGTCTCAAATGGACAAAGGGTAAAACTTAAAGTCTTGAGAGTTTAATCAGCGCAAACCATGCCTATAGAATTTCGCAAATACAGAAATCTATTATAGTCTAAAGGTTTAGTGAACATGTCTGCAAGTTGCAGATCAGTAGGCAGGTAATGAATTTCTAATTCCTTAGTTTCAACAAGTTCGCGAATAAAATGATGCCTTATTTTAATATGTTTAGTTCGCGAGTGTTGAACCGGGTTTTCAGATATGTTAATGGCGCTTTGATTGTCACAATACAATTGTAATTGTTCTTCTTTAATCCCATAATCACTTAACATCTGTTTGATCCATAATAATTGAGCACACCAACTTCATGCAGCTATATATTCGGACTCAGCCGTAGATAAAGATGTGCAATTCTGTTTTTTGCTACTCCAACCAACTAAATTATTGCCGACATAATAACAGGCACCTGATGTACTTTTACTATCATCAATACAACTGGCCCAATCAGCATCAGTATACCCTATGATGGTGCTACAGGTATCCTTAGTGTACCTAAGTCCAAGGTTAAGAGTGCCTTTTATGTACTTTATTATACGTTTTACACTCAATAAATGGCTCTCTTTAGGGTTATTCTGGTAACGAGCACACAGACATACAGCATACATTATGTCTGGTCGTGAGGCAGTTAGGTAGAGTAGGCTACCAATCATACTACGATAGAGTGTGGAATCAACTGACTTTCCAGTTTCATCTTTACATAATTTAACAGTAGTACTCATAGGTGTTTTGGCAACTTTAGCATTTTCTAAGCCAAATTTCTTAACAAGGTCTAAGGCATACTTGGTTTGAGATACAAAAAGACCATCTGAATTCTGTTTCACTTGAAATCCTAAGAAGAGTTGTAGCTCCCCCATAAGGGACATGTGAAATTCCTTATGCATACTAGCAGAAAAGGATTTAACTTCGGATGAAGAAGTTGACCCAAAAATGATGTCGTCTACATAGACTTGGGCTATAATAATGTTACTGTCAAAATGTTTGACAAAGAGAGTCTGGTCATTTCCTCCTCTCTTAAAACCCTTATCCAACAAAAAGTTGGAAAGGCGTTCATACCAAGCTCTAGGAGCTTGTTTTAAGCCATACAAAGCCTTTTTTAGACGAAAGACGTGGTTAGGGTATTTAGGATCAATGAACCCTTTGGGTTGTTCTACATATGTCTCTTCGGACAGAATCCCATTTAAGAAGGCAGATTTGACATCAATTTGATAAAGTGTGAATTTTAAGTAACACGCTATGGCGAAAAGAAGTCGAACAGATTCAAGACGAGTGACAGGGGCAAATGTCTCGCTGAAATCTATCCCTTCTATTTGAGAGTAGCCTTGAGCAACAAGTCTAGCTTTGTTTCTAAGAATTACCCCATTTTCATCAGATTTGTTCTTGAAAATCCAACGTGTTCCAATAACATTTTTATTTTGAGGCAGAGGTACAAGATACCAGACATCATGAATGACAAATTGTAAAAGTTCTTCCTGCATAGCAGAAATCCAGTGTGTGTCATTCAATGCTTCATTAACATTTTTCGGTTCCACAAGGGAGACGAAACATGCATAATTAGCATAATTTCTTAACTGGGATCTAGTACGAACTGGCTCATTAGGATTACCGACCACGTTGTCAATGGGATGATCTTTAGATACCCAGCCAGGTACTTCTGGACTCTCAATAGGTAATGAGTCATCTATTTCTGGTGAATCAGTTTTGAAATCATTTTCAGATTCAACCACAATAGGTGATTCAGATATCTTATTTTCGACAATAGTGTCACTTACAATTACATTTATCGATTCCATAAGAGCCTTAGTACGCAGATTGTATATACGATAAGCACGACTGTTTGGAGAGTATCCTAAGAAGATGGCTTTATCACCACGAGTTTCGAATTTAGACAGATGTTCTCTATCTTTACAGACATAACACTGACTTCCAAAGGTTCTTAGGTATTTCAAATTAGGCTTCTTACCGTACCACAACTCATAAGGGATTTGTTTAGAGTTTTTCCTAAGATAGACCCTATTAGTGATGTGACAGGCAGTTCTAATGGATTCTACCTAAAAGTATTTAGGTAGGGATTTGGCATGCAACATGACACGTGCCATCTCTTGAAGAGTTCGGTTTTTCCTTTCAGCAATACCATTCTGCTGAGGAGTTTTAGGGGCACTAAATTCATGTTTGTAACCGTTGTAGTCACAATATTCAACTATTCCTGTGTCTATGAACTCTCCTCCTCTATCACTACGAATGCGATTGACTTGTGTGTCCTTCTCATTTTCAATTCTTAGAAGAATTTTCAAAAAATTCTGAAACGTGTCAGATTTATGTTTTAAGAAGGCAACCCAAGTGAATCGTGTGAAATCATCAACCATGACAAGTATATAACTGTGTCCACAAAGACTAACAGTTCTAGAGGGACCAATAAGGTCCATATGGTTGAGATCTAAAGGTCTAGAGGTGAGGATGTCTTTAACCTTCTTATGCGAAGTCTTAACTATTTTTCCTTCCTGGCAATGACCACAGACAACACTGGAAATAGGTTTAATTTTAGGAATACCTCTAACAATCTCTTGACTAGACAATCTACCCAGGATATCATAACTTAAGTGACCCATACGATTATGCCAGATCTCATTGTCATCCATTATGACAATGTTACAAGTTTCAGAACTAGTCTTGACAGTATAACAATTGTCAGGTGTTCTAAATCCTGTAATAATGCATTCACCTTTATCATTTAGAATTTTACAATTGTTCTTTGAAAAGGTGACAGTATGGTCAGAGTCACAAAATTGTGATATACTTAGGAGGTTGGCTTTAAGGCCTTTAACTAACAGATGATTTTCGAGAACAGGCATTCCTTCTTCTTTTAGGGTTCCTTTACCTATGATCTGAGATGAAACACCATCACCAAAAACTACTTTCCCACCAGCAAATCTGGTTTTGTTTAAAAGTTTGGTTTCATCTCCTGTCATATGTTTGGAGCATCCTGAATCTAAATACCAACCAGATGAAGTGTGTTCAGCTTTTAAGGCAGTGATAACAATGTTACACTTCATTTGGGGTAAAAGATCATCTTTTCTAACCCCAAATAGCTCTAGTTTTAATTTTGCGCAAGTTTTCCCTCATTTGATAAAATTTTCGAGACGCAGTTTTTTGTCGAAAAACATTTGGAGCAGCAAACTGATTGTTGTGAAAAAGTTGAGCTTTTGGTTTAGGAAAGTTTCTGGGAGCCTTTCTCTTAAATGAACTCTTAGTTTTGGTCTTTCTTTTTCTGTAGTTAGAGTTCTTATCAGGTTGTCTTGGAAGGACATAATTGTTACGACTTTGCCTAGAATAGTTAAAGTTCTTGTAGACAGAAGTGTTGTAAACAGGGGTATTTAGACGTCTAGCATAACAACCTTCAAAGGAATGACCATAAATGTCAGAGTAGGAGCAATATTGATTGCTTGAGGGATGAATTTCCTTAGGAAAACTTCTAAAGATAGGTTTGACAGCATTCTGTTCAGAAGTGTTCTTCCTAGGAGGTATGGTCTTATAGGTAGAATCAGCCTTTCTGTTCAAAGGACAGACGTATTTAGTCTTAAGTGCAGTGTCAGCCTTAGAAGTACTAGACTCTCCAATGTCTTTTTGTTGTTGTTTTTGATCAAATTCATTTTTAATCAAATGAAAGTCTGGACATGTTTCAATTGGTCTTTTGCCCCCAGACACAAACTTAATAGGTTCAAGTTTAGTAGTTTATGGTTTGTTCTTAGGGCAAAATCCAATACCGGTTCTATCATCAGAATTGGTCTTGGAGTCAACAACAAAGTCAGTAAAGCAATTTGAATTGTTTTTAAACTTAGAAAACTTTTTGAAAACAGTAGCTGTCTTTGTTTTTGCTTCCTCCAATTCTAATAATGTTCCCTTATATTTCATTTCCAGAATTTCATTAGTTTTAGTCAACTCTTTTAATTTTTGATCAAAAGTTTTAATTTCAGATTGATGAGTCAGACACTGGTTAGTGTACTCTTCAGCATTCAACTTTACAATAAGACTTAGATCATCTAATTTCTTAGTCAGGTCTCTAACAGTCTTCTCCAATCTAGTGCCTTTTTTAAGAGTTTTAGCATACAAGGTATGGATATCTGGGAGATCATCTGTGTCTGAGTCGCTAAGTGAAGTGTGTGTAGTGACCCCTAACGATTCAGTTTTAGTACTCACGCACCCATTTGCATCGTCATTATCGAGATCATTTTGACTCACACACACGGAACTAGAACTTGCAACATTTTCAGACAATAAAGCATCTAGGCCAATCAAAGGAGTGTTCACACAAGCAAGAGTAGGAGCATCATTATCACACACAGGCATATCATCATTGTAAATGATCTTAGCATAAAAGGACATGCAAGGGTCAAGTACATTAGATGACTCAAGTTCCTCTTCATCAGAGTCACTTGAATCATTCCAAGTTTTACACACATTGGCTCTATTGTGTGTGTTGGCTTTATTCAGATTAACTCTGCAGTCGTGAGCAATGTGACCTAGTTTCCCACATCTAAAACATTCAATCTTTTTAAGGTCTCTAGTGGGTCTGGAATTGTTATCCTTAGAGTGTTTGTCAAGGCCTCTCTCATGAGGTTTGGGATTAGACAGAGTAGGATAATTAGGCTTGCCTTGTTTAGTTGCCTGTTTGTTTCAAAATTTGACAATTTTCTTAAATTGTTTAGACATTAAGGCAATCTGATTATCTAGTTTGTCTATATCACACTCCTCATCAGAGTCAGAGTTGGTCAAATTAGACTCAAGTTTGGGTATCTTAGAGGCAAAACTCAAGTTAAAGTTGGGTTGTTTTCTTTGAGAATGATTTAATTGTTTCTTAAAGTCTAATTCCATTTCCACAGTCCTAAGTTTGCTACTGAGTAACTCAGGGGTAAGGTTTTGATCATTCATTTCCTCAATAGCATACCTCTTACTGTCAAACTTTTGTGGTAATGACCTTAGAATTTTAGAGACAATTTCATTCCTATCATAAGTTATACCATTAGCATGCAACTTAGTAACTATATCAGTTAAGTTCATGTAAAAATAATCAAAAGATTCAGAGTCAGACATGATTAAAGAGTTGTACTGCTGGATAAGCATTTGAGTTTTAGCAGCTTTAACTCTTGAGTCTCCTTCATGAGCAGTGATTAATGTGTCCCAAGCTTCCTTAGAAGTGGCACAAGATGAGATTCTCTTGAACTCATACTCATTAATGGACATAAAAATGGTATTCTTGCCTTTATTGTTATTTCGAGAAATGGTTTTCTCTTCTTGGGTAAATTCATTTAAGATTTTCTTTACCCTCTCATCACTTCCTTCAGTGGCTGGTTTAGTAGGATAAGTGTATCCGTTTTCAATAATGTCCCAGACATCATCTCCTAAAGTCCCTTGGATGAAGGCAACCATTCTTACTTTCCAGTAAGCAAAGTTGTTTCCATCAAAGAGAGGAGGTCTGGACAGATTACCAAACCTTTCATTCTTCTCGTCCATAGTTAGGTTTTTCAGAAAATGATTTCAGAAACACAAGATCTTTTGAAATAAAAAGTTAACAGGGCTCTGATACCAATTGAAAAACGTCGCTAATGCCGTTTAACACAAGGTTAAACTGTATAAGCAACTCCGAATGTTTGTTGGAGAAACCCTTTTCTTTTGAAAATACAGATTATAAACAAGATGTGTTTACAAAGAAACTTATGTACGAGAGTAATTAAGAATGTGTAATCAGTTTTTAAAACTAAGGCAGTTTCAAAAATTCAGCACACTTATAGAATGAGATGAGTAGATGAAGATAATCAACACAACAATTTTAACATGGTAAAACCTCTCCCAACAGAGGAAACATCCACGGTGACTTCTAAGTCACAAAAACAAAAGTCCACTAATAACAAAAATTAGTTACAAACTATACAACATGCAAGCACACAAATCAACCTATTCTAAGTTTAGGAATATACCCCCTTGGTTCCTTCTAACTTCTGATAGATCTGATTTATTGATGATGTCCTCCAGTTCGCTAACTTCCTTTGCTTTAGCTTCTTTACGTCGACTCAATGATTTCAGATCTTAAACACAACACTTCCAGTGTAGTAGTGTGTTAAGTGTTGTGAAGTGATTCCTATACACATGCATGAACTCACACACACTTATATTTACAAACAGTCCTATAAAAATTACATAAACAGTCTATATGCAGTGATTTTTATTTAGTTCTTTCTCACAGAACTCAAATCCTTTTGACCTTTAAAGATAACCCAGATTCCACGGAGATCTTGCTTCAAAAATCGGACAAGACCTTAATCAATCTCTTTTAAAAACATTTATGAGATTGAAAACCCTCCAAGTGCGAATCCAACTAGGTCAGGATTAAGTTTCGTAAGAAAAGAAACCAGAAAACATTTTAAAATCAAATAAGTAAGATTTTCTTAAATCAAGTATAAAAATGCAGATCTAGTGAAAATGTAACAGGTTTTAAGAGAAAAGATAAATGATAACGAAAAACCCAAAAAAAGTGAAAAGAAAGGTTCGGGAAAAGAATCGAAGCGTTAAATAAAGAGGAACAAAACAAGAAGAATTCATATTATCATCAATCATAAGGCAAGTATTCACTTTGTCTAATTATTAGTGTAGTGTCAATTGTTTCTAGTATAAATTTGGTGTACAACACAAATTTTTGGTGGCATTTATATTTAAAATGGGAATTTTTATGGGTGAATCCATTGAAAAGAGATTTGAATATGATCACATGTTAAATCTAATGTGAATGATACTATAAAGATTCAATCTAGGGTGGTTAATATGATATTTGATATTATAAAGATACAATGCATAATTCTTGATCGCAATTGATAATCCCATTGAATTAAATGTTTTTTAGTTGATTTGCGTTTAGTATTGATGGGTAATTTATGTTGGGGATTTGTTTGAGGTTGGGGGCTCATATGGTTTATGGGAAGTTGAGGAGTCTCATCAAAATGAACTAATCCATTGACTATAATAGAATCAATTCGCTGATGGGGGATAAGTAATTCGGGTTTGGAACTCAGCTGGAGGTAAATGCCAGATAAGAACATAGAGGGAATAGGTGAACCATGAGCCCAGGCTAGAAGGGGGAAAATCTAGAATATGTG
This sequence comes from Sambucus nigra, assembly GCA_949130495.1. Lineage (NCBI taxonomy): Eukaryota > Viridiplantae > Streptophyta > Magnoliopsida > Dipsacales > Adoxaceae > Sambucus > Sambucus nigra. The sequence continues at coordinate 679,917,775 of OX422211.1, forward strand.
CCCAGAGCTACATAACGATCAGTGACTCATATCCCCATCAAGGATAGGTTATGACTCCCCAAAGATCAATCACATGGTGGTTCTATGGTGGATACACCATGGGAGAATGAGATTAAAAAGATACAAGATCGATTGGGAAATTGCCTCAACCATTACAAGATGAAAACTCCTAATACCACCTCATTATCCCTCCTACATGTAATATCATCATTTTCCAATGAATTTCAACACTACGATCTTCCCTCTAAATAGAAGATTCCTAATAATAAACCATTTGATGGGTCCAAGGATCCCATTGACTATTTAGAAACCTACAGATCTTTTATGCTCCTTCAATACACCTCATGTGAGGTCTTGTACATAACATTTCCTACTAATTTGAGGAAAATGATTGGAATTTATTTTCCAAGATAAATCCAGGGACCATTGGAAGCTTTATAGAGTTGTCAAGATCTTTTTTAATCTATTTTATAAGGGCTCAAAAGATGCGAAATCATGTCACCTCTAACCTAATTTTTAAATAAAAGGCCGTTGAATCTCTTAATAAATATGCTAAGAGATTCAATTAAGAGGATCTCCAAGTTAATGATCTAAATGGTTCCATTTATATGTAAGCCTTCAACTCAGTCCTTACCTAAGAGGACTTGCTATAGTCTTTCAGCAAAAGACCCCTAGATCCAAGACTGAGCTGCTTGAGAGAGCTTAAAAATATATGAATGTTGGGTATGCAATCATAGCGAGGAATTCTACAGTCTTCCCTCATCGAGTGAAGAGGAAAGATGTCTTCTCCCACTTGGGAGAATCCCCTGAGGTGGCTAAAGGTAATAAGAGGGAAAATGGAAATAATAAGAATGGACCTCCGAAAGCCAAGTATTTTACCCCTCTCACAGCCACTATAGAAAAGGTTTTCACAACAGGAGAAGCCTAGGATCTCTTACCTCCACTAAATCCCATGAGGCCAATGAATGATAGAAGAGACAAATCTAAGAATTTCATATTTCATAAAGACCACGGCCTCAATACCAATGATTGTGTCATACTCAAAGAGGTTATTTGAAGGGTGATAAAAAGGGGTTATCTCAAGGAATTTGTGGCAAAATATATAGGCAAATGTAATTTCAATAACAACAACAACAACAACTATAACAAAAATAATAAAAATAAGGACAACGTCCCTCTGATTCATGTGAATACCGTCTTTGGAGGTTTTATCGATGATGGACTTTCCTCTATAGATAAGAAATCCCATCTCAAAAGGGAGTTTCGATTATGGTCTTTCCAAAGACAGACTATAGGAGGATCCTCCTACCTCATGACAACACCTTGGTTATCACATCAATCATAGGAAATTTCAACATGAAAAGGGTTTTCATTGATACTAGGAGTTTAGAAGATATCTTATTCTTAGATGTTTTAAATGTCATGGGCCTCTCCCAAAGAACATGCAACCAATAACCACTCCTTTGATTAGGTTTAATGGGGAATGGGCCAATTATCTAGGATATAATATTACTCATCCCATAACCAATAGATCAAAATACTATTGTTATACCATTTGTAACAAGTTCCTAATAGTGGACCTCCCCTTCGCCTATAATAAAATCTTGGGCAGATATTTACTCAACGATTTGGATGTTAGCATATCTACATGGAGGTTGGTAATGAGGTTCATTACCCTATGGGCATGGGAGAACTATTTGGGTATTAGAAAAAAGACCTAAAGTTTTATAATACTTTCATAAAGGATAAGAAGAGATTGCTTGTGACCTCCCAAAGCCTTCTCGAGGTTGCCTCCTCCACCAGAGATATTAGAGATCCCACTAAAGAGTTTTGATAGAGATTTGATGAATTTAGATACGTTAGATCCATGAGATGAGGATAAAGTACAAAGAGGTGAGCCATTTTAAGCTTTGGTTACTATTTGCATTGATGCAGAGGATCCTACCAAGGTGGTAGAGATTGGGGTTGGTCTAAGACCCCCACCCCCATACCCCCTTAGAAAATAGCTCACCCAGTTCCTAAGAATGATAAAATATATGTTCACCTAAAGCCATTCGAACATGATAGGGGTAAATCCTGAGGTCATCGTTCACCACCTCAGTGTGGACCCAAACCATAGTCCTTTCAACCAAAAAAAGAGATTGTTTGGTCCAGAAAGAAACACTGATGTTGCTGAGGAGATTAATAAATTAATGCCGACCAACTTTATCAGGGAAGTGAAGTAACAGGAAAAATTAGATGGGCCACAACCCAAAGAAATGTGCCTTTAGGGTAGCTGGAGGAAAAAATTTAGCCCTTATGGTCACTAGAGGACGCATTGAGGTGAATCTGAAAAAGATTCAAGTTCTACTAGACATTGAGTCCCCAAGAACATACAAGGGGGTCTAAAGTATTGCTAGGAGAGTTATTTCCCTCAATCAATCTATTTCTAAAGCCATGAACAAGTTCTTGCCATTCTTCAAAATACTAAAAAAGGCCTTTCAATGGACTCCAGAGGTTGAATAAGTCTTCCAGATCCTAAAGAAGGATTTAGGGTCTCCATTTTTGTTATCTCGGACCATCACTAAGCCATTTTTTAGTCACATACCATTGTGGTCATGTCCTATCAACCTCTCTAATAGATTATCCACAAGCCAAATACCTCAAGAAGGCTTATCAAGTGATATGTAGAGTTGGGGGAGTTTGATATAAACAACTGTGGAGTGCCATTAAATGTCAAACCTTAGTTAACATCATAATAGAGTTTAGAAACCTATAGGAAGTGGAGTAAGATCCTAAGATCTTCGAAGCAGAAGCTAAAGCTTCCAAATATCCCATGCAACCTTTTTTCCCAAAGATAGACCCCAGCTTTCCCACATGTGTCTTACATATGGATGGCTCTTCCAACAGCTTAGGCAATGGATCTTAAGTTCACTTCGTAATCACAGATGGAGGTACAATTTATCTTTATATCCATTTTCAATTTAAAGCATTAAATAACTTAAAGAATATGAAGACTTATAGTAGGCTTAGACTTGGCCATTCATCTAGAGGCAGAGTAGGTAGAGGCCTTCTGTGCGTCTTAACTGGTGGTCAATAAATCCATTGGGTAATATAAGTCCAAAAGGGATATAATGGCAGGATACTTGGCAATTATGAAGAACCTTATCTATAGAATACCCAAGTTTGGCATTATAATAGTTCCCTGAGCATAAAGTTCTAAGGACGATCATCGGGAATGATTATCCTCATCAAGTGAGGTAGATTTAGACATTTTGGTTTTCACCTTGGATCAACCAAGCATCATTCAATTCCTTATTAACATGGCAAAGGTCGATCAAATCTCAAACTGGACCACACCCATCAAGGCATACCTCGAAGATGGGGTCTTACTTAAGGATAAACCTCAAGTGAGATAATTGGAGTCTTTGGCTTCCAGATACTACCTAAAGAATGGCATATTATTCAAAAATGGTAGCAGTGACCTAGTCCATCAAAATCCAGTTACATACTTAGATACCTCCAAGAATGTGTTTGTGGTGCAAACACAAGCCCAAGACCTTAGCTTACCATGTCTTGAGATAGGGATACTTCTGACCCACTTTGGGAAAATATGCTAAAGGCCTAGTCTAGCACTGTGATTAATGTTATAGGCTCGCCTTCATTCCAAAGAAGTCAGCGAATCAAAGAGACATAATGTTAATTCCATGACCCTTCGATCAATAGGGGAGTGGATTTGGTGGGGCCCATGTCTTCAGCAATTGCCAAATCAAGTTTTATATTTATCTCTTAACTATTTCACAAAGTGGCTTGAGGTTGAGCCCTTAGCCACCATCACGGAGAAGAAGACTATGAATTTCATTTAGATAAGCATAATTTATAGATTTATCTTGTCTAGAGCCATCATCTTTAACAATAGAAACAGTATGACAATCCTGTCTTAAGAGAATTACGGCCAAATTATGCTATAAGTAATATTTACTCTTCTCCAGGCCATCCTTAGGCTAATGGGAAAGTCGAACTGAACAACAAAACCATATTCCATATCCTGAATAAGAGGTTGGAGCAAGCTAAGGGTTTATGGGTAGAAGTATTGTCAATCATCTTGTGGTGCTATAAACCATAGCTAGAGGTCCAATAAGAGAAACTCCATGCTTTTTAATCTTTGGTACTGAAAAATTTATCCCATCATAGGTCGAGATACTAATGCATATGGTGGATCAGTTTAAAATAGAGGCAAATAGCGAAGGTATCAAAAGGTACTTGGATGATATTGAAGAAATAAGAAAGGCTTCATTTATCAGAATGGCCGCTTACAGGAAAATAATGGCATCGCCATAATAAATTCAAAGTGGGGGACATCGTATTGAGAGAGGTCATCATTACAACCAAAAATCCGAGCGAACAGAAGCTAGGCCCTAAGTGGAAGTTCCTTAAGTGATGATCAAAATAGCAAGCCAGAGGTGTTATTACCTCAAAAATATGAATGGATACGAACATTCACACACTTGGAATATCAAGAATCTCAAGAAATACTACATATGATGTACTATGTTATCGAAATTAAATGAACTGAACTCTTTTGGCTAGTTATAATGTCCCAATATAGTGTTCAACAGGAGTTACAAGGCTTTAATCCTTGGCTCCATATTTTACGTAATGTCTCAAGACCCATATCGAGTTACAAGGCTTTAATACTTCGCTCTAAACACATGGATAAGGTTCAAGAGACCTCAGACTAATGAATCATGGAGTATTAAGGCTTTCATACATGGCTCTCAAAGCCCTTTATGTCTTAAATGACCAAACAAGAGTTGTAAGACATTCATCCTTGGCTCCAACAAACAGTCAAAGGTCTAAATACACAAAAAAGACTAAAGTAACTAACAAGGCTTTCATCCTTGATTCCGCACAATCTAAGTAAGTTCTAAAGACCAATAACAGTAACCTAAAAGGACTTATATGCGCCTAAAAATGTTCTAAAAAGAACAAGATCATGGAGAAATGTAGAACCCTTAGCAAAGCATCTTTTAAATTTATTTTCTGGAAAATTCCAATTTTAGAATATCAAAAGTCTCTTTTAAAACCACGGCTTAAAAGTTTGAGACTTAGAAAGAACTTCCATTTTTAAAAAAAAATGGGGGGCTAAGTTTTCATATGCAAAAATTGTTTAAACTTCAAGTAGTATAACTAAATGTACAAGGCCCAACTCTCTAAGGTTTTTATCCTTAGTTAAAATGGTTCAGAGGTCTTAAGACCCATTGCAAGACCTCAGATTTTTACCACAAAGCCTTCGTCTTAGTGGAGGATGGTTCGGAGGTCAATACCCATTGTAAGACCTTATATTTTTACCACAAGGCTTTCATCCTAGTGGAGTATGGTTTATAGGTCTAAGGACCCATTGTGGGACCCCGGATCCATGCCATGGGGCTTTCATCCTAATAGGCTAAAGTCCAAAGGCATGTGGACCCATTATGGACTTCAAAATTAATAATTTTTAAGTCTAGAGGTGTTAGGGCCCACCCATTGGGAAACTTCAGATACTAAGTTCTAAGGTCTTAGGTCCTCAACAGAACTTTAATATTTTACCCAAAGGCTTCCACCCTTAGTGCAATATGTTTTCAAAATCGGCCTTATTCGATCTTTCTAATACATATAATTAGAACCATAAAAAATCGGCAGCCTATTATAAAAATTATCTATATAACCCAAAATTTTAAAGGATCATACAAAAACTTAGTGTAATCATCTCTGATACTAATTTGAGAAAATTGGTATCCCAAAAAAAATTCGTAAAAATCAGGAACACATGATATTTTAGTTCAACCCGCTCTTATACCAATTTGAGAAAGCGAATTCGTATGGACAGTCCGTATCTTAGGCTACACACATATAAAATCAAATTTTATCTTGATTAGAAATTAGGTATGCATGAAATATAATGTCCAAATTAATTATGCTAGACCACGCAAGTAATCAAACCAAACAAAAATGCGAAACAGAAAAGTGAGGAAAAATTCCTTTTGGTAAAAACCTTTAATTTCAGTATTGTTAAGAGTTTGACTATAAAACTAATTAGCTCCACTAATCATAACGCGTAGGGTATTCAAATATTCAATAGAATACGACACATTCTAACACCGTCGACAATAATCAGATCTTACCTCGCTATCCACCGATCAACTTTAAGAATCTTCAATTCCTTTCTTCTTCAGCAGTAGAGCCTCGACTCCATAAATCAGCAATAGATAAAAACTCTACAAGGGTTTTTAAACTTAGAATATGTTCTTGTTAATTTGGAAAAGTTTCCTTAAAGATCCAAAGGGTTTGGATGAAAAAGGAATAGAGTTTGGTCACAAAAAAAGGAAATATAAAAGGTTTAGGGAAAAGCCTAATCCCATATCTCTTTTTATAGGTAAAGTTGTTTCAAAGAGATAAGTATTACAGATTTAGATAAGTTTTTGTTAAAAAAATACCAACACACATACTCGCTTGAACGAGTTGGTACCTCATTCGAATGATGTACCCTATCTCGTTTGATCGCTTTTTCAACAAAACTTTGAACGATATTCCAGAGCTTGGTAAAAAGGCATCGCTTCAGATCTCATCTGAACATGGGAAATTCATTCTGAAGACATACCTGGTCTCATTCGAACAACATTCAACAAAACTTTGAATGACATTCCAGAACTGACCAAAAAAGTGACGTTCCATATTTTGGTTAAACGAAGGAACCTCATTCTAACGATACTATGTAAGTCGTTCAAATTACCTATCAAACTCGTTCGAGTTTTCCAAAAAAACTTTTAAAATCCCTTTAAATATTTTAAAAACTCTTAATGCAAACTTTGATTTCAAAATATACCCTAGATAATTAAAGACTTTGTCAAACCTCCTAATAACTCTTCTGAATGTTATTGTGACGAACGATCTTCAATCTTCCAAATGTCATCAACTTCGTGTCTTCAATTACGTGGAAGTAGTCATGGAGGTGTAGTGGGGTGTAACAGGATAAGAAAAATAAAAACTAAATTGAGCAATTATAAAACTTTCCCTTATAAACTTATAAATAAAAAATCCTAAACATGATTTATAATCATATAATCATATTCAAAATGAATCAATTCATGGTTTCCAACAAAATCACCAATTTTAAAGTCAAATTATAATCCCAGTAATGGTTTAATTCAATAATACGATTAAACTCAATATGAATGTGATTAAGACAGAATATTAAATCTCTTATCATAACTTTAAATCCAAAATCAAATAAATAACATTGAAAGCATAAACATATTATACATTACACAATGATAAAGCAACGGGTTCTTGTCTTAATGATACGAACAAGTGATTCCTCCTCTCAATCCTTTGTTCTTCCTCTTCAAATCTCTTCCTAAATTCTTCCAAATCTCTACGTTGGCTAAGGTTTGGGTTTTGTTTGTAATGTGTCCTCCAAATGAGCTTAAAATACTACCTAAACTAATCCAAAACTTATCCCAAAGGTATACCTACCCCACATGCCCAATCTTAACTACTAAAGCACATATTCAGGCCTCCATGAGACTCCGGAGTCTAATCCAACTGGTAGAACCTCAACATATATGGTAATACCTCATGGTGTAATAAAATATACACATAATATTATTTTTTGTGTAACACATGGTCTAACATCATATAATTAATATCATCAATTAATTATTTATAACACGTGGTGCCAAAGTTTGCTTCATACTCAAAATTTAATTGTCATTTAATTTAAGCATTCATTATTACCAAATAACATATGAAATAATCAAAACCATTTATTAATCTATTCTTCAATTAATAAATGATAATTAAAAGTCATAAAAATACAGGGTATTATAGTCTCATCCTAAGTACTCCTTGATATGTGTGGCATCAAATCATTTGGATGTGAGGTTGAATTGCTTCATTTGGACTGTTTTTCATATTTGGTGAGGAATTTTCATGCAATTATGCATTCTCATTCATTTTATTATATGTTTCATTCCTTATATGATATCGTTGTATATATTGCATCATTCTTATATCAAAAATACCCAAAAGCTTTTCATTTTATTTCTTTTTATGAATTTGTGATTAAGTTACTTGATTCATTGATTTGCTGGGAGAATTTAACTTGTTTGATAATTAAAGCGTGGATGTTCAACTTTTTTATGCAAATGTTGGTAATATCCATGATAGGTTAGAATTCATTTGATAAGTCAGGAAGTCAAATTTGTTAAAATCATTGGTTGTGATTTCACTTTATACATGCACTTTCATATTACTTAATATATATCATTATAGTTATGTGTATTTCATTTAGTACTTGACAAAATTGTGATTATATGCCATGATCTCTTATCGCTGTTTGAAACATTTTATAGTCCATTTGAGAGTAATGATGTGTGATATTCATTTTACTTGATGGGTTAGATTGATAAGAAATCTTTAATAAGGAAAGGGATACTATTGGTGAGATAATATTGCCTCAAATTTAAGTATTGTCAATAAGGGTGTACCAAAGATTGTGTGTGAAAGCAACTGTAGAATAAGCTAATATATAGTTCACGCTCTAGTAAGTCATAATTTCAGATATTTTTGATTGATTTAATTGTATTTGAAATCTATCTAGGTTGATTCATTCATTCGAGGTGTTGTTTTGATATTTAAGGTTGATTTTTTATTTTATTCCATTTTCATCCCATTCACTCTTGGGGATTCATCCCATTACTCATAGTGACTCTTAGGCTCCAAAGTGGGCCCGATAACACTACACCAAAAATAGTAATTTAGCACACCTTGATATTAAAAATCTTACACACTTTAAAACAGTCCCAAATTCTGGCACGGTTTAATGATAATCTGGCACAGTTTAAAACCGTGCCAAATTTTGGCACCACTTAAAAGTGTGCCAAAATTGAGTACACCTAATTAAAATATAAATAACGTAAAAAATCATCTCACTCCAATATTTTCATCTCCCGCACTCTCATTTTCACACAAGAAAAAAAAGAGTCGTGGACTCTCTCCCTCTCTCGTCTGGCCTGGAGAAAACAAAACCTAATTTTCCACCACCGTCCAAGTCCACCACTCTCAACCGCCATCCACCGCTCTCGACTGCCACTGATTCACTCTCATCTGGTATAATTTTTTATTTTTCAAACCTAATATTTTTCCTAATTTGTGTATTTTCGTCCTCAACAAAAGGGGCTTTGTTATATGAGACTTGGTGATGCTACCTACAAGAATTTGTGCCGATGGTGTCATCGAGTCCTGCTTTACTCATGGTCTCTATTGTATGGAGCTCAGTGCTGCTGCCTACAAGAATTTTTGGCAGCTTGATGTAGAAGGCCTTCCAGTTGATCTTATTCGAAGGTAAACCCTCGTGATTTTTACCATATTTTCTAGGGACATTTGATTTTATCCAGAAAAAGTGTTTTCTTTAAAAACTTCGATTCTGACATTTCTCTTGCATTTCATATAAGAGTTTCTGAATATTTATTCAAATGTAGACAACTCATAATTTTCACATATTTAAAATCTAATCTCATTTTTTCCTTGAGAAATCTGAAATAAAAAGCCTATAATCTTATCTCTACCGTATTACAAGTGCGTACGTATGAAACAGGTGTGTGAGTATGGGTGAAAACATATGTGTGTGATGGTGTGTGTGTGTGTGTGTAGGTGATATATATATAAGGTTTTATATGTTTGTGTATATAACAGGAGGTGTTTTACATATATATACAAAATGGATATTAACAAGGAAGAAACTGAAGTTGAAAAAAAATTAGTAAATTTAATTTACGACGTGGTATCTTCAGCATGTTAACGCAACTAAACAAGTGGTCCGATACGTGGTCCGGGTACTTGAAAACAATATTCATATATCAAATAACACATAAGGGTGGTATGAGTGTAATTTCGGGATCGTCGGAATTGGTTTTGGGACATCGGAAGTTTTGTCGACGCTAGTCGTAACGAAATGACAACTTTGTCGATCCATCTTTCGACTAATTTTCGGCACACCTCGGTTAGTCATAAATAATATCCGAGATAACTAACTTATTTTCCATACATTGAAGAACACATAAGGGTGGTAGGTACGTGTGCATGTTTACCGAGGTGCAGGTTTGAAGTGTCGAAAGTTTAACAAAAATAAGTAATTTTAGCGAACTTTGCAAACAAAAAACAACATTGAATTGCTTTAGCCAGTTTAAAATGGCACAAGCTTAGAGTTAAGCAATGATCCATTTGAGATATAAGCTTACATTTGATACCCTATTTAACAAATACCCAAATTTTTCTGTTACAGTTACTTTCAGCTATATAGAATCCCAATTTAAACATAAATTCTCCTAGATTCTTCACAAATTTATATTTAATGATGTTCTCCATGTTCCCTAAGCCTCACACAACCTATTATATGTTCACCAATTCACAAAATATAACAATTTCCTATTCCATGTTCTTTTATTCTTAATTCATCTTTGCTTTTATTTGTAATTATAATTGTTTATTTCATTCTGCGACAGGATGCTTGGCGAACCATAAGTAGTCTTGTGAAAGTGGTAAATCACCGTGCTAGTTATAGAGAATTATGAGATTGATTTTCATAATAATTGATATTATTGTATTAACACACAATGCTTACATAAAAAAAGAAGATTTAAGTTACATTTCTACTTCTCCTATTGCCTTTACAGTACCCGTTCCATTTATCCTGAAGAGAACGAAGAGAGAGGGTGGTTGCATTTCTTCTTAGGCATCCTGTAAGCATATCCCACTCAATCTTCCCATGCTTTGTTTCATTTTTCAGTGTTCTTGCGTACGTGCGCGCACACATGTATTGCTTCACCCTTGGTATCTATGCCTTTATTTTAACAAGTAAATGAAGGAAAGGAGTTGCCCGTGCTGGTGCTGGTGTATGTTTCGCGTGAGAAAAAACCTGGCTATCAATAGCATAATAAAGTTAGTTCTATGAATGTAATGGTAAGTTTATTCGTAAAAGTTGTGAATATTATGCTTGGACATGAAGAAAGCTAGTGCTATGAATGTAATTAAATTTTCTTTGTTTATGCTCATGATACTTGGTTACTGTTGTAAAATGTCATATATAGGTTTGAGTCTCTACAGTGCTTACCAATGCACCCTTCATATATAGGTTTAAGTTCCCGCAGAGTTTCGAAGGTATTGATCTCCGCGATCGAGATGCTAATAGCAGTGTTTTGTTCTTTGATGTAAGTTTCACTACCTAGTTCTTGATGGAACTTGTGTTTAGTCAAGCACACCATAATATACTAAATTAGTCCATGACTTCATGGACAAATATATAGTATTTCAATCAATTTTTTTTACAAATAAAATTAATGAACTATAAAACTCACTTTATAGAAACGTATTACACGTAACGTCATTGATGCTATTTTGGTTTCAAATCAACATGAGAGGTCTTAATGGATCCAAGGGCCAGTGTATGTTGGCACATAATATGTATTCAACCGACAAGCATTATACGGTTATGATCCCTCTCTTACACTACTATATATAATTTATGGAAAAGGCTAAGGGTTACAAGCTTATTATTACCATGCCTGCTTCGATGAGCCTCGAGAGACGAATAATTCTTTGTGATTTTGGTACTGAGTTCGTGCTTACAATTTATATAATGACCTTAGTTGTTTCTTTTAGTTTGTTTCTGAATTTTTGAACTTCTTTTTCATGTATTCGATAACATCTGGTTTTATAGTTGTAATTGTTGACTTGTGTTCAACACTGTTGTCGGGACATATAACTCTATGTACAACTATACCACCCTAAGGCATCTAATATTCTCCCCCGCATCAAGTTTAGAAAAGGGAAACACTCATTAAATTAGTGACCAGTTATTGATCCGAAGTGAACTTGAGTTTAGAAAAATGTTCTCAATACTAAGTTACATTGAGTGGTTAGTTTGCCTCTTCTCTTCATTCCGTTAGTTGATATCATCGGGTTGCCTCTTCTCTTCATTCAGTTAGTTATATAAACTGTTATATAACCTATTTATATAATAGTTATATGAACTGTTATATAGCAGGTTATATAATAGTTAATATAACCGTTATATAACAGTTATATTAACTGTTATATAAACTGGTTATATAACAGTTATATTAACATTTAAATGTTATAATAGCGTAAGAAATTCATTAAGAAATTGAATAGTGGTAATGAAAAATATTATATTTTTTCCTACACTAAGGCATCTCTTTCTTTAGATAAGAAATGTTTTTCCATGGGTTTATGATAAAATATATGTGTAGGAAGTTTGCTTTCTGTTTGTGGATCGACGTTTTCTTTTTTTTTTATCCTCATTATACTGTAATTCATTTGGTCAATATGTTCTTATTTCATATTGTAACTTACTACTACATTTGATTTCGTATCTCTTTCTACCCATTCTCAATAATTCCTAATTTCCAACCATCAGTTTTTTTTTTTATCTTTGTATAGTAGTGACCTCTCTGTCTTAATTTATTCCTCAATTGACGTCTTATCTCTTCATATCTTAAATTATCTCACAACATGCATGTGTTAATTTTAAACCACCTAAGATCTAAATTAATGAAGTCTTTACCATGACTCTTTTGATTAGTCACTTTGACTCTAGGATGTAGTAAAATTTGTGACAGTGATGTCTGGGTTTCACGTGGTACATTTTTATGATTACCTTTGCATATCAAAAAATATCATATGAATTTTTGTTACCAGTGGTGTAGTGAAATTATTTCTCATTATTTGATGTGTAAAATCAACTTAAAAACATATAATATGGTAAGTTATCACTGCTTTTTCGGAGAGAAGATTATAGAAGTAATAAAGATATGATTAATCAATATTGTTTATAGTTGATCTAGGGTATTTTGTTGTCACCTATTGCTGATAATTCAACCACCATATTTGTCTTCTTTTGTAGATATAGTATTGAAAATCACTTGTTTAACATGTTACATTTTGTCAGTACTTGATTTTTGAAAATAAACTGACATATGCTTTATGTTCCATTATTTAACATGAACTTTTAATGGAGTCACCATAATCAATTCATTTGTTTGTAACAGATGACTACCAAAGATGTCAATTTACCATGTGCTAATGCGGATCTTGCTACAGAAACTGAGAGGTATGTTCACGTTAGCATCGTTTTTTAAAGCCTTGGAGTGATATTATATAGGGGTAAGTGAAAAAAGAAACAAACAAACAAACTGAGCTATGCAGGGGCCAGGCTGAATATTGCAAATAATTAGTGGACAAAAGCCAAATAACCTAAAATATCTCACTTTGGTTGAAAAGTAAAATGGCAAACAGTATCTTTTTTACCATTTCAACACGCAATAAATATTTACTGGAACAAAAGTAATTAACACAATTAAACTTTGAATAGGTATTATTTTTCTCGAGGTTAAAAATATTTCACAACGGGGCATAGGTTGCTACTTCCATTTACGCCTTTCATTTACTTGCCATGTCATGATATAACAGATTCATGTCGTATGGTGGACTGCAATATAGCTTTGGACTCAACTTCCAATGAATAAACCATGCATACTAAATCAGAACCACTTCATGATTCCATGGACCCTACAAGCAGAAGCCATGCTACCGTTTTACAAGAGGATTCTCCTAGAGGCAAGGTTCTGGAGTCGTTAGATAAAAGAATTGTGGAATCTTCATTGAGTCATCACACATGCATACATAAAAATGATTGCACTTCTGTAAAAGAAGTTGTCGGCAACTACAAAGAATGTGTGAACTTTTCTTCCGGGTTTACGGGAGTGACACCAAGCAACGATTATCTGCAAGTAATACATTACTGATAGGAAATAATTTTCAACTAGAACTATTTTTTTATGGACTACACAACTAGTGGTAGCCCTCATTTTAGATCAGTCTCAAAGGAGTGTCAGACTGTTATTAGCGGGATTTGTCATACCATGTATGCTGGAGATCTTAAGTATTCTTACATGTTGCGTATGCATAAAAATGCCATGGCTATGCGTATTGTTGCAAAGATACCTCCCTGTGTCCCTAGTAACGTCTCTAAAAGTTCCCAAGAGGTCTTTGCAACAAAACGCTAGGGTGTTTCCTGTAATGCATATTGTTGCAAAGATACCTCACTTTTTCTTTCTTTCTTTGGTTCTATACTTATTGTTTCATTGTTGTTGTGTATTAGAACTAACTCAATACATATATAGAAATCACTTTTCTTGACAACACTAACACCGAGGGTGAAGAAGACCAGTCTTAATGTTAAATGCCAATTTGACCTCAAGTCATGTTTGAAAATTGAGGAGACTCGGGATTGAGCTTGAAAAATGATAAATTCTAAATTCATCTTTGGTCATACATTGGAAATTGGGCAAACTTCAGATGGAGTTTCTAATTCATCTTTTGTGTTTTGTTTTCAGGAAGATTGGTGTTAATGGAATTCAAGGCCTATTACATCGAGGTATTTTTTAATATTTTTTTTATTTATGCATGTTTGAACATGGGTGCTTCCATCTCCATATATAGGCGATACATGAAGTGTTATACATAATAGGCATTCAGGGGGCAATTTCTTTAGTGCATATGTGGCTATATTGGCTTCTAACAATGGAATTAATAGTATCTTTCCTTTATTTCCCCTAGAATAGATACACTTGGTTGGACCCTTCGTCGATATGTAATGAGTTGTAATAGGATATATGTTTAGTTAGTAAAAAAGTGATTACATCATTTTTATGGTTTATTGATGGTAGTATGCGACTCAGGTATGGACTAACGAGTGCACGACGCTGAGGCAGGCAGAGCACTCGGCTGCCAAGGTGGGCTTAATGCGTTTGCGAGTAGTGGACCATCCAATTCGCTGGTTGCCAGGATATTAAACGAGACATGGGTATACAATATATAAGGCAACCTTTTATATATATATATGTGTGTGTGTGTGTGTGTGTGTGTGTTCTGTTATATATACATGTGTGTGTGTGGTGTAATATATATATATATATATATATATATATATATATATATATATATATATATATACAACACTGCTGCTAAGCACAACGAAAGGCACCGACCTCATCTCCAAATGAAAAATCAAGGTTCATTTGATTTTTTTCGAGGAATCATCAAGGCGTGTGACTAATGGACACCAATGTATGTCTACTGAGAAATCATCAGCTCAGTGTAATGTATATTAATGGGCACGATTATTGCATATCTACACACTGATTATTTATATGTGGTTCAGTAAATAATATTACTATTATTGTGGTTTGACTGGTTTTTAGTTCTTAAATAGGGTGGATAGGCCTATTTACAAAGAGAACTCTACCCAAATTTTGTAAACTGTTTACAAATAGTATGCAATTCACATCTACTCAACATAAAAGTTTGGAATTAGTTCTGTAAAACACTTACGTGCTACTTTATTTATTTTACTAACATTTTATGCATATTATAGTCTTTTTCAGGCTCAAGTCATTGTGAATTTGTGACTATACACAATTTAAGTGCTAATACCACTTCTTGCTTTGCATCTGCAGGTACCAACTCATTAGAGTTCACTCAAGTAGACTTAGAGATTATTGCAAGTGGTTAGAAATGTTCAAAGACGTTGACCTTGCCATTTATAGTGTTGCTTTGATCGACTACGATCAATTCATCAACGAAAGCAATAGGGTTTCCATGAATAGGATGTTGGCAAGCAAGAATCTCTTCGAAAAGATCGCATAGGTTGTTGGCCTTTAATCTTGTCAAATGATAATAATAAATTACTCTTTTTTGTTTGTTTGTTTGTTTGATAGGTTGGAACTCATTCGAAGTTCTATGGTTGTGCATGTATTGAGATGAATTTCATATGTATTGATATGAATTTTATATTAACGGAATTTGAGCTATTAATTTTTAGTGGGTTTGTATGTGTATTAGTTTTGTTGCGGACTATTTGTATTGTTGTTGTACTATTTTTGTCAGGCTGGTTTTATATTATTATTAAAAATATTCCTGATTTTTTTTGGGTAATATTATTTATAATTGATTTTTTTTCTTTGATCCAAAAATTTGGCACAGTTCAAAACCGTACCAAAAGTGTATCAAATTTTTGCACAGTTTTAAGTTGTGCTAAAAGTGTACCAAAATGTACGCAATCTGCATAGTTATAAAGTGTGCCAAAAGTGTTTCAGAATTATTAAATTCTGGCACGGTTATAAAATGTTCCAGAAATGTTCCTGTTTGGTCAAAACTGATACACTTTTAAACCGTGCCAGAAAAAACTGGCCATTTTGAAACACCTAATTCTGGCACAGTTCAAAATCGTGCCATATTTGATCTGGCACAGTTTTAAACCGTGCCAGATTGTTGTTTTTGGTGTAGTGTAAGATGTCTTGTTCTATAACGTCACCTCTATGCACTTCCCGTGCTCGCACACATGCCATATAGAGTTGGGAAATACATGTTGATATTGAATTTATGTAACTTATATTTTATATATAATATACTATCTGGTAATTCGAAGCTTTATATTTGAGTTATGGGCTAAATATAGTCAACACAATATTGGGGAAGAAGAAGGCTTATGCGCCTACCTTATTCGAATGAGAAGGGGTGGGTTATTAACGACTATGAAATCTATCACGTTGTAGCGACGTTTGGGGCAGTAAATGATGGTTTTGGGTTTGGGGAGCATAATAAATTCTTTGATAATCATTATACATTTTAAGATGATGTTTAAACTAAAATATTACGAGAAGATATTTTAATGTAGTTTTGATAAATTATTAACCTTTATTTAATTACCATAATTTGACATTGGGGATTGGGATGCTTTTAGGTATATGCGTGAGTGAAGCAACATCCTATATTTGTGTACATATATTTTTGATATCTAAAAATGGACTAACTCAAATTTATAATCACAAATAAAAATGAGATAAGTAACTCAAACCACACACACAAGAGACAATATTTTTAGAGTGGTTCAGCTGTAAAATAGCCTACGTCAACTATTATTTTTTTATTCAGTAGGGTTTACAATAGCTTAGTAGGGTGCGCATATGAGTGATTCTAGTTGTCCCTTGAGCTAAGGGAGTAGTTTGTATTTATAGGGGTCTAAAAACCTAGAGATTGAGCACTTTTATATTGACAGGCATTTACATCTGTATAAAATAAATGAAACTTTTGGAATTCAGAGTGGTTAGCATCCCATCCGCGTAACTATTAATATTCCTATTGGTTGGTGTGACACCCCGCTTATTAAAATAAGAGGTGGCCAGACCGATACTCCAATAAATACAGGAATCATAGATGGTCCATTCTTATCATCACTTTCATGAAAATAATAGTACGAGATAGTCACCGATTATTTTAGAAAACGGAGGCCAAATAATTAGCAAGTTTAATAAAAATAATTTCGACACTCCAATTTATACAAGAAGGTGGATATATATAGAGTTATGTAACAGTCTAATAACCATCCTATAAATAATAACCGAATAAGTTGTTGGTTAACAGACTATTACAAACAGGTGACACCAAGTATTTCGGTTAAACATAATAGTATATACAATTACAAAACTTGGGCAACGCGCCCGAATGTACAGGCTGATCATATCTAGATTATACAAAAGATCGATGCGTCTATTACAAAAATCCTACAACATCCGCAAATATGTTGTGGGTCCTTGACACTGAAGGAAAGATTAACACGGGCGTCCATGCGTCGGAGCACCTGAGCATAAATAAGATCCACAATAGCAGAGGAATATAAAAGGGTCAGGGCTCAGTTTGATATGATATACATGTGAATAAAATGCATAACAATTGTGAATGCTAACATCATAAACAAGTTAGGTTCGCTCTTCAATATAAGAATCATCCTCACTTCTCATCTAAGTGCACATCGTAGCGCAATACCATTTAGAGAGTTAAACTAATCATCAATTTAAGAGAAATAACTAAATTCCATTTTAATATGCTTAAATTGCAATTCCGTAAAACATAACTTCATAAGTTCATTCATCATTGGGAAAACTTATGCCATACAGTTGATTTATAAATGCACTAGACATTTATGAAATGCCACATTCATGAGAATAGTTACAATCAAAATATAACGATTCTAAGACCATCCTTCCGGGAGTCACCCCACTAGATGCTCCCCTAAATTGCTATCATCTTCCAGGGCCTATATCCAAGAACACCTGGGAAACCTAAATCACGTGAGTCATAACCATACCCTAAATTACCTCACTTCGAATAAAATAACATCACCATATTACCACCGGTCCTATGGCCGAGGACTATATTCTCCCTGCATTCACTAGCCAGTGGATTTACCTCATTCGCGTAACTTCCCTTATGATAACATTTAGAGAGGTATGTATATGCAAGATATGAATCACATGATAATCCAATTTAAAATATTCATTTATTACATCCGAAACCATATGTGTTTAATGACATAAACTATAATGTTTAATTGTCCCCAAACTAGTCTTTGAGAGTTCCCGACAACACTATACTACCAAGTGTAATTTACCTCATACTAGTCTCTAAAAGTCCAAAACAATACTATTAAACTCTCTCTTAGTCCTAAACTAGCTTACTAGATGAAAAAAAAACCTATCTTCCATTCTTTCATTAATTAATTAACTCCCGACATAAGCCCGAACACTCCCTTTCTAACCTATAATATTAATCACCCTAATACTCTATTTTACTTCATACAAGAAGGTTCCTAAGCCTCAAACCTTAAAACAAAAGAATAGAAGAAAATTTATATTTATGGGTTAAAAACAGGGTACCGGTCGATCGACCCCTGACCCCCGGTCGACCGCGTCATTAAAATTTGCCTTGGGAGAAAAGCAGCAGGCTCTCCCCTTTAGGCCCGATCGATCGGTCTCTGGACCGCGGTCGACCGGTCACACCGGATCTAACGACCAACCCCCATTTTCCTTTACAAAACCTAAATTTCTAAACCTATTTTCTTCTAGTTCTCCTAACCTCATCATCTAATAACTTCACCCAATCATTCCTACAATATAACAAACTAATATAACCAACTCAAATCATATCTAAATCAAAATCTAAGGGTTTAAACACCAAACTCATCAAAACCCATAAATGGTTTAAATATCAAAAACACAACTATATATACAAATTATTCACACTAAATCATACATATGCAAGTTAGAAACTTGCCTCAAGTTTGTAGTCTCGGATTCTTGCTCGTTGAAACGATTCCAAGCCAATAGTAGCAAATCTCCTCTTTTTCTTTTTTTTTTCTCTCAATCTCTCTCTCTCTAAGTTTAGAACATGAAATGAGAATTAAAATGCTCTTGGAAGACTAAATATCCCATAGTGTCTCAAATACATTAAGTCTAACATTAAATGCTACTACACACTTAAAATGACTCATAACAATATGATTAAGTCATAATCGGTCAAAAGTACCCGGAACCCAAAAATACAACTTGGTACTTATTTTGACTGTTTCAACCATTTCCGGACTAACCGTGCCCTCTAAACTGGCATCTGAAATACCATACTTTATTTCATTTTCTAACATCATTAATAATAATCCACTTGGAATATAAGACATAACAGTCGCTTAAAACACAAAGACGCAACAAAACATAATATGATGCTATTTACATTCACTTAACAGTAAATATGCAAAACTCAGTAAATATTATCTCTTAAATCACTTAAAGTAATATTTAGTTCAACTTCCTTTATTTTATATAATCAATCCACAAGGCAAATTAGTATAAAAAATAATTACTCATAAATAAGGGGTATTACATACTCCCCCCCCCCCCCCCCCCCCTACAAGAGAATTTTGCCCTCAAAATTCAGGCGTACCTTGTAAAAAGAGGTGTGGGTAGTTATCTCGAATATCATCCTCTCATTCCCAAGTTGATTCCTAAGAATTGTGGTGTCCCCACTGGACTCGGACCATGGGCACCACCTTCGACCATGCCTACGCTTTCCGTTATCAAAAATAGGAACCGGTTGTTCCTCATATGAAATATCGGGTTGTAACTCGATATCATCCAAAGGAATGTGCCAATGAGCTCCCTCATACCTTCTGTACTTCTTCAGAGATAAAACATGGAACACGTCGTGAATCTATTGTAGGCGTTCCGACAAAGCAAGTTGATATGCTACGGGGCCTAGCTTTGCAATAACGGGAAAAGGGCCTACATAGCGCGACGCAAGCTTGACTTTCTTCCCGAATCGCATTATACCCTTCATTGGTGACACCTGCACAAAACTTGGTCCCCCACTTCCAATTCTACATGCCACCGATTCGCATCGGCATAGCTTTTTTGACGGTCTTGTGCAATTTGTATGCGGTTTCTTATAAGATCAATCTTCGAAGAGGTATCTTGGATCATTTCAAGTCTAAAGAGTTTATTGTCTCCTACTTCCAACTAACAAGAAGGTGATCTACACGGCCGATCATACAATACCTCATACAGTGCCATACCTATCATGAATTGGTATGAATTATTGTATGCAAATTCGACTAATGGAAGGTACTGTTCCCATCCTCCTTCAAAGTCAAGTACGCACATTCGAATCATATCCTCCAACATTTGGTTGACTCTCTCCGTTTGTCCATCAGTTTGCGGGTAATAGGAGGTACTCAACTTCAATTCGGTCCCCATCGCCTTTTGAAAACTTTGCCAAAAATGGGATATAAAATCTTGTCTCGGTCTGAGACTATATTGATCGGCCCCCCATGGAGTTTCACAATCTCTGCAATAAAGAGCCGGGCGTAACGTGACGTATTATAATCCATCTGTACCGGTAAGAAATGTGCCGATTTGGTCAGACGATCGACAATAACCCAAATAGAATCATGACCGCTTTGTGACGTCGACAATCCCGTGATAAAGTCCATCGCGATACTCTCCCATTTCCACATCGGTATTTCTAACGGTTGTAACAATCCAGTCGGTCGCTGGTGGTCCACTTCACCAATTGACAAGTGGTGCATTGGGAAACAAACTCTAAAATATCCATTTTCATACCCGCCCACCAATACTGATGGCGCATGTCTTGGTACATTTTTATCCCCACCTGGGTGTACTATAAATCTTGAACCATGAGATTCAGTCATGACAGCACGTCTCAAGCTCCCTCGTCTGGGACTATAAGTCTTTCGTGGAAGCATAACCCACCCTCAGAACTAATAGAGTAGGACTACGCTCCCTCAGTTAATAATTGGCATACCCGGTCTTGACAATCCTTATCCCTTCCTTGCACTTTTACGACTCGCATAACAATAGCACGTATAACGGTCAACACAGATATAAATGCTCTTGCACTAGCATCCTCCTGGCTAAGCTTTTTCCATTTCGCCTTCCACACCTTCGCTAGTTCCCCCGTGGGTTTTTGAATCAGAGAATCCGCTACCACATTTGCCTTGACCTTCGCTAGTTCCCCCGTGGGTTTTTGAATCAGAGAATCCGCTACCACATTTGCCTTGCCTGGGTGATAATGAATATCGAACTGGTAGTCCTTTACAAACTCCAACCACCGACGTTATCGCATATTTAGATCTTTCTGCGAGAACAAATATTGCAACGATTTGTGGTCCGTGAAAAGACTAAACTTCTCACCCAGGAGGTAATGTTTCCATATCTTTAAGGCGAACACTACCGCGGCAAGCTCCAAATCATGCACGGGATAATTCTTCTCATGGGGCTTTAGCTTGCGAGACGCATAAGCAATGGCCCTATGCTCCTGTTGTAACACACCTCCCAATCCTTGTAGAGACGCGTCAGTGAAGACTAAATAGTCCACTCCCGGTCTTGGCAACGCGATTATAGGAGAAGAAGTCAACTTGTCCTTTAACTCGTTGAAAGCTAGCTGACAGGAATCATCCCAAATAAATTATACTCCCTTCCGGGTCAAGTTCGTCAAAGGGCCCACAATTTTGGAGAAACCCTTAATGAAATGACGATAATAACCCTCCAAACCCAAAAAACTACGGATTTTAGTGGGCGTTGTGGGCTGGACCCATTCCCTCACTACGGTAACTTTACTCGGATCTACAGAAATACCCTCAGCCGTCACAATGTGCCCCAAAAATTGTACTTCCTGCAACCAGATGCCACACTTCTCGAACTTAGCATAAATTTGATGATCCCGTAGTGCTTGCAGGACCAATCGTAGGTGTTAGGCATGCTCAGCTTCAGTCCGAGAATAGACTAGAATGTCGTCAATAAACAATATGATAAACTGGTCTAGGAAGTCTCGAAACACTCGATTCATAAGGTCCATAAAGACAGTAGGAGTGTTGGTTATCCCAAAAGGCATGACCAAAAACTCATAAGACCCATACCTTGTCAAGAAGGCCGTTTTTGACACATCCTGCTCTCGAATTCGCAATTGATGGTACCCAGTCCTCAAAATCTATTTTAGAGAAGTACAACGCTCCTCTTATTTCATCAAATAAATCATTGATCCGGAGTAATGGGTATTTGTTCCTGATGGTGACCTTATTTAATTCACGGTAGTCAATACATAACTGGAGGGAACCATCTCTCTTCTTCACAAATAACATCGGAGCACCCCATGACGATGTGCTATGCCGAATAAACCCTTGCTCCAACAGTTGCTGAGTTTGATCCCTTAACTCCCTCATCTCTAAAGCAGCCATACGGTATGGAGCTCTCATAATCGGTCTGGTTCTCGGTGCTAAATTAATTACAAACTCAATCTCACGACTTGGAGGTAAGCCCGAAATCTCCCGAAAAACATCCTCAAGTTCTATAACAACAGGAGTCGAATCTACGGAAACATCTATTTCTCGTAAAGTCTCCTCATAAATACAATATAAGTACGTGCTCGGACCTCCCTCCGAGAGAGGCATAGCCACTAAAAACATTTATTACCCTGGGATGGCGAAGACTGTACTCCTCCCGTAATAATTTACCATAACTCGGTATTTTACTAACCAGTCCATACCCAAAATAACATCATACCCGACCATATCCAGGACGAGTAAATCGGCCTCAAAATGCAAATTACCAAGGTCTACTCCTAACCCTTTACAAACAAAGAATATAAGAGAACCATCACCCATAGAAGACTCCACACTAGTAAAAGTACTCTCGGCAGACTTAATCAGTACCGTCAAATGAGCAAAATGCCTTGAAATAAATGAGTGTGTTGTGCCCGTATTAAATAACACTCGACCCATATACCCGTGAATGGGAAACTTACCCTCGATAACTGGTGGTGCGGGAAGCTGGAGGAAACAAAACATCCTGAATATTATACACACGCCCATACTGAAGTTGCCCCTGTTGTAGAGGGATGGCTGGAATAGGTGTTGGAGGCTATAGATGTGCTAGCTGATTTTAAGGACCTCTGGGCAACTGTCCCTCGACTAATTGTGGGCAAGCTCTCTTAAAGTGACCCTGTTCACCACACTGAAAACAACGGCCAGTAAAATTTTCTAGATGACGACGCCGATTGTTATTCTAAAACTTCCCCGTGCCTTGGCCCTTATGGCCTCGACCTCTATTATTCCCCCTGCCTACTTGGCCCTGTTGGCCTAACTGATGTTGTTGCTGAGAACCCTGACCATGTCTAAAACCACCTCCACCAAAGTTAAAACCCCCAAAATGTTATTTCTTAGACGAGTCCCCTTGCTGGTGATCCCGCTCTCTCTGTTTATTTCCAGATTGTTGTGGTGGTGGTAAGGCTCCACCTGCACCATTTCCTCCTTGTTTACTGGATTGACTAGAGTCTCCAATCTTCTTAATCCCTTTCACATGAAGGCAGTGATCCTGGCAATGGAGTAAGGATGCATTCATCACGTTACCAAACGTTTGCACAGCTGGATTCTCCAACAAGTGCTGCCTTATCCTCCAATTCAATCGCCCGGTGAATTTTGAAACCCTCCTTTATTTTGGAACTACTTCATCCGGCATAAAATTCGCCAGAAGCATAAATTCCTCTTCATATTCCTTCACTGACTGTTCTCCTTAAAAACATCCTGAAGCTTCCTCCTCATCTCCTTCTGGACCGCTAGAAGAAAATACTTTCGATCAAACAAAACCCAAAATTCTGAGATAGTCATGGTATCCCTCTATTTCGGAGTTGTCACTGACTCCCACCAATGTAGAGTTGCTCCTACCAGTTTAAAAGTGGCGACAGTCTGCTTTCGCTCCCCACTACATTCTACCATTTGAAGATGGCGTTGCATATCTTTCTTCCACTCATTTGCCACAATCACATCAGCACACTCTGAAATTCTTGAGGGTGACCCTTCAGGAAAGATTCTTTAACTCTCTCCCAAGCGGAGGGTCTCGTATGGGCTTGAACCTCCGGTTGTTGGGCTTGGGGAAGATGTTGTGCCATAGCAGTCATTGCAGCATTGACTGCTTGGGCAACAATATTAGCCACCTCCGTCGCATTTATTGTTCCTTGCGGGGGTGGGGCCTTTACGTTCTCTACAACTCGATTTACTTTCATCGAGCGACCTCTTCTAGGCGGCATCTGAAATGAAAAGCAACAGAATCATAATACAATTAAAATAATTTATCCTTGCAGACGATCCCAGGCATGCACAAACCATAACAGTCCTAACAATAAGGCTCTATATTAAAGAACGCTATGCTAGAACTATAAGTTCGCATAGATCCTAAGGACTCTATAACCTGATGCTCTAATACCATATGTAACACCCCGCTTATTAAAATAAGAGGTGGTCATCCCGATACTCCAATAAATACATGAATTATAGATGGTCCATTCATAGCATCATTGTCGTGAAAATAACAGTACCAGATAGCCACCGATTATTTTAGAAAACGGATGCCAAATAATTTGCAAGTTTAATAAAAACAATTTCGACAGTCCAATTTATACAAGAAAGTGGATATATATAGAGACATGTAACAGTTTAACAACCATCCTATAAATAATAACCGAATAAGCTTTCGGTTAACAGACTATTACAAACAGGTGACACCAAGTATTTCAGTTAAACATAACAGTATATACAACTACAAAACTTGGGCAACGCGCCCGAATGTACAAACTGATCATATCTAGATTATACAAAAGATCGATGTGTCTATTATAAAAATCTTACAACATTCGCAAATATATTGTAGCTCCTTAACACTGAGAAGGAAAGATTAACACGGACGTCCTTACGACGGAGGACCTGAGCATAAATAAGATTCGCACAAAGCAGAGGAATATAAACGGACCAGGGCTCGATTTGATATGATATACATGTGAATAAAATGCATAACAGTTGTGAATGCTAACATTATAAACAAGTTAGGTTCACTCTTCAATATAAGAATCATCCTCACCTCTCATCTAAGTGCACATCCTAGCGCAATACCATTTAGAGAGTTAAACTAATCATCAATTTAAGATAAATAGATAAATTCCATTTTAATATGCTTAAATTGCAATTTTGTAAAATATAACTTCATAAGTTCATTCATCATTGGGAAAATTATTCCATTGATATGTCGTATGAAAAGGTTTACCAGTTCATTTGGAAGAGCATTATCTGCAGGTATGGTCTACTACGTGCTTTCATTACTGAGCATGGTAACCAATTCGACAATGAGGATTTCGCTACATATTGTCACCAATCCAATGTCCAAAATATCCATTATGCACCAGGCCACCCCCAGAGCAATGGACAAACTGAAGTGACGAACCGGACTGTGTTGAACGGCCTGAAGAAACGATTAGATGATGTAAAAGGAAACTGGATTAACGATCTACATTTCGTGTTATGGGCATATCGCACAACTCCCCAAACAGCCACTGGAGAAGCACCTTATATGCTTACCTTTGGAAGCGAAGCCGTTATTCCCATTTAACTGGGCTTGCCAACACACAAGGTGCTTAATTTTAACTCTCCTATTAGCGATTTGATTCGACACTTAGACTGGACATGCTCGAGGAAGTTAAAGAGGATGCAGCGATCAGGAATGCAGCCTACCAACAAAGAAAAACCATGTTCTACAACAAAGAGGTGAAGAAATGTGAACTCAAGGAAGGGGGTTATGTGCTCAAGAAGGTGATTCAGAAGCTAAACAAGTTAGAGGCCAACCGACATGGGCCCTACCGAGTAACTACAGTTGTTTGCCCTGGGACTTACAGAATCGCAACTCTAGAAGGAGAGGCATTTAAAAATGCATGGAATGTGGAGCATTTGCGCAAGTATTATCAGTAATACAGACCTACATATACACATTTCTTTTTACATGAATAAAAGTTTTTTTTCATATTCCATTTTGTGGTTTAATTTTTGTTGGAGTACTAGTGTTACACACTACATCAATTCCGGTTGATCAACGTCAGCAACGACCAACTAAGGTTGGTCGACATTCAACAACGACCAACTCCGGTTGGTCGACACCAATAAATTTGACCAACAAAATTGGCATAACAACCATATAAGGCAAAGCCTGTTTAATCACGGATGATCTCACGAGATATCCCAAACTAGACAAAATGATGGGTGACCTCACGGGGCATCCACTGTCTAGGCACCAAGGTAATCCCAACGCGATTACTATAACTAAACAGGACACATGGGATGAAATTAACCCCATTGCTTAGGCACCAAGAGGTGATAAGTCACTACAACTAGGCAGCAAATGGAGCAAGCTTCATTGTCTAAGCAAAATAGGACAAATTGTATATTTATATATATATATATATACACATGCATCAACAAAATCAAGAAATACATCTCACAAAGTATTTCCAAGGAAATAAAATTCCATAAAGATTAATTTTTCTTCATTACACACAAGCAGATTACATAAACATGAATTTTCTTTCATTAAGTACACATTTCCTACTCTATGGGTTTCTTTCCCTTTGATTTTGCCACAGGTTCCATCCCGACTGAAGGGTCATCTAATGCATAGGGAGAATTGATAAAGTTCATATCTTGTAGCATTCTGATGTTGCTCGGATATGGTCGATCAAGGAAATATTGAGGACGAGATATTTCAAACTCTGAATGAAGTTGGTAATCACTAAGATATCTAGCAATCAGACACCGAGGAATGACACAAGCTAGAATCCAGCTGACATCGAGTTTAAAGGGAGGAACGGGAAAATCAAGTAATCCAGGCTCACACCAATCCCACAAGGATAGTCCTCGATCAACTTTCATCACACATAAGGCGTTCAACTATCCCTGTTTGTATCCCTCATTATTGGATTATTGTAACCGAGCATCAAGATGGCATAAAGCTTTATTGTACCCCGTTATCCAAACTTCTCTAGGCTGTTTTTGAAATTGATAAGTCAATCTCTCAAGTTGCTCGTGGAGCTTCTTCACTAAAATTTCTTTACTTTTCAGTACAGAGCTCTGGTTGGAGAGTTGGTCAGTAAGACTCTGAATTTTTTAGACATTTTTGCCAGGGCTTGATTTTTCGCCGTTAATTGAACGGCTTGATTTTCTAAAGCTAGTTGGGTCCTCATCTCTTCAATATTAATTCGACCATCCCTTGCTCGACCCGGGTAGAAGGCTTTGCTCTGCCACGAGCAGATAGAGTAGGTCCAGTTCGTTTATAAGTTTCCAACTCTTCTCTTAAGGCAGCATTTTCGGTTTCTAAAAAGAAAAAACCTTCATCGTTAACTTGAATCAAGGCTCCCGAAGAAGAGGAGGCAACAGATTTGAGTTGTTTTACTTCCTCTTGCAATGCAATATTCTCTTACTCCAGTAGCTTGGCAATATTATTGTGCTCTTCAATCTCGAGTTTCAGCACACTTTCCTTTATCTCATGGGCCGAGATGTACTTGTCATAGCCCCTATCAGCACTCAATTATTAATACCTTTTTTCATAACCTTCGTGTAAGAGTGCAGTGGTTTTTTTGTGTTGAAGTTGGAGTTCCTCGATCATCCCTTGAAGGTCTTTAATTATTTCATAATAAGCCACATTATTGGCTACAATATGATCAAGCAAACACTTCAAGTATTGGCATGCATCAACTGCTTGCTCGGAAGCATCGGATCCAAGGATATCAGTTATTTGGGCTTCAGTAAAATCTGCATGACCCGCTTTGAAATAATCATTACATTTTTTTATCAACTCTGTGTCATGAGCTGATAAAAGTTCCATTATGGCAATAAACTATCAAGGAAAAATAAAAGCACATCAACAATGATACAAATAAGAGCAAATCAAGGAGAGATTCAGATTAGACAACAATAACCCATTTTATTGATCATAAGAGGAGAAATTACAACCAAAGTTACAAGAAAGAAAGGAAAATGCAGAAGAACAACATAAATAAAGAGCCGAGCAACGCTACACCTTCTCCTTATTTCCTATAACATCATCAACGGGTTTGGACAAAGAAGTCAGTTTCTCGGGAGGCGTTTGATGTTGCTCGATAGATATTGATGCTTATTGAACCTTTTCGGAGGGATGAGGATTAGTAGCAACAGGGAATTATTCTAATATCATCAAGGAAGACTCATTATATGCATCTTCATCTTCTTCTTCTTCGTCAATAGTAGGAGGAGGGTCATGAGTGTGTCTCTAAAATAACTCAGAATCGTCCGCAACACTCAACTCTTTTAATGCTGCGACCCCTTCGTCCCTGAAGTACTTCAGACTTGCGTACTCCATCTGGCAAGTAATCGAGGTTAAGGCTCTATTCCATCCCTTGTCCCAACCAGAGCTGAACGATTTTTTCATCGCGGCCTTTCTCTTCGTCTTCTCAATAGAAGCACGTTCTTCAGCAAGCCTCACTTTCTCCTCAAGGTCTTTTTTATGTTATTCAGCTTCTTCATGCTTGCCATCAGTCTCTTTCTTGCTGACAGCGGTAACCTTCAATTTTTCCTCCAACTCCTTGGAGGCACTTATAGCTTGGTCATGAGTTGACTCTGCAGAAAGAAGTTTCTTCTCCCAAGCAGCTTTATCTTCCTCGTATGTCTTCCGGGAGTCCTTTAACGATTGAGCAACCCGGTAAAAGCTTCTTCAATACCGCTGGACGAAGTTGAAGCCTTGATAGCCTCATCCCTCTCCAGGATATTATTAAAGCAGGTCATAAACTACAAAAAAAAAAAGCTCAGATCAAATTATGAAGATAGTATGAGGAAAAAGAAATGTTAGGTACTGTGATACTTACTGACACGATATGTTGGGCCGCTAAATCAACAACCGTCTCCCGAGAAAGGGAACCCCCAGTAGCTTGATACTCCGGAATGTTCCAAGACTTAATCAAAACCATGGCTGAACTCGGGGTAATAAAAACTGGAATGCTAGCTTCCGTGAAAGGACCCTCAATATCAGAAGGTCGAGTAACAGTTTCTACAGGTCTTTCTGCAAGACCTCTCCTCAATATCCTTAGAGGAGCATCTTCAATCAAAGATGCTGCCTCTTCTCGTGCAATAGCAGCACCTTCAATCAAAGGTGCTGCCTCTTTTGGGACAAAATGAGGTTTCCTACCGACTTCCTTGACAGGTGAAATTATTCCTTTTGAGGAAGTACCATCCACTTTCTTTGTCCCTTCAATTGGGACATCTTCTTTGCTCTTCTTTGCCCCATCAGTGCCAGGAGCATCTTTGGCAAAAAAATGCAGGCATTATTCTCTTTCTCGTCTTCAAATCAGTAATAGATGTACCCAAATCAGAGGAAGATTCTTCTATGTTTGCTCTATGTGTGAGCACTTGATCAAGATTAATTACCACGGGAGGGGCAAGAGGACGAGCAATGAAGGAAGAGGTGGTGTTTTTGTATCTTAACAAATAGGAAGCATCTCTAATATGCTCACCAGCAATTAATTGGTGCAAGCCTCAGATAAGTTTTAAATCTTTTATATTGATGTCGCTCTCTTTTGGGGGCTTTCTTTTGCTATCAACTGCAAAAACAAACATCAGCATCAGTGACACATTTTATCAAACGTAAACAGAGCTAAATTGAATAATTAAAAATAACCTATCCCATTGCCATAAAGTGGACATCTGGGACCTTGGTACACATCTTTTCCTTTTAATGGAGGGTTTTGCCAATTTTCATCACAACCCCATGATCAAAATAGTCCCTATTAGCATCGGGAAGATTGACTACTAAAGTTCTATTGGTAAACCTAGTTTTTAAATAAAATGTGGTATCAATAGTAACCCATTTATAACAAAACATAATTTTAGAGATCCCTAAACGAATCCCATGAATTTGGTTTAACCTATGTACGCCATCAACTACCCTCTATATATTTGGAGCTACTCTTACAGGCACAATATCGAAATATTAGCAAAACTCCAAACACAAGGGATTAGGCGGAAAAGAAAATCCACATTCAGCTATGAAAAGTGAGAGAAACTAGTGCCCCTCAGCCAAAGAAAATAAATCAGATGGAGAAGGAGGTTCTTCTAGAATAACCCAAGAGGGAATTGCAAAATCGGCTCGAAATTTATCCAAAGATTCGACAAGATAAACCATGATGACTAAAGCAAAGAAAGAAGAAGGAAGAAATTCTTACAGAGAATTTAGAAATCTGCTAATGGCGGACAATGGAAAGAACGATAGTATGAAAATGGAGTGAGAAAACACAGAGTTTAGAAATCTGGGAGTAAGAAGTAGATGATGAGCTTTTTCTATCATTTTTAAATACCTTGCATCGGGAAAAAGGAATAGAAATGATTACTAGAAAAGACGATTGCCTTTTCGGCAGTTAAAAGATGATAAATATGCAAGTACCCAAGCGTTTGTCGCAGATTCAAAATATTTACAAATTTGCCATTTCGCGCTCAAATGATGAAACTAAAAGAAAAATTCCTAAGTGTTGAAGATTTGTAAGTAATCAAGACGTACAAAGGTACTCGAGCAACGTTCGAGTAAAATATTCCACACTCTCATATCAAAACTCAATCGTGAAATATTAGGGGCTTCTGTTGATACGAAAATTAATTAGCAGACGGGGACCAGTATTTTAAAGACACGTGTCATCTTACGTGGTAAATACATATGCCTGCCGAGCTACCTAGCCTATCGAGCTACTCAGCGTCCCGAGCTACATAGCGTGCCGACCTACCCAGCATGTAGAGCATCTAGCCAAGAAGATCAAGCAACAGCTGTACATTCAATTAATATCAGATTTAATGAACATTCTTATTATACAGATGTATATGTCTATTAAATAACAGCATATCACCTATTCATACTGACAGCCCCAAGGCTATAAATACATTGTAACACCCTCCACAAGGAGAGAGAGATCTCTTGTAATCATCATCGATATTAAGGCAAACATCAGCAATACAAGAACAGTGGACGTAGGTCAGTTATCATTGGGCTGAACCACTTTAAAAATCTATTGTCTTATTTTCTTTATTCTTTTTATCTGTGATTCATTAATTAGATCAAATCTAGTTTTTTACATCAGCAGGAATGTAATTTAGAATTTGCAAGTATCTATTTTCAAGCCAATTTAGTTATGTTATCTTGGGTCCCTAGTATAGTCAATTTATTCAAGTAGTAGACCCAAACTCTCTAGAAACTCAGTTTAGCCTAAACCCACTTTTCATGACTATATATAAAGGTGTAATGTGGGGTTTTAATTTGCATAAAACATAATTAAGGGCAAAAAAGGGAGATGAAATAAAATATTCACGTTGTTGTGAAGGTTTATGGAAAGATAATGCCATATCTGTCAAATCAATAGGTATTCATCTTCATAAGTGGTCGCACATAAGTTTTGCTTTAGGGGGTCATATAGTAAAAGATATTAGGCTTTCTGTGCTTTCAATGAAGGTTTTTGGAGACCTTAGAAGAACAAAAAGTTCAACCTCTTCATCAACATATTGCTTTCGTATTATATTACCTACGTAGTCCACAAAGTATGACCTGAATATGTGCTTCAAATCTACATCTTTTCTTTTATAGAACATGATCAATCAAAGATCAAAGGGAAGCAAAGTTTTTTTCATTATTCCGATCCCCAACAAGTGGTATCATATCTAATATTTTAGATTGGTCATGTTTAAAAAAAATCTATGTTGTCGACCGATGAAAACCTTAGGTTTACAAGTTAAAATTGTGCACGAATATGTATTGTTTGTAATAATATGATTTTGAATGGGTTTAATGTTTATATCCATTCCATCATGGCCGCATGAATGTTATTTTATGTGAATGGATCCTATAGTGGTTTATTCGTATTTTTTTTTAATTCTGGTTGGTTGTAATAATTAGGGTTTTATAATTATTGCATTAATTGATGTATTTGGAGAAGTTTATGAGGAGATGTAACCATTTCTATGTTAGGATCCTTTTTATATATTTGATTTTGACATTGGTGGAAAGTCTATGGGCGCCAGTTGATTTGTGATCAAGTTTTGAGGTTCATTAATGGAGTTATCAAAGTTATTAGAAGGTTAAAATAACATAGATTTGACATAAGATCAAGAACCCTAAATGAGAGGATCACCGGTCGAAGAGATCTACAAACGCGACTGTTCAGGAAGATGTGGAGGTTGAGGAACAGGATTAATGAAAGATCAAAGGGCAATAAAGTTTTTCTTATTATTCCAATCCCCAACATGTGGAGGTTGAAGAAATTGATGAGCGAAGAGGAAAATAATAAGAGATCAACATAATGGATGCACATGGTGATGCACATTCTACTGGTGCTAGCAATAATGTTATGGATCCTTCGACATATCGCAATAAGGCTCGTACGAGAGATATCGCCTTAGGATATGAACATGCAATCATTTTGAGTTATCTACAGATGAACTTGACTATATAGCAGAGCGTATAGTGGAATTTCTTTTACCAAAGATCGCCGAGATGACTAGGATGGATCGTGAGCTCACTCAACATGTTAGAGATCAGATCATTGCTTACGAGGCACTCTGCTTCTATAATGAGCATGAATTTTTTAGTCGCGGGAGGAGCAGGATGGATCTTAATGGTGATGCGTGTTCCCCGCACGATGCTGTGACACCTCGCCTAATAAAATACCAGGCAATCACTCCTGTACCAAATTAAAATAGGGGTCACATATGGATCATTCTTAGCATCACTGTCGAAAATCCATTTTAATTACTAATAACCTATTAGGCTGGCGTCAAAATTTTACTTAACTACTCTTTTTAAATAACTACAATTAAAAACATCACACAGTTTATGTAAATGAAACTCAAATGAAATAAAATTACCGAACACTCAGTCAAAATTATACAACCATATCGAATGTCGCACTAAAAGGCGGTAAAAGAATAAATAAATACTGTTGGGTTATTAACCCGATTGTTTATACAATGCCTCCTATCTAGATTTCAATAATAGAAGCGTCTATCGAGAACCTGCATGCATCCACAGCTACTGCAGCTGACGTCTGACTCGAAAGAAGTGTCATCCAGGCATCCCTGTGTCTGGACACACACATATATATATATATATATATATATATAGCAAGAAAGGAAAATATAGAAACGGGTCAGAGCCCTAGTTGTGAAAATATTTTACAAGTACATAAATGCTTTATTTTTAGAAAAATATTTTATCTCATATTTAAATTGGTATCGCACTCCCATGAGATACCACTCACCTCTCTTCTAATAGTGCACACCTAGCGCATCTATCTAGAACATTCTAGTTAAGCTACCCCGCCTAACTAAACTAATTCACCCATCTACTAGAAACCTCTATAACCCGAGCACTAAAGGCTAAACTTCTCTCCATTCTCAACACTGTATTAAGTTCGTGCGTGGGGTGTCTCGCGAAGAAAAATCCAAACAAGAAAACCCCCGATACACTACTACTTGGCAGGGTTAATGGTAGAGATCCATCAGGCCCGTAGTACAAAACAAATATATAAATACACACTTATATAAAAATATACATATCATATTCATTCTTATATACATTTTACAATATACATCCGGATAATATCCCCCGGACCGAGGTTTATTGTATATTCATCTTTATAATACATATCCGGATCAATCTCCTGGACTGAGGATTCATTTACAAAATGTTTACCAACTAAATTTTCATTTTTATCTCAACATTTTCCATTTCCTTTCTTCTATCCAGGAAATGTATTTAAAAACTAATTTTATTATCATAATCTCATATGCTCCCATTTCCCTTCTTCCATCCGGGAAATGCATTTGAAGCCAATTCGTTTATCCCATTTCCCTTCTTCCATCCGAGAAATGTACTTAAAGCCAATTCATTACCATGAATTGCTTTAACATATCATATACATATATAAGACCACCCGTCCGGGTTTTCTCATTGTGCGCTCCCCTAAATGGCTATTATCTTCCAGGGCCTATCACCAAGATAACCTCGGATCCTATCGAAACGTCAGGAAACGGCCATATGCCTGCAAGAGAGTCATAACCACACCCAGAATTACCTCACCATCGCAGAAAACATATAATAATCGCTCATATGGCCTGGGAATATATTCACCCTGCATTCATTAGCCAGGGGACTTCACCTTATGCGCGCAACTTCCCTTATGATAGCGATTTAGAGAGCTGTGTATACATAAATTACCATTTATAAAAATAATTTTTTTCCATTTCGAAAACATTCATTTTTACATTCTCAAAATCATTTATTCTCATAAACATATATTTTACCTTGTTCTCATGCACAAGGAATATATTATATAATACACATCCGTATCATATTTTATATATGCTTTAATCACATAGTATACATACTATATATTCCTCCTCGAATATATATATATATATATATATATATATATATATATATATATATATATATGGCCATAATTGCCAATAACATCTAGCGATGACCAATGATCCCAAAGATTCTCTCAAAGAATCATAATGATGCATTCATATACGCATGATATTATACCCAACAGCAATCGGTATAATAATGCTTTCTATACGCATCATTATATAGGCCTAAATGCCCTATTGAAATATTCCAGGGATTATTCTTTCCCGGATAACCTTAAATTTAATAGGTCGTGGATTCCATTTTCGTGAATCCCAAGGACTATATCTCATCTCTAAAATCAATTAGAGGTCCCCACCCTAACTTAGGAACCCTAACCTTTAAATTCTACCATTTCTCTATTTTTCTTGAAAATATAGTTTAAGGGTTATACATTTAAAACCGTCACCTTGCCCTCCTAAATTTCCTCAATTAGAGGACCATATACTCCTAAAAGGTCCCTTATGTTATCCCATAATTAACCTCGAATCAATACGAATTGGATTTTATCCCATCCAACTCACCCTAAGAAAGTTGTCAACCTTTCAGAAGGGGTCGA
This sequence comes from Sambucus nigra, assembly GCA_949130495.1. Classification (NCBI taxonomy): domain Eukaryota; kingdom Viridiplantae; phylum Streptophyta; class Magnoliopsida; order Dipsacales; family Adoxaceae; genus Sambucus; species Sambucus nigra. Next base: position 679,953,073 of record OX422211.1, read on the forward strand.
TCGATCGACCCATGGCCCTCGATCGATCGATCCTTCACACTCGATCGATCGATCGATCAAGGCGGGCAACTTCTTCTCCGAGAAGTTATTTCGGCCATTAAAGCTTCTCCCAAGCTTTTGTCGCCTCTCCCGACATCCTACAACCTCCACCAACAATATATACGTATATAAAATGGGTTCTAAACATCCTAGAACCCAAGACCAACAATTAATTTCGATTAATTTCTAAGTTCCTCGAATTGAGATGTTATTGGGGTTTATTCGCTTTAACTCCCGAAAACCCGTTTTATCCACGAAAACCCAACCCAAAATCTTTAGGGTTTGTTAATACCAAAATATGATATGAGATATTTATGCTCAAAAGTAAATAAAGCTAGTAAACACTTGCCTCGTGGATATAATCCGACGATCCCGAGTCAAATCCCGTGGAGGTTGATCGAAACTCCCCTTTTCTCCTCTTTTTCTCTCCTCCTCTCTCTCTTCTCTCTTTTCCTTCTCTTCTCTCCCCCTCTCCCTCCTTATATAGAAAGAAAAAGGGTTTTAACCCTTAAAACCCAAAAACAACTCGCTTACTCAATTACGAGTTACTTTTACATTAAAATTTCTCGAAACTCCATTTCGACAATCAGATACTCTTTTCCGACTATCTCGGCCATTCCGAGACTCACCGCGCAGTCGAAATTTCTATCCGAGGTACTTGATCGCAACTCGCTAATTTAACCCCACACGACTTAATGCGGGTTTTCCAATTAAAATCTCACCTCGTGTCGCTTTACTTATCGGCGACATACAATTAAAATACCTCTACATATTTACTAAACCGCAAAAGTAAATATTTCACCCATCGACAATCATCAAATCCTTGAAAATTCCAAAAATCACTATTTCAGGAAGTTCCCCAAATTCCAATTTAGACTCAATTATGGAATTTAATTGTCTCCAAGAGTACGGTATGTTACATACTCCCCCCCTTACAATGAAATTTCGTCCCCGAAATTCAGATACAACCTACACCACCAATCCTAGGATCGCTCCAAATCCTAATACCTCAAGGGGAACGATACTAACCCAATGATTCCCAACCATACACTATACGACTACCACGGTCGTAAAGTGACTCCAATAGCGTCACATTGCACCCATCATCTATAGTGCCTCACGGCATAATCTTTAACTTTATATACTAAGCCTTTTCTATTTCAGGCAGTATATAAAACCAACTTATTAAGGTGCCCATACACCTTTCTAACTCGTGCACATCTGCACAAGCATTTTGAACGTTCGACACGTAGCACTCTCTCTAAATAAGGGACTCATTTCCTCGGTGTAATACTCACACATGGGTTTTCCCAACCCGTGAAATCTCACTCTTCACAAGGTTACCCAACTAGTATTTCTATATCGGCGCCACTAACTCCACTGGCTTCACTGGCCAAAAATCCTAAGATCAAAGCGTTCCTACCTACGTGAAATAGTACTACCTTAAATATTCCTAGTGCCCAAGGCCTTTCTCAACTCCCTACATTTGCTTAGTTTCATGCGTGGGACGTCTCGCAGAGCGAAATTCAAATAAGGAACCCTCCCGTTACACTACTCCCCCGCGTCATCGGTCATTGAGATGTAACGACCTAAGGCACCCCAACGGGACGTCCTAAATCCTACCTTGCAAATCTACTAACGTACTACTACCCCTCTATCCTATCAATCGTATGCCTATTCTCTATCGAGATGTTATAATTATCTTACCCAAAACATCACTTCTCAAAAATTTGCCTTTTCATTAAGGCCTGGCCATAAGCCTCAAATCGATTCCTTTCACCTTGCCTCACCTCCATACTTACGGTGAAGAAAACATTTTAGTGCTTTTCCATAGCATAATATTTCCATATGCATACCATCATCACATGGGTCATAGTTTATAGTGGTTCATCCACACTATATGACTTTTCCAACAAAACCAACATCCTCGCATCCTATAATATCTCTCCACTCCCGACGTCGTTAAGGTTCATGCGCGGAGCATCTCGCAAAGCGAAATCCAGACAAGGAACCCCTCCAATTACACTACTCCTTAACTTTGTCGGTCGTGGAGGTCCGTCAATTTCAAATACGCAACCGAGATAACCCCATCCCCTCTTTTAACCCAATGTGGTCTGAACTCTCGTCTCTATCTAAAAGTCACACCACAAAGCGCTCGTACTAATATTTAGTCCTTGCACAAACCATAATAAGCTTAAACTCACAGCTCAATAAATAAGTCCTACAGGCCTTATATCATATCTATAAGTCCGCCACATTCTCAAATCATAATAATGAAGCCTCTACTCATCGAGGTTCCATCTATGCACATAATAAAGGCGAACTCAGCCTGTGTCCGCAGTTCCAGGGTGGAACGGATTGTTGTTGCGATATCTCATAACACATATACATATAAAATATAAACACCCGCTTTTATAGCTAATGAAGGAAAATAAATCTCCGCTACCGCGAAAAACACATAAGCCTATATTACATAATGTTATCGAGACCACAAAACTCAAATTACACACACGAGTCTAGGGTCAACGAACACCGCAACTTATCTAGCCATGCCGCTTACCAAAATTTCTTAACTCTATGCCCCATCTAGGCACCCTAATCTTATCCTTTACTTCTACCGGGAAAGGACTAACCATGTGGATCCGCACTCCACATTATTATTTTCATCACTGGTCTTCCTGACCATGATAAAATTATCAGCACCATCTGATTCTATAACCTCTCTCCTTATAATCATCTTACTAATCCTCTTAACTTCTTCGTTAAAAAGGAAACTCCACTACCGATTTCAACAACCCTATATCAACAAATCTCCCCATGTGGATGTCCACCCATGGAGCTTATGAACACACCCACATTCTCCATAAGTGTTAGCAACACTTTTCTAATGAGCCTATCATTCCACTGAAGGACTCTTTATTCATTGTACCTGCCTCACCTCGGTACAAGGTTCGCTTCTCCATATCACCCTTTATTCACTGTCGGCCTCTAGCCGATCCTTATGTGAATAATTCAAAACTGCATTCTTCTCATTCCTGTTGAATCATGGGGACTCACGATTAAAACTATCCGTAAGATCCCTTTCTAACCCTTATCGTCACTAGGAGATTCAACTTTCGTACCACTCTCTACTATAACAGTACTTGGATGCTCATAACTACTATACTTTAGTAGTCGTTGCAACCATCCTTAACAATTACTATGAGAGGAGTGACCTCTACGGCGGTCCTAATCCCCCAACTTCTACCAGTCGCCCCAGCTAATCTCCGCCTCCTGCTGTCCTCATCACGACCCTCCTTAGTTGCCCTTCCTTAGCTCGGCACACGAACCAAGAACGAGCACATAAAATATTTCCAAAATCTCATACTATGGCAGGAGAACGGAAGCTCACAAGAGAAATCAACAATCCTAATCCTGAGGCTCTATATCAAATCAAAAACAACGCTGAAAGCGTAGTATGTCCGCACAGATTCCTAAGGACACTAGAACCTAATGCTCTGATACCATCTGTGACACCCCGCCTAATAAAATACCGGGCAATCACTCATGTACCAAATTAAAACAGGAGTCGCATATGGATCATTCTTAGCATCACTGTCGAAAATCCATTTTAATTACTAATAACCCATTAGGCTGGTGTCAAAATTTTACTTTACTACTCTTTTTAAACAACTACAATTAAAAACATCCACACAGTTTATGTAAATGAAACTGAAATGAAATAAAATTACCGAACACTCGGTCAAAATTATACTACCATATCAAATGCCGCACTAAAAGGCGGTAAAAGAATAAATAAATATTGTTGGGTTATTAACCTGAATGTTTATATAATGCCTCCTATCTAGATTTCAATAATAGAAGCGTCTATCGAGAACCTACATGCATCCACAACTGCTGCAACTGACGTCTGACTTGAAAGAAGTGTCATCCAGGTGTCCCTGTGTCTGGACACCTATATATATAGTATATATAGCAAGAAAGGAAAATATAGAAACGGGTCAGAGCCCGAGTTGTGAAAATATTTTGCAAGTGCATAAATGCTTTATTTTTAGAAATATATTTTATCTCATTTAAATTGGTATCGTACTCCCATGAGATACCCCTTACCTCTCTTCTAATAGTGCACACCTAGCGCATCTATCTAGAATGTAAGGACACAAATTTCCAATTGAGTCCATATATAGTTTTGACTCAATTTCAGACAAAAACATTTATTCATAGGATAGTATTTCATTGTAATATTCTCAAGCCTATGAAGTGTTTGTTGAAGACGTAGCGGCAAAGAGTATAAAGCTTCATCAATATGCCGGTTTGCGTGCCTCGTTTCTACATCATCAACTATGGTTCCATAATCCAAAGGTATGAATGCAATATTATATATATAGGAGCTTGGAACTTGTTTATTGGGTGTTAGGTTTTATAAGAAAACTGTGTTTTATTTTTCAGAAAGAATTAATTAGAACTTTAAAATAAGTTTATAAAGTTTTCTGGGCTAAAAATCGAATTTTCCAAACTTTCTGGGAGTTCGTTCGATATGTCGTTCGAACGATATTTTCGTTCGAACCAGATGTCGTTCGAACGATATTTTCGTTCGAACCAGATGTCGTTCGAACGAGTTTGCCAACGAGGTTCCAGTATAGGCCTTTGAAATGTCGTTCGATATGTCGTTCGAACGAACCTTATGTTCGAACGAGATATCCAACGAGAATCTAACGAGTTCAATCTGGAACTACGTTAGAAGTCTCGTTCGAACGAGATTTCGTTCGAACGAAATGTCGTTCGAACGAGATGCCAGGCGGGAACAGTTTTTGGCAGTTTTTTCACCCACTTCCCCACTTAGTTTTTAACCAACTTTTTCAGACTTTATCATGTGCGGGAACAACATTTTCCAACTTAACATTTCCATAACTTTTCCATTCTATTTTCATCTCTTAGAGAGAGTTTGAGAGCAAATTGTTTTAAGGAAAATGTTCTAGTTTTGAGTGAGATTTTTAAAGAAAAATATCCATCACTCTAGTGTTTACACCCAAATGAGTTTATTCCAAGTTCTCATATACATATATCTTGCTTGGAGTTTGGCACCGGTTTTCTCTACACCGAATTGAAGAGAAGTTGTTTACTTTGTTTTACCCGCTTGGAGAAAGGCTTCATGTTCGGGTGATGGTGACCATATAAAGTCCTATCGGTGGATTCTGAGACCGCGGTGGTATTCCAAGGTTATTCGCTAGAAAGAGGTGTCTACAAGAAGAAGCGTCGAGACTTGAGAGGGATTGAGTCATGTGTTGTAAGTCTTTTGTCTTGTACTTGTAATTCCGTATCTAGTGAATTTGTGGCTAGGGCCGTCCGAGGTTGTTTCCCATATTGGGTTTTTTCTCGTACATCGCGGCGTAGTGTGATTGATTTATTTTATCTTGCATAATAATTTAGAACGCATGCTTAGGATAATTCAAGATAAAATTTGCTTTAAATTATCACACTCAATTTAATTTGGACCTAAATTAAATATTGGGTAAAGTTTATTTAATTCAAGTCATTTGCTAAAATTGGTTTGGCCTAACTTCGAAATATTGGTAATTATGACTTAGGCAAATTCTAGGGCTTGGATTAATGAACAATTGGTTTAAGTGAAATTTTAATACTTGTGTGTTTAAGTTAATTTCACTCGGTTTAATTTGAAATTGAAATTAAAATTTGGTAACTCGTTTGTTTTATTGAACCATCACGTTTTACGCTTCCGCATCTCGTGTTTTATAAAAGGAAATTATAACAAATTTGATTTTAATTGGGAAAATTACAAGCTCACACTTTTCATCGAACATTCTAGTTAAGCTATCCCGCCTAACTAAACTAATTCACCCATCTACTAGAAACCTCTACAACCCGAGCACTAAAGGCTAAACTTCTCTCCATTCTCAACACTGCATTAAGTTCGTGCGTGGGGTGTCTCGCGAAGCGAAATTCAAACAAGGAACCCCCCCGATACACTACTACTTGGCAGGGTTAATGGTAGAGATCCATCAGGCCCGTAGTACAAAACAAATATATAAATACACACTTCTATAAAAATATACATATCATATTCATTCTTATATACATTTTACAAAATACATCCGGATAATATCCCCCGGACCGAGGTTTATTGTATATTCATCTTTATAATACATATCCGGATCAATCTCCCGGACTGAGGATTCATTTATAAAATGTTTACCAACTAAATTTTCATTTTTATCTCAAAACTTTCCATTTCCTTTCTTCTATCCAAGAAATGTATTTAAAAGCCAATTTTATTATCATAATCTCATATGCTCCCATTTCCCTTCTTCCATCCGGGAAATGCATTTGAAGCCAATTCGTTTATCCCATTTCCCTTCTTCCATCCGGGAAATGTACTTAGAGCCAATTCATTACCATGAATTGCTTTAACATATCGTATACGTATCTAAAACCGCCCGTCTGGTTTTTTCCACTGTGGGTGCCCCTACATGACTATCATCTTTCAGGGCCTATCACCAAGATAACCTGGGATCCTATCGAAACGTCGGGAAGCGGCCATATGCCTGCGGGAGAGTCATAACCACACCCAGAATTACCTCACCATCGCAGAGAACATATAATAATCGCTCATATGGCCTAGGAATATATTCACCCTGCATTCATTAGCCAGGGGACTTCACCTTACGCGCTCAACTTCCCTTATGATAGCGATTTAGAGAGGTGTGTATACATAAATTACCATTTATGAAAATCATTTATTTTTTCATTTCGAAAACATTCATTTTTCCATTCTAAAAATCATTTATTCTCATAAACATATATATATTACCTTGTTCTCATTCACAAGGAATATACTATATAATACACATCCGTATCATATTTTATATATGCTTTAATCACATAGTATACATACTATATATTCCTCCTCGAATATATATATATATATATATATATATATATATATATATATATATATATATATATATATATATATATATATATATGGCCATAATTGCCAATAACATCTAGCGATGACCAATGATCCCAAAGATTCTCTCAACGAATCATAATCATGCATTCATATACGCATGATATTATACCCAACAACAATCAGTATAATAATGCTTTCTATACGCATCATTATATAGGCCTAAATGCCCTATTGAAATATTCCAGGGATTATTCTTTCCCGGATAACCTTAAATTTGATAGGTCGTGGATTCCATTTTCGTGAATCCCAAGGACTATATCTCATCTCTAAAATCAATTAGAGGTCCCCACCCTAACTTAGGAACCCTAACCTTTAAATTCTACCATTTCTCTATTTTTCTCGAAAATATAGTTTAAGGGTTATACATTTAAAACCCTCACCTTGCCCTCCTAAATTTCCTCAATTAGAGGACCATATACTCCTAAAAGGTCCCTTATGTTATCCCATAATTAACCTCGAATCAATACGAATTGGATTTTATCCCATCCAACTCACCCTAAGAAAGTTGTCAACCTTTCAGAAGGGGTCGATCGATCGACCCATGACCCTCGATCGATCGATCCTTCACACTCGATCGATTGATCGATCAAGGCGGGCAACTTCTTCTCTGAGAAGTTATTTCGGCCATTAAAGCTTATCCCAAGCTTTTGTCGCCTCTCCCGACATCCTACAACCTCCACCAACAATATATACGTATATAAAATGGGTTCTAAACATCCTAGAACCCAAAACCAACAATTAATTTCGATTAATTTCTAAGTTCCTCGAATTGAGATGTTATTGGGGTTTATTCGTTTTAACTCCCGAAAACCCGTTTTATCCACGAAAACCCAACCCAAAATCTTTAGGGTTTGTTAATACCAAAATATGATATGAGATATTTATGCTCAAAAGTAAATAAAGTCAGTAAACACTTGCCTCGTGGATATAATCCGACGATCCCGAGTCGAATCCCGCGGAGGTTGGCCGGAATCTCCCCTTTTCTCCTCTGTTTCTCTCCTCCTTTCTCTCTTCTCTATTTTCCTTCTCTTCTCTCCCCCTCTCCCTCCTTATATAGAAAGAAAAAGGATTTTAACCCATAAAACCCAAAAACGACTCACTTACTCAATTACGAGTTACTTTTATCTGAAAATTTCTCGAAACTCCATTTCGACAATCAGACACTCTTCTCCGATTATCTCGGCCATTCCGAGACTCACCGCGCAGTCGAAATTTCCATCTGAGGTACTTGATTGCAACTTGCTAATTTAACCCCACACGACTTAATACGGGGTTTTCAATTAAAATCTCACCTCGTGTCGCTTTACTCATCGACGCCATGCAATTAAAATACCTTGACATATTTACTAAACCCCAAAAGTAAATATTTCACCCATCGACAATCATCAAATCCTTGAAAATTCCAAAAATCACTATTCCAGAAAGTTCCCCAAATTTCAATTTAGACTCAACTATGAAATTTAATTGTCTCCAAGAGTACGGGTTGTTACAGATGCATTATGCGAGACCCGACACTAATGATGATGAGGATGAGCACTGATGGTTGGTAATGATGATAGGTCGACTTTTTATGGAGATATTTTTTAGGATCACATAAGTTTTTGACATATTTTTGGTGTATATGACGTGTTTTTGTTTTGAGTTGGGATGTTCTTGACTCATTGACTTATATCGTATTACTCCTAAACTCGGTTAACATATTTTGGTTATATGTTTTGATTGTGATAGATTTTGGGTGGTCAAATTTTGATTACGTATTTGGGTATCTATGATATATATTCATTGGCATGTTTAAATTACCACATCGTTATGCTTAGCTATCATACTTGCTCATATATCATGTTTAGTAAGTTGATTACATATCTTTATATGATTGATGAATTGAACTGCATCCCTTTAAGTTATATGCTTCTTTAAAATCAATTTATATACAAAAAAAAAATTATTTTCTCATTTTAACATAATCTAATTTTTTACTAATCTTTTTTTCGTTATAAGCTTTTCCTTTGTCGATTTCCATTACAAAATAGGGGAGAGAAGATTAAATTAAAGAGGCATTTTTAATTTAATAACAATATGGACTTTTATATAAAATAAAAAAAAAAACACTTAGGGAACATATATACACATAAGAAGTGAAGTACGATCCATTAATGTGATATTCAATGACTCATACTTACTAGAATTGTGATATACTTTACGTGATTAGATTACTCATACTTTGATATTCATCTCTATTGTTCATCATAATTACATCCAGTCAACAATCCTTTTTATAAATTAGTACCGTGATCCCCTTTGCTAGTGTATGACAGGTTAACATGGTACAAGAGCTAAAGTTGGTTTTTGTTGGTTATAGGTTATTAGGATGATGTATGCCTTTGAACGGACTTAGGTCATTTTTGCCATATGATGGTAGATTTACTTGTATGGACAAAAAAATAGTTTGCATACTGTCCATAAAAAATATTCTACAATGCAAATGTCTAAAGCGTAATTTGTATTAATCGTGGAAGAAAAGAAACACATTCATAGTTACATTGGAGTAAGAATTTTGAATTTAATGAATGTAGATCACATGTGGCAAGCTTTCATAATGTAGATGAGATCCTCTACGTTTAGATGGTCTCTTTCACAATGGGGATAATCATTCAATGCACATCATTTTCACATTCATTACTGAAGAAATCATATGTGGATAGTCACATTCTTTCAATCTACATCTATATACAATATAATAAAAAAATAGTACTTTTTGACTATCTCCTTATGCCACATGTCAATATTTGATTCATCAATTTCTCTCACTTCATTTATATATTTCATTTTATCCCTCTCCACCTTTATTATTCTCACTTATAACGCTCCCTTCATATATCTTTTTTTTACCTTTCATTTCTCTCTCTTTTTCCACATCAAACGACTATTTTACTTGCATTGCTTTTTATCTTTTTCGAGTTATTTAAAATTAAAATGCTCTTCGCAATATATATGGTAATGCAAAACATACACAAATTTATTCGAAATACGAAAAATTGATGTGCCGTGTTTGTATTGACGTTCGGATACATATGACTATAATGCAACCTCATTTGATACACTTTTTGTGGCATAGATAAGCAAACCCATACTTGAGAGAAAAACTAGTGCGTGCGTGTGAGAGAGAGAGAGATGACAAGGGGTAAGCAGAAGATCGATGCACAAAAAAGAAATGCAGAGAAGAATCAGAAATCAAAAGGGTCTCAGTTTGAGGCTCGTGCTGTTGCTCTCAAAGTCATCTGCCCCATCTGCAAAGTAATACTAACTATAACTTTTCCTTTAACATGTGTTTTGTGTATAGCATGATCAAATCACTTAAAAAGACTGCATTTTTTTCTTTCTTTTCATTTGGTTTTGGGTATTAGATTTTTTGTTTTGTTTTGTATTTAAAGTTGAAACTTTGGTATTTATATACAAGTAGAATCTATAGGCACTCAATTCTCTTGAAATTGGTTAACCCAAATGGTCACATGGGATCTTATTTTTTGGAATTGCAAAGATCATGGTTGTATTGATCGGTGAGAACATAAATGAATTATTTTTTTTCTTAGTTTAGAGAACTTGTTAAAAACCTGAGGTGATGGGTATTTTGTGTGCGGTCAAACACTTTTTAACATTTATGTGTAATCCCTGATTAGATTTTTAATATAGCATTCATATTTCTATTGACTTTTTTTTTTTACTTTAATATATCCATAACTACCCCGTATTGAGTTTGATACCTTTCACTATTTTTTTTTTACTTTATTATATTTTTCGTTGATAAATATTATTGCAAATAACTTTTTGCAGAGGATTTTTCACATTTAGCAACGAAAATTTATTGAAGTAAAAAAATTAATTAAAGTTACCAAACCCAAAACGTGGTCATTATGGACGTATTAAAGTCACCTCTACTATGATAGAATTATATTAATTATGACATATTTATATTGTCATTATATGGCACCAGGACCTCAATCTAAAGCCCAAAAAGAGTTGGGCCACACACAAAAGTTGTTGAGTTGAGGGGCTTTTGACTAAAGCGTTTGGAAAGTAAAGAGAAGTAGACTTGTTAGAGAGGTTGTTAGTGAAAATATGTAAGGAACATGGCCACATAGGATTTTAAAATAGTTTTTATCTTTTATTTTTTTATTTTACTCCCATGGTAGATAAGTTTTTTTGGGGTTTGGGACATGATGAAAGTCTTGATTTTTTCAGTAATGAATACAGAAAATTGTATATTGTATACATGAATTTATTAAAGTATACGCAACTTTTACTAATTTATACGTGAAATTTAATAATGTGTGCATAAAATTTTGTATTGTTTATGTATACCTTAGGTTAACATAGAAGGTATACGGCAAGGAGCGAAGGACCTTAGTGGTGAAAAAATATATTAGTGGACTAGCAAAAATAAAATAAAAATAATGGCCAGTCGCTAAATTGAGAAGCTCTCTTAAAATTCAGCAACCTAAAACCTTAGTGAAATTAGAGAGACCCAATTTTATTGATAGCATAAAGAACTTTTGAGTAACAAAAATGTAAAGGATGAAAATGAGAAGGGTTTTAGGACTAGACGGTGTTCTTGTTGAGATTTGGAATGTTTTGGTTAACGGAAACGTTTCATAGTATAAGAAAATTATGGAGGATTCAAAAGGGTACCTTTAGTTCGTAGATGAGAAAACAAATAGAATATCCTAATGTCTGGAAATTATGTATGTATTAATTTTAGGTTCATATACCAAATAGTCCCTCGAACATTTTTTAATACACATTTAGCCCAACCCTTTTTATTTTGTTTCAAAAAGTCCCTCTCCATATAAAAACACTCAAAAAAAGGAGCACTGGCAAAAAAAAAAAAAAATTGGGGGGGGAGGGTGCCGCTAGCGCGAACCTTTAAAAATAAAAGAATATTGTTTAAATGGGTGTTTGAGGGACTTTTTGGAACAAAATAAAAAGACTTAGACTAAATGTGTATTAAAAAATATTTGAGGGACTTTTTGGTAATTGATCCTTAATTTTATGAGTCATACAATAGAACATTTGGAGGAAGTGATTAAGGACTCAGACTTGGAACAAAAAGTATTGAAAATCAGGTGGTCTAATAGAAACTATCTATTTTCTGAGGGGACTAATGCGAAGATGTATAAGAATGAAAGATTTTTGTATGAGCTGCATAAATCAACCAGACCTGAAATAGAGTTCCTACCCCCTATAGATACATACAGTGGTGGGGTACGGAGAAAAGATGGTTTTATAAAAACAATAACTTGATAAAAAGTACGTATGATAGAGGTGACACTAACATTTTAGTTATCTAAGCTGGATGGTCCCTAGATGAGGAGATATTTCAGATGATATTGCTTATAGGGTCTATATATATTTATTTGTTTTGTAAGAAATATATTACATATAGGAGTGCTACAGTGGAAGATATAGAGTGGAACCCCATTAGTGGAGAGTGTGGTTTGTGGTTGGAAAGAAAGTTTCAAGAAGAGGAAGTCAAAATATATATTTTCAAATATTATGGGGTGCCCCTGGGTGTTTCTAAAGAAAGAAATTTGGGTGGTGGTGAAAGATGATTTCATGAAATTTTTGATGAATTTTATGAGGATGGGGTTGTTAGTGGTGTGTTGATGAGACTTACTTTTGCGTGATTCCCCAAAAGAGCTACTCTTTGAAGATTAAGGACTATAGGTCAATAGGTTTGGTTACTACTCTGTTATAAAAACTAGTTATCAAGGGGCATATATGTTGACTTATATTTAAATATGTTCCAAGTCCAACAATAGTAATCACGCAAGATCATTAGAGACAGGTAGTACACAAGAAGAATAAGAGTTTAAAATTGAGATTATAGTGGAAATCAATATAGGTGAGGCACAATTAGATAAGTGTCACATATTTTGCGTAAGGAATTGTTAAAGAAAAGAAGCCCAATGTTATGGTGATATTGCTGACATTGATACTAATTTAGAGGATTTAGATGAAGAGTCTGAAGACTAGTGTCATTTTGTGGGGATTATGATAGAAGTAGTCATCGAGGCACGCGCAAGGTGTGCACGATAATTATTAAGAGATAGAATAAAAAATTATGATTAAATACCAATCTCAATATTATTAGTGGGAAAACATTAAAAAGGTGTCTTTAGGTCAAAATAAAATTTGAGTCGTAAGTAATGAGTAATAGTATAAGGGCATTAGAGTCGATTTGAAGGGGGAGCAAAAAAGCGGTTGAACTCTTGCTCTTCATTAATATATATTGTGGATAGATATAGTAACATAAAGACGTATAACTTTTATTTTAATTTTTTATGATCATATTCTGAATCGTTTATGCTTAAGATATTATATTTAAATAGTCATTACAAATATGAATGCGTATCTTGCTATACATTACGATAGGCAATACACAAAAAGTAAAATGTATTCTTTGATTAAAACTTATGGAGTGCTATGAGTAATGGGAACCCAAATAAATTCTTCAGAGAGAGGGCAATTTGTCAAATTACTAAAGTCATCAAATCTTTCTTTGACCTAAAGCACTTGAAGGTTATAATGGGATCTAATCGATGTAACCCAAACACGTAACCCAAATAGATTCTTCAGAGAAAGGACAATTTGTCAAATTACTTCAGTCATTAAATCTTTCTTTGACCTAAAGCACTTGGAAGGTTCTAATGGGATCTAAACGTTGTAAGCTTTAAGTTCATCACAGTTCAAGGGGCGAACAAGTTTGACTGGTGGTTTAGTTTACAAGTCGAGGTTATTTTATAAATGTATAGAATCATGAAAGGTGATAGGATCTCTTAGAATCTGCTTTGAAACTCTAGGACTATTTTGAAGAATGACAATATCTTCTTGTTTCTATGGAGTTTATAATTTACCCAATACCCCTTCGTTCGAATGATAGGTGGGCCTAGTTCTACTATTTCCTGCCTCTGGTTTCCAAACCAATGCTTTTTCCCACATATTAGACATTCATATACGGTTTATGACCACAATTTTATTGGCAGCATATATTTAAATTCTCGCTAACTATCACCTTCATTTTCAAGTATTATTTGAAATCTTAACCTTCCTCCGCACTTGAAATCGTAATAAGGATGCATTGCTGTCTTAAAAATTCAGACAAATTTTAATGGTGCATGAGCTTAACTGTAATATGATTGATATATAAGGGGGCGTGTTTTCTTGGTGTACCATTGACACTGTATAGGTCGGATTAGTATTGATAAAATGGTTTTATATGGTAATAAGGATGCATTCCTGTCTCAAACTTGTGATTACTGATAATAAAAATAGTTACGAGTATGTATGGTCTAGTTTGAGTGCTAATGTAAATCTGATAAAAAGACGTGCTAAATTAAAATTGAAGATGCAGCAAATTGCATAATAGTTATGAATGCTGTTCTAGACTCATGGGAAATTACTATTATTATTAGGTTTATTTGGGATTTGGTACCCATTAGTTATACCCGTTTGGGTTTTGACCCCCAATTAAAAATTATTGTATGTTTGACCCCCATTTTTCACTTTTAGCGACACCTTTTGTAAAAAAAATGTTTCACTAAACATATTAAAAATATTCAAAAAAGTGTCACTAAAAGTAAAAAATGGGGGTCAAACATACAATAGTTTTTAATTGGGGGTCAAAACCCAAACGGGTATATCTAATGGGGGCCAAAACCCAAATAACCCTTATTATTATTATTAAAGGAGTAAGGTGTCGTTTGTTTTTACCTCTTGAGTCTGAATATGAAGCATTCAGACTTGAGAGGTATTAAATAGAGTTTGTTTTTAAAAAATTAAGAAGCTAACGGTTATAATTGCCTCTAAATGGTTAAGAGGTAGAATGACCTCTTAATCTAACTAAATACATTCATTCAGAGGTTCAGATTTTTCAGTTTCAGATTTCAAACTTCAGATTCGAACTTCATATTTAGACTTGAGGCAAAAAAACAAATGCAACTTAAGTGTAATCACGAGGATATTAAACTTTAAGAAGTTCATAATAAATTTTCATAATCGATCTTAAGTTGCCACGATAGTATTTTGGCCTGGGATGAATGGGAAACTCTTCATATGACTTGATTGTGGATCTCTATAAACCCGCGTGGTATTTTTTTTTGTGGGTGGGGTGGGGGTTGGAGAAGTCAAAATTATATTACAATAAGGGGTTATTTGCACTTTGGGGTCAAGTGGTTATGTAGATTTTCAGTCTAGAATTTAAAGATTTGCATAATTGCACTTTAGAGACCATTTTCACTTTTTTCTTCAAAACCATTGTTCTAAAAAACCCGCCTAGGCTTGAGGCTTGGGAGAAACGCCCCGCCTTAAGCTTTTTACGCCTTATTCTTGGTAAAACCCTTAAGGTGCACTTTTTTCAAAAAACAACAATGCTTTAGTGAAACGATATCGCCTTTTAAAGAATTTTTTTACAAACCGGACCATTATCTCATCCAAAATAATCAAATAGTATTTTAATTTGCATATATTCAGTCATATTTTTATGATATGTATAATTTTAGTATTTTAATAGCCTTGTTATGGTTAAAAAATATTAAAATATATTAAGAAGGCCTAAACGCCTTTTCATGCCTTTTTACGCCTAAGGCCCGCCTAGACTTCTAAGGCTTAAGGCTTGGCCTCCACACCTTGATCATGCCTCGCGTTTTTTAGAACCTTGCGCAAAACCGTCGCGAAAAAGTGGGAATTGACCCCAAAGAGCATATATGCCAAAATTTAAACCATTGCTAAACATACGTTGGACTACTTAACCCAATCATGCAAATAACCATAAAATAAGCAATAAATCACAACTATGAAAACAAGAGGTTTTAATGTCATGCATGTACAACTGGAAGAAAAGGAGAGAAATACATCAAGCTAAAAAACAAGAATGGAGATCTGCATAGATATAGATCTTCGACATCACTAATCAAGATACTCTACCTCCTTTCCTTTTTTTTCCTATTTACTGTGTGTTTGCTAAATTGCTTCTCTCTTCTTTTCTTACCAAAATCTACAAAAGACGTCAAATTCTTTGTGATGTGTAGTTGGGAGCGGAAGCAACTTAAACTATAAACTACGCAACAACAAGGACAACAACAACTTAGAGGCCAAAGGCCTAATTTCTAATTCTCATTCATATCTCTCTAAATAATAGTAGTGCTACAAATGAGTGGCCAAGGCCTTATTTGCTTGATAGTCAAGCTAACTCTCAAAAGAGAATAGACTAAAAACGGCAAAAATAAACAAAGGACAAAAGTAACTAAAAGGACCAAAATAACCCTCGACTACTATGCTCTTGCATCACTTCCCTCCCCCCCACCCCCACATGAGAACTCGCCAGGTCATCCGTATATTGGCGGTAAAAATCTGAGTCGACACGCCGGAGATAACCTCAGTGATCCAAGAATCCTTTGAATCAGGTTGTCTAATGAACAAAGTAGAAAGTATAATCCCCGAAAGGAGAGAAAAATGTTTTCGAGGCAAACGTCCCTTCAACACAGTCAACATGTGATTGAACTAGGTGGCAAGGGATTTGGAGGAATGTGTGTGCCGTAGGATGGGGAGAGATCCGCTACGTTGAACGTTCGGTGCATGCAGAAGTTAGGTGGTAAATCCACCTCATAGGCATTGTCCCCACAATTGCAGATAAGGGGAAACGTGCTGAAACGGCACATGTGGAGCTTGTCGTGACGTCGGGGCTTCTGAAGGTAGATCATAACAAGGTCGTCCGGTTGGAAGACGACGGTGTGCCGGTGGGCATCCGCATGCTCCTTATAAATACACTGGAGTCGAGCATGGATATCTGCCTGAAGCTCCATTGTTTTGCTGACACGCTACATAAGTAAAGCCAAATTGAATATCTGAAGGGTGTAATGTCCTTACCTCGTCAAAGTCAAAGACCTGGCTGCGGGCCATGACAAGAGCATGAGTACGGAGACTAAGAGCATCAACCACCTGATTGTCCTTCCTCGACTTATAGTGGAGGTGGAAAGTGTACCTCTGGATGTATGCGATCCATTTGGTTGGCAAGCACTGATCCTGACGTAAACTACACGTGGCTAAGAAAATAAGCCAAACCCTAACTTTTAGAGATAAAATTAAGAGATTTCTTATATTTCAAAATGGAGAGTGTCCTCAAATGAGGAATACAATGGGTATTTAAAGGGGAGGAGTAACTTAGGCCCTAAGTTAATATTCTAATTACAAAAATGACCTTACTAGCCATTGCTACTTTTACCTCTAAATACTAAAGCAAAACTAAATACAAAGACATAAGAAAATAAAAGAAAATGACAAAAATAACATCAAATGCAATAAAACCCTAAAATGGACCCATTTCCATCACTTTCCCCCTCTTAAGACCAAGCTTGTCCTCGAGCGTTCAAAAACCATTGGGGACTCGTGCAGAAATTCCAAAAATTAGTGCCAAAAAAATATGTGGGTGGCCCAAAATTAATTTTTGAAAATTGAGGAGTGCACATCCCACAAATTTTCTTCTTCACCCAAACCAGCCCAAGAAGCTCCCTCCCGGGTGTGAAGCACAGACTCGACACGTAATACGTGTTTCGACACGATATGCGACCTATGATTTTTCCAAAAACTAGGAAACGACACGCTAGGATACGTATAATATATAATATATGTTAACATATATTTAAATATATATATTAATGAAATAAAACATATTTTTTTTATAAAATACATTATTAGAGCATTCTTAACATGAAATTAAGAAAATGGACCATATAAAACAAAATTCAAACACATTTTAACATTAAAAATTATAAATAAGGCAGAATCATAATCACATAAGAAAAAAATTATTTTTTAAAAAAAAAAAATAATAAAAAAAGTGTCCTTTTTACGTGTCCCAGCGTGTCGGAGCTTGTCGCGTGTCGGACTCGTGTCAAAGTTGACTCGTGGCGTTCGGGAGAGTGTCGGTGCTTCATAGCTCCCGGGTCAAAAATCAACATTTCGGTGCATCTAAAAAGGTGTCAGGCTTGGATTTGGCAGGTTTTCGAGCAAAACTAGGGCAAAACCCTCGGCTTTCGGGGTCGTTTTAGGGTTTAGGGGGGCGGGTGACCACCTGGGGTGGTCGGCGGCTTGGTGCGAGTCGGGTTTGGGTCTGTTGGGTTCAGGTGGGTGTTTTTAGGGTCGGAGGTTTGGGTCAGGGACAGTAAGGGGGTGTTGGGGTGGTCGGTGGGTAGTTTTAGGCTAGTGGGGTAGTCGTTGGGTAGGGTTTTGGGGTCGGGGCTGTAGGAAGGGGCAGGAACTAGGGTTTGGACAGCGGGGTGGCTGGTAGGGTAGGGTAGGGAAGGATGGTGGGGGGTTGACTAGGGTTTTGGAAATTGCAGGAGATTAGTTGGAAGAGGGTATCAAATTTTTAGTTGAAAGCTTAGTTTATTTGTTTTTGTTCGAGTTCTTGAATGCCCTTTCTTACCTCTCGAGTCTTTTTATTTTGTTCTTTTGATGTTCCTGGAGCAATTGAAAAGTAGTGTACGATTTTGATAAAAATAGACTGTTACACCAAACACCAATGTTGGAGCGGCACCTCGCTCTGATACCAATTTGACGTAAACTACACGTCAATGACCGAAAAAATAAATCGAACCCTTACTTTTAGAGAGAATTAAGAGATTTCTTATATTTCAAAATGGAGAGTGTCCTCAAATGAGGAATACAATGGGTATATAAAGGGGAGGAGTAACTTAGGCCCTAATCTAATATTTTAATTACAAAAATGCCCTTACTAGCCTTTGCTACTTCTACCTCTAAATACTAAAGCAAAACAAAATACAAAGACAAAAGAAAATAACAAAAATGCAATAAAACCCTAAAAATGACCCATTTCCATCAGATCCGACGATGACTATGCAAGTAGCGGAGGGCTTCATGGTCTGACCTGATGACAAACCCCTTGTGTAGGAGATAAGCCTACCAAACCTTCACCGCCTTGGCGACGACATAAGACTCGAGGTTGTCGGTCAAATAATTCAGGTCGGCCCTAAACAACTTCTGACTGAAGTATGCAATCGGCTGTAATACCCCGTATTTTTGTGCATTTAATATTTAATTAATTCGGGAATTCAAAATTACTTGTGTGTCGTAATTTTAATTGAATTAATTATGGCATTTAATATTTAATTAATTCGGGAATTCAAAATTACTTGTGTGTCGTAATTTTAATTGAATTAATTATGGCAATTTATATTTAAATATTAATCGGGGAATGAATGATTAATATTTAGGGAATGTATTTAGTAAGTGAATAGTTAAAATTTATTTACGTCATTTCGGGTATTAATGACGGGGTATACACTTATCTTAGTCGGGAGTCGGTAAAGACTAAATTGAGTGTGCGATAAAGATTTTCATAAATTAATTCGGATGTTAATTCTGAGTGTACGGTTGAGTCCGGATGGACCGAGATAGTCGAAAAAGTGTACCCGGGGGTAGTAAACGGGTCACGGGGCGTTTTTAAGCATAGCCGTCGGGCCCACACGGGGACATTTGGGTCACTTGGGCTTGGCCCATTAGGCAAAAAAATGGGATTTAGCCTAATTAAGCAATTATAAGAAATAAGGGAACGGCTGAATTGAGTTTAGAAAAAGACTTAGTGGATTAGGAAACCCTAATAGCAGTTAAAGGCAAATTTGGGGATCAAAGGAGAGCCAAAACAAAGGAGTCATCTTCAACCTTGGGCATTCACAACTCCAAAATCAGACTCTAAGAACCCTAAGGTAAGTGGTTAACTTGCTGTAGCATTTAAATTGTATTTCAATTCATATTCATGTGATGTGAGTAATCAAAGAAATTCGCCTTGGGATTTTAAGGGTATAAACATGGGGTTTTGTAAACCATGAATCTGATTTCTAAATTGAGTAGAAATTCATGTATAATCTGAGTTTTGTATTTGTATCTGGTAAGATGTGTAAACCCGGATGAACTAGAAACGAATTGGAGATATGGTATTGATGTTTAAATGGGTTATAGATTAAATTGGATTTTGCCCCAAATTCGTGAAAACAGTAGAGAAAGTAAATTAATTGAGGTTTTTGGACTTTATGGGGGTTCCTTATAAGGTTTTTGATATATATTGTCAATGGGAAGGCTTGGTTTTCACTTTAGAAGAAGTTAGGGTTTGGAGAGATTCGTCCATGGCTGAAACAAACAGCTTGGAGAAGACGAGGACCTGATCGATCGATCGATCGAAGGTGGACCATCGATCGATCGATGGTCCGAAAATTTTGACAGTTCGCCCAGTTATGAATATAAAGGGAAATTTAATAAAAATTCTTCCATGCCTTAATTATTAAGAAATTAATACATGGGTTTAAATCTAATTGATTGTGAATAAAAATTGATTAGGATTTGAGGGAGGCTTTGTGTGGCACATCATGATTAAAATTAATTGGGATTTGGAGGAAATTATGTGACACACTAGGGTTAAATTTTGGGAATTTTGTTTCAAAATAATTAAATACGGATTTAGTGGACAAGTCCGGGGATATTGGTTGAGCGATACCGAGACGTAAATCTTATTTAGGTGAAGGCTAAATAATTTAGAGTCGGGAATTTAGACTCGGGTGTTGTTTTATTTCGGGCCACGAGAGTAAGTCCGAATATATTGGTTGGGGTGATACCAAAAGAAATTAATGTGCAAATTAATTAATAATTTGAGTTGGGCCATAAACTCATAATAAATTAAATAGGCTTGTGTCACGGACTTAGTACACGGTGTAGCCAGGATGTTTTATATTTATATATATATGGGGTGTGATAGTATATATATGGTGTGTACATTAATATCAGTGGTTAGATATTATTATATACTCTAGTGTTATAGGGGGAGGTTGCGCGTAGTGGATGAATCCCCTAGCTTGAGGAGTAGGGCGAGTATATGGGTGAGCAGCATCTCACTTTCAGGGAAGGAATATGACCGCCTCCATTTATATGTTTTCACCAAGTTAGTGAACGATTTTGACTTGGGTAACGAGGTTGTGTGAACATACCTAGTGGGATAGCACTTTAGAGAATCACATCCGGTGAGTTATTACTCGGGAGGATGTTATTTACTAATAATTATTTCAACATGTTTGTGAATGTTGTAAAATGGATATAAGTATATAATAAGGTAAACCATTATATACGGGTAAAATTATTACAGGTTGTGAATTGTATTACATATAATGGGCGTGAAAATTATATGAGTATAAAAAGAGAAATGATTAATTAAGTTAATGTCGAAGATAGCTTAGAAATCATAATTGTGGCACACTCGGTTAGAGTAGGGTGGTTACAAGGGGTTATATAATTTATCTAGTCATGAGATAAATAGCTAGGTAAATTTAATTAAGGCGTTAGTACTGCACTTTAGGGGATGGGTGAGGATGTCCTCAAGGGAGTGCGACACTAACTAAAATATGGAGAGCATGATTATTACTGCAAGTTAATCATTTGCTAAATGTTTTTCAAATGTTTTGGGTACTAACCCTTGCTATAAAAACTTTTTTAAAAACCTTTTAGGTGTCCAGCCACAGGGACGCCAGGCTTGATTAAATTTCAGGGATCCGTTGCTGCAGCATATGTGGATGTTGCGGGAGTTTGATAGACGTCTCATTCTTTCATTCCTAGTATAGAGACTTTTTACCAGTTATTTCGAGCGTGTCGCTCACAGTTCATTTAGTTTTTGTCAGACCTGTTGAGATTGATTACTTGTCTTTACTGTTGTTGGATTTTGAGCCGATGGTTTATTCGGTCAGTTAATTAATTGTGAATGGTTGTTTCAGTTAATTGTGATTATTATGTTATTTTGTTTCCGCATGAATTTTTCATTTAAGTTAATGAAAGATAAAACTTGGCACCATAGTTGTCAAATCGCGAATCGTATCGTGTATCGTTTACCCTCCGAATCGCGAATCGTGAATCGAATCGTGAATCGAACCGGTCGAATCGGAATCAAATGATAACAATGAAATAAAACACCCGTAAATGGGATTTGACACTAAAGAATTGGTAATTAAGCATAATATGACAAAAAACTAATTGTAATACGTGATAATATACCAAAATATATCACAAAAATTAACCGTAGCTCATGTTCTCATTCATTTTAAGCTTAAAAATGTAAAAAACAAAAATATATCACAAAGTTAAAACAATATTAATTTCAAACAGTGTTTAAACAATATTAATTTAAAATAGAAGAAATGATTATAGGGTTTTAATCATTTAAAATAGAAGAAATTAAAACAATGTTTTTTTTATAAAAACTGAAGAAGCTATTAATGTTTTTTTTTTAATTTAAAAAAGTAGTACTATTTTTATAACTGAAAATCCTTCAATAATTTTTTTATTTAAAAAAAAAATAAGTAACTAAGATATATTTTTTAACGAAAATAATAGTAAGCTTTTTTAAAGGAAGTAAATACAAATGTCTCTTATTTTTAATGTACCAATCTATGGAAGTATTTTAAGGGAAATAATTGGATAAAACAAGACAGCTGGAGTCCAATATCTGAATAGCTGACTTTACTTTTCAGAAATAGAAAAAGCTTTAGTTCCATCAAATCGTGGCAATCCAACAGCTACACATCACATAGATGTATATTATATTAATACATCTCTCAAGCAGATAAGCCAATAAATATTAACCCCACTGAGATATATTATATTAATATATTATTAGGTACTCACATAGATATATATTACATCTCTCAAGCTGATAAGCCAAACCGACAGTACCAAATACATATCTGAAGCAGTTTTGCAAAGGAAGACCAAAAAAAAAAAAAAAAAAGGGTTCGCAACTTGATCGCATGGGAAAAGAGAGAAGAAACTCAAGAAGAAAGAGAAAAAGAAGTTACGAAGAAGAGAAAAACAGAAAAAAAATGAAGAAAAGAGGTATACGAACCTGATTCAAAAGCTGGAAGCTCCCCTAGTGTTTGTCGCTTCTACTTTCCATCCCTTTCTTTGAACTTTTTTCAAAGGCTGGAAGCTGGAAGCGAATCGTTTTAGCACCCGATTCCCGATTCCAACTCGAATCGTCCGATTCGAACTCGAATCGGACGATTCTTTGGACCCTTCCGATTCCTGTGCTGATTCGAATCGTTATGCCTCTGAATCGAACCGAATCGTACGATTCGAATCGCGAATCGTACGATTTTAACAACTATGCTTGGCACCCGTATAATTTTCTCACTTAGATGGTTAGTAATTAAAAAGGGCGACAGTGATGCTAAGAATGAACCAACTGAGAAACCTGTTCTAACTTAATTTAGGACTGATCACCCGGGGTTAATTAGGCGGGGTGTCACATCGGCTTCCCATTTTGGCTAAGGGGACACCTATTTCAGTCTTGCGTGCGTTGTAAGGCAACTAAAACAGCTGGCTAAAATCATGAAGGACGAGGACTGGGGTTGAGGTCATCAATTCATTGATGCGACGGAAGCCGTTATCCACTTCGTCCGTCCATTCGACACTCGGTGCTAGAAGAAATGGACATCAAGCCGGTGGTAGGATTCATGACGGTGCTAAAAACTGCGCTGAAACGTCTGTAAAATCGTGAAAACTGCAAACCTGAGAAACAGCGATTGGCGTGGGCCAATCCATGATAGCTTGAATCTTAGTCTCGTCAACACGTACACCGTCACCGGAGACCACATACCATGAAAGAACATTTGTCCAGGTTGAGGTAGAAACGCTCCGTGCAAAGCACGTCAATACTTGGACCACATGGGACTGTAGAAGAGGATATCATCAAAATACACCACTACAAACTTGCCCACGAAAGGCCAGAGGATCTGGGTCATAACACGCATAAAAATGGATGGACATTGGATAATCCAAATGGCATGACGGCCCACTCGTACAACCTTTGTCTTAAAGGCGGCATTTCATTCGTCCCCGGAACGCATGCGTATTTGATGATAACCACTTTGAAGCACACTATATATGTCTTGAGTCTAAAATATAGGAGCTTATCTAGTTTGGAAATAGAGTCAAAATTTGTGTCATCCTTATTTTTATCCAAAGCCTCATTGCATCTTCATGATCTTCAAAGTCAACTTCATCAACATTGAAGAAGCTTTAACAGGTAGAAAGCCAACACACAATCACTTTAGGATTGCATTTTCATTGCATATTGCATTTATGAGGTGTGTGTGTTTAAATTGGTTTAAAATATTTTTAATGAGTTTTAGGAATTTTTTAAACATTTAAAATCTATTTTTAAGAAATAAAAAATTAGGGTTTTAAAAAGTGTTGGGCTTAATTGATAATATCCAAACTTCCTAAAAACTAAGCTGGGTATAAACCAAAAACGCTTGATAATATTGTGGGTGGATTTCGTATTTTGAATTGTTTAAAAACATGCGTCTGAAACCTCATCCTGTGCATACACGTGTTGCTATTTTATCGATTGGATTTGTGTTTTCTCACACTCACAGACTTAAAGACTTAATCTGGAAAGTTCATTCAATTTAATCAATGGTCTGCATGTGATTTTTAGCTATCCTTGTAACATCGTAATGGATGTTTTAGTGGATTTTTTGTTTTGTGACGTAGAGGTCACCGTGGATGTTTTCCGTACTTTAGGGTTTTACCATGTTAAAAAATTCTTGTCTCTTGTGAATGTTTTTAATACTTGCTTGCACTTATTCTTACTACTGCTACTATACTTGACCTAGTTTTTCTTGAAAACTTAAAATTTCAAGTAACTGAAATATCTTGTCGTTAGCATTTTAACACATCTTGTGTTTTTCAAATGTTATTAAAAGAGTTTCCTCAAGAAAACAGATCGGAACCTTCTTAACTGTTTTAACTTCCGATTAAACGAACTAGCAAGGGATTTTTATGCTTTTCAGATTTAGGAGAAGACTCTAGCTCCGTGCAAATTGGTCTAAGATGTCCTCCAGGTGAAGAATGGGAAATCGGTACTTGACCGTGATTTTGTTGATAGCGCGGCTGTTTACACACATCTGCCAACTTCCATCTTTCTAGGGTCAGGAGGGCAGGAACGGTACAAGGTGACATGCTCTCTCTGATAAGGCAACTCGGAAACTTGTCTCTGAAGCTTTTTGTGCTCGGTGGGTGACATCCGATTATGGGGCACGTTGGAAAGGAAAGCGTTGGGTACGAAATCGATCGCGTGTTGAATATTGCGGAGAGGTGGGAGCTCATCTAGTGGAGTGCACACGTTGGAGTAGGAATCCAAGAGGCTTGAATCTCAAGCGGTATGTCTCCATTCAGTGTATCGATAGGGATAATAAATGCGTAACATATTCCACTTTCCTCGGCTTTGACAGTCAAGGTGGTGTGGGAAACGATGAGGGCTGAAGGTCGAGGAGGACGAAGCTCTCGCATCGGACGGAGCATAAACTGTTGACCTTGAAAGGTGTAGGTGTTGGCGCGACCATCATGCATACTCGAATGATTGCATTGTCAAGTTCTACCTAACAGTAAGTGACATACACGCATATCAACAACAGTACATCGTTGGATTGGCGCGATGGAGCTACCGCTGCCTAACCACCCAATACGGTACGACTTGGCAAGTGGATTCGTGGGAAGACCTAGCTTGTCAACCATCTCCTATGCGACGAGGTTATCGCTGGCTACTCCGTCCTTGATGACCCTGCATAAACACTCTTTGGACGTTCAACGGGTGAAGAATATGCTTGTCCGAAGCCAAATGAGGGTCGATACTGCCAAGGAGGGCATGTGACATCACGAGAACATGGGTCGTGTCCTTGGGTGTGGGGTTCTACTAGGAGGAGGGTACGAGGGAGAGCGTCGCGTTTTTTTTGGAGGGGGAAAAAATGTCCTGTCAATGGAAAATGGAACGAACTTTCAAAAGAGGAATATGAGTGGGTATAGGTAGGATGCCTAGGGAAAGACACCTAGTGTAGAGACGAGTTTGGGTTGTGTTGGCTTAAGGGGGCTACTGTTGATGGCCAACGTCTAGGGTTCGAGGGTTGGGGTCGGGTCCCTGTTTAAATTGGCTTGATGGGGTACTGGACGGAGGAGTTCCGGTTGGGAGAATGGCCGGAGGAGTGTCAAAGGTGGTATGCCCCCAAAATTGCACCGAACCTGTCCGGGTTGCTTGGAGTGTCATCGGCTGAACTGGAAACCCATCCTGGAGTGGTCAGCTGGTGAACGGAGAGCGCAAGTGGTCTGGCTGTGAGTTAGGTTGGTTCTATAGTCTAAGATCGGCAGCTGGCCGTCTCCGGAATGGCAGTGCTGCCACTTTTCTGAAATTCCAAGAAGGCACCCTCGTAGGTGTTTCGCGCTTCGTTGGGCCAGCACCACTCCATATCCAATCGCCTACAACCATCCTTATTTTTATTCAAAAATGGGGGTCAAACATACAATAGTTTTTAAGTGGGGGCCAAAACCCAAACGGGTATAACTAATGGGGACCAAAACCCAAATAACCCTTCTTATTATTATTAAAGGAGTAAGGTGGTGTTTGTTTTTGCCTCTTGAGTCTGAATATCAAGCATTTGGACTTAAGAGGTACTAAATAGTGTTTGTTTTTTGAAAAATTAAGAGGCTAACGACTATAATTGCCTGTGAATGGTTAAGAGATAGAATTACCTCTGAATCTAACTAAATACGTTCATTCAGAGGTTCATAATTTTCAGTTTCAGATTTCAAACTTCATAATCGGATTTCAGAAAAAAACAAACGCAACTTAAGCGTAATCACAAGGACTTTAAACTTTGAGAAGTTCATAATAAATTTCCGTAATCGATCTTGAGTTGTCACGATAGTGTATTGGCTTGGGATGTATGAGAAACTCTTCATATGGCTTGATTGTGGATCTCTATAACATCTGCGTGGTATTTTTTTTGTGTGTGTGGGGGGGGTGGGGGGGATCAAAATTATATTACAATAAAGGGTTATTTGCACTTTGGAGTTTAGTAATTATGTGGATTTTCCATCTAGAATTTAAATACTTGCATAATTGCACTTTGGAATCCATTATCACTTTTTTCTTTAAAAACTGTCGCCAAAAAGTGAAAATGGACCTCAAAGAGCATATATGTCAAAATTTGAACCCATGGCTAAACATTCACAGGATTACTGGACCAATAATGTAAATAACCATAAAGTAAGCAATAAATTACAACTTAGAAAACAAGAGGTCCTAATTTATGGATGTGCAACTGGAAGAAAAGGAGAGTAATACATCCAGCTAAGAAAACAAGAATGGAAATCTGCAAAGATATAGATCTTCAACATCACTAATCGGGATACTCTCTCTCCCTTCCTATTTTTTTCCTATTTACTGTGTGTTTGCTAAAGTGCTTCTGTCTTCTTTTCTTACCAAAATCTACCAAAGACCTTAAATTCTTTGTGATGTGTTGTTGGGAGCGGAGGCGATTTAAACTATAAACTACACAACAACAACAATTTAGAGGCCAAAGGCCTAATTTCTAATTCTCATTCATATCTCTCAAAACAGTAGTAGTGCCTACAAATGAGAGGCCCACACCTTATATAATAAAAAAGTTAGCTTGATAGTTAAGCTAGTTCTCAAAAGAGAAGAAGACTAAAAATGGCAAAAATAAACAAAGGACAAAAGTAACCAACAAGATCAAAATAACACTCGACTCCTATGCTCTTGCATCACTCCTCCTCCCCCCCCCCCCCCCCCCTCCCAACACACACATGAGAACTCGCCAAGTCATCCGGGTATATTGGTGGCAAAATCTGAGTCGGCGCACTAGAAAGTAACCTCAGGGTCGTCCAACAGACGAGGAAGCGGGTATAATCCCGGAAGGAGAAAAAACTGTCTCCGAGGCAAGGATCCCCTCAATACAGTCAACATGTGATTGAACTGGGTGGCCCACGACCGGTGGTAAGGGGATCGGAGGAACATGTGTGTCGGGGAATGGGGAGAGATCCGCCATGTCAAACGTGCGGTGCATGCGGAGTTAGGTGGTAAATCCACTTGAGTTGTCCCCAAAACTGCTGATAATGGGAAACATGTTGAAACGACGCATGTGGAGCTTGTCGTGACGTTGGGGCTTTTGAAGGTATATCATAATAAGGTCGTCCGGCTGGAAGATGACAGAGCGTCGGTGGGCATCCGCATGCTCCTTATAGGAGGCATAGATGCACTGGAGTCGAGCACGTCTGTCTTGAAGCCCCATTGTTTTGCTGACATGCCACATTAGTAGAGCCGAATAGGATATCTGAAGGGTATAAATCCCGCACCTCGTCAAAGCTAAAGACCTTGCTGCCGACCGTGACTAGCATGAGTACGGAGTAGGTATGGCAATTGTAGAAACGACACGAAAACACGACACGGAACGATAGGAAATTGACACGATATGTCGTGTTCATGTCGGGGTTTTTTGGACACGAAGTCGTGTCGTGTTCGTGCCAAAATTATGAGTCGTGTTAATCGTGTTTTTATTCGGATTATTGTGTCTATTTATGTTTAATTTCGTGTAAAATTTAAGAAATCGTGTTATTCGTGTCGTATCATGTTGTGTCTTTTTATTTGGGTCATGTTCATGTCAATTAAAAAAACACGAATTCGTGTCGTGTCCGAAAAACCCATGTCGTGTCGTGTCTTGTCGACCTGAAACACGACCCAAAAAAACGAATTGCCATCCCTAATACAGAGGCTGAGAGCATCGATCACCTGATTGTCCTTCCTCGGCTTATAGTGGAGGTGGAAAGTGTACCTTTAGGAGGTGTGCAGTCCATTTGGTTGGAAACCACTGATCCGGCGATGGATGAATATGCAAGTAGAGGAAGGGCTCTGACTTGATGACAAACCCCTTGTGCAGGAGATAAGCGCCTGCTAAATCTTCACAGCCTTGATGACGACATAAAATTCGTGGTCGTAGGTCAAATAATTCAGGGCGGCCACAGAAAACTTCTTTTTATCCACAGGCAATGAGTTTCGATGTATTGGGTGTACCTGTATTTATAGAAGCTTTAATTTCGTTCTTATCTTAATTGTTAGTTCAGTTTATGCATGGCGAAAAGGGGCATTGGAATGGTCTTAGCTCCTGAATATTAATGCAATAAAAAGAAAAACGGAAAAAAATAAGATTGAGACAGTTATGATGAATTCCATTGAATTTCCCCTACTTGATCGAACAACCCAAAATTCAATTATTTCAACTACATCAAATGATCTTTCAAATTGGTCAAGACTCTAGTTTATGGTCGCTTCTCTATGGTACCAATTGTTGCTTTATTGAATTTGCTTCAGACTGAAGAACCCAATCGCCTTCCGATTTTGGCCAAGGACGACACCCACTCCGGTCTTGCGTGTGTCGCAAGACAACTAAAATCATGGGTAAAATATGAAGCACTCGGACCGGGGCCAACGTCATCAAAACCTTGATGCGATGGAAGACGTCCGTTTCATCCGTCCATTGACACTCGGTGATAGAGAAAACGGACATCAGGTCGGTGATAAGAGTTATGACAGTGCTGAAAACCTACGATGAAACGCCAGTAAAACCCGACAAGCCCGTGAAAACTGCAAACCTGATTGACAGAGGTTAGGGTGGGCCAATCCACAATAGCTTGAATCTTAGTCTCGTCAACACGTACACCATCACCAGAGACCACATACCCAAGGAAAGTGACTGAAGGTACCATAAAGGAACATTTTTTTAGGTTGAGGTAGAAACGCTCCGCGCGAAGGACGGTCAATACTTGGGCCGCATGGGCCAATTTCTCCTTCTCGAACCGACTGTAGATGAGGATATCATCAAAATACACTACCACAAACTTTCCCGCGTAAGGTCGGAGGATTTGGGTCATAATGCACATAAAAGTGGATGGGCGTTGGATAATCCAAACGGCATAACGGTCCACTCGTACAGATCGTCCTTGGTCTTGAAGGCGGTCTTTCATTCTTCCGTGGGACGAATGTGAATCTGATGATAAACACTCATCAGATTTAACTTGGAGAAGACTCTTGTTTCGTGCAACTAGTCTAACATGTCCTCCAGGCAAGGAATGGGAAATTTGTACTTGATCGTAATTTTGTTGATAGCGTGACTACACACATCCGTCAACTTCCATCTTTCTTAGGGGTCAGGAGGATGGGAACGGCACAAGGTGACATGCTCTCTCTGATAAGGCCCTGGTCTCACAACTCAAAGACTCGTCTCTGAAGCTCCTCATGCTTAGTGGGTGACATCCCACTAAGCATGTTGAATCAATCATGCTTAGTGGGCAAGTTGGGAAGAGAAGCTTCGGGTACGAAATAAATCACATGTTGAATATTGCGGAGAGGTGGGAGCTCATCTGATGGGGTGCACACATTAGAGTAGGAATCCAAGAGGTTTTGAATTGAATCTCAGGTGGTATGTATTCGTCTGGTGTACCGATAGGGTAATAAATGCGTAACATAATCCCAGCTTTAACAGTCAAGGTGGTGTGGGAAACGATGAGGGCTGAAGGTCGAGGAGGACGAAGATCCCGCATCGGCCGGAGCATAAACTGTTGACCTCTATACTGAAAGGTGTAGGTGTTGGTGCGACCATCATGCATACTCGAATGATTGCAATGTCAAGGTTTACCCAACAGTAAGTGACAAACACGCATATCAACAACAGTGCATAGTACCTCGTCGGCGTATGAACCAATGGAGAACGGTACACGACATTGTTAGGTTGGCGCGATGGAGCTACCACTGCCTAACCACCCAATACGTTACGACCTGGCAAGTGGATCTGTGGGAAGACCTAGCTTGTCAACCATCTTCTGAGCGACGAGGTTGTCGCTGGCTCCTCCGTCAATGATGATTGTGCATAAATGCCCTTTGGACGTTCAATGGGTGAAGAAGATGCTTGTCTGAAGCCAAATGGAGTCATTGGGAGAGTCGATACTGCAAAGAAGGGCATGTGACGTCACGAGAACATGGGTCGTGTCCTCGGGTGTGGGGTTCTGTTGGTAGGAGGGTACGGGGGAGAGAGTGCCGCATTTTTCTTAGAGATGGCAAAAAGTGTCGCGTTGACGGCAAATGGAACGAACTTTCGAAAGAGGAATATGAGTGGGTATGGGTGGGCTGCCTAGGGAAGGACACCCAGTGTAGAGGTGAGTCTGGGTTGTGTTGGTTTGAAGGGGGCTCTGCTCTTAATGGCCAACACCTAGAGTTTGAGAGTTCGGGTCGGGTCCCTGTTTAAATCTGCTTGGTGGGGTACTGGACGGAGGAGTTCAAGCTGGGAGAATGGCCGGCAGAGGGTCAAAGGTGGTATGCCCCCTGAAACCTGTTCAAGTTGCCTGGAGTGTGGTCGGCTGAACTGGAAACCCTTCCTGAATTGTGGTCGGCTGGTGGGCGGAGAGCGCAGGTGACCTGACTGTGAGTTGGGCGGGTTCTGCAGTCTCAGATCGGCAGTTGGCCGTCACCGGAATGGCGGTGCTGCTACTTTTCTGAAATCCCGAGAAGGCGCCCTCGTAGGTGGTTCGCGCCTTGTTGGGGTGGCACCACCCCATATCCAATCGTCTATATCCATCCTTGAATACCCAAGAGCAAACGTCGCTGTGATACCAATTTGATGTGTAATTAGGAGCGGAAGCAATTTAAAATATAAACTACACAATAACAACAATTTAGAGGCCAAAGGCCTAATTTCTAATTCTCATTCTTACCTCTCAAAATAGTAGTAGTGCCTACAAATGAGAGGCCAAGATCTTATTTAAAGAAAAGATTAGCTTGTTAGTCAAGCTAACTCTCAAAAGAGAAAAGACTAAAAATGACAAAAGTAACTCAAAGGACCAAAATAACCCTCGACTCGTATGCTCCTTCATCACTTTGACTCTTATGCTCCATGGAGTCATTAACTCACCATTCTGTCTTTTGAGCCAACGGGAGCCTGGCTGTTCTGTGACCCCCTCAGCAATACCCCCCCCCCCCCCCCCCCCCCCCCGAAGATTTAGACCAACTTCAGATGTTCTGGCCAGTGGCAAAGATCTAAACTTTAACCAAATGCAAGAGCCTGAGACCCAGGCTTTCAAGCTGGAAGGCATTGGCTTTGCTTTCCCACAAGAAAACATAAGAGTAAAAAAGAGGGGAAAATTGGGGCAGCAAAACAATTGCCGTCCATACTAAAGATTCACCCGGGGCATCTAGGCAAAATTTCCGGCAAAATGGCTTAAAACATATTTAGGTTGCTGCCCAACCCTAAAATTTTCCCAGACAGCTTGGACAATTTTTTTACCAAAATTTTAACCGATCGGTTTGAGTTGCTCCAACTGGGTCAAAACCCATTTTGGTCCAGGACTTGGAGTTGGTCTTAGAAACGTGCAAATTCAGCCTTTACACTTTAATTCTCGTCACCCAAATTTACCTGTTCTATGCTAAATGACAAATCCAATCCGCCTTAGATAGAACAAGGTATTAAGTTTTTTGAAGTGTAGGGATTGCACTGTAGGCTTATTCATGGAACTATATGAAAGGATTAAAGAAAATTCGTTAGTCTATTTATTTTACTTTTTCTTGGTTTTGCTTCTCATTCCTTATCTGCACCTTGGATTTGCATTTCTATTTTTTTTAAACTTGTTATATATACAAAGGCATCATTTATTGCATCCTACAGTGCGCTCCCTGATTTCTGCTTCTAGCTTTATTTGATTTTTAATTGATCTCTTATTAGCTAGTAACAGGCGTTTTAGTAGGTTTCGAGGTTGATGCACTGACACTTCTAAATTCTAAATCAGTCGATGTAGAATTTGATGCATTATTGTAGCTACATTGAACTTCATTTGATGTATCCTTGAACACAGATGTTTCTCTGTCCTAACATTTTTTAGCCTCGGTCTTGTTATAGATTTTTGAAAAATAAAACTGGATTAATTAACCTGTATGTTCCATGAATGGGCTGTCTCAGTCTCAATTTCAACATTTTTCTTGTAATCAAAAGGATTATTTGGCCTTTGTCCCCTATTTATATTATCGTATTGCACTTTGTTTTATTTATATTTTGGCGTTTTACAATGTTTTCGCTATTTATATTTTGGCGTTCATTTTCTCTTTTTCGGATACTTTTTTCTATAATTTATTTGCACTTTTCTTTTCATGAAAGTGAGAATGAACCCCAAATTACTAAGCAAATGGAAGCCAAAGGCGAAATGACCCTGATCAATATCTGTCATAATATCTTTATTGGGTTACTTTTTGTACAGTTCATAGATACCATATGCAGGTTAGAGTTTACATGTCGTTTTGGAATGTCTTATTGTTCACCATCTCTAGACGTATGGGTATTTTGCACTGCCACGTACGCATTTTTTGTTATTTCGAACATGCTTCAAACTCCAGGGCAAAATACCCTCTGAAGGTCATATTTCATTATAATACCTCAAAATAGGGGAAACATTTTTAAAAGGAAAAGCCTAATGCACCCTGAAGACATTTTTGAAAAATAACTCAGATTTTGGGTTTCAGAATAGGTTATGCATTTGACCCAATTGCTAGGATTGATTTTGGCTGGGAAAAATATGAAAACCCATTTTACGCAAAGGCTTCACAGTTGCTCTTAGAGGGCTCTATGAATTATAGTTTATACTGTGAAGTCATTTTTCTGTCGGGGTTTATATAACAATCACATCATAATTTAATCTATTATTCAGTCTGCTAAAATAGTCTATATGAAATGGTGTCGCGACAATTTCATCAATATCATTTTTGCACTTAGATGTGAAATTGTTATTTACTGTAGAATATATAACTAACTCAGAATTTTATCGTGTGTTTTCAGGTGCAGTTAGCAAATCAAAATCAGCTTGTTGATCATTACTCCTCCAAACATCCAAAAGAAACTCCTCCAAGTAATTCAGAATAATCTCATAAAAAAGCTGATGTCAATGTGGATGCCCAAGCTTCATAATGTGTTAGCTGATGATAATGTTGATGTGGCGCATGAAGTGTTGCCAGAATCAGTAGTTTAAATACGGTGTCTTCTATCGTTGTGTTTTTTGTTTTAAGAAAATGAAACGAGAAATATATTTTCTTGTTATATTTACTCTGTAAAACATAAACAAAAACGTGCTTGGTTGATATCTGTTTGATGGTTTAGGCGGATTGAAACGAATGTTGTCCCTTTTTTCGTGTCTGCGGAAAATATATATTCCCCATGTTCTAAATTAATAGTCGTTTGAATGTCCAAACATATAAGACTCAAATTACTTCCCAACTTTATCCTCCTAAAAAGGATGAATGGTTGAATACATTTGAAGGCAAAACATGTACAAGATCGTTGTTCTTTAATGGACATAGTTTGGGTGAGTAACTTAGGATGTGTTTGATAAATAAGATCAAAAATAAACACTAAAAGTTAATTTCCATGGAATTGAAAACATGAAAATATTTTTCATGGAAAAAATTTGTCGGTATAGTTTGATTGCAATTATTTTTCAAGTGGAAAATGCTCTATTTTTCATCTTTTGTGTTTGATTCCCAATATTTTCCATGGAAAAAAAGTGGAAAATATAGATAAAAAACAGAAAATTAATAAAAATAACCAGAAAATTTTAAAAAACACAAAAAATGAATAAAAATCCAAAAAATAAAAAAAATGCAGAAAATGCATAAAAAAACCAGAAAATAAATATTAACCCCAGAATGAATTTAAAAAAAACAAATAGAAAAAATGTATTTAGCGTCCGTTTGATAGCCTTCTAATTTAAGGCAAATTTAGAAAAGTTGGAAAATTCTGTTCTTTTTCAACTTTTAGGTTGTTTGATAGCTTTAATTTGTCTTGAAATTTATTTTTTATGTACAACACCTCTTAAGCACAATTTGTTACCTTATAGTGGAATTCAATTCTTTTTTTTTTTTTTTTGGGGGGGGGAGGTTTTTGTTTGTCACCTTTGGGTGGCAAATCACGTAAAACTATTTTTTTTAAACTCTATATATTTCATAAATATATAATTATATATTTTAATTCATATATGTATATTTCGTATATTTATATATATTTATATATTTCGTACATTTATATAATTTATATAATTCATATATTTTAATATATATATTTATATTTCGTATATTTTGTATATTTCATATATTCCTTATATTTATATATTTCGTACATTTAATATATTCCGTATAATCATATATTTCGTGTGGTTAATATATTTCATATATTTCGTATAGTTTTTCAAAAATAATTCATTTATTTCGTATATATAATATATATTATAATTATACTGAATATATATTATTTACATATATATAGAATATATAATAATATATTATTATATATACTAAATATATATTATTATATATTATTATATAGAATATATAATAATTATTATTATTATTATATATACTAAATATATATTATTATATATTATATTGTTTACGAAATATAAATATATATACTAAATATATATTATTAAATATACAAAATATATGAATATATATTATATTATTTGTGGAATATAAAATATATGAATATATATTATATTATTTGTGAAATATATATATATATATATATATATATATATATATATATATATATATATATATATATATATACTAAATGACTCCATATATTGTATTTTCCATGGAAAATTAGTGTTATCAAACACACCCTTAGTAATTTCACCTATTTTAAATACTTATTTTAGAAACATGACTATTAATTCGGGATGGACTAAAACATACAGGACTATATATTGGGGTAGAGAGTACTAGCAATCCATGGGTGCGTGACGTGTATTAAAAAAAGATTAAGAGGGTAGTTTTAAAATTTGTGTTTTTAAGGGCATAAAAAAAATAGTTTCAAAATATCACAAGGAAAATAAATCAGATTTTTATTGAGGGTCACCATCCCATGTATATATTATTTGATTCAGCTACAACACAAAATACCACTGCGACACCCCCCCTAATAAAATATTGGGCGATCAATCATGTACCAAATTAAAACAGGAGTCTCATATGGTTCATTCTTAGCATCACTGTCGAAATCCAATTTAATTACTAATAACCTATTACGCTAGTGTCGAAATCCAATTCTCTTTGGCCCATATCCTAAATTCCATCCTACTCGTTTCCTAGGATTTCCTCAATTACAATCGGCACATATTTATCCTAACCGCATAAATATACTCGTATGGGATAGAAACAATTCAATTACGTTGTTCGAGGTACTAAAACTACCAACTTAGGAGGATAAATTCTGAAGAATTTATGCTTAGTCAAATCCCCCTAACTTAGAATTTTGCGCGTCCTGAGCAATGTAAGAGAAATGAGTTGACTTTTGAAATTCATTTTATTAAAATAAAATTCCACTTTCGCAGGCAAGCGATTGCATTGAGCATATGCAATAAGCCTTTAAACCCCTAGGTTATCCTAGTAGGACGAGTTTTGTCTCGTGAGGGTTTGCAGTGAATACACTTACAAAATTCTTTATTGACTCAAATAAATATCAAAATACTTAAAAATTGTACAATTTAAACTTTTCGAAAAATAATCACCATAAATTCATATTCAAATGTCTCAAACCATAGCGTGTGTGTGCAAAGCCAGAAATTAAACCTTGAATTTCCACCGATTGAGCATTACGTTACTTTTCGAAAATTCGTTTTGATTCAAATTCTTACGGATGCACTCACAAACGAATCACTCGGATTGTGGTTATTTTCTCTCGGTATGCATGATATAAAGAGTAAATATAACGCATACAAAATTGAAAAGGAAATATATGGTGAAAAGATCACATCATCGGAATACAGTTATTAGGAAACGGTAAACATCATCTCTTAATCACACCATTTTAATCTTTTTTATTATCTTTTCATGTCTTAGCTCTCCATGCAGTAATTAATTTTGCCATTCAGACTCGGTTAGGACTTTTCGGGTTAAAAAGTGTAAAGGGTAAAAATGGAAATGGACAGAATGTTCGGAATTGGAAAATGTCCTTATGACGTCCATTAGTGATTTTTCGGGCATTTGCTCATTTTTCTCTTTCTTTTTCTATTTTCATTTTTTCTTCTTCTTTTTTCTTGCTATTTTTTTCTTGCCCTTTTTTTTATTACACAATTTGGACTTATCTATTTTCATTTTTTCTTCTTCTTTTTTCTTGATATTTTTTTTCTTGCCCTTTTTTTTATTACACAATTTGGACTTACTTGATGAATTTCCAATTTTTCACAATTCCCGGCTATTGGGGTTTTTCGGGTTATCAAACAAAAGAGAAATATTTTATTAGGCTCAAAGTGGGTTGCAAAGGGATAATTTTTTCACAACTTTATTATGGCTAATATTTTTGGGTTAAACAAAAGAGGGTCTACTTCATTGTCCAAATTGCTAATAACATTACCATATGCATCTCGAGATTAATTAAGTTTAGAGATATATTTAGCACGAATTTTGAGACAACATTTCACATATTTCCCATAATCGATCAAAATAAAGGATTGAGATTATCAACGACTTATTAAAACGCTGAAAAGGAATTTGAGTTAATCATAAACTCGGATTGATTTAAAAACTCATAAAAAATTGAAAGTCTCGAAATCTCACCGGGTTTGATCAATCTCCACACTTATTCGTTAAGTCGTCAATTTTCTTTCAATTTGCATCTTCGGTGAATTTTGACTTAGTGCATTTTGATTGTTAACAATTTGAGACTTTAAACAGAATAAAGGTGATATTTTTATTCATTTTGAACAAAAATATTTTTGGATTCTTCGAACTTTTTCAATTTTTTTGAAAATTATTGAAATTTTCTAAAAAAAAATACTTGGAACGAACATGTGATCGAATCAATGAAACTAAACAATAAATGGGAAGAATATCCCACAAACCCTAACTTAAATGTTGCATTGTCCTCAATGCAAATCAAGAACACAACACAAAGAGAGGAAAAAAAAAGATATTACCCAAATGGAGTGATCCCCGATGAGTACGGGTCTATTGAATCTACAAAACATGTTAGAACCAAGAATAATAAAAACTTTAACTAATTACTCTAAACTATAAAAAGGAAAAGGAAAAAAAGAAGAAGCTAATTATGTACAACCTACGATTTGAACTTCAAATAAGTTATACACTAGAAGTCGAAAAATTTGAGGGTCCACCCAATATACAATTTGACTTTGAGGGATAATCGGTGTACCCTCATTTTCATGCTTGCCTTCCAAAAAATAAGAATTCCGTTTGAACAACGGAAGGCATGTGTGAGATGAAAAAAATGAACCATCACCAATTAAATTTTTTAAAGGGATGATGGGT
This sequence comes from Sambucus nigra, assembly GCA_949130495.1. Taxonomy (NCBI): domain Eukaryota; kingdom Viridiplantae; phylum Streptophyta; class Magnoliopsida; order Dipsacales; family Adoxaceae; genus Sambucus; species Sambucus nigra. The sequence goes on from OX422211.1 coordinate 679,991,364, forward strand.
GAAAAATACAATTGGGGTCCAAGAAAAATAGAATCCCCTCCCAAAGATTTTTCAAGTAGTATGGGAAGAGGGGCACACAAAAAGGAAGAATCTATCTTGGAAACCAATTCAAGCAAAGATTCCTCGTCGGTAAAAGTTTTAACTATTTCAAAAGTTACAACCAACTCATGGGAATCAAAATTCAATTCATCTCCCAAATTTTTTTCAATTGGAACGGGAGGTAGTGCATGTGTAAGTGAATAACCCATGAGATGAAGCATCTCAAACAAATATTCTCGTTCAAGAATCGGGTCAATGTCCTCAAGACTTTCATCCGATTCTTGTAATGGAGTTAACGGTTCGATAATAGTGGGGACACAAGGAAAAGAAGGATCTTCAACCTCAGTAGATTTTGGAATATTTATAAGAGGTTGAGATTCAAAAGTAATTGAATCACTCTCAATGATTTCGTCCTCAAAAGTGTTAGGTGAAGCGCAAGTCTCGCCCTCCTTTAAGCTTTCTAGATAAGCATCAATCTCCTTGCTAGTTTCTCTAATTTTCAACTCTGTAGCAGCAAGGTCATCAAATTTCTTTTTACAAATAAGCAAGAGTTCTTCCAAAGTAGGCTTCCTTGGTTCTAGCACCTCGGATTCCTCATTTGGTTGAAAACATTCTTCAACTTCAACAATATCGGAAGAAAATTCCTCATTGGGTTCAAATAATGCATCTAACTCTTGCTCCTAATAACGATTTTTTTCCCGATATTCTTTTTCAAGTCTTTCTTCTTCAAGCCTTTCCTTTTGATAAATTTGGATGGCCATAGCACTGGACTTGTATTTATGAGACTCATTTTTAGTGATATTGATCCAATGTTCATAAGTCTTGAGTGCCTCCTCCTCACTATTATCATAACAATTAAAGCCATCAAAAGATTTAAAGTAAGACATTGCAAATTGGGCAATTCAAAAACGTGACACCCATATTTCTGAATTTTATTTTTTTTGGATTTTTTTTATTTTTTTTAAGGTCAAATTCGGGATTGACCAACCTAACCTAAAGTCTACCTAATTCCTAGGCAACGACGCCATTTTGATCGAGTAGAAAACCGAGCGTTCATGTAAATACGCTAGTCGTTGTTGTCGGCTTCCAACCGCAATACAAAAACCTAAACTTTAACTACACTCTTGCGGAGTATATAGTGGCTAGTCTGGGTATCGAATCCTCATGGAACTAGGACGAGTGAACGTGACGACAAAGGTAAGACTGTTAACCCTAACTTGACTCTAAAAAGAAACAAAAATATGATTGAGATGGTAAATAACTAATTAACTAAATGCACACTAAATTAAACTACTTCATTAACTATGTGAAAAAAAATAACTAACTAAGAATGACTTAATAAGAATGAAGGGAAAATAGGTTAGGAATACAATCCCCCAATCATTAGTAATTACTCAACAGAATACTAAAATTATAAATTAGAAGTTTGAATGAGTCCAGTCTTTATAGATCCTAAGCATTACATATATGAGGTTCGATCCCGTATCATAGGAAATCAAAGGGAAATATAAAGCGGTGCTAAACAATTTTACTCACATTATATTCTTAAACATCCCAAGTACCTAGGGCAAGAGAGATTAAAATACCTATAATGATTGTAGAATCTTGCACGACTCTTTCAAAATTTTAATTTAAATTCTATTTTCTACATATGTAATTTACATTGGGATGGGTTCATGCATCCCAACCCTAAAAAAACTTAGCTAGACATGATTTTATTAAATGAAAACAAAATTCTAAATGTGCAAGAAATCATAGGTCTATTATGCATTGAAAAGAAACTTGAATTGAGAAACAAAATTAAACTATAAGAGCAATTTAAACTTACAATGTGAAAGAAATGGAAAGTAGAAATTAGCAATACTTGAATAGAAGAAGGAAATCTGAATTTGAAACTTGAATCTTGAATAGCTCTTGTTCAACTTACAAACTAGCAGGGTTTCTAAATGCTAAGAAAATATAAAATTATATGTCAAAAGGAACTCTCTCTCTCTTCCTCCCTTCATTACTCCAGGGCTTAGCTTTTTATAATACCCAAATATGACTTTTCCAATGCCTCTCCACGTTTTACAACTAATAAAAAGGAATTATACAAGAAATTTCAAGAGTTGAAACTCTTCAACTTCCAGAATTAATTTCAATTTTGACTTTCTTTCTCCAACTTTGACTTGCCATATCTTTTGATCCAGAGCTCCGATTTGACTGCCTTTTTTTCCAGTGTTCTTTTTTATTTGATTATCTTCAACTTTCATTAAGCTTCAAATCCGAACTCCGGGTGTAGAGTTACGCTTTTTCCCTTTGACTTGTCTTCCTTTGTTCTCTTCCTTTCTTCCGATTTCTTTCTCTCTTTTCTTTGCACTAAATATCTGTAAAAACAGTAAGAAATACACAAAACTCTGGGTACTTATTAGAAGAAGTCATTAGCAATGATATGGGATAAAAATAAATCAATTACATTGCTCGAGGTACTAAAATTATTAACTTAGGAGGATAAATTCAGAAGAATTTATACTTAGTCACTTGCCGAATAATTTTCTCAAATGTCTCTTTCTAAACATTCGTTAGGTCCGCACCCCGGATTGTACCCCTAACTAACCCAAGGTTAGTATGCAACTCCTCAAGCCCCTTTTTGGTCATAACCGTCTATAATATACTAATCAAGAAGGCCCCTAAGTTTTAAACCCAAAAAAAAAAGGAAATGGAAAAATCCAATTCTCGGGTAGGAAACAGAGTACCGGTCGATCGGTCCCTGACCCCCGATCGATCGCGAGTTGAAATTATGCCTAACGAGCCAACCAGTAGCCCCTTTTTCCTTGACCAGGTAGACCGTCCCTAGGGCCGCGGTTGACCGGTCACACCAGTTCTTGCGAAATTCAGTTCTCCAAAATGCCAAATAACAACCTAAACTCTATTTTTATGGTCTCTAATCTCCACTAACAACACTACACTCATCTAATCATTGATTTCTAAGCAACACATCAATTATTTGGAGGATTAAACCAGTTTCCTTAGATTTAAATCCAAAAACCATTTAAACCCTAATTTTATCCTTTCTCCCATTTCAATTCATTTCCACACTCCATCAACATGGTTTTAACACTATAAATCACTAAGAGTTTACAAGACATCAATTTGTAAACTCATACTCAAACTTCCCAAATTCATTTTTAAGGGTTCTAACCCAAAATTATATAGTTTCCAACAATAATATGAGATATATACACTAAATTAAATAAAGCAAGTAAACACTTGCCTCGTGGATAAAATCCGACGACCTCGAGTCGAATGCCGTGGAGTTTGGCCGAAATCACCTTTTCTCTCTTCCTTTATCTATTTTCTTTCTTTCTCCCACTCTCTCGTGTCTTTTATAGGAGAGAATAAGGGTTTATCCCTTATAAACCCAAAAATGACTCGTTTACTCAATTACGAGTTCCTACTGGTCCAAAAATTCCCGGAACCCAAATACTACCCCCGGATACTCTATTTTGACTATCTCGGCCATTCTGAAACCAATCATGCACTCAAAATCTCCATCCGAGTCACTTAATCACAATTCACTAATAAAACCCAACACAACTTAATACGGGTTTTCTAATTAAAATATTATCCTTTGTCGTTTTACCCAACTGCGACATATAATTAAAATACTCCGACTCATTTACTTAATCCCAAAAGTAAATATAGCACACATCAAAAATCATTTAACCCTCGTAAACTCCAAAAATTATTATTCACGATAATTCCTCAAATCTCCAAATTATACCCATTTATGTAAATTAAATATCCCTAAAAGTTCGGGGTATTACAACAAACCCTCTCTTTTTCTCTCTACCTACTGCAGTTCAAAATCTCTCTTTCTCATCTTCACTTCACCCAACAAATGTGTCTCCATTAACCAATCAAATATCTTCAACAACATTATTAAAGTTTTGTTACTTTAGTCCTCACGCATCATCATTAAAGTTTTGTCACCCACCAACCATCTTCAACAACATTATTAAATATCTAGGGTTTGTTCTTTATATATTCAAATACTAATGGTTATTCCACCATAAGACAATGACAACACCTCAAAACCAAATGAAAACTCTATAAATCCCACTTTTGGGGTAAACTTTGGGTCCCATTACATACACATTTGTTTTCACATAAGGTTTCAAAATCTAAAAAAATGAAAAAAAATACAGTTGGTTCAGGATCGAGGTGCCGATTTCAAGGCAGAAATTTGAGGTAAACCTCTTGTACCAACTCTATATTTTTTTGTTCGAAGTAGAGCCATTCGTTATAATCATGCCGCACTAGATACACATATTTGACATATATACCCCGAACCATCTATAACTATTCGTTAGGTTCACCCCGAACCAGATTAGTTTATTTGTTATGTTCACCCTGAACCATCTATGGCTATTCGCCATCTTCCCCCTGAAATAATGAAACCATTTCGTTATATTCATGCGGAATGGAATTCAAACATAGAAAATGTTGCAAGTTTGTTATCAAATATAATTACGTTGTGATTAAAATTCCATTTATTCCCACCTAATAATAATTTTACCTATGCAAGATGCCTTCATGAATTTCAATTCCTTGTTATTTGATCAGGCTTTAGCGAACATCGATATACCCCATAATGGGGAAGATGGTGCGGTGTTAGTAGATGTTAGTGCAACATTTTTTACGGAACATGTATTATAATGTCTATTATTGATGTAATACATTTATATATTTTGATTACAATGTACTGATTCATTATATTCTTAATTCTTAAGTATTTTTCATTCAACAAGAGTTGGTTATTTGGACTCGAGAGCAAGCCCGATTAGTGGGAACAATAATAGTCGTCACCAATTCCGGCGCACCTTCTTCAACGCATAAGGGACATCTACACATGGGTTGTGAGAGAGGTGGTGAGTATCGTGATCATCACGGGAAGAATGATGGGAACGTAGGGAGTAGTCCAGGAGAAAAAGTCGAAAGAGAGACACGACCACTCGGAAGTGCAATTGTCCTTTTTGTTTAAAGGCATTTCTCTTGACAACGGACAATGGATTTTGTCAGTCGTTAGCGGCGTTAATAATCACCAATTGCCAAAAACGTTAGTTGGACATGCATATGTCAGTCGACTTACTACAGTGGAGAAAAACATTGTTGAAGAGATATCCTTGAGTGGGGTAAAGTTAGTTGCTATTCTAACGACGATAAAAGGTCATAATGTTAATAGTGTTTCGATCATGAAAACAATTTACAACGCCAAGGGGAAGTTAAGGATATCCGAACGAGAGGGTAGAATGGCGATGCAACAGATAATGAAGTTGCTTAAGGATAAACATTACGTCTATTGATATAGAACGAATGAGTCTACCATGGAGGTGGAAGACATTTTTTGGGCTCAATCCAACTAGTCAAGTATTTTTCATCCGTTTTTATTATTGACTGCACGTACAAGACCAATCGATAGAAGATGCCTTTGTTCGAAGTGGTTGGTATAACGTCGTGCGAAAGGACTTTTAATATTGCCTTCACTTTTTTAGCAACAGAGAAGGTGGAGAACTATCAGTGGGCGTTGGAACATTTTAAATCCCTATTCAATTTGTTTACATGTCCCACTATTTTCATCACAAATTGGGAGTACACGTGCATGAACGCGTTGCGGGTTGTGTTCCCTAAAGCGAGATCTATGGTTTGTAATTTCCATGTTCATCATAATGTGTAGCTCCATGCTAGGAAAGATACCCGCGATGAGGATACATTTAAGAAGTTCATGAGGGATTCAATACATTTGGTTGAATCCCCCACCGAGAATAATTTTAATAAAGAGTGGGTGTTATTTCACTGTGATTGGGTTGCATAACCGAACACGCTTCACTACATGCACATGGTACAATCTAAGGGAGAGATTTATTTATGCGTGGACAAATATGGTTAGGCACCGGGGAAACCAAACTATCAACCGTTGTGAAGGAGCACACGCTAAGTTGAAGAGGAACTTGGAGAGTTCTCAACTTCCTTTTGACAATATTTTTGCCGGCATGCACAACTACATTGAGTTGCAAGTGGTCGAGATTAAGAGGGAGTTTAACGATTCTTTACAAAAATTAAAGCACTCCCATAATATTCCTATCTGAGTGAGCTCATAGGTCTGGTTTCTCATTATGCCATTGACCTAATTGTTGAGGAGCTAAAACTTGTGATCCCGTTGGCATGTATGTTACATCATGCCTACACTTGGCACGCAATATCTATGATCTACCATGCGCTCGTGAATTGGTCATGTACCGAATGGAGGGTAGGGAAATACTATGGGGGGGTTGTCGATATACATTGGCGAAAATTAACAATGGTGCTCAAATTAGCAAAGTACCATATGGTTGACTACGAGCCGAAGATGATACTTTTTAAACAAAGGTGGGAAAAGTCAACTATCTATGAGCAAAGGGCCAAGTTGCAAAAACTCAAGGGCATCGATTTTCCCACCACTGCTAAGCTATTTGAGCCTTCCGTGCTTAAGCATTGCAAGGGTCGTCTAAGAGGTCGAAAACCAACTGCTAAAGAGCAAAAGCATGAGAAGTCAATTAAAAGGGATCCCTCGAGCTTCGAACTTGCTAAGCATCAACAGAAAAGGAACATCACGCGGTCCAAAGGCCAAAGAAAAAAATTAATTTTATGGAGTCCACTCGCCCCGTCCCATGGTGCCCGAACTCCTCCCCGCGTATAAATAATATATTAATGAGATACCGATCTTTTATAAATATTTCATAGAAGATATCATCGAGGTTGATGTTGACAAAAATTATAAGTTTAGATTAATTGTTAAATGCCTCAAATTTGGACCCGATGGATGGAGACAGGTGAGAGCAGACTTGATTGAAGAAGTTACGACAAATAATGACTTCCACACACACTGTTTTGGTGATTGGTTTTCAAACACTATTCTATATATGTTGGACAATTATTTAAGCCTATGTATGCCGAAGGCTTAGATGATCATGCTCGAGTGCGGCTATTTTTTAGCGAAAACTTACAAGTGTGTGTGTGTCCTCATCTCAAAGAGACAGTGTCTCACATTTCTACCGATGAGACATGAACGAACTATGCATCCAATGTTCATAGAGATTGCTCATGTTTTCAAGAATCACTTTGTAGCTTTGAAGTTGAAGTACAACAGTCCAATTCCCCTGATAGCAAGCCACTGGCATAGGTGTTCATTGCCCAAAGCAAAACCTTGGATTGATAAATACCCGCCACAAGTAGTGGAGTTTCGAAAAATCTATCCCAAGGATATACAACCAAACCTATTGAGATCAACTAGTTGGAGATGTCTCTAATTTTACGAAATCATGTAAATTTTGGTGTGAAACGAAGTTGTATGATATGAAATTGAAATGAAGTTATATTAAATGAAATGAATTTGTATGATATTCAAATGTAGTTGGTTGATATTGAAATGAAGTTGTATGAATTCAAATGGGGATTAATAATTGTCAATTGTTCGTTATATTTAGCCCGAATGAAGCCAAGCCTTTTGTGACAACCCTCTTATCAAAATAAGAGGTGGCCAGCCCGATACCCCGATAATAACAACAATCATAGATGGAACATTATCAGCATGACAACAATACAATAAGTATACAGGATAACCACCCTATATTTCAGAAAACGGGTTGCCAAAATTTTGTTTTATTATAAGTTAAAGAAAGCATTTAAACAACCCAATTTAAAAATAAGGTGGAAGTAAACTATAAGAATAACACTGAACAGTACATATATAACATAATAACCGAATAGTCTGTCGGTTAACAGTCTCTTACAACGTATTATAACAAATAAATTAAGTTACATAATACATTACAGTAGGCAAGTACAAAAGCTTGGGCCACACGCTCGAATAAATAACCCGATCATAACTAGAGTACAAAAAGGAAGGCATCTATCATAAAATAACCAGCAACATCATGTGTTGCATCTCCAAGACCCAAAAATGAGGAAATTAATACGGGTGTCCATGCGGCGGAGCACCTGAGCGAATATAAGATTCATGCACAACAAGAAATACGAACGGGTCAGGGCCCGATTTTATGTGATCACCAGATGAATAAAGAGTATGACAGTTATGAACAGTTAATCATGATTGATAGTGATAAGAATCTATCTACACAATCTCAAAGCATAAACTAAGGCAATTAAATGATCATAAGTTTAATTTAATTATGCAAGAGGATATGGATGAATATCATTAACTAAGATTTCCATCCTCTACAATGTCTCAAATCATCGTTCCATACCACATTAGGAAACGAAATCAAAGTTATTTGCCCTTTAAGGCATTTTATCATAAATCAAGTCCCACTTGAATAAGAATAGTTATATTCATCTATATATAACGATTCTAAGACCGTCATTCCGAGTTTCCCCACTGGACGTCCCTAAATGGCTATCATCTTCCAGGGCCTATCAAACAAGACAACCTGGGCATCCTACAACGGGAGACGTCGGGAAGCGACCATATACCTGCGAGTGACTCATAACCACACTCGGAATTACCCAACATTGCAAAATAAACATATAATATAATAACCGGTCATATGGCCGAGGACTATATTCACCCTGCATTCACTAGCCAGGGGACTTCACCTCATGCGCGTACTTCCCTTTTAATAGCGATTTAGAGAGGTGTGTTTAAGTAAATTATCATTTACAATTTTGTTCCATTTCAATATATAAAATACATTTTTATCTGGAGCCATACGTAATTTATATCATCATTACAACCTCAATGATTAATAGACCTCTTATTCATTCTCCAAGAATTTATGGTGTTACTATAATCCACAAAGTCTAGCATACCTCAATCGAGCTTCTAAAGTCCCCCAATATAACCTTACAACGCCTAGTCTCACAATAATTAACTACAGGAAAATAATACCTTAACATCAATTTGGACCTCCCTGGAACAAGCCCTATTTAAGCCATTTCTAATATAGGGTAGTTACCTAACTCATCTAAGACTCTAGGACTCTAAGTTTACTTCATAAGATAAGGTTCCTAGGTCCTAAGCCTAAAGAAAAAGGGTTAGAATTGAGTTAGAAAAATAACTCAAAATAGCAGGATTTCCGAATCGATTCGCCCTGGCTGAATCGATTCAGTCTGAAAGCGAATCGATTCGGACCAGCCGAATCGATTCGGACAGGAGGACCTGACTTTCAGCAAACTACCGAATCAATTCGGCCAAGCCGAATTGATTCGGTCCATTCAGACCTTTAAGTTGCCCTTCTAGCGAATCGATTCGCCTAGCCCAGAATTTGCTAATTTCGGCTATGGAGTTTTATAACTCCAAATACCCCAACTCATTTCTACCCAAACCAAGATCAATATTTCAACCAACCCAATTATAATTCATCTTGACTATTATGATCTACACAAACAAACATCTAAATCAACTTCCAAGGGTTCAAAACCTACAAATCCCTCAAAACCCTAAGATTGTTAAACCATAATAATTACACAACAATCAATAGCAAGTAAGAAACTTTCCTTGAGGTTAAAATCTCAGATTCTTGGAAGATGAATGCAAGATCAAATCCCAAATCTTCAATTCTTCTCCTATTCTCCTCTTTTCTCTTTCTCTCTAGGTTTAGAAATACATTTAAGAAATAAGATGAGGTGCAAGACTTAAACGTGCCTCTCTCTCCATAATTCCCATCTTTAAGTGTCAATACCACATTAAAATGACTCATAAATACGCATTTAAGCCATAACCAGTCAAAAGTGCCCGAAACACAAAAATACAATACGGCACTTATTTTGGCTATCTCGCACATTTCGGGACTAACTGCACCCTCTAAATTGGCATCTGGAGTCATATACGTCATTTTCATATCCCATGTCATTTTAAACCACAACTGTCATTTTAAACACACGACAAAATAAAATATAACACAATGCTATTTATTTTCCAATAGCAATACATATGCAACATTCTAGTAAACATTCTTTATTAACTCACTTAATTGATATTTACTCCTTCATCCATTATTTTATATAATTACTTCACACAATAAATTAATATAAAATAAATCTCTCAAAGTGAGGGTTGTTACACCTTTTTGTTTTGAAGTGAACTATATGGGATGTTTGTAACAAACCAACTTAAAAGTCCAATGTTCACTATGTTTATACCGAATCAAGTGACCTTATTTGCTATGAACATAGCGAATGAAGCCAAGCCTTGTTTGTTTTGAAGTGCACTGTTCGCTATGTTTATAACGAACCAACTTAAATCGCTATATTTATACCGAATGAAGTGACCTTATTCTCTATGAACATAGCGAATGATGCCGAGCCTTTTTTATTTAAAACATTTCAAAGTTATATATACCAACAGTTATACAAACATTTTTAACACCATATATACCAACAGTTATACAAACATTTTTAATATATACCAACATTTCAAAGTTTTAATCATATTCATATAATTTCAAACTTGAGTCACCATTTAAATTCAAATTAATTTCAAAACATTCGGGACCCCTCAACTTCAACTTTAAAACATTTAATCAAAACTTCAAAACATATTTCTTTTAGTTCTTTGGTACCCCTCAGCTACAACTTCAAAACCTTTAATCAAAACTCCTATTTTTTTTCTTTTACTTCTATGGGATCCCTCAACTACTTTCTCTTTTCCTTTTTTGGACTTTCTTTTCTTTGTTACCCACTCCTTAATGATAGTCGGCCTGCCCACCCCAATGACCGCAGCTAAGAATGTGTCTCAGAAGTGCGTACTCTCTAGGCTCAAGTGCAAGCCTATCGAGTTAGTAATAAATTCGGTAAGTCGGGATCGTATCCACAGGAAAATAGGACAACAGAGTTGTGACGACGTTGGATAGATGAAGAAATCCTAACTCTGACTCTAAAGAAAAAGGAAAAGGTGATTTGATTTTGGGAATTGGCTATAACTAAATGCAATTTTGAAATTATGAAAAATGCAACTATTCTAAATTACTGATGATAACTGACTTGAAACTGTAAACTATATGATGAAGAAAACAGGACGGGAATACAATCCCTCAACCCTAGTGTATTGCAGGTATAATACTGATCATAAATTTAACTGATTAATTAGACCCAGAATTTAGTACTCCCAAGCATTACGTTTATGAGGTTCAAGCCCGCACCATACTTAATCAGAGGACGAGTAAATCGGTATTACGATCGTTACATTCGAATTGCATTCTAAAGCATCCCGGTTACCCGGAAGCAAACGAGATCCAAAGATCTATAATTATCGTGTTCCTACGCAATACGGTTGTAATAAATCATTAAATTCAGAGGATTAATGTTATACATATGCAACTATCACATCAGGTTGGGTTTATGTATCCCGACCTTAGAAAATCTAGCCTACCATACTGAAACTAATGAAAATAATTTTTGAATTGCAGAAAACCATGATTAAACTAATGAAAATTTGTAAAATGATGTAGAAAGGAATTGGACTGGAGAAAATTAACTCCTAATCTTACCAAAGCAGTAAAAACAGCAATTAAGAACACTTGTAATCACAGAAATCTGAATAATCTTCACTCTTGGAATTAAAATTGTAATCTACCTTCAAAACTAGGGTTTTACAGAAATAATGGAAAATTATATTAATTCTCTGTTCTAAGAATGATAATAAAACGGGTTTATATACCCTACAAAACTCCAAGAGTTTTAGCAGCACTAGGACTCTCCATTAGAGGAAGATAAGAAAATAAAATCTCGATAGTCGGACCGGTCCTGTCCTCCTCCAGATCGGTTTGGATTGGATCTGAACCGGTTCTTTTTCTTGGGCGGATCAGTCCTGTGCAGACCGATTCTTTTAATTTCTTTTAGCTTCGATCCGTTTTCGGTCCGGGGATCTCTGGAATGTGGCACTGTGGATCGGCTCTTTTAATTTCTAGACGGACCAGCCCTGTCTGAATCGGTTCTTTTAATTTTTGGCCGGACCAGTCCTGTCCGGATCGATTCTTTTAATTTTTGGTCGGACCGGTCCTGTCCTTCTTTGACTTTTTCTTCTATCTTTGACTGCCCATAACTTTCACATCGGGACTCCGATTGAGGTGCCATTTTTTCCAGTGTTCTTATAATTGAAATCTCTTCAACTTTCCAGTTGATGCCTCATCCGAATTCTGGGTAAAAATTACAACTTTGCTCTTTTGACTTTTCCTTCTTTTCTTTCTCGATTCTTTCGGTTTCTTTCTTTCTTTATTGACATTAAATACCTGGAAAATTAGTATGAAATACCAGAAACTCGGTGTACTCATTAGAATAAGTCAGTAGCAAGATTATGAGATAAAATCAAATCGATTGTGTTGTTCGAGGTGCTAAAAGTAACTAAATTAAAGAGATTAATTTGGAAGAATTTATGCCTAATCAGATATCGTAGGCACGGACACTTCATGCAATTAATTCACTCTGATCAGAAGCAATTCCATCGTCAATATTGTTCTTTAATAAATCCATAGCCTTGTGCACCTCATTCGCTTATCGAAAAGATAATAACATGAAATAAGTAACGAAAATAGAGCACTCGGAAGTAGTTTACACATAAAACTTACCAACGATGTTTGATGTTGTTTGACCGTGTGGAACTTGGGGTTTTGGACTCTAGGATGGGATTTGGACAGGAACCAAGCCATATAATCACTGCTACGGTCCCACGAGATCGATATGGGCATATACCGAGACTTCTCGAATAGAAGGTGGTCTTGCCAGTTTTCTTGGTACTATTTTTTCATATCGAATTTTACCTTATATAGAGTCGCCTTGTCTCCCCTATTGTCCTTCAAGGGTGTCATGGGATCGCGAGTTATGATTTGTAGTTGTCCGACTTGTCTAAGGCATCTTTTCGGGATATAGGGCTACCCCACCTCAAAACAAACCATAATCCCGTTATACCATGATGCTTCGTGAAAAGGATAAGTAGCCCGAGCATCTCAGTAGGGTTCCCAAATGACCCACACAGAAACAATACATAATTAAATGTCAGAAAATATCAAAGTCAAAAGAAAACATTACAAACAATCCGAAGACTTTACTCATATCACCAACATTCATATCATCCAACTTCTCGTGATAATTTATTAGGTTTTGAAATGCATTTTTTTTTAGATGCGGATTGCAATGACCAACGTGCAATCCTTGGCAGTTTTCATCGAACTTCATGTCGACACATTCGCCAACCTGTGGAAAGTGCTCATATATCCATGACGGCAAAACACACATATTATGAATTTATTAAAAGGGTGGGGGGGGGGGATTGATAAATATACATAACCGAAATATGAATTTTGATTACTAGCTACATGTATAAGAGAGATGCAACCACTCATTTGCCTCACACCTGAGCGAGAGGTAAGGACAAGTTGTCGATACACATGCGCCAAGATACCCATCCCCCATGCTAGTTTTCCAACCTTCTTCACGTCTCTAAGAACATGAAGGTAGAGTATGAAAATTTTATTCTTTAACTTGTCGGGAAAATTGTGTATCCGATAATGTAGAGCGAATAGGCCCTGGCGCAATAGTCATTATCTGCACTAGAGGCATTGGCGTCCTGAGACCATTCCTGAAATTCGCAATGAGCCAGTTCAATCGGACGGTCACATTCTCGCCACATTCTTCCAAGGCAACGTCCCTGCTCACTCCCAACAACTCCACCACAAGGTCCATAACTGATGGGACCATTACATCCTCATCCTCCACCTCAACTATGGGCTGCGGGTTATATAGAGGTAATCCGACGAGAGGAACGCTCAAGATCACTGATAGTCGTCGAGAGTGATTGTCATCTTCCCAAATAGCATATAAAATATGTTAGTCTCCGGATACCATCTCTCGACAAACGCAGATACAAGGGCTTAGTCTATATAACGGTGGCTACATGTTATCGCCCAACTTAGCTCTTTGGACCCTTCTTTGTACACTTGGAGAAAAATGTAATACCCCGTAATTCTGCATAATTAGGAAAATACGTTTTATTTAAATTACGTGAGTAGAGTAATTTAATGTGACACGTTTTAAATTAAATTATGTGAGCAGAGTAATTTAATGTGATATAATGTTAATAAAGATTAATATGACGATTAAAAATTTACTAAATGTGAGTAGTAAATTTTGAATGCTGATATGTACGGTCTAGCAATTTTATGGACGTACCTGAGTTATCTCAACCGAGTGTCGCGCGTAGAGAAAAATTGAAGATGAGATGAGAAAAATATTTTAAGGGACTCAAAAGGTAATTTAGAGTCCACAGATGATTCCAAAAGGGTCGAATTAGTCAAAATAGTGTACCCGGGGGTACTAGTTGAGTGTCGGGTCATTTTCGGGCTAAACCGGGACCATTCGAGGGCATTTTGGTCTCTTTACATTTATGGGTAAGGAGACCTACGAATTTTGAAACCCTGAATAATATTATAAGAGTTAGAACTAGGGTTAGAAGGAAAGAAAATACACCATAGCCATTAGAGAAAAGAGAGAAACAAATTCCTAAGGCAAGAGAAGGAAGGAGGAAGAATTCTAAGAAGATTTCACCACCAACTTGTTGGGAAGAAGGATTGAGGGATAGAAATCATCAATCATCAACAACAACCACGAAATCAGACCCTACAAATCATAAGGCAAGTGGTTATTTGCAAAATAAATTGAGTTATAATACCCATATTTAAGCTTGATGAAGAACATGTTTTTATGGTATTTTTGGGAGAAAAACACATGATTATGATCCATGATTGATAGGGATTGCATGTAGAACATTTTTGGATCTCCAAATATTCTGATATTATAGAAGACTAGATGATTAAATCGAACTGAAAATCTGGAATTTTGATGAAAGATGGAAAGAATGTATTTTTAGGGTTCTTGAATAATAATAAGATTTTTAGTTAATTTGGTCAAGAATTATAATGATTTTGTTGTTTTAAATCGTTAGTAATCATCCCAGAACATGTAGGAATGATTAGAAATTGTTGGTTGCAAATATGGTGGATTATCATGGAAGTTAGAAAGTAAAAAATGGTGAAACCCGCATGAAGAAGACGATTTGGGTCTGTCACTGCTTGATCGATCGATCGACCCTTGATTGTCGATCGATCGAGCAGTCGATCGATCGACCATATCCCCTCGATCGATCGACCCTGGTTGTACTCTAGAAAATTTTGTGAATAAATTTCCTTTATTACCGTAGCTTAAATGGGAACCTTCGTGATGATATTTTACCTATGAGGAGACCTCATAAATACCAGTAGGTGTACCGTTAGAGTTCTTTATAAATGATTAAGTGGGAATTTTTGGAGAAATTGACCGACGGGAGAACGATCGATTGAGCCGTATGTTGGGATTGTGAGAATTTAATTACGAAAAGAGTGAGAGTAAATTCCGAAAAAATACCAGTAGGTTAAAGTTAACTTAACTACTGAATTAAGGGAGGGGTAACTAGGACCCTTAGAGTTGCGTGAATACTCGAATAAATGCAATAGAGAAATAAATTGTAAATTAATTAGTACAGTGAATATAAGTAAAATATATTACGTACGGGCATGATTTGATAGGTCGGGTGTGTGCCTACTAAATTATATAAAAGTTTGGGTTAAGAGAATTTTACCTAAATTAATTATGTTAGGGTCGATGAGACATTCCGAACTAACATAAAGTTATTATATGTTTGGGGTCGATGTAAAATGCCGAACCAAACCTTAAACTGGTGTCGCGATGAAAGAGTCCCGAACCAGAATATGTGTATATATATATATATTTTTAAATAGTTGGGGTCGATGGATCATTCCGAACCAACTCTCACTTGGGGTCGATGAATCATTATGAACCAAGATTCCTTTATGTGTGGTAAAAGGATATGTTAGTGATAACTGATATTAAATACATGATTGTGTGATAAAATGTATTCTGTGTGCATAATCTACAGATTGAGAATAGTAGATAATGAGATGAATTGTAAATATCCTAGTAATAATTTATAGCGTGATGTAATTATTACAAGAATAAGGATAACGAGCAGTAAATAAGTTACCTACGCTTATGGGTAGTATAACTAGGAGAACTAAGTATCCTCGTTAGACATGCACTATAGAAGAGAGGTGAGGAAGTTCAAGGGAGTTGTGCGAAACCTTAATATGTGTAATCAATAACTCAATTGTGATAATTGCTTGCAAAATATTTTCAAATGTTTTGAGTACTAACTCTTGCTATGTAAATTTTTTTTAAAAACCTTTTAGGTGCCCAGCCACAGGGACACCCAGCATGATTTCATTCCAGGGATTTGGGAGTTGCAGCATGTGTGGATGTTGCAGGGATTGTTTAGACGCTTCCTCTTTTTCAGTTCTAGTACAGGATCTCAGTTTTAGTATTCTTAGTTGGGACATCTTGTCCTATATTTACTTTTACAGTTATTATGATTATAGATTTTAAGTTGTCTTTTATTGGCCGTGGTTTTTGACAAGACTTTATCTGCTTTCAGTTACTTATGCAACTGTTTTAAATATTACTAGAATTATATTGTGCTTGTTTGGATTATTTTTTTTTCTGCTTAAAGAAGATAATATTTGGCACTCGCTTATTTTCACTTAGGTGGTTAGTAAATTAAAAAGCTTTCGGCGGTGATGCTAAGAATGAACCATTTAAGAAACCTGTTTAAATTAAAATAAGGCTTGATCATCCAAGGTTTAATTAGGCGGGGTGTTACAAAATATCACTGAATTCCCACTCCCTCATCTTCGTCTAGTGATTAATGCACAATAAAGGCACCCGCTCCTCCTACAATATAAGCAAAATATTTATTAAGATTTATCAGAGTAATGAATTATATAAAACATTAATGATTTAACATATTTTCTTATATAAAATTATATAAAACATTGACGAGTATAATGATATATAACATTTCACATAAAATTTATAAACATAAGTCAAGTATGAAATTATTTATCATACACAAATATTTATTGATAATCATGTGACACCCCGACTAATTAAATACCGGGTAGCTACTCCTTTATTAAATTAATTCAAAATGCCAAGTTGGCCCAGTTAATAGCATCACTGTCGAAAACCTTTTAATGATTATTAACCACCTAGTATTTAAAAAGTAAGTGCCAAATTTTAATTAAAGTCTGATTAACATGCAACAAGTGAAATAAAGAATAATAACACCATTCACCATAATGAAGTAAATAGAATGACCATCACATAACGTAAATAAAGTCTGGAGGAAAAACTCCTCTCTACAATCCCATAACTGAAATAAGTAAACCGAAAATTAAAACAGTACATGCCAAAGTCTGAAACTGAAATGGAAATGTAACTCTAATAGAAATGGGCAACATGCCCTACAACTGATAGATAATGAATCTGGAATCCAAGTGATAGAGGCGTCTACAAGCAAATCCATGTAGCTTCCACAAACAGCTACAGCTCGTCACCTGAATGAATGTCCTATGCATGGTGTCCTTGTGGCTGGGCACCTAAAATGGTTTTACAAAGAAAAATAGATTTGAAAACCAAACGGGTCAGAACCCGAATGTGGAGTTATATTTTAAAAACCTGCAAGTGCTTTAAAAACATTTAAAATATTAAATGCAAAGTACATGTTAGGACGTGCACTCACATGATATTCTCACCTCTAGTCTAACTGTGCACTCCTAACGTAAGTACCCATCTATAACGACGCAACCCACTAGCTAAGTGACATCATCTCTAGCTAGACTATCATAGGTCCTACCCATATTACTCGGTTCTATTAACATTATAACGCTCGTAATTAAGTAGGGGTTTAACGTAAACTCAGATGCTCAATATGCAATATATATATCACTATCAGTTAACTCGCTATATTTCTCGAAGCAATACCGTAATTATATTCACAACATTAACATGAAGGTTCCCATTAATTAAGTGTATATTAATCACATCATAAATATACAGTACAAGCACCCCGAGAACTAAGCTGTGGTGCACACATACTCTGCTATCCATCCCGGTACATCACGTACATAAGGATTACATATTCCGAATCTCTCAGGAATAGTTCACAGATAACAACATCACAAACAATGGAGGCGAACACAGTCACATCACATAGGTCACGCACATACCTACGCTCCTTCGATCAGCGGACTTATTAATATCCCAATAAGTCTTTCTATGACCTATGTTCATCAAGGTAACCAGTCTAAATCCGGGCAACACAAGGATTAGAGGGCCCTAAGCGAACGCAAACCTCCCGTGATAGCAAGTATGGTAGGTATGTCATACACACAATTCATATACCAATACTAAGTAAACACACATCTTAGTAATCCCGTAGTTTAATCGTAGTACATATCGCATTCTCGTACTAACTTATAATTATCACAATTTATACTCTTCCGGTTTATAATCATACGCGCTATAATTTATTCTCTCATCGTAGTAGACACTCATGTCTCAACCCAAACCATCCATTTAATATAACTCTCGTATCTAATTTCCTTCTCATAAATACCCAAAAGTCCCAATTCTATCATTACATCATCATCGGAATGTTATCTATATCCTCGAACAAGTTTACGGGACTCCAAAAATCAAAACAGTCCAAAAAGGACCAAACTGTCAACTCGTTAGAAGTCTCGTTCGAACGAGACTGTTCGAACGAGATTCAACTGTTAACTCGTTAGAAGTCTCGTTCGAACGAGGCTGTTCGAACGAGATTCCAGTTCGTTCGAACGAACTGTACCTTCTAACGATATCTCGTTCGAACGAGATATCGAACGAAATCCCTTCTCGTTAGCAGCGACTGGTCAACTCGTCAGAAGCTCGTTCGAACGAGTTCGTTCGAACGACCTGGGTAGGGGCTTCTAACGACCTGCCAGTTTCGTCCCAGATCTTCTTAGTTACGTTTTTCATCCATTTCTACTCCTCAAATCTTCTCCAAAGTTCGTCCCAACAATGTTTTAAGTTCTCTAATCATCCTAAAACATGCTAAGGTCATAACTAACATCTTTTAAGGCTTTATTGCACCCTATACATCATTAAATCACAAGATTCTATATTTTTTCCCAATTTTTATAAGAACATGAACCCTAGATCTTTATCATCATCAAATCCCCGAATTAAATCCGTTTTTGTTACAACCAACATACATTAATACCAGAATAATCATCTCTATGTAATTCTACATGCGATTTGTCCTCAATAATCAAGCTCTAAATCCAATTAACATGGGTTTTCATTCGACTTTCAAGAACAATTAAAATTCTTCAATTTCTAACATGGAAAGGACATTCTCTGAAATTAAATGGAATAAAGTCACTTGCCTTGTTTGTCTCTGAGTTTGGTGTAGGTTTGATGAAGCTTTTCTGCAGAATTTCTTCTCTCCAAGCTTCTTCTCCAATGGTGGCTTAAGGTGGCTAGGGTTTGATTTGGGGAACTTAGAAAACTCTTCTAATAACCTACGTAGCCTTCTAGGTTAATATGGGTTGGTTAGGGGCTTAGTGGGTCAAATCCACATCAGATGTAATTAACCAATTTTCGTCACTTTTAATTTCCCAAAATACGAAATTACCAAAATACCCTTTATGATGCCGGTATGGCCTAAAAATACCCTGGAATCCAAACTACATCCCCGGCTAGTGTTTTCTGACTATCTCGACCCTTCCGGACGCGTTGGCGCACTCAAAACGACCATAAGGTTTATAGATTTTAAATTCACTTTTATAATCAAAATATTACACCGTGACGCGGCGGTCCCACGGGTCTCAACAAAATTTCTAAAATGCCGTATATAAATCTCACGACAACTTTCACAATTCCAATTTCATATATACTCATATATGCACATAATTAAATACCAACTCACATCTCCTTAGTATTTATAACCCGGATTAATTTCCAATTAATACGCATTTAATTAATTAATCCCAAAAATAAATATAGCCAAAAGTACGGGGTATTACATACTTCCCCCCTAATAACTGAATTTCGTCCCGAAATTCGAAACTAGAAAGTACCTGTTAAAAACAACTCTGGATAACGTTCGCGCATCTCATCCTTGCGCTCCCATGTGGATTCCTCGACATTGTGATGTCGCCACTGAACACGCACTAACGGAACTATCTTTGACCGCAGTTTCCTCTCGCTTCGGTCCAAAATAGCAATCGTCCCCTCCTCGTAGGAGCTATCCAGCTGGAGATCGATGTCCTCCACAACAATGTGAGAATGAGCCAAATTATCTCTAAGGTATTTCCTCAGCGAGAAAATATGAAACACATCGTGAATCCGATGCAAATGCTCCGGTAACCCGAGTCTATACGCAACCGGTCAGATTCGTTCAATAATAGGAAACGGCCCCACATACCTTGGTGCCAACTTCCCCTTCTTCCCGAAACGCATAATCCCCTTCATAGGGGATACCCTGAGCAAAACCTGGTCCCCTACTTGGAACTCCCTGAAAAATCTCTTCGCATCAGCATAACTCTTCTGCCTGTCTTGAGCTACCCGAATGCGACTCTGAATCAACTCAATCCTTGCCGAAGTATCCTGAATCACTTCCGGCCCAAGTAGTTTGTTGTCCCCCACCTCTAACCAACATGTTGGGGAACGACAAGGCCTACCGTACAATGCCTCAAACGGAGCCATGCCAATAGTGAACTGATAGGAGTTGTTGTAAGAAAACTCCACCAGTGGAAGGTACTGCTCACATCCACCCCCAAAGTCAATAATGCACATGCGTAGCATGTCCTCCAACATCTGATTCGTGCGCTCTGTCTGCCCATCGGTCTGCGGATGATAAGCTGTACTCAACCGCAATTCCGTGCCCATTGCCTCCTGGAAACTTTCCCAAAACCACGAAACAAATATCTTGTCTCTGTCAGACACGATATTTAGGGGCACACCGTGAAGTCTCACAATCTCTGAAATGAAGAGCTGGGCATACTGTCCCGTAGTGTAGTCAGTCCTTACGGGTAAAAAGTGAGCGACCTTGGACAACCTGTCCACAATTACCCAAACGGAGTCGTGACCCCTCTGCGACGTAGGCAACCCCGTAATAAAGTCCATGGATATGCTCTCCCACATCCACATCGGGACCTCCAATGGTTGTAGCAATCCTGTCGGTCTCTGATGATCCACTTTTACAAGCTGACAAGTGGCGCATTTCGAAACAAACTCAGCGATATCTCTCTTCATACCGCTCCACCAATACTGGCGTCTCATGTCTTGGTACATTTTGTCCCCTCTGGGATGTACCGCGAACCGTGAGCCGTGCGACTCTGCCATCACATCGTGTCGCAATCCCCCGTCTGAGCTAACGGTATAGGACTCGACTCCCTCTGCTAGTAATCGAACTATCTGCTCCTAACAGAACGAGTCATTGTCCTGTGCCCGTACTACCTTCGTGACAATCTGTGGTGTAACGGTCATCACAGACATGAAGGAGCGGGCCACTGCATCCTGGTGTCCCAATTCCTTCCACTTAGCCTTCCACACCTCTGCCACCTCATCTGCTGGTCTACGGCTCAACGCGTCTGCTACCACGTTAGCCTTACCTGGGTGATACTGGATGTCGAACTGGTAGTCCTTCACAAACTCAAGCCACCTACGCTGCCGCATATTCAATTCCTTCTGCGTGAATAGGTACTGTAGGGACTTGTGGTCCGTGAACAACTGGAACTTCTCCCCCAAAATATAGTGCCTCCAAATCCGTAGGGCAAATACCACAGCTGCCAACTCCAAATCATGCGTGGGGTAATTCTTCTCATGAGGCTTAAGCTTACGGGAAGCATAAGCTATGGCCTGTCTTTCCTGCTGCAATACACCTCCCAGTCCTTGCAAAGACGCATCGGTGTAAACCAAATACTCAACTCCCGGTCTCGGCAATGCTAACACAGGTGCTGAGGTCAATTTGTCCTTCAATTCATCGAATGCCAACTGACAGGCATCACTCCAGATGTATGGCACACCCTTACGAGTCAGATGTGTCAAAGGACCTGTTATCTCTGAGAAACCCCGAATAAACCTCCTGTAGTAACCTGCTAGACCCAAGAAACTACGAATCTCAGTCGGTGTCGTGGGCTGTCCCCACTCCCTCACCGCTGATACCTTCCCCGGATCAACAGATATTCCTTGGTCGGAAATGATATGTCCCAAAAACTGGACTTCCTTCAGCCAAAACCCGCTTTTCTCATATTTTGCATACAACTCGTTCTGACGAAGTGTCTGCAAAACCTGCCTCAAATGCTCGGCGTGCTCCTCCTCTGTCTGGGAGTAAACCAGAATATCATCAATGAAGACAATGACAAACTGGTCTAGGAAATCCCTGAACACTCTGTTCATCAGGTCCATAAACACAGTTGGAGCGTTGGTCAAGCCGAAAGGCATAACCCGAAACTCGTAAGAACCATATCTCGACAAGAACGCAGTCTTCGAGACATCCTCCTCCCTGATACGCAACTGATGGTATCCCGATCTCAAGTCAATCTTCGAGAATAAAGAAGCTCCTCTCAACTGGTCGAATAAGTCATCGATTCGAGGCAACGGATACTTATTCCGTATCGTGACCTTATTCAACTCTCGGTAATCCACACACAATCTCAGTGAACCGTCCCTCTTCTTCACAAACAAAACTGGAGCGCCCCAAGGTGAGGTACTCCTGCGAATAAAGCCCTGACCTAACAGCTGCTCTATCTGATCCCGTAACTCCCTCATCTCAGCTGGAGCCATACGGTACGGTGCGAGTGCTATAGGTCTCGTACTCGGTAGCAAATCTATAACAAAGTCTATCTCTCGACTGGGGGGTAAGCCTAGTAACTCCTGAAACACCTCTGAATACTCCCTGACTACTGGAATGGAATCTAAAGGAATCACTACCTCCTTAGAGGTATCCTCCTCAATGTAATACAGATGAGCGGTCGATCCTCCCTCTGGGCCAGGCATCGCCACTATAAACATCTCTTGCCCCGGAATGGCAAAAACAATGCTCCCGCTGAAGCAATCAATCATGGCCCTATAAGCTACGAGCCAATCCATCCCAATAATCACGTCGTGAACATGCATATCTAATACTAACATGTCTGCAGGTAATACCAAACCACCAATCTCTACCCCCACTCCCCGGCATATAAAGAAAATAAGTGACCCACTCCCCAATGGTGAGTCGACACACGTCACTGTGCTCTCTGCCGTAGCTAACAATCCTAAAGCCTTCGCGAAGTGTGTAGCTATAAAACAATGTGTAGCACCCGTATCAAATAACACCCGACCCATAGTGCCATGGATAGGAAACGTACCCTCAATCGCGGGCGGTGCCTGTGGAACTGCAGCCTGGTGGACGTTGTAGACACGTCCATACTGTAGCTGCCCCTGCTGAACTGGGACTGCTGGAATGGGTGGCAATGCTGCCATCTGTGGCGGTGCGGGAAGAGCGGCGGGAAACATAGGCCTCTGTGGCTCCTGGCGAGCACCCTGCTGCTTCTGCTGTGGGGCCCTGCCCCTATCAGGACAATCCTGTCGCTTATGGCCAGTCTTGCCACAAACAAAGCACTTCCTTGGGAAGTTCCCTCCTCTCTGTCCCTGCTGTCCCCGGCCCTGGTGGCCGTTACCGTTCCTCCCTTGGCCCTGCTGGCCCTGGTGAAACTGCTGCCCATTCTGCCCCTGTTGGCCCTGATGGCCATTTGGACCCTGATGGCCCTGACGGAAACCTCCCTGTCCCTGCCTGTAGTTCCCTGACCGAAATCTCTTATTATCCCCCTGCTGGGAGCCCTGCTCATTCTGTCTCTGCCCCTGACCAGATTGTGCCCCGCTGGCACCATGTCCTCCAGTCCTGCCCTGATGGCTAGACTCCCCCGACCTCTTACCCTCGGCCATATGGAAACGGTGGTCCTGGCAGTGTAACAATGCAGCGTTAACCACATCAGAATAGGTGGCCAACGATAGGTTCCCTAGCAGATGCTGACGGATCCTCCAAGTCAACCCGTCCGTGAACTTCTCAATCTTCTTCTTCTCTGTTGGTATCTCATCTGGAACGATATTCAACAGATTCGTGAACTCGGCCTCATACTCGGCCACAGTCTTACCCTCCTGCTTCAGACCCATCAATCTCCTCCTCATTTCCGTATGAACAGCTGACGGAAAGTACTTGCGGTCGAACCTCACCCAGAACTCCTGAATCGTGAGAGTATCCCTCTCCTCCATGGTGGTAATAGACTCCCACCACTGTAGCGCGGATCCAACTAGCTTGAAAGTAGCTAGCACCTGCTTCTGGACATCCGTGCACTCATACATCCTTAAGTGCCTCTGCATATCCTTCCTCCACTGGCTCGAGACTACCACATCTGAGCTACCTGCAAACTCTGGCGGATGCGCTTTCTGAAAAGCGTCGCGTACACGCTCCCAAGCAGACGGGAATGCATTAGCCTGTACTGGCACGGCAACTGGCGCCTGAGGTGGTGCCTGCTGAACAACGGCAATGGCGGCATTTACTGCTTGGGCTACTATAGCTGCAACCTCAGCGGCGTTCATCATGCCCTGAACTGGAGCGAGCTGGGGTTCGGGCATTGCATCCCTGGGAACTCGTCGTGCACGTCGTGGAGGCATCTGAAATAAGAACAAAGTTTATAAGTTCGATGTTTATAAACTTAAGATAGCTGAAGAACGAAGCATACACAAAAAGAGTACAACAGTCCTAAAATATAGGGCTCTATATCAAAGAAACTTAGCGAAAACATAATAAGTCGTCAGATCCTAAAGGACACTAGAACCTGATGCTCTGATACCACCTGTGACACCCCGACTAATTAAATACCGGGTAGCTACTCCTTTATTAAATTAATTCAAAATGCCAAGTTGGCCCAGTTAATAACATCACTGTCGAAAACCTTTTAATGATTACTAACCACCTAGTATTTAAAAAGTAAGTGCCAAATTTTAATTAAAGTCTGATTAACATGCAACAAGTGAAATAAAGAATAATAACACCATTCACCATAATGAAGTAAATAGAATGACCATCACATAACGTAAATAAAGTCTGGAGGAAAAACTCCTCACTACAATCCCATAACTGAAATAAGTAAACCGAAAATTAAAACAATACATGCCAAAATCTGAAACTGAAATGGAAATGTAACTCTAATATAAATGGGCAACATGCCCTACAACTGATAGATAATGAATCTGGAATCCAAGTGATAGAGGCGTCTACAAGCAAATCCCTGTAGCTTCCACAAACAGCTACAGCTCGTCACCTGAATGAATGTCATATGCATGGTGTCCTTGTGGCTGGGCACCTAAAATGGTTTTACAAAGAAAAATAGATTTGAAAAGCAAACGGGTCAGAACCCGAATGTGGAGTTATATTTTAAAAACTTGCAAGTGCTTTAAAAACATTTAAAATATTAAATGCAAAGTACATGTTAGGACGTGCACTCACATAATATTCTCACCTCTCGTCTAACTGTGCACTCCTAACGTAAGTACCCATCTATAATGACACAACCCATTAGCTAAGTGGCATCATCTCTAGCTAGACTATCATAGGTCCTACCCATATTACTCGGTTCTATTAACATTATAATGCTCGTAATTAAGTAGGGGTTTAACGTAAACTCAGATGCTCAATATGCAATATATATATCACTATCAGTTAACTCGCTATATTTCTCGAAGCAATACCGTAATTATATTCACAACATTAACATGAAGATTCCCATTAATTAAGCGTATATTAATCACGTCATAAATATACAGTACAAGCACCCCGAGAACTAAGCTGTGGTGCACACATACTCTGCTATCCATCCCGGTACATCACGTACATAAGGATTACATATTCTGAATCTCTCAGGAATAGTTCACAGATAACATCACAAACAATGGAGGCGAACACAGTCACATCACATAGGTCACGCACATACCTACGCTCCTACGATCAGCGAACTTATTAATATCCTAATAAGTCTTTCTATGACCTATGTTCATCAAGGTAACCAGTCTAAATCCGGGCAACACAAGGATTAGAGGGCCCTAAGCGAACGCAAACCTCCCGTGATAGCAAGTATGGTAGGTATGTCATACACACAATTCATATACCAATACTAAGTAAACACACATCTTAGTAATCCCGTAGTTTAATCGTAGTACATATCGCATTCTCGTGCTAACTTATAACTATCACAATTTATACTCTTCCGATTTATAATCATACGCGCTATAATTTATTCTCTCGTCGTAGTAGACACTCACGTCTCAACCCAAACCGTCCATTTAATATAACTCTCGTATCTAATTTCCTTCTCATAAATACCCAAAAGTCCCAATTCTATCATTACATCATCATCGGAATGTTATCTATATCCTCGAACAAGTTTACGGGACTCCAAAAATCAAAACAGTCCAAAAAGGACCAAACTGTCAACTCGTTAGAAGTCTCGTTCGAACGAGACTGTTCGAACGAGATTCAACTGTTAACTCGTTAGAAGTCTCGTTCGAACGAGGCTGTTCGAACGAGATTCCAGTTCGTTCGAACGAACTGTACCTTCTAACGATATCTCGTTCGAACGAGATATCGAACGAAATCCCTTCTCGTTAGCAGCGACTGGTCAACTCGTCAGAAGCTCGTTCGAACGAGTTCGTTCGAACGACCTGGGTAGGGGCTTCTAACGACCTGCCAGTTTCGTCCCAGATCTTCTTAGTTACGTTTTTCATCCATTTCTACTCCTTAAATCTTCTCCAAAGTTCGTCCCAACAATGTTTTAAGTTCTCTAATCATCCTAAAACATGCTAAGGTCATAACTAACATCTTTTAAGGCTTTATTGCACCCTATACATCATTAAATCACAAGATTCTATATTTTTTCCCAATTTTTATAAGAACATGAACCCTAGATCTTTATCATCATCAAATCCCCGAATTAAATCCGTTTTTGTTACAACCAACATACATTAATACCAGAATAATCATCTCTATGTAATTCTACATGCGATTTGTCCTCAATAATCAAGTTCTAAATCCAATTAACATGGGTTTTCATTCGACTTTCAAGAACAATTAAAATTCTTCAATTTCTAACATGGAAAGGACATTCTCTGAAATTAAATGGAATAAAGTCACTTGCCTTGTTTGTCTCTGAGTTTGGTGTAGGTTTGATGAAGCTTTTCTGCAGAATTTCTTCTCTCCAAGCTTCTTCTCCAATGGTGGCTTAAGGTGGCTAGGGTTTGATTTGGGGAACTTAGAAAACTCTTCTAATAACCTACGTAGCCTTCTAGGTTAATATGGGTTGGTTAGGGGATTAGTGGGTCAAATCCACATCAGATGTAATTAACCAATTTTCGTCACTTTTAATTTCCCAAAATACGAAATTACCAAAATACCCTTTATGATGTCGGTATGGCCTAAAAATACCCCGGAATCCAAACTACACCCCCGGCTAGTGTTTTCTGACTATCTCGACCCTTCCGGACGCGTTGGCGCACTCAAAACGACCATACGGTTTATAGATTTTAAATTCACTTTTATAATCAAAATATTACACCGTGACGCGGCGATCCCACGCGTCTCAACAAAATTTCTAAAATGCCGTATATAAATCTCACGACAACTTTCATAATTCCAATTTCATATATACTCATATATGCACATAATTAAATACCAACTCACATCTCGTTAGTATTTATAACCCGGATTAATTTCCAATTAATACGCATTTAATTAATTAATCCCAAAAATAAATATAGCCAAAAGTACGGGGTATTACAAATCATAAGAAAACTATACATTGTTAAACATAATTCATGTAGTCGTGTATTGATATAAACATTAATGTTGAACAAAGTAGTATAGTAGGTTATCCATAAGGCAAGTATGATACAAAATTAAACATAATTCATGTAAACATAAGTCATAAATAGAAGTCTTCATTCGCTATGTTTACACTGAGGAGAAGCTATGAGGTCAGGGTGAATGCAGTGAATGGAAACTAGGTTAAACCTAGATTCATTCGGCATAAATATGCAGACATTTGAGAGTGGTTTTGGCGTAACAATAGCGAATGAAAAGTGGGTAACATTATCCATCAAGTCGACATAAATATACCGATGTGAGGCATTTAATTCGGGGTCATTATAATGAATAAAATCCTAGTTCATAAAAAAAAATTATTCGGCATAAACGTATTGAATAATTAGAATTTATTTGGTATAATCATAACGAATGAAACCCTAGTTCATAACCTTAAATTTTTAAAATAATCCAAATGAGGGTATAATAATAAGGTTGGAACTTCTGTTCAGCAAACAAAAAAAATGGATTTCAAATTTGTTGGCTCACTGGTAACATAAAAAATTGTTCATGTATTCATATTAACCTTGAAACAGCAGTGCTATTCAAATGCTTCAATCGGGAATTCAAATCCTTCGTTCAGTGGTTGAAACAACAGGCAAATGGGTAGTTCAAACCATTTGTTCGTTCAGTTATTTGAGGATAATGGATTTGTAAGTGCTAGTCAAATGCTTCGTTCACTTATATATATATATATAAGTTCAAATGGTTCGTACATTATACATTAAAACTTTTGGTATTCAAATAGGTAGTGTGTTCAATGTACCAACTTGATATTTCATCTTTAGTAGAAGGCGAATGGATTTGAATATAAAGGTTTGGAAGTTGAAGATGAAAGGTTTGGAGGTTTGAATGTGTAGAGAAATGGAGGAAAAGTGTGTAAATGATTATTAGAACTTTAAATATGTGGTGGCTCTTAGGGCTGTAAACGGATATTCGAAAATCCAGATCCATCCGATATCCGAATTTGCGGATATTTATTCGAAAAAATGGAAACGGATGCGAATATGGATACTCTATAAAAATATCCGAGAAAACGGATACGGATAGTATTAATATCCGACACGGATAATCCGTAGTCGATGCGGAGTATTCATTTTACCGGATATCCGTATCCGTCTAACATGCGTTTAAAATATTAGTTATAAAACATTTTAGATGTAAACTAAAATTTAAAATAAAAGTTTGGCATAACTATAATTATAAAAGCTTTAGAAATATGACCTAAATTCCTAACCTAATAAACACCACACGTCGTTTTTTCTCCCATTTCCCAAAGACCATTTCTCTTCCCCGTGCTATCCCTCTTCTCTGCTCTAAGTTGTCGCTAGTTATCGCCCAATCACTCTAATCGCTCCTGCGCCCCGGTTGGTCCGGTCCAACAACAGGTATGTTACATACCTGTGATTTACCAGGTCATTTACATACCATATGTTAATGACCATTATGATCTACCATTGTAGAATTTTCGATCCAACTGTAGAATTGTGATATACCATTGTGACATACCTGTGATTTACCAGGTATGTTAACTCTATATTCGATCCAACTGTAGAATTTTCTTCTATGGTTTTCTGATTATGGGGTTCCCTATTACCACACAGATTTCGGGTATAGGTATTTTATGGCAATTTCCTTAACTACACTTTTTTTCATGAACGATGGTTGTAAAAATAGTTATATATTTTTTTCTATTTTAAACCCTGAATTTATATATAAGGCATTTTTTTACTGATTTGATTTAACATGAGATTATTATTGATAAATTTGTGCTTGATTTTTCATTCCCAAAATTGATTTTTTTAATCATCTTTTTAACTTTGTGATTGGCTCAACACTCCACGGGTTTTTCTGATTATGGGGTTTTCTGATTGGTTCAGCACTCTACAATTTTCATATTTTGGTTTTCTGCACTTTGTGATTTCTACTCTTTGGTACTCATCTTGGTAATTATTCTTGGTCCATTTGTTTACATGAATTTTGGTGCTTCCTTTGTTTGTGATATGAGCTATATTCATGGATATATTATGTTGTGTGGAGACCTGAATGTAGTTCTTTTGTTATGTTGTATAAAATTATTGTGAGTTTGCTATTTTTTTTATTCAGGGCCGTTTTAATTTTTTTATCTCAGTACAATTTTATGTTATTTAGTGTTATTTATGCACATTAAAGGTTAGTACTTTTGCTCGAACCTTCTTTTATAATTAATTTGATGCTTTACACATTCTCTATATCTTACATGGAATGAAAAATTATATATTTAATTCATGAATTAAATTAGTGTTTAATAAACTATGTGTATCTTAATGTATCTTAAACAATAAAAACGGATAAGGATATTATCCGAATCCGGTAAATCCGAGAGGATACGGATAAGGATAGCTGAAATTATTATCCGGACGGATACGGATACAGATAGTGTGGAGACTTGGCGAATACGGATGTGGATACTATGGTATCCGCTCCGTATCCGTCCGTTTTACACCCCTAGTGGCCCTTTTGTGGTATTTGGAAGTAACTATTAAAATTAAGAGGTATTTTGTAGTGAAAACAAAGTTGCTGTATTTGGAAGTAAAAAATGAGGTGCCCTAAGAGCCTTTAAAATTATCATGGTATTTCCACTAAAGATATTTATCAACATTAGTAATTGGAGGACCTAAGAAAGGAGGGGAAGTCGTTTACAACCAACAAACTATCTTTCCTCAAAGGAGTCATCCCTCAACACATTTTTGATAGTATCGCCACAATTGAGGAGGAAGAACAACAAGCATATAGACCACTCAATTCACAAAAAAGGGTAGGAATTCAATTCAACAGCAAAAATGAGGATGAATCTTCAATATCAAGAGGCATCAGTGAGTAAGTAGTCTAAACAAGATATCATTCAAAGAGTACCTATGGTGCTAAAGAAAAGTAGAATGTGGATTGAAATCTACAACTTGGCAGCCATATTATTGTTTCAGCATGAGACAACTCCATATTATTGTCCAGCCTTTCTTTGAGGTTGGCTGTTCCCAGTCTTCTATTTATTCCAAATGAACCATTGCCTTAAAATTCAAGCTCCATATTATTGCAATCGGCCACAACTTTTGATGTTCTTCAATTTTCCTCGAGCCTTCTTCCGATCCCTCCTCCCCCTCCCCCTCCCCCTCCCCCTCCCACACACCATTTACCAATGTTTTTCAAATCCCTTGTGATCTATGAAGCACGGACACTCTCCTGGAAACCAACGTGTCGTGTCCTACAACGTGTCGGATACCTATGAAGCACGAACACTCGCCCGGAAGCCATGAGCCAACTTTGACTCGAGTGATGGTGATTGTGCTTTATTTATGATTCTTAAGGTCAAAGTGTGTTTGAATTTTGTTTTGTAAGGGCCATTTTCTTAATTTCATGCGAATAATGCTCTAATAATGTATTTTATGGAGAAAATCTGTTTTATTTCATTAATATATATTTAAATGTGTTATATATTGTACATATCATAGCGTGTCGTATCGTAGTATTTGGACCAATCACGTGTCGCGTGTCGAAACACATGTTACGTGTCCGTGCTTCATAGCTTGTGATTAGCGATGGTCTTAAAACAATGGCTGCCAAGTTGTAGATTTCAATCCATATTCTACTTTTCTTTTCCACGAGTCAGCAAGTCCATTATCTCTTGGGTTAAGAAACTTTTGAGCATGAGACAACTCGATTTTTTTAACACGATGTTAACAAATAATTTCAGTTCATGAACATAAAGTATAGTAATCAATATTACAGTTTTTTAAATTAAGAAAATAATAAGCTTTTTACGCTGAGTATTTATATTTATTTAAAACTACTTCACGTTATTGTCATTTCACAAAAATAATAAGGGTAAAATTGTAAAAGTTCATTAAAAAAAATCAGCATTCAAAAGATGACTTGGCTTTTAATGCATGCTGAATTCTAATTGTCGATAAAATCTTCCACAATTTCCACCGGATATATGAAATACCCCATATTCTCCACAAAAAAATATTGCAATAATATATCTTCTATAATTTCCACCAAGTCGATGAAATATTCCATATTTTCCATTAAAAAATAGAATAAAATAGAAAGAAACACTAATCAAACTTGAAACAATATTTTACTGAACCAGACATACAAATCAAACCAATACAAAACACATGCCTAAAAATAAAAGAAATATATAACAAAGAAAATGAAAAATGAGCAAAACATCCTTCTCAAACCACTATTGTATACTTCTACTTCTGTGTGCATATGCATATATAATGTCAACAAAACAATACATCCACCCTCTGCCCAAGCCTGCCTTCCCCCATAACTGAAAGTGATACTTATAACCTCAATATAACATCCCACTATAGAAGAGTCTTTAAGTAGCAGATACCAGTTCCTTTAACTTGTTTAGGACTAAAAATTCAACAACTGTATTGCAATGGTAAAAAAGACTCCCACTTCTCATTTCTCCAGTATACCCTTCCTTTTCCTATTTACCCATTACTACAAAAATGTGGGGTTTATGTTGAGTTATATCCCCACTTTTATAGTCACTTTTGAGAGTTCCCTACGTCCTTTTTGAAAAATTTGACTTGTACCCTCAAAAGTGCCATGAAAACCAACCCATTTCTAATAAAGATGCGGGTAGCTCAAAAGTTGATATAAAAGTGGGTGTGTAACTCAATCCAACCCAAAAGGTATACCCTCATGCCTCATTAAAATATAACATAAAATTCAAATTTTACACAAAAACTATTCGAACCTTAAAGTTGATTTTCGCGGATGAGTTTATTGAGGAGTGTAGTCAAAAGGGCATCCCTTTTTTCGGCTCGGCTCTCTTCTCTCATCCTTCTCTGTTCTTCTCTCTCTCTCCAAGCCTGTTCCATCATCATCCTCTCTCTCTCCATCTTCTCCATATATTGACGCCACTCCTGCTCAAACAGCCGCCTCTCATGGGCCCGTTTCTCCATTGATTCCATCCATTGCATCTCAATTCTTTGTTGCTGCTGAATAAAATCCTTAAGCATCTCTTGAATAGTACTAATACTACTTGGTGATGGTTGCTTTGAAGGCTGTTTTTCTTTCTCGGCTTTCCTTTTTCGAGGATTGGCGCCTTGTGGGACCCGCTCCTCGTGACTTTCATATTCGTCGTTGTTGTTTTCGTCTTCGGATAATTCTTCGGAGGATTGATATCCGCTTAGTATCTTGACCCTCTTTTTTGACTGAGCAGAACCGGATTCTGACTCGAGGAGTAATCGCTGCATGTTATTTTCCCTCTCCGTGAAGACTTGGTGCATTTCATGAAAAAATGGGATTTGTCGGCCACTATCCGGATCAGATGTCTCCTTCCCCTGAATTTTGATCAAGTAAAACATGGAATAAGTAAAATTAATTAAATTTGAGGCATCAAAGCAATAGATAAACAATTTTTTTAATTACCCGTGTTAATATTTTAGATACCGGGTGTTTTTATAATAATTAGACTTGATCCCTTGTGACAGAGGGCTATATAAAATTTTAGCATTATCGGGTAGTCAAATAAACACCCCCAAGGGGAGTAGGTCTAACTATTACGGATACTGGGGGTATCTCTGATATCAGCATTATCATAGGGGAGGTAGCTAAAAAGAGGGAGTAAGAGACTACTAACTAACTTCAATTGTAAGAGAATTATCCTCCAATTTCGTCACATCAATTTGCAACTTAGAGACAGTGAGAAATGAACAATGGCTTTAATTGCTCATATTTCTAGCTACTACTTGGGTCTCATGAAGCAAAATATTGAATCATCAAAGCCTTACATAGACATTCACGACTTGAGCGGTCGCACGCTTTTTCACTTTCTAGAAACTCAACAAGAAAAGAGAGAGATAGGTATCATTTTGACATACTTTCTTTAAAAAGATTCTTCCTTTTCTGTTTATTCACTTATTTTCTAAATTTTTGGGTCTTAATTGGTATTCTCTAATTCAGAGAGGAGCAAAATCTGCAAGCTTAACATGTTGCAGTAGACTAATACTGCAAAATGCTCCCCATAAACCATTAGTTATCTTTGAAAACGAAAAGAAACAAATATATCTCAGGTTTCTTGCAATTTGGATATCGCAAGGACAAAGCCTTGATCCCGCTCACTTGGGTAGTTGGACAGTAATTCACTTCTTAGAAACCCAAAAGAAAAAGAAGAAAAACAAGTTAAGTGGAAAGAAGAAAAGCTGTCCATCAAGAGTTTATCTTCACTCGTAGTCCATGGATCCCTCCCTATCTTTATTATTTTGATTTTTTGTTTTAGTAGAGACTTTTATTTTAAATTTTGGAGTTTGGGGGGTTTAGGAACCATGGCCTTAGATTATATTTTGAAGGTTCAAGGTTATTTGGATGCAACACTTCATATATATATATATATATATATACACTCCATCCATCCCAAATTAATAGTCCTTATTTAAATACGACGTTTTTTAAAGATACACTCAATTAATGGTCAAGGTAGTGGAATTTGGTTCATTGAATATGTCCACAAAAGGAAAGTGACAGAGGGAATATATATAGACAGATTCAATCCTAAACAGACAGATTCAATCCTAAACAGACAGATTCAATCCTAAACATTTATATAATTTTATATTAAATAATTGGCAATAAATTATTGCAATTTTATAAATTCTTTAATAGGTATATAAATCCCATTTTTGGAGCTTATCTGGACAATTTTGTGCATGCCCTATATGCAATCATTCCTAATCACGAATCTGTAAAAAGTCAATATTTGGCCCGTAAGACCTCTTCATTACCTAATTTACTTCATTCCCCTCAACGTACTAATGATCGATTGTCAGCTAACAGAAAGCACTCCTCTTATTGCACTTGAAAGGGAAATTGAACTAATAATTAGATGGAGAAAATCGTGGTCGGCTGGCAATTTTTGACACGATAACCCGTTTATGGTAATAACCCGAAATGACCCGAAATTGACACGATTAGCTTGTATAGATTTAAGAGTAACCAAAACGTATACTCAAATAAAAATCAACGCGACCCGAAAATGACACGACTAACCCGAATTGCCACCCCAATTTGAGAGAGAGAGAGAGAGAGAGGAGGGGATTCAAGTTTACAACCAATCAAAAGGATAGCCAGTGACGAAGTTAGGATCTTACTACTCCCGGGGATTAATTATATAA
Source organism: Sambucus nigra (assembly GCA_949130495.1). Classification (NCBI taxonomy): domain Eukaryota; kingdom Viridiplantae; phylum Streptophyta; class Magnoliopsida; order Dipsacales; family Adoxaceae; genus Sambucus; species Sambucus nigra. The sequence continues at coordinate 680,026,443 of OX422211.1, forward strand.
CTAAATTTTAATCTAGAAACACGATAAAAATAGAAAGGAAAAAATTATAAACTTTAATTTATTTATTTTTATAATTTAGCTTGAAATGTCTTGCTGCTCTTTGATGCCATTCTTTTTCAAGGGGGCAGGGTAGAAGAATACTCAGTCAAGGTTTGGGGTATTGGGCTTACATTGCAAAATTGTCTTTTTTAATTGATTGGATCATTGACTTTTTCGTAGTATTTGTCAACCTATTATTTATTCCAGTTGAAATTATCCATTTGAGAAGGAATGATATACTAGTGAGGGTATGCAGTTGATGATGAAGCAGGAAAAAGCAAATTAGGTCAGAGAAGGGGAAAGGAGAAGGAGAAGGAGATGAGGGTATTTCAATCCATAAATGGTCCAGGGTAAGTGTAAATACGGGATTAAAGGTAATCTTGAGGATAATGTCTAATTTTTTAATGAAAAGGAGTTATCCCTAATTACGGCATTATCGTAGGGGTAGGGGGTAGGTCAAAATAACCCGTCCTATTTTAGTCTGTGTGGTCTAAATATTTTTCAAATCTCGATTCAGTCGTGTCTGCGTCAAAATCATGACTCGCGGTAGTCTGTAATTGAATGTGAAAATTATAAATCATGTTGATCGTGTAATTACATGTTAAGAATGAGTTGTGCTAGTCTCAAGTACAAAAAAACTCATTGATGTGTTGTGTCAGTTGATACCTTAATAATTCTTGTCATATTACACTATGTCTGGTAAAAACACGATTATTACCCCTATTTAAACGATTTCTCCCTTTTATTCAACAAATCATTAAGATTTCTATGCAATTGATAAAATAAACGTTTTCCAATTCTTTATATTAATATACACAACAAATGTTTGAGGCTTTTACCATTCTTGTTTTTTCTTTTCTTAAAATCTAAGGAGAAATACACTTTAAAGCACATCCACTCTGGATTTTGGTGTTCTTATTATGTTTTTTCAGTGGATTTAGTCAAGGTATTGACTCAATGATCAATATAGAAAGATGTTTTTTAAAGGCATCCTCTAAATGCTCTGTTTATATTTTTTTTCACAAAAAAAAATCCTTTGAATGCTGAAGCCACAAAACTTCCTTACAGTTTCCCTAACGTATGCAAAGCTGCAATTTTTCTGCTTAGGATGAAGTAATTGTTTGACCGACCATAATATAACTTAATGAATTCTTATCAATATATACACAAATAACACAAAGGATAATCAACCCCCAACTCGCATGATTATTAAACATTTAGAATCGTAGAAAAACAAACCAGCAGGCGAACTATCCTTATAAAGGATAAAAGCACGGGTTAGATTCTAGCATAAAAAAATAATACTGGAAGAATTAACTGTTCCTAAAAAATTCAGATGTAAGGAACCAAAATGTATTAAATATTGGAGCATCCAACCAATTGGCAATGATTGGAGGGGACCCAAGATCTTATATATTGTGGTGCAAGGCTCTAATTTTTCCATGTGGGGCTTTATGTCTCAACACATCCCCTCATGTGTGGCGTTACTTAAGCTTAACACGTGGACATAACTTTTTTATTAGAGAATTAAGGTAAAGGTCATGTTCCTTCCTATATTTGGATTTTTAGGACAATGCTTTTCAAGTTTATAAATCTAATCCCTGTGGTACAATAGCATTTATAAATCTAGTCTCTGTGGTACAATAGTCTTTATTTTTTTTGTCCGCGCCAGCGACGCTATTTTTCACCATTTTTCATGGTATTTTTAGTACAGGGACTAAATTTATAAAATTATATGGAGTGTCATATTTTTATAAACTTTGAGCATTATGAGGACCTTTTTCCAAAAACCCCTTTTTTTATTGGGTGACACGGAGTATTTGGGCCGTTCGGACATGAATAACCTGCTCTGATACCATATTAAATATTGGAGCATCCAACCCAAAACCAATGTGCAACTTTATGCCTCAACAAAATGAACATAGAAGTTTGAGACTAACCACAACAAAAGGATAAATATTGTGTACGCTTTGATTTGTGAGCAATCACTTGTTTTCCCCATTTCAGTTTTGATCGAGCATTTCTTTTTACTTATAAAGGAACAAGCAATTAGTTTGAATCTAGAAGCTTCACAGAAGACAACATAAAATACTATCCTGGTAAAAAGGAAAGGGCTGATCACAATAATCTAAGCTAGAAGAGCACCAGTCCAACAAGCCATCAGGGCTGATAAAATTCCAATTAACATTTTATGTTTCTTAGCAGCATTTTAGATCACAAATATGAAATTAGTATGGGTAATGTGAATTGACTTTATTCTTGCTAATATAGTAGTCTCAACAAATAGACATTCCTCTAAAACATGACTAGTTGATCATTGTCTTCACAATGGGTGAAGTGGGCATGGGGCCCACAAATAAATATTGAAAATAAGTATGAAACCTCCATCATAAAGCCATCATTTTCTAAGTAATTAGGGCCGAGCCAGAAGGGGAGGGAGGGGGGAGGAGGGGGTGTCGTGTCTTCACCACCTAGGACCCCCACTTTTAAACAATATTTTAGAGCCCAAAATTTCAAACTTAAGGGTTGTTTGTTTTCGGCTCCGAATGCTGAATCTAAACAATTATTTTGAAGGCATCGAATAATGTTTGTTTTTAAAAAATTTCAGACGTTAATGATGACTTTTAAATCTTAATTTTAAGACTTGGTGACATAAATGAAGCCTCCAATGACACAACAGAAATACACTCGAGAGAGAGTACTAATCATATTGGAGAAATGCTGAATGCTTACTAAATGGGGGTAAGGGGGGTATTTATAGGGGAATGGGAAGGATCTAAAAGTAGTTCATCAATACCTGAAAGGGAAATGATCCTAGGTCCATATGATGTCACATGACCTAAGAGCACCCCTTTACAATCATTTCCTAAAATACGCTTCTGGATCCTTTCCATCAATCCTATAATACAAGAAAGGAAAATGTGATAAAAATAAAAGAAAACTAGTAAAAATAATAAGGACTAAAGGTACTAAAAGATTGAAATAACCCCAACACTTTATCTGATTTTCATCACACTTACTTTAATGAAAAGAGTTCGACCTCGAACACAAAGGGGGACACCATCTGAATCGGGATTAATGGGGATGAGAATGGCAATCATGTTGAACCTCCTCCTCCTCTAGCTCATCATTCGGTGGCTCTGAATCATCAGTCACAAGAACGCTCCGTTTCCATGCCTTGGGGCACTCAGCAACTCGATTGCCCACAACACCACAAGTGAAGCACTTCATAGTAACGAGCGGTGCATCAGCGTCTCGAGGTGGTGCAAAGGCCATAGTAGAAGGCCTGAAGTGCGGTGGTAGATTTCTACCTTGGTTGCATGCTCAACCGCCTTGACAAAAGACGGTATCTCACGCAACCCCAAGTCCTAAATATAGCGGCTAATTCGCTGAGTCTCAATCCCACCCAGAAGGGCCCGAGTGCAAGGAAGCTAGAACTGCTGTGTAAGCAGGGACTAAAGAGGCATCCTGTCGGAAGCACTGGACCCGAGTGTAGATATCGTGATCGTAGGTCAGCGATATAAAAAATGCTCTCAACTTTTTCTTCAATTGATTCCATGTTTTGGACAATCATTCCACCAAATTTGGGCGAACCCATAAAATTTGGTTGCGGCCAAACACATTTGCGCCTGTAATGCGCTTGTAATTGTCTCCATTACATCAAGCCAGTTAACAATGGTGTCGGGATCCAAATGTCCATCAAACATTGGCACATCCACCCTAATATCTCCCTAAAGGCTCTTGGAGAAAAGTCGGAGAGTTAAATCTAAGTGATCACCCCCCGGTGGCATATCCATCAGGTCCTCATCTTCATCCTCCACAAAATCCTAAAAAATAGCTTGACCTCGGGGGCAGGGCACGTGGACAAGTGGTGGCTCTGCGGGCTCGAGAGCATCAGCATAAGCATGGACCATTGGCTCCTCCGGGGGATAGTGAGGGCAATCATCCATCAAGTGCCCCGCTTATAACAGAGGAAACAATAGTGGTCTTCAATTGGTATAAAGGGCGTTACCTTGGGGTTGAGGGAGTCAAATAGGTGTCAGTGTACCATTCCTCATGAATTGGTGCTCGCCCATCTCCAAAAAGAGAATCAGTTTGTGGGAGAAGGGCTTCTTGTTCAAAATGCTCAAATTGTATGCACAGAGTATTGAGGATTATGGGTTAGTGTAACCACTCTTTAACCATTAGAAGATAATCACGGGTTGAATCTTGAGGGTCATTTGGGGCGGAAATGGTTAAACAGGTGTCCCAAACGGAATCAGGCCTGGGAACCCGTGTAAGGCGGCAAAGGGGCCTGTTGTCGTCAAGGGTCGGCTCAAGTCGGTCGAAGGAGGAGACCGAACCGAGTTGCTGAACTCGTCGATAGGCGGGGGGTGCTGCGTTGAATGGAGTTGGAGTGTGCAGGGTTGAATGGAGGCAGGTAGGTTCGGGTCGAGGTATGGGCGGGTAGTTCAAATGGTGGATTGGGTCGAGGTGTTCTAGAATAAATCGAGTTGGGTCCTGTTGTGGAGGAAGCACAGGGGGTCGACTAGTTGAGGGCCAAGGAGAGTTCGAGAGGGAACAATCAGGACCCAAGCCGGGTAGAAGAGTTGGAGTAGTCAGGGGGTGAAAGTAAGAGGTCGAGTCAGGGGGCGGGTGGTCTAAGTGTTCCAACTGTCAGGGGGTGGGGCAGATTTTTAAGACGGCAAAAGTCGGTTGTTCTACGAGGGCGACGGTCTAGGAGAGAAGAAGCAGAGGAAGGGCGGGTTTTAGGAATAAGGTGGGTAGTCCGGGTAGGATAGCCAATGACAAAGTCAGGATTAAGATTTTATTACTCTACTATTCCGGGGGATGAATTATACTAATCTGGAAACACAATAAAAAATAAAAGGGAAAAATTGCAATATTAATTTTTATTCCCAATTTAGTTTGAAAGGTATGTTGCTCTTTGATACTCCTCCTTTCTATGGGGGGGCAGGGGTTAAGAATACTTGATCAGGGCTCGAGGCATTGGGCTTACATTGCAAAATTGTCGTTTTTTATTGGTTGGATCATTAACTTTTTTTAGAAGTATTCATCAATACATTTTCTATCTCAGTTGAGATTTATCCATTTCAGAAGGGATGATATAATAGTGAGGGTGTGGAGTTAATGATGAAGAGGAAAAAAACAAATTAGGGTTGCTTTTATCAAAGAAGGGCAAATTAGAAGGAAATTAGGGTAATTCAATCCATAAATAGTGAGGGGTTAAGTTTAAATATGGATTAGAGGGAATCTTGGGCCTGTTTGGTTTGCAACTATAATTCTGTTTTCTGTGTTTAAATACAATTCTGATAAAAATATTCGTTTGGCAACCTGTTTTTAAACACAGAATTATAATATTCCTGTGTTATAATCAAGTTTTTCAGAAAACAGATTTTGGGTGTTTTATAACATCTATTTTTTATTTTTCAACTCAGAATTATTCATTCTTAATATTTTAAAGCAATTATACCTTAATATATAATATACATACATAATACATTAATGTGTGTAATTCTTATAAATAAAAAATATATATGTACATATACACAAAATTACGTATGGAATAATATAAAGTTAAATAATATTATAAATAGATACATGATACTTATATATAGTTTTATACATATATTATTAATGGATGGAATAATATAAAATATATATATAGTACATATGTATTAAAAAATATTATCAATTCATGTATGTATATAATTTTATAGTGAATTATACATGCGACATCATTATATATATATATATATATATATATATATATATATATATATATATATATAGAGAGAGAGAGAGAGAGAGAGTTAAACTCCCCAGCATACCTCATTAAATATACCTAAAAATACATGATATTAAATGTACGTATATATAATTTATGATGTATGTATATGTATACATTCATGTATCATGTATCATGTATCATGTATCTCCCCAGCATACCTCATTAAATATACCTAAAAATACATGATATTAAATGTACGTATATATAATTTATGATGTATGTATGTATGTATGTATGTATATGTATACATTCATGTATCATGTATGTATGAAAGTTTTATATATATATATATATATATGCTCCTGTGCGGACTAGTCCGCATTTTAAGAATGCGGACCGGACATGTGTCACCTAACGCTGCGCTTAGAAATTATCGCCTAAATTATAGGCACACTCTCTCTCTTTTCTGGGCTCACCGCCAGGTGACACATGTTCGGTCCGCATTCTTAAAATGCGGACTAGTCTGCACAAGAGCAGGACTATATATATATATATATATATAGTTAAACTCCACAACATACCTCATTAAATATACCTAAAAATACATGTTATTACATGTACATGTATATAATTTATGATGTATGCATGTATATATGTATACATTCATGTATAATGTATGTATGAAAGTTTTATGTATGTTTATATATACATACATATATATATCCACACACACACACATACATATGTATGATATAAATATACATATTTGTCAATTTTGTCAAATTTTCAAAAAACTGTATTTAAAAACAAGTTTACCAAATGCACACCAATAATTATAAACACAAAAAACTGAATTTTAAAACTGTATTTAAAAACAGTGTTTAAATCGAATTTTCTGAATAGAGAACCAAACGGGCCCTTAGGGATTATGTCTAAAAAATTTAATGTTAAGGGGTTACGCCTAAATATGACATTATTGTTGGCATGCGGCACAGCAGTGGGGATCCCTTCTCTTTTTCTTTTTCTTTTTTATTACAGCACACGTTTAATTATTTTAGTAATATCTTTTGGTTGGTTTTTTAAGGTTGGATAGACTCCTAGCTTAACTAGAATACTTGTCCAACAAATCGTAAGAAATCTATAAATAAAGCTTCAGGTCCCCTTTGTATTCACTTTTGCAATTAATGCTATTTTGAGTTTTCTAGATATTGGAGTGGTTTGTTATTTATGATATTTCCGTTGCGTTTCACATCAAATTGGTAGCAGAGCTAGTTTTGACCTTGATAATCAACCTAGTGCATGTTTTACCCGTGTGTGTAAACCTAAATGCAATGATATCTCTCAAAGCAACGAAACAATCTAAGGCCAAAGAATATGTCCTAGAAAGCATTTAACAGATGTTATCTAACGTGGCAGCTCAAGTCCAAAGTATCCAGCAAAAGCAAAGTCACATCAATGAAAAATCGAGAGAATAGAAGCCGGCGGGCCAGTGGCCAAAGCCAACAGCATCGTGGCCAATCCCCATCATCACGGCGAAACCACAACACAACAAGGAGTGCCAACCGGAGATGGGGATAGCAGGGGATGCCGATCGGAGATGGGGACAGCAGCGGCGGCCTCCACACACCGCATGGGGCCCCGTGAGTATAATAGCGGGGCGGAGGAGGGCCGAAGGAAGCCGCAACTCCTCGGCTGCCACACCGAGGGGTGCAACCCAACCCATGGATCCACCAGGGAGATTTTTTAAGAGGCCCAGACAGATTTGGCACGAAAATAAGTCCAAACATCCCACACAGACATTCGAGATGATGTGAAGGAATCCGTTGATTTGTTTGATGCGAAGATTGAAACTTGGAAACGAGACAGGGTGGAGAAGGCCTTGGGTAAACAGTCGTTGCACCCAGAGAAGGAAGTGATCCTTATTGAAGGCTTGACCCCTCAAAAATTTGACTAACGCCAGGAAAAAGCTAGTTCTATTCATTCAGCGCCACAATCGATGTCGTGGACGTACAAAGAATCCAAGAAGGACGTTTCGCAATGGATTCAGGGAATTCAACCCGGCCCATTAAAATTGAGAATTTATGGGGAGGAGACTGGCGAAAAGGATGGCATTTCACCCACTCATCGTTCGTTGTATGCCAATGAGAGGCCCATAAAAAAAATAGAAACTTACCGTGGCGATTTATACCACATGGTGAGGTATGGTGGTAAGCCCTTTTATGTTCCACCCAACGAACTTGTGTGATGGGTGCGGAAAGAGAGGGCATATGAATAATAATTGTCTATTCAAAATGGCAAAGGAAAGACAGCATAACACGGACCCGAAAAATCAGCCCCTTAAACAACCACGTTTGGCAGCCCCAAGAACCAGATGGGTAACAATGAGGACCCCAAAATGCATTAGGAGCTGAGGGATTGATGGAGGACAACCTTAATACTTTGATTAGGTTGTTTGGCAAGGCTATGCACGATGATGTTCGGAGAGATGCGAGTATGTTCAATGGATATATGAATCCCGACGCATTTATGGATTGGTTAAAGGGCTATATACGTGTTAAATATGTGGCTGTAAAATTAGAGGGTTATGCATTAGTATGGTGGGATTAGTTGGTGCATGATAGGGCCACGGATGACTTGGACCCAATTACTTCTTGGGAGCACATGAAGGCGGAGATTGTGGTTGCCTTCATCCCCCGAAAATTATGAGAGATGCATGTTTGCATGTGTTCAAGGTCTCAAGCAAGGTTAGATATATGTGAATTCACATCAATTTCAGTCACTTTGCACTCGAGCTAGGCTGAAGGCGAATACGGAACAGCAGATTGGGCGTTACATTCCTCCAGCTTAAATATCAGATAGAGTTAGGGTTGCACCAAATTACTTCTATAAGCCAAGTTATCGGGTATACACGGAAGATGGAGAACTACTTCAAAGCGTGAGCAACTGGTGAGAGGTGGGACAGCCACCAAGCCGTATGTGACAAAGAATACCACACCTGCCACCACTTCAGTTACTACTACTAACTTCAGGAGTACTTCAAGTGCTACGACTGCGGAGTGTTCAAGCATAAAGTTTCAGACTATCCCAACAAGAAGAAGAAGAAGAAATCAGTGTTGGTTTCGAAATGTGAGGAAGAGATAGAGCAACCACCGGAGCATGCGCAGGTCCTCACAGCGAGCACCCATGTGCCGCTTGAGACGGATGGTATATCGCTTTAAAGGTTGGAACGAGCTTTTCTTAGCATGGAGAGTGGCGTGCGACGCAACAATGGGTCCTCGTGGGGATCCCTTCTCTTTTCTATTATTTATTGTAGTAAATATCTTTTAGTTGGTTTTTTTAGGTTGGATAGCGCCCAACAAGTCGTAGGAAAGTCCCGGAGCTCCCCCTTGTATTCACTTTTGCAATTAATGGTATTTTGAGTTTTTTTTAGATTAGAGTGATTTGTTATTTGTGATATTTCCAATGCGTTTCACATCAATTGTAGGGGAATAGGTCAAAATTACCCCTCCTATTTTAGTCAGTGTGAGATCTAAATGTTTTTCGAGTCTTGCTCCAGTCATGTCCCCGCCAGAATTATGATTCCTGGTAGTTTGCAATCAATGTGAAAATTATAAATCATGTTGATTGTGTTATTACTTGTTTTATATGAATTGTGCTTGTCCCAGGGAAAAAAACTCATCTCATCGACATGTTGTCTCCTTTGGTACCTTGATAAATCTTGTTAACATGACCCAAAACACATATTATTACCTCTAATTAAATAATAACTAAACTTACTAGTTTCAAATTAGCGTGTACGGGGGTTGGAATATGCAAACACAGGTAAGAATGAACAAATTTGTGTTGTATAAGAATTGTTCCTATTTTTACTATACAAGACACGGATTTTCTAGACAAAAACAAATTCTAAACATTAGAGGTATAGAAAATATTTCCACATTTCAAGGTCCCTCGTGCTAATTTGGCATGGCCCTAAACCAACTCAATATGTTTTGGTCATTTTACTTGACATAATGGGAAAAAATCCACCTTTACCAAACTGTAAGAGCATTTTTGCTTTTTTTTTTGGGTGGGTGGGGGGGTGGGTGTGTGGGGGGGTGGGGGGGGGGAGGGCAACATTTGTTTTGAGTTCCAATCGAACCCCCTCCCCCCCCCCCCCCCCCCCCCCGACATTTTTTCTAATTTTTCAACAATTAGGATAAATTATTTACTTAATACAAAGTGGGGAGTGCCAAAACAAATTTCACCTGCACCCAAACTTGACTAGCTAATCCGGGCAAAAATTTCAGCCAAAATAACTCAAATTTGGGGTTCCAGATATTCTAAAGGGCTAATGTTAAAATGATCCTTCCACAATATATTTTTACCAAAAAAAAGTCCACCTCGAAATGAATGTACCAAATCGATCATGAATGCATGAACCATATGAAAAATCTTTCACATTCTCCTTTGAATCACTTTTACGAGTCCTAATTTCTGGATCCATTTGGAAAAACTTTTGGAGCTAGATTTTTTGGGGAAAACTTTGGTAGAAGTGGATAATTTTGTAATTTTATAATATCTCTATAGGGGTGTTTACGAATTCTAATTTGGAGGGAAATGAAGAAAAAGGGTCATTTTAAATAAGAGAGAAATGATACATTTCCTAAAAGAAAGGAATTTTGAGAGAAAAAAAAATCACCCTTTCTCTCCAAATCGGAAAGAAAGGGAGTGTAACAACCCTCGATTTTTGGAGACTGAGAAATTAAATTTTGGGAAAATAAAAAATTTAATTAAATTGGAGAATTTCAAAATTTGGGAATTGAGGCCCAAAAATAGAGAATATTTCAAAGTATTCCGGATGATATTTTTGAGGGTACCATCGATCCCGGGAGGATCGAGATAGTCAAAATGACTGTCATTGGGTCTTATTTCGGCTCCGGAATGTTTTTAAGTTATTTTGGCTCGAATTGGAGTAAACGAGTCATTTAAAGTGTGTATTAACTTTTAAAACTGGGATTTTGTTTTATAGGTTTATGTGGCTTACGGATTAAGCCATTCTCATTTGAGAGAAAGAGAGAAAAAGCCCTAGAGAGAGAGGAAGAAAGGAAAGAAGAAGAAAAGAAGAGAGAGAGGAAGAAAGCTTGGAGATTCCGGCCCAAAACCGCGACATCGAGGACGATCCAACCCCTACAAATCTGAGGCAAGTGTTTAATCTTGCTAAATAGCTATTGTGTATTTCATTTCATAATTTGTGGGGTAAAGAAATGGATTTTTGGGTATAAATACCAAAACCTAGATTTTTGGGTTTAAATCTTGAAATCAATGTTATTCTATGGTTTAATCCCATATAAATGGTTGGGATGAGATGTAGGATGGGTTTTCTTGTTAATAACATTATTGGGTTAAAGATTTGGGGGCTTGGTGATGATATTTTAGGGTTTAAATTCGTGGGGTTTGCTGAAATGGAAAAACGGCCAGCTTAACTGGTATGGCCGGTCGACCGCGGTCTGGGGACCGGTCGACCGCGCCTTAAGGGAAAAGCCTACTGCATTTCTTCGTAGGCAAAATTTGGACCCGCGGTCGACCGGTCCCCTGTCTTTAGCCCAAAACTTGGATTTCTTCTCCCCCTTTTCTTTTGGAGTTTATTCTTAGGGGCTTCCTTTATGGGCTGTTTTATGGGTTTCCTAAGATGACTTCTAGCCCTTTTTGGTTGGGTTTGTTGATTTGGGATTCTCTCTTATAAAGTAAGAGATATCTTTTGGTGACTTATAGGGGGTCTCTCACTTAGTATCCAATAGTGGGAACTTCTTGGTATCATTGGATAAGAAATATCCATGTATGTTGTGAAATTTCTAGGCCGACATTTATGTCAAATCCTTATAAGGATAGGATATTGTTAAGTTACAGATTGGGGCCATTTGGAAGAGAGTGGTCGCATACTCTTTAAAGAGTGAGGGGTCTTATATCCTTAGAAAAGTTTAGTCTAAGGACAATTGATAACTCTATAGGAGTAAGGGTTACCGAGATTTATTCGAACCATAGGTGACATTGAGAACGCTTTGGGATCGTACTATCGACTAGAATAAGCGGTAGCATAAATTCTAGTTAGGATAGTTTACTCGTAATTATGGGGATATGACCATTGAGATTCCAATACTTGAAATGAGGTTGGAATAAATTGAGGTTTTAGACTATTAAGTCATGTGTGTGCCTATGGTTAAATAGTACTATAGGTAAGTATGTACTTTTGGTTATGGATGGAATGTGTAGTGATGGATTCCTACACAAACTCTTGGGTGATAACCCTAATGTTGAATATATATGTATAGATATATACATATGGTTTTGGGAGACTATTCATCATAGGAAAAATGATTGAATATGTTTCAAGTGAGGGATTGTATTCACATATCGAGGTACATTTAAGGGAAATTGTGGTGACGGCTTGTGTATTGAGGATTATGTATACTTATAGCCGAGTTTATATATCTTGTACATATGAACGAGAATTAGTTTGTATATATATCGATATAGTGATGTGTGAATATATGTACATATATCTATGTATGAATATGAATATATGGATATATTTATGTTGTGGTCATACGTGGTATGGATATTTAAACCGTATATGATGGTTTATTATATTGGATCATATGATGGGATCATATGGATGTATGTATATTGCGTATGTGAGCGATATATATACTTATATAATGGTTTATTATATTGGATCATATGATGGGATCATATGGATGTATGTATATTGCGTATATGAGCGATATACATACTTATGTGGTTAGGCATACCCCGCTCATGCTATCATTGGGAAGTTTCCGCGCAAAGGGTGAGCATCCTGGCATATAGAGCAGGGTGTGGATATTCCCCAGGTCATAGTCGTCCCTTGTGTTATTATACGATATAGATATATATTTTTGGGATGAGACGTGGTGGGTATGTTTCGTCTCATTGCCGGTTGGAACTATGACCGCTTCCCGGGACGTCGTGTGCGTGTGTTACCACGAGGTGGGTGTCGTTGATCCCCACCAGGTGGTCCCCAGTTGTTACGTGAGCCGGACTCTGGGAAGATGATAGGATTGATGCAGTTTTATCGGCGCTATATATAGCCGGGTATTATATTTGCATGGTATGTACACTTGGTCATGGGTATATGGATGATTGGTATATGTATATATATGGTGAGCATAAAATACCTATATATATGTATTTATATATCCTATAGAGGAAAGGATATAGAATCTTTGTAAAGTACATCTTGGATGATTATGGTGTACTAGATTGATGGGGGGTGATGTATCGCATATAAGGAATATTTCGGTTACATCATCCCAAGGATATTATTGGTGATGTTAGTTGTAGTAATAGTATTATATTGTATTTATGGCATTATGGATCTCTAGGATCGACATTGTCATGGAGTAGTGTAACGGGGTGGTTCCTTGTTTGGATTTCGCTTTGCGAGACACCCCACGCATGAAACGCAGTGCAGTGTTGAAATTGGAGAAAAGTTCTGTCAGTTATGGTATGCACGGCATTACGGATCTCTATGATCGACATTGTCAAAGAGTAGTGTAACGGGGCGGTTCCTTGTTTGGATTTCGCTTTGCGAGACTCCCCACGCACGAAATGTAGTACATTGTTGAGAGTAGAGAGAAGTTCTGTCGATATTTATGTGTGGCATGATGGATCTCCAGGATCGACGTTGACATGGAGTAGTGTAACGGGGCGGTTCCTTGTTTGGATTTCGCTTTGCGAGACACCCCACGCACGAAACGCAGAGCAGCGTTGAAATTGGAGGGAAGTTGTGTCAATAATAATTTTTCATGCTCATTAATTAAAATTTTAATTATATGTCTCTATCCAATTGCATATTGGGTAATCTTAAATTGTAATTGGTTAAAGTATAAACCGGAATCCACTAAGCCTAATAAGGCACATATGATTGAAATAAATGCTATTGTGTTTCGAGAAGGGGTGGATTCTTGGGGTATGATAGGAGAGTAGCTCTCGTGGGTATGGGCTAGGCCTATGATTAGTTAGGTTGTCCTTATATAATGGGGTAATTTAACTAAAACTTGAGGACGCGAATAGGTGCGCGCCTTTAGATGAGAGGTGAGTTGGGGTTCCACGAGAGAGCGGTCTCACTTTAATTATGAAATAAGTGCACCGATAATTATTATGCACGGTTAACACACTTGCTAAATATTTTTCACATTCGGGGCTCTGACCCGTTTACTTTTCTCTCCTCCTTGTATATATATATATATATATATATTACCACAGGTATCCTACCGCATGGATGCCGGATGACTTTCTATCCAGAGTCTTGGGAGCCGTGCAGGTGCGGACTGTTGCGGGATGTTTCATGTAGTCGTTTACTACTTCTTTAAAATTCTAGGTAGGATTCATGTTGTATATCGGGTTTGTACCCAAGGGATATTTATATACATGTTTATATTTATTCCATTTCAGTCATTGTATTGGCTGTGACCCGACAGCTTATTCGGGTCTACTTTGTGTAGTACATTCGGTTGTATTTATCTAGTTCATTTTATTTATTTATTTTTCTAGCATTTTATTTATCTTAGTCCTATCATGCATCTTTCTTTTCTTTCGTGGTGGTGTTATAGTGTTGGTTTGTTGTCTGTTGCATTCTATTTAAATTTTTCATATCCCGCTTATGTGATTTCGGGTAGTTAGTCCTATATTATATAGTACTGGCAGTTGATGTTGAGACTGGACCATCTGAAACTCTTGATTTAATATAGTATAGGGCTGGCCACCCGTTATTATTTTAGGTGAGTTGTGACAGGGAGAAGAGAGTTTTTTAATGACTTCACCTTCATTTTCTTAAAAAAAAAAGTATTTTATTTCCAACTCGCAAAAAAGAAAGTTTATTTCACTTCTCTCCTCTCCTAAACTCCCAACCAAAGGGAGAAATATTAATATCACCTCTTATTTTCTCATCTCTCTTATTAAATTTCTATTCTTTTCTCTTCTCGTATTTTAGCTATATTTGCAGTAGCATCCAGTGGGCAATGGGTTGGAGATAGTCTGATAATAGCTAGTTATAGTCAATCAAATATTCCCCTCTTTCCCAAATTAAAAGTTCAGAATGATACACTCAATCGATGGCTACTATCAACACCTACTCACTATCGTCGTGGATTTTGATTTATTGGTTATGTCCAAAAAAGGAAAGTGGACTCTTAATTTGGTAATTTGGGACAGCTCAAAAAGAAACAATGGACTCGGACTCTTATATATATATATGGCCTCATATATATATATATATATATATATATATATACACACACACACACACACACACACAAAGAGAGAGAGAGAGAGAGAGACCTTGTAACGATTAACGAGATTCTTCCACTTACATTTGCACTGGTCAGGAGTCCGCATATACCCTCTCTCACTTATCTTCTCGGCCACAACCTCCCACAACTTATTCCTCTTGGCCACACTAAACTCTCTCTCCAAATCTCCTTTAATCCCTATCAAATCTCTCGTCTCCAGCATGCTCCACGGCAGCATCCTCTCGTCCCTCACCGGAATCTCATCTCCCTTCATCATATGAGAAAGATGATGTCCATTATGATGACCTAGGGTTTGGTTTTTTCCAATGTCATTATTACCACGAACAAACACGGTTTGATTTTATTTAGGGGAAAGAAATGGTGGGTTGAGTGAGGTTTCGAGTTTGAAACTTCAATGAAGCATTGGAAGAGTCAAATGACAAGACAATATAACTTTAATGGGCAGGGGTATGTGGATTTGATGTCAGACGCATTTGTGTCTCATAGTGAGTTGCCTATTCAATGCATCCCGTTGACTTTTAATAAGGAATTTGTCTCCCAATTAAATTGGATACAAGTTTCTTACTTTTATCTTCATTTCTTTGTTTCTTATATTTGCTTAAAAAGGATTACCACATACATTATTATAATAGGCCCTGACTGCCGATTGTATTCAACCAATATTAACGAGAGTTTAGTGTTATAATATACCGATAATTCATGAATATTAGTTTTTGAAATATTTTCGGATATATAAGAAAAAAGTTTACTTTTTTCAGTAAACAAATCACAAATATTAAGGGTATATAAAACAATTCTAAAATTCAAGGTTTTCTAAATTTTTGGGAGGCCCATTAGCCAATTTATTAGGCAAAGGGATCAAAATCTTATCTTTACCAAAATGTAGAAGACATGGGCGTTTCACCACTTTTCTTTTTTATTAGAGTAATTTTAGAGCATGACACATTTTGTACGACACAGTGCGAGTCAGCATTTACTGGTGTCTTGAATGATAATCAGTGGACCCCACACACCAAACAATGCAGACACGACACGTTAATGTGTCGCACAAAATGTGTCGCACAAGAATCATTCTTTTTATTAAGCCCAATTAACACAAAAAAAAGGATCAAATACCAAAAAGTCCCTCAAACATTTTCTAATACACATTTAGTCCAAGCCTTCTATTTTGTACCAAAAAATCCCTTATTCTCTTATCTTTAAAGGTCTGTGCCAGCGGCATGGTGAAGGACTTTTTGGAGCAAAATAAAAAGGCTTGGACTAATCATGTATTAAAAAATGTTTAAGGGACTATTTGGTATATACCCCCCCCAAAAAAAGGTTGTCATGCCAATTTTAAGTTCCAAAACAGCTCAAACCCACTTTATTGTGTTGACGATGGTATCTAACAAGTAAACATTCGCATATATATATGCATGATACATATAGAGAGAGAAAAAAAAACATGAATATCTTGTAGGCGATTAACGAGGCTCTTCCACTTAGCTTTACACTGCTCGGGAGTCCTCCTATACCCTCTCTCAACCATCTTCACCGCCATAACCTCCCACAAACTCTTATTCTTCTTTGCCACACTAAACCCTCTCTCCAAATCCTCTCTTATCCCTATCAAATCCGTCGTCTCCTGGCACTGCGGCACCCTCTCATCCCTAATAGGAAACTCATCCCCATCCCCATCCCCATCCCCAGAAGCATCATCATCATCTGATGGTGATGGCCTAGGGTTTGGTTTTCTTTATCTTCATTATTATTACCACCAACAAACATGGTTTGGTTTTGGTTTAGGGGAAAAGAAAGGGTGCGTTGAGTGAGAATTTCAGGTTTGAAACTTAAATGCGGGGTTGGGGGAGTCAAATGAAAAGACAAAACAAAGTGGTCTTTTTTTTTTTTTCTTTTTTGCTTGTCGAAGAAGAGAAAGAATACTTCGGTTGAAAAATGGGATTTATAGGCTCCAAAATTTGTCTCACATTGGAAAGCAAAGCAAAACTGATACCAATTACCAAATATTTTTAAGATTTTTTTACTTTACTAAATCCCTATTTAGTTATTGGAGTCTTTCACGTTAGTATTTAATCAATAATATTTTGAGTAAGATTCATTCAAATCCTCGCTTGTTGACTTTTTTGAGATTTGGTCCCATTCTTAGCACTTTCGTTAGTCAACACAATTTAACAGTCAGTTCACTCAATTAAAGCCTTGTTTTGTCTATTTTGTTCCTTGTTTAAGGGGCTATTTGACTTTAAACCACCCACAATTCTATTTGTTTTTTTTATTTTTACAATCTAACACGATAAGAAACTTCTTTTTCAAATTCGGGGGTCATTTATTTTATTTTTGGCTTTTGGCTTAATCATTTTTTTCTATAACCTGGCCCCTTGTTAATTATTTTAGCCCATTTTTTCTTTTTTTGATTTAATTTATTATTTCCCACAAACTTGGCCAGATGGGTGTAGTATTTTAATTTACAACACCTTTGCCAAATTTATAGATACTCACACTTCGTATAATCCAGCAATCAACACCTATACACCACCTCATATATTATCAATATATATGATTTAATCAAAAATAAAATAAACTTGAATTATTTTCAAAAATTATCTTCTTCAAAATTAACAATTTAATTACTTAAAAAAGTTCTATAATAATGTTGTGATCATAATTTCCCCGTATTTTTAAATTATATTCAAGAACTTGTATGCGTATTTAATTAACACTAGCAATTTTATTTCTAACACTTACATTAATTGTTTGGATAAAGTCAATTACTTAATATGTTGTGGCCTATTTACTCCGTATTTTGTCCTTATTTTAGTCTTCAGTTTTTATATAAAATTTGTCTTCCAATTAGATCATATATATCGGCTTTCTAGTTATATCTTTATTTCTAAATTCTTTATCATTTCCTATTGAGAATACCCCCCTTAGATTATTATGTATATGCCCCTGGCCACCCATTGTATTACCTTACCTTACTATGTATAAGCCCCTGGCCACCCTTTGTATTCAATCAATATTAATGAGAAATTATGATTATTCATGTGTTCACATCATCAAAGCTACGCCGGTCCATCAATCGATAATCTCGACCAACAAATGATACGACCAAAGAAGTTCAACCGCATGGAGGAAGTGGTAAACCAACTCACGGCTCAAGATAGTGGAATTTGGTTCGTTGATTACATGCAAAAAAGTATTGTGAACTATTACTTTGAGATGGAGGGAGTATATATATAGATGGATTCGATCCTAAACATATAGCAAAAAATTTGATGCGCGATTAGAAAATTGCATTTATATAATTTATCTTAAATAATTGGCAGAAAATTACTACATTTTAACAATTCTTTAACAGGTATGTGAAAATCTAAATTAGGACAGTAGGACCTCTCATAACATAATTACCTCATTTCCCTCAATGTAATTGATTATCAACTAACTGAAGAAAATCAATCTAAATTCGGTAAATGAAGAAAATCCTGGTTCAAGTAAGGATATGCAGAGAGAGAGAGAAGCCAAATCTTTCACTATCTAAATTCGGTTAAGGTCGAACTTCCCAAGCAATCAAAAGGATATAGACAGTGACGGTGCCAGAATTATAATTTTGCTACTCCAGCATTACTATTCCATGGGATGAACAATACTACTAATTTTACTCTAGAAACATGATAAAAGATGGAAGGAAAAGATTACTACATTAAATTTTTTTCCCAATTTAGTTTGAATGGTCTGCCGCTCTTTGATTTTCTAAGGAGGCAGGGCATAAGAATACCCCAATCAAGGTTTGAGGTGTCGTTTTTCATTGATGGGATCATTAACTTTTTGAAAAGTATTCGTCAATCCATTTTGTATCTCAGTTGAGAAGAGATGATGTAGTCGCGAGAG
Source organism: Sambucus nigra (assembly GCA_949130495.1). Taxonomy (NCBI): domain Eukaryota; kingdom Viridiplantae; phylum Streptophyta; class Magnoliopsida; order Dipsacales; family Adoxaceae; genus Sambucus; species Sambucus nigra. The sequence goes on from OX422211.1 coordinate 680,045,430, forward strand.
TTTGGAGTCGATAATGAAGTAAGAATTTGTTTAAGAGAAGAAGGAGAAAGGAGAAGGAGACAAGGGAATTTCAATCCATAAATAGTGCGGGGGTAAGTGTATATATAGATTATAGGGAATCTTGGGGATTATGTCTAATTTTTTTATGTTGATGGGTTATCCCTAATTACTGCATCATCATGGGGGGATAGGTCAAAATAATCATTTTTATTTTAGTCTGTGTGAGATCTAAATCTTTTACGAGTCTTGATCCATTCGTGCATGAGTCAAAATTATGACTAGTCTGTCACTAAATTGAAAATTATAAATCATTGTCTTGTTGTTACGTGTTTTAAATGAGTTGTGCTCATCTCAAGTAAACATGTTGTGTCAGTTGATACGTTAACAATTCTTTTGCTATTATGTTGGGCAAAATCACAACCCAAAACACGAATTACCCCTAATTGAAAGACAACCCAACTAACTAGTGTAAAAGTGTTAGAATATGCAAACACAGGTATGTAAGATCGAATAAATCCGTGTTGTATAAGAAATTATTTACAATTTTTACTAAGCAAATCACAAATTTAGGAGGATAAGAACAACAAATTCGTGTTGTATAAGAACTATTTACAATTTTTACTAACAAATCATAATATTTAGGAGTACGTAAAAAAATTCTAAACTTCAGGATATATAAATAATCTCCAAATTTCAGTATCCCTCTATCGAATTTGAGTATGTTTAGACCATTTTTGCTTTGCAGTATGGGGAAAATCCCACCTTCACCAAAATGTAAGAGCATTTCACTATTTCTTTTTGGTTCCGCCCCACTCAAAAAAGTCCTAATTTTTTGAAAAATGGGTTCATGTCAAATTACGGCATTATCTCAAGGGCAAACTCAAAAAAGATCTTTATTTAAATATAAAGTTGTGAGAGCCCAACAAATGTCAACCGCACGCAAAATAACTCAACTTTTGGTTCCAAAGTATCTAAGCCTATTATAGCCAAATTCCCTGCACCAGCACCAATTTAAAAATGGGTTGGAGATAGTTTAAAAATGGGTTGGAGATAGTCTCATAATTAAACCTGTCAACGAGTCGGGTCGTGCTGAGTCGTGTCAAAACCGACTAAACCCATACACGACCTGTTAACAAATCAATTCCAAATAACAAACCCAAACCGGAACCGTTAATATTAACAACTCACACAAACCAAACCCAAACCGTTAACACCATCAAAACACAATACAATTAATTCCTGCATCGTAAATATGTTAATAGTTACAAATATTAGAAAATGCATTAAACATAATTTATAAGCAAAGAGTTAGGGTATCTTAACGGGTTTTAACAGGTACAAACGGGTCTAATCATTAGTATTAAACTTACCAAACCCGAACCGTTATATTAAAAGGTCGTGTCGTATTCCATTTTGACAGGTCTAGTCATAATAGCGCATAGAATTAATCATTGATAACTTAAGAAATAAACATTGAGCAAATACATAGATGATAAATAAAGAGAGAGGGAGGGAGGATATGAATAATACCTTGTAACGATTAACAAGATTCTTCCACTTACATTTACACTGGTCAGGAGTCCTCCTATACCCTCTCTCACTCATTTTAACAGCCACAACTTCCCATAAACTCTTATTCCTCTTGGCCACACTAAACCCCCTCTCCAAATCCCCTCTTATCCCAATCAAATCCCTTGTCTCCTGCAAACTCCACTGCAACACCCTCTCATCCCTAACAGGAAACTCATCTCCCATCATCAAAACTTCACAAAGATTATGATGCCCTGGGATTTGGCCTCCTCTTTCTTCATTATTTTTACCACCAACAAACATGCTTGGGGGGAAAAACAAATTTTGGGTTGAGACAGATTTTCCAAGGTTGAAGCTTTAGTGACGAGATATAAAAAAAATAAAGTGGGTTTCTTTTTTCTTTGCTTGTTGGAGAAGAGAAGGAATACTTTCGTTGAAAAATGGGATTTATAGGGTACCAACTTTGTCTCCCGTTGAAAAAACGAGGCACGAGTGGTACTAAATACAAAATCTTTTTAAACGTTTTTTCTATTTTGTAGTTAGTTGTTGAACTTCTCTATCTTAGTCGCTTCTGGGGTTATGTTGGGTTTGTTTCCATGTAATTTTTAAGGTTTTTTAAATTTTAATAGGTTTATAATACTCAATTTTGTGCTTGGTATTTTTTTATGGGAATTTGACTTTGGTATTTTTTCTGTTAGAAATATGTAGAGTATGCGGACATTTAAAAAATAAAATAAGAACAAAATAAAAAATAAATAAAGGAGAAAATTTGAGAAATAAATAAAGAAAAAAGTTTAAAAAATAAATAAAAACAAACGTCTGTGGTTTAAATATGGGTTTAATTGAGTTTGGGTTTTGTTGCAGAATTTGTTTGGGATTTTGTTTGAACGTGATGGGGAGAGAGAGGTTGGGTTTAGAGGGAGGGGTCGTGGGTGTGGTGGCGGGGGGGAGAGACGAGATTCCAAGGAGGCTGATGGGACACAACTTTTTCCTTTTTTTTCTTTTTTTTCCTTTTTATTTCTTAAGTTTTTCTTTTATTTTTTTAATTTCTTAATTATCAGGTCATATTCCTCACACAAGACCGTTAACTTTAATAGAGTTCTAACATAATAGGTATCAAAGTCAAAGCCAATTAAAAAGGCGTACCAAAATCAAAACCAGGTAATTATAAACGTATTAAAGTAAAATATAAAATTCCTAATTTTTAATATTTAGTAAAATCCTCACTTATTTACTTTTTTATGTTTGGCCCCATTTTTTATATTTTTATCAATCAACCTAATTTGACCGTTAGTCTACTAAATTAATGAGTTGTTTTGCTTATTTTACCTCTCATCTAATGGGATATTTAACTTTCACCCACCCAATTTTTGGTTATTTGTTCATATTTTATTTAAGTATATTTATTAGTTTATATTTTTTATATAAAATTTATCTTCCAATTATATCATATATATATATAGGTTTTCTAGTTTGTTTTTATTTTCTTTATTCTTTATCATTGCCTACTAGGGATACCCCTACAAATTATTATGTATAAGCCTTGGCCACCCTTTGTATTCATTTAATATTAATGAAAAATTATTATTATTTGTGTGTTCACGTCAAAGTGGTATCGAAGCTACGTCGATCCATTGATTGATAATCTCAATTAACAAATGATGCCACCAAAGAAGTCCAAACGCTCGGAGGAAGTGGTTAACCAACTCACGGCCTATGATCACAGCCCTTACTTTCGTTCTCATGGCGTCCAAAATCGCCTTTGTAGTAGTGGTTGCTACTGCCAACACTGCCTAATGCCCACTGACCACTAACCTTTATAACACCTGATGGTGCAACTTGACGCAAATCCCCAATAGCGCCCCTGATCATCACCGCCAACCCGTTGAGGGTTACAATCTGCTGATGGCACCACCAACTTTGAGGCCTACCTCTAAAGCTTCAACTCGCTCTCTACTACATCAAAACTGGTGAATTATCACGGTCAAAAATCTTGGCAAGGCGCTCTTATCACGGTAAAAAATCGTGACAAGTTTTGGAGTGACAAAAATAATTATCGCGACCGTGTAATGGTCAAAATCCGTGACACGTTTTTTTTTATCACGAACTCTGATCATGACAAATCCGTGACAATATTGGGCAGCATTTAAAAAAAATTGTTGCGCAGTTATAGCCGCTCCCCCTGCCCAGCAGTCTATTTGAACGTGTTATATATATATCAATCTGCATTCATTCATCCGTATTATCTAAAGCCATACAATATCCATTCAATCATTATATCAAACAATAAATAACATTCAATATATTTAATCCTCAAAGTTGTTGTTCATAATCATAATAAACAAACAGTAATCAAATTATTACAAATAATTGTTCAATCATCATAACTTTAAAGGAGGAAAGTATACCTTCCTATATAGGAATTAAGACAAACCTTAATAATATTAACGTCGCACTTGTAAGGACATATTTTTAATAAGTTTGTCACAATTAATTATGTCGTATACCGCTACAAGTCATCGAAGAATTGAGAAGATTGCATCTACAAAAGACGAATCCAAATTACAAGTTGTCTTCAACATTAAAGCCCAACAATATGAACAAAGGATTTTATTGCTGTTTTTGAAAAATGTGTTTTTGAAAAGGTTTTATTACTGTTTTAGAAAATATTATTTTTTGAAAAAGTTTTGGAAAAAGTTTTGAAAAATTTCTAAGGCAACAAACGTACCTCGGTTTTGACGCCAAGGTCGTTCAAGCGAGATCACCATCTCGTTCGAACGACATGTGAATGTCGCGCTTAGTCGTTTGAACGACACGCGATCTCGTTCAAGCGGGACGGGGTTTTCGTTCGAGCGAGGTGTCTTTTTGGCTGACACGCTGCTTTTCATGTTGATCGCTTGACAACCTTAAATTCCTATATAAAGGAATGTCAGTCTTTGTTTTAGACGTGGAGAATAGTTTCCAGCTTTGAAGAGTTTTATCTTTTGAAACTTTTATGTATCTGAACAGATTTAATTCAATACCTTTTGGCGAAAATTTTTTCTCCAACAATTTTAAGGGTTTCAATATTTTGTTTTTAATTCACAAAATCTCAATTACTTTTATGTGAATTGTTTTGTGGAACCCAAGAACATATTTTTCTATGTGTTTATTCTTTGTGAGGAGAGCTCTACAACCGATAGTTGCGTGTTATTGCGGAGGGAGACTCTATGAAGTTACTCTTGTGGGGAGGATAACCTACACCGTGAAGATTGCGTGTCTAGGACTGCGTGTCCTTATGGTATAGCTGCGCGTGAACCACTGCAGATTTCTAGTCGTTGCTTTGGAGGTTTGACGAAGGCACCGTGCGTTACTCTTGTGGGCGAAAACAAGATGGTATGTAAGTCAATGGTCTTGTAAACTTTTCAAAGTTCTAGAAATAAAAGATTTTTCCCTGCGGGGATTTTTCCTTAATTTTGTGTTGCATGCTTTATTTATTTATAGGTTGACACACGCACTTTTAGATGCATGTTTATGGGCTGGATTAATTTGGTTTAAAAATAGACTCTAATTAAATAAGTGTGCCAAATTAGAAAGTTGCGAAATAATTTAAATCAATTATCGGTATCACATGTTTTTCAACTCGGTCAACCACACAGGTTCATTCTCTTTTTTCACGTACACATATGTGACGGGACCCATGGCTCGTGCGGTTGCAACAGACGATTATGCATCTTAGTACCAGGGCACATATCCGGGTCCTTCAACCCTGTTGATACCAAATTTAGTCAGCTGACGTGGACTAATCATATGAAGACACCTGTCAATCTACGTAGCAAATACAAATACTTTCAACGAACAACATACTTTCACCGAGCTACTCAGACGCTCCGAGCTACTTAAACCTACCAAGTAACTTAGGCAGTCCGAGCTACTTAGCGTGCAGAGCATCCAGATCAAGAAAACCAAAAGGCGACTACTCATTAAATGTGCATTATTATTGTACAGATGTATATATCTACTAAATTACAGCGCGTTACCCTTTCATATGTACAGCCTCAAGGCTATAAATACATTGTAACCTCCTCATAAGAAGGGGACTTTTAATCTGAAAGTGAACCTATCATCGAGATTGAAGGCAAACAATCAGTAATACAAAAACAGTGGACGTAGGCCATTTTCAGAAGGCTGAACCACTTTAAAACTCCTTTATCTTATTTATTCATTTTTATCTGTGATTGATTAATTAGATATAATCTAGTTTTTTACATCAACAAACCCCTAGTTATTCTATCGGCCCCCCTGTGTGTTTACTATATACACAATAAGCCAACCAATAGTTGAAATTGGCTTTAGGACGAGGGAATGGGTGGGGGTGGAAAATATGGCATATGTAGATGATTGGGGGGGGGGGGTATCGGTGAGGGTGAAAAAGATGGAGCAGTGGTACCCTTGTCCACCACTTTCTCCTTACTCTTCCCCGAGCTAGACCCAACCTGGCCTTTAAAAGTACCCTTGATATACTCGAACATTTTATGCATTGTTCGTTCCAAGTTTTCTAACTTCTCGCTGTGGTTGGTCCACAACTCATCCACCTTGCCAGCCAATGCAGCATTGCTCGACGCAATCCTGACGAGCTTCGACTTCCCCACCCGAGAGCTCACCCCCCGAGTACGGCCCTTGTGATCTTGCCAGAACACTTGGCTGAGTGTGTCCGTAGCGAGAGATGCCTTGTTGGCATCACTCTGGGAGTTGTGCACCTCCTTAAACTTTTTTTGAAACAACAAAAAGGTACATGGTTAGCTAAATTAATAAAAAAAATATGTGATTATAAATTTTTATTTTTATAACGTAATTAACATTTTAACTTACAATTGTGGTGGCCACGTTTGGATTGACCTTCGCATCCTTCCCCTTCTTCGTTCGAATTGTCACATTGGCATCGAGACTATATGGCTTACCCCCAGGGCCACTCCCCGTCTCCTGAAATAAAATAATGCAAAATTAGTAAATTAATATATAATTATCACTAATTAGAATAAAATAAAACTAAAATGAAAGATCATTAAAACTTACCATCCTATGCTCCACCTCATCGTAAGACGTATGCCCGGAGTAGTGCACGTCGACCTCCTTGGTCCGATTTTCCCTCTACGACCGATGAGAGGACAATTGTCTCTCCGAGACCTCATTTATCGACAAATTTTTGTTAACTTACCAGTGAGATTGGCTCCTTCGAGGGTGCAGTGTCCCTAAGTCGCAAGATGGACTCCCAGTCCTAGCCAAAGTACCGTACGCATATGTTTTTCTTCCACGTTTTATACTGATCGCTTAATTGTTCAAATGTGGAGTCGGTAAATGTGGGCGTAAATCGAATTGTTCCTGTCAAAAAAATAAAAACAAAAAGAAAGTGAGTTAGTAGTATTTAAATTAATAGAATATAATAAAATATAAACATAAATACAAAACAATAAAAAAATGAGCAAGTACCTTTAATGCCCCCCAAATGACCATCTTAAGCTCGTAGGGCACCTTCCTCCAATTTGTGTACCCCGGGCCAATAATCATCTTCAGCAACTCCAAGGCCCTAGCTTGTAAGATCGTCTTATTCTCCACTACGGTCCTCAATTTTCCCTACTTTAGCGGTTTAGTCATAAACGAGCTTTTCTCGCCCCCGCTTCCCTGACGCCCTGATGTAGACATTTCCTGCAAAAATTATTGTTATTAGTAGAAATATATATATATATATATATATATATATATATATATATATATATATATAACGACATCATAAGAATACAAATCCAAAAATTGTTTCAAATTCGGGTCCTGTCATGGACTTTGAATTAATGCATAAACTGATTAAAATCCAAAATAACATATTCACTAACCAACCAACCAATTTTGATTCAAATAAAAAAAAAATCAAATCTGAATGAATAAAAGCATTAGACTATCGTATGATAAAAATAAGATACTAGAAGAATGCAAGTTAACGACATTATAAGAATATAAATCCATATCATAAATCAAACTAAGCATTGTTTCAAATAATTGGAATACTTATTATAAATCTAACAACTATTTCAAATTCGGGTCGTGTCAGGACTTTGAATTAATACTTAAACTGATTAAAATCCAAATTAACATATTCACTAACCAACCAACCAAAAAACTAATCAAATCCAAATGAATAAAAGCATTAAACTGTCGTTTGATAAAAATAAAGCTCTAAAAGAATACAATTGTTTCAAATAATTGGAATACTTATTATAAATCTAAAAATTATTTCAAATTCGGGTTATCATCAAAGGGATTGATATTCGGTAGGAGCAGTCAAGTCATCCATGCTACTGGTTAGACGCTTTGGCGCGTATAGAACGATCGACCATGGCTTGTTGTTGATATTCTTCGAGTAAAACACTTGCTTGACCTTTTGAAAGGCACAAACATACAGCTCATTGCCTATGTGCTCGTTGCTCTTTAACTTAGACAAGTCAACGATTATCAAATTGGTATCGGGATCAACTTTACAAGCATTTTTATCCTCAACTCTTACCCAATCATAGTAAATCACAACCTCGTTGAAGCTTATATAGTCCAATTCAAATATATTTTGAATGACACCTTAGTAAGTCATTTAAGCTTTAACGAGGTTTTTCTTTCATGCTCGCTCAAAAATAAGTAAGGGCCTCGTATAAAATGCCCGATTTTTGTACATTTGTATTTTTTTGGTACACGGTTGCACCGAATACATAATCGTCAAATCGATACATTTTTTACTCTTGTGCCATGAACAAGGGTCTGGTGGCTAGACGAGCAAGCCTTGATGTCGTATCACTCGTCTTTAAGAGTTGAGATTATAGATAAATCAATTAGGTTAGTTTTGAAGCTTTCTTATAATATGTAATTCAATAAGAGACATTCTCATTATAATTACCTCGTGTGACACCCACAGCCAAAATTTACTATCTGATTATGCCATCGTTCTTCATCTTTTATTATTCCCACGTGCATTATATTTTCTGCATTGATCGTGACGAACGTATTACGAAATTGATCATGTATAAAAGTTAAAATGATATAAATTTACTTTTTTCATTATTCGACATCTTCATGTGTGTTAAATAGATAATGGGTTACTTGTTCAAGCTATAAACTCGTTAATTTTACTCGCGTGCCCATCGCCTGACCACCCTCATCAACGAACTTATCACTATTATCTATGTTGCTTATGTTAGGCGTATATTTCAGAGTATAGATTGATGACCCCACGATGATTTCTTCATCTGCAATTGATCCTTTAATATATCGTGTAATCTTGACATAATCTTTGAAAACTTTCATCAACCTTTTAAAGGGTACATACACCGATATCTAACTAGGTCACAAAGAAGTGCCTCGTCACATACGTGTACTAACAAAGTGAACACTTATGTGAAAAAAGATGGGGAAAAGTACTTCTCCAACACACAAATCACTTCGACAACTGTTACTTTTGTGGCCACTATGTGCTTTCAATTAACTACCTTCCCATATAAAAGTGTGAAGCAGATGTTAATTTGCATAATGGCCCTCTACAAATTCTTGTGCTTGGAGAAAGAGTTCTTAAATAATAGAGGAACCAATTGCATGATCACATGCCAATCATGGGGTTTGCACTTATGTAAATCATGGGTAGCATAATTCACAATCCTTTACAAGTTGGATGAAATATTAGATAGAACCTTCAAATTATATATTGTATCTAAAAGTACCTTTCTTTCCTCACTCGTCAAAGTAAACGCGACAGGGGGAATTATTGCCCTTCCCTACTATCTTCTTTTAACCATAGTTATGGGTTAAGTTTCAATGATTTAAGTTATTTTCGTGCATTTTCTCTATACTTCGAATGACTCCCACTAAGACATGTGCCCACAATATATTCAGTGATGTTCTTCTCCACATGTATCATATCCAATACATGGTGCACTGGGTTACTCTTTCAATAAGGCAAGTCAAATAAAATTATCTTAGTTTCATTCCCAGTCGGGGTCTTCTTATGCTTGACATTCTTCAATTTAGGATTCTTACCTGGCATATTAAGACCACAATTAGAATATTTATTTTTAATTTCTGAACCTAAAAGTTTTCTCGGAGGTATCCTGTGCTCAACCCCGCTCGGTAAAAAATTAAAACCTTTATCAAATTTAAAACTATGAGTAGGGAGTAAAAATCTCTTATAGCAATGGTATTTAATATTTTGGCTAGTGATGAGATTCATAGATGCAATATCCTCTCCACAACTAGGACATCCAAAATAACCATGTACTACACAACCAGATAATGTCCCATAAGCTTAAAAAATAAGAATTGAACACATCAACATAGCTTTCAGCGTAAACTCTTCTTTTTTAAAAGAGTCAAATTCTTGCACACTCTATTACCACAACTCATTCAATTCTTCTACGAAAGGAGACAAGTAGATATAAATGTCCTCATTTGGTGCCTTTGGGCCAGGTATCAATAAAGACAATATCGAAAATTCAGGTCGTATACACTGTGAAGGGTTGAGTGGTGCTAGGATCACTAGCCATACGAATGTTATGATATTCTCGAGCAAAATCAGGATACTCATAATCCATTATGTTCCAAGTTGTAGAATCAATAGGATAACGTATGAGATTATCCCCCACTCATGCCCTAGAATACCAAGTTATTGCCTCTGCTATCCATGGTACTGTGAAAAATCTCTTTAATATTGGCCGAATGGGAAAATATTTCCACACTTTTTGAGGCACTTTTGAGCTTGTGCCTTCATTGCCAGTAGATTGCACATATCTAGGTTCATCGCATATCGAACGCCGATAAAGATTTCCATACTCCTTTCGGTATAGTATGCATTCATACACACAAGCATGAATTGATTTATACTTCATTCCCAGACCTTTCAAATTGTTCTTCATAGTTATTTGAAAGCGTATTTAATTTTGGTAGCAAGCCATTCACCCAATTTAAAATTCATGTCACTTTATTGCCAGACAAACCATATTAGGTTTTCAAACTATGCAAACCAATCATGGCATGTAAAGCTGTTTAATCTTTGTTACAGTCAGGGTACAACGATTGGGACGCCTTAAGTTTTAAACTTTGATTGTCATCATCAAGGTTTATCCCAATATCTTCATGAGCAGCATAACCTTTTACATCGTCAGTGACCTCATTTTTTTCCACTTCATGAACTCCATACGCATCATTAACTAAATCCCCTAACATAGTATGATCTACATTATCCTCCTGCCTTTGTACATCTATCATACTTATTGATTATTGTGAAGGTTGCTCGGGGATAAAGTGAACATGCAATTCTCGTGAAAAACCTAAAATCAATAACTATCTTACATACACCATCTTAACAAATGTTGTTCAACTATTTTCCACTCAAACACCTTACCATTCCTACACTTAGCACACAAACACGAGAACTCTTCATCATTACGACTTTGCGTATTTTACAAATTCATTAGCACCTCTATGAAACACATCCCATAGTCTATTTGTCTCACCCATTCATTATTTGTATAGAGGATATCCCATAACAACTACTATAAACAATCATTTACTATGGGTAAGAAGCGTATATTTATGGATTAGTATAAACAAAAGTTTGAAAATTTAGTTTCCAGTAAATGTTTTACTTCATGATTGACATTTCATCTTTCGTTGCTATAGTATAAAAATAATATAAATTAATTTCATTGTTAACACAAGATGCATTATGAATCCTATTTCCTCTAAAGGGTGAGTGGTCATATCCCATTCAAGAACGTATATTTTTGTAATACACTTAGCATCTCATCCGCATTGTTCCAATTTGAGAAAAATTCGGCAGCATATCCCCATAGTTCTCAAAGTACACGATATAGATTCGCAAATATTCATGCTATTTCAATTCATCAATTGAAATAACACTTAACATTGCATCATCTAGTATGTATCTAGAGAATTATAAGAGATGGCATCAGAACTTTCCTTAAAAGTAACAAGTGTAAGCCATTAAGGACATTATTATACAGAAACTTTGTTGTCCCAAACTATCCAAACAGGACGACTCGAGAGATCTCATTACGGGGGTAATGACTCTCTAACGGGTCTAAGGGCTATTGAATGTGCACGCATAAGAACTAGAAGACTAGTATTTATGCGCACTATCTGTAACTTAAGAGGCTTATAACATAGTTATGTTTCATATTTGTTTAATTATTTAACACAAGCTTTTAAAATTTATAGTGTGTTTTATTTCCGTCTTATTTATATTTCCATGTATAATATGTTTCATTTGTCTTATTTATATTTCCACATCAGATGTCACCATTCAGTAAAATCACAACCCTAAATGTTAGAAATGCCTAGGGCCAACCAACTCAATGGCCATCTAAATGTTCAAATTCACCACTCAACAACAATTCAAATATTAATGCGAAACTTTGTCCATATAACTTTACTTGAAAGAAGGCAAAAAGGTTTCAACAAAATAAAGTTTCAGCATGTCTTACATCCACATTTCATTTCATTTTACATCAATTAATATTAAAATGCCTTTTTGAGCTACATGCATATAATACATCTATATTTCATTAAAATATTCATCAGTTACACAAGGATAAACAATTCTTGCTTTATTATTACTCACTAATTTTCAAATGCATCTATATTTTCAAATACATCTATATTTTCAAATGCATGCACTTAATTTTTCCCAACATTATATATATAAATACATATGTATATATACACACCTTGTAAAAGATGAAAAACCAAGAGATCGAAATCGGCAGTGGTGACGGTGGCATGAGATCGCACAAATGCAACAAACCCCACAAACACAGGCTGAGAAATCGTAACAAAAACCCCTCAGCAACGGTTAAAAACATGGATCCAAAAAGAATCAAATCCCTAACTGATAATTTATACTTTATGTTTTATAGAACGTTCTACATTTTTGTATACTTTTAGAACCTAATATATATCCATGACTAAGTATATGTCAGCTAGTGTTTGTCCACGTCGATAACGAGGTTAAAAATTTATTCACACAATTTATCAGCTAGTGTTTGTCACAAATTTTATTCACACTATTGTCAAAAAAAATCATATTCAGCCCAAATAGGTCAGCCATAAAGGAGTCATGAATAAATAGACACTTTAATTATCCAAATCAAAATAATTTCAAAAACTAAAATCATCCAAATAAAAATAATTTGCCAAATTAATTTTATCAGACAAAAAATAATTCTACAAATTAATATATGTCAATATCTAAATAAATATATCAATAACTAAACAAATACATGAAAAAAAGGAGTAAACAATTAAAAATAAAAAAATACCTCTGAAGTAGTGGTGGTTATGGTGGTGTGCTAAGGCAGTGGTGGTGGTGGTATGAAGCTCAGGTGGAGGAATTAGTGGTGGTAGCAGGTAGAGCAAGGCTAGGAGGAGGAGTTGGTGGTGGTAGCCGGTGGATCAGAGCTAGGTGGAAGAGTTGGTGGTGCTAGCATGTGGTGGTGGTTTCAACGCTCGAGGAGGGGAGGAGGAGGAGGAGGGAAATTGCCTAAAATCAGGAGAGATGGAGAGAGAGAGAGAGAGAGAGAGAGAGTTTGATTTTTTATTTTATGGTAAAGGCTTGCTGCTCGCCTAAAATTAGATGTTGTCACGATCACTAACCGTGACAGGATCGTGACAACGTGCTTGTCAAGGTCAAAGACCGTGACAATACATTGTCACGATCTTGTCACGGTCATTGACCTTGACAAAAAGTGCAAGTTTTGTTGTCACTGTTTTTTTACTATGACAATGTTGGTCGGGTGAAGAGTGACCTTTTATGTATTTTAATGTATTGCTCTTTTATTTTTTTCGCACTTGGCCCTAACTTGGATCTGCCCTTCATGAAGCCATTTATTGCATCGCCCACAAGCAACTACCACCAACCAGCCACCCCAAACCTTAGATTTTTTAAATACCCCTCCCCTTATGAAGATTACACTTTCATATCTTTGTGATATTTACATCTTCTATAATACCCCATATTTTTAGTGGATTTATAGTTAATTAATTTTGAGTAATTTAATTATATATATGACAACTCCAATATAGACTATAATTGAAATTGAAAATTTATAATCTTTTACGAGGATTTAAATTTAAAATGATTTACTTTGGAATTTTACAGTTCATTCGATAAATTGATAAAGTCCTATGGGTTAAAGTTTAATATGCATTAATGTTAGGGTTAAATCGATAGTTATAATAAGGTAAAACTTGATTCAGACTCATGAGGAGTTTTGCGTAAGCCTTGGAGTCAACACAATCTTTATGTCATACTTGGTCCATAAGTTAGGTTATTTAAGAGTTTAAAATCAATATCATCCGACCTTAAAGTTTAAAATCCAACCAAATAGCCTCGATCGTGAAATAAAAACCATTACCGTGGAGAGCAAGCGAAGACTGCGAAAGAATAAGGCCACGACCGTGGGCTTGCCCAACTGCAGTTGGATCACAGCCTCATTTACCCACTCCAAGCATCATTTTATCATATCTCCTTTACAAAAAAAAAATAGAAAATCTCTGAACCCTCTCTCAAACTATTTTCCTCCACTAATCAGCTCAAGAGTTTTTTTAAGACTATCAAGTAAGAGTTAAAGGAAGTTTTTTTTAATAATCATACCAAGTTTTTCAAGAGCTTTCAAGAGGATTTGAAAAGGGACTCAAGCCTAACATTTTCAAGACCGTATCTCTTCATCTCAAATCAAGTTTTAATTCATTTTTCGAGGCAAGTTGTTATCTGCTCCTCTCCTTTTATATATACTTACGTTGATTTCACCCAAACACTACTTGTAGATTTAAAATGTGTTGAAAACACTTAGACATTTAGAATTTCTTATGATGATGTCTTATTAATGTGAAATTAGTTAGCCTCAAATGTTATATATTGAGATTTAGCCCTAATTAATATGAGAAATTGAATATTGAACCTTTGATAGTAAATTAATATTTTAGGGTTTGAAGCCTCATATTGGATTTATGATTAATTGGAATATATGATGAGTAAATTGGACATATTAAAGGCTTTGTTAAATTCTGAAATGCATGTGCTTAGTAGGGTTATAGCTTTAGCATTGGCAGTAGTACCATTAGTAATAAATACCTTATCAGTGAGGTTTTAAGTATGATGGATTTTATTTCTGGCTTGGATAATTATAAGGATTCGTTATTAGTGATTAGACTACATTGAAACTCTTAAAATACGAATAGGAGCCCTCTTGTTGAATTATATTCTTAGAATTAGGAATTTAACCTAATTGTGTAACAATTCCATGTAAGCCATTTACTACTACTTTATTATGTTTTTAATACTTAATTTAATATGTAAATGAATTAAAAGGAGTACGAGATAAACATATGTTGGATTTTTTTATTATGGTTGTTATGGCTTGTGTTGAACGGATTACAGTTGGGTTGTAAGTTGGATATTTAATTTGCTTAATCTTTTAGTTCAATTCATTTTAATAAATCTTTAAGTAATTATTTATCTTAACGATTATCCTATTTAAATGGAAGTATATTGGGGGGTTCTTTGTCTGTATTTATTCTTATGAGACGTCCAACGCATGGAGTTTAGTGTCGGGTAGAAGTGATGACATTAAACCTTTAATTAATACAACTATTTTATGTGTATGTTCGGTCTATGAGTAGTTTCATGTTATACTTGTCATCCTTTTAGTCGTTAATGCATTGGCATAATGCTTACTTTAGTAATCTATCTGAAATGACCTGGATGATGGGCTAATCGGACAATAATGATGCAACAATAAGTGATAAGTTACGATTGAAACTTGGAACGTATTAATGAATGTGAATTTTTAGGTGTGTACCGATAATGAACACTCTTATGTTAGCATAATCGAGGAGTAAATTTTTATATGGATAATTGATGTGTCACACAATATTGTGGAGTTTCGGTACTGCATAGCAGGTGGCGACGAGTATTCTGGCACCGTGAAATGGGAGGCAACAGGTTGTGTGACGGTTCTTTATGGGCATACCGTATGTTTCTTGAGATGTCCGGGGTGAAGGGAAACATGTCGGTTACCTTGTAATTAATTAAGAGGTTAATTGACTAATGAAATTAATGAGTTAGTTAAAAAGACTATGAGGTTCCATGTTACATATTGGGTCATCCTTGTAAGAAGTTCTCATTCTAACGAGGGCCTCTCTCGTTTGAATGAGGGATTTTTTAATGGGGGAAGGTGTTTTACTTGGAGTGTTTTATGTTAAAAAGTATAAGTAACTCCCAAGAAGTCTTTTACCAAGAGACGAAAAAAAATCACTGTTGATGTCTAAAACACATAAGAAACAGATATTTTTAAAGTGATTCGGCTATGAAGAAAACCTACGTCAACTGTTAGTTTTATTTATGCTGATTACAAGAGCTCAATATGGTGTGTTTGAGCATGATTCGATTCTCCCCTTGAGCTAAGGGCAATTGTCTATTAATAGGGGTCCGGTACCCTATGTAATACCCCGTACTTTTATGGATATTTATTTTACGTGATTAATTAAATTAAATGTGAATTAATTGAGAATTAATCCGGATAAAATACTAACGAGATGTGAGTTGGTATTTGATCATAATGTGCATATATGGTAGTATATTAATATTGAAAATATTAAAATTATCGCGAGACTGAAATACGGCAATTTGAGAAATTTTGTTGGTACGCGCGTGACAGTCGCGTCAGGAATGTAATTATTTAAATTAAAAAGTGAATTTTATTTTTATCAACCGTATGGTCATTTTGAGTAGGCCAACGAGTCCGGAAGGGTCGAAATAGTTAGAAAACACTAACCGGGGGTTTAGTTTGGGTTCCGGGGCATTTTTGGGCCACACCGGCAACTTAAAAGGGTATTTTGGTAATTTTGGAATTTGGGGAATTTTGACCAACGAATTTTGGGAATTAAAAATAGGAAATTTAATGACCCACTAACCCATTACCAACACTTAAGTGATTAGAGGGCTACGGGAGTTTCATGAGAAGTTATGAGAGGTTCCCAAAAGAGAAAACCTTAACCTCCATCTTCAACCTTCAACCTTGGGAGAAAAAGGAGAGAGCAACCTTCATCAATCCAACACCAAATTCAGAGAATAATCCGAGGCAAGTGGTTTAATTTCGTTAATTTCAAGCGAATGCTTCTTCCATGCTTAGAAAATTGATATATTTGCATTGTATTGGGAGATTTATAAAAACCCATGAAATTGGAGTTATAAATTCAGATATTGATATAGGTTTGCATGTAGAATTGTTATTGGGTGATTAGACTAAAAGAATTACTAATTTTTATGTTACAAAAACGGATTTATTTATGGAAATTGATGACTTTAAATTTCTAGGGTTCATGTTCATAAGATTTGGGAAAAATTGGGGAGTTATGATAATTATATGATATTTAGAAGGATTTGACCCTATATAAATGTTGAGTTATGACCTACGAATGTTTAGTGATGATTAGAAACCTTAAAATACTGTTGGGACGACTTTTAGATGAGATTAGAGGTGAAGAAAATTGAGAAAAACGAGATAGGAAAATTCTGGGTTCGAAACTGTCATCTCGTTAGAAGACCTGCCCAGGTCGTTCGAACGAGCTCGTTCGAACGAGCTTCTAACGAGCTGACAGTTTGCCTTCTAACGAGTTGGATGTTCATTCGATGCCTTTCGTTCGAACGAGATCTCGTTAGATGCCCATTTCGTTCGAACGAGATCTCGTTAGATGCCCATTTCGTTCGAACGAACTCTCGTTCGAACGACCTCGTTCGAAAGAGACTTCTAACGAGTTGACAGAATGGCCTTTTTGGCCTGATTTGATTTCTATTGTCCAGTAACCTTGTTTAATTGTAGAGATAACATTCCCTTGTTGACTAATTGATATAGTTGGGATATTTGGGATATATTGAGGAGTAAAACATAGATGTGTGATTTGAATCAAATGATAATTGTGGATTAGTACGTGAGTGACTATTACGATGTGAGAACAAGTGACGGCTTAAATATTGTATTAACGGATATTTGGGATATATTGCGGAGAAAAATATAGAAGTGTGATTGGAACCAAATAATATTTGTGGATTAGGACGCGAGTGACTAATCACGTTGTGAGAATAATTGATGACTTAAATACATACGAACCGAACATATGAAAGGTGTAAAATTATGAGTTGGTATGTGAATGAGAAGTATACCACTAATAAATTATGGTAATTACTAAGATGTGTGCATGCTTAGTATATGTATATGATTTTATGTGTATGACATACCTACCATACTTGCTATCACGGGAGGTTTGCGTTCGCTTAGGGCCATCTAATATTTGTTTGCCTACGGGGGGATATAGATTGGTACCTCAAGAACATAGGTCAGAGAAGGACTTATTGGGAAGTTAATAAGTCTACTGATCGTGGGAGCGTAGGTATGTGCGTGACCCATATGATGTGACTGTGTTCGCCTCCATTGATTGTGATTGTTGTTATCTGAGAACGATTCCTGAGAGATTCGGAATGCGTAATCCTTATGTACGTGAGGTACCGGGATGGATAGCAGAGTATGTGTGCACCGCAGCTTTGTCTCGGGGTGCTTGTATTGTATATTTATGATGTGAATGATATATGGTTAAATGAACAGACTTGTCATGTTAAATTATGAGAATAATTTATAGTAACTCCTTGAGAAGATAAATAAGGGGATAACCTCCAGTAAATGGTAATGCTAATAATTGAGAATCCGAGTTTAAGTAAAGCTATCTATTCAAGTGATAACATTGGGAATTCATATTGTGAATCGAGTAGATGGGTTAGAACTTATGTCGTTTTAGTTAGATATAAATACCACTTAGATGGGTAGTGTACGTTAGGAGTGTACAAGTAGTCGAGAGGTGAGTATTTCATGTGAGAGCACGTCCTAACATGTATTTTGCATTCATTGTTTTAATGTTATTAAAGCACTTGCTGATTTTAAAATACTCTCCACTTTCGGGCTCTGACCCGTTTGCTTTCAAATCTATTTTTTGTAAAAACCTTTTAGGTGCCCAGCCACAAGGACACCATGCATAGGATTTCCATTCAGGTGACGAGCTGTAGCTGTTTGTGGAAGTTACAGGGCCTTGCTAGTAGACGCTTCTTTTGTCTTGACTCCATATTCAGTTTCATCAATTGTAGGGCATGTCGCCTATTTCTATTAGAGACATTTCTTATTTCAGTTATTCAGATATTTGGCATGTAATTAATTCAGGATACACTGTTTTATTTATTTCAGTTGTGGGATTGTTGTGAGGAGTTTTCCTCCGGACTTATTATCATTTGTTGGTTACTTTATCGAGACTTTATGGTGTATGGTTATGATATTTTTTCATAATTCTTTTATTGTGTGTTAATCAGACTTAATATAAAATTTGACATCTTACTTTTTAAATACTAGGTGGTTAGTAATGATTAAAATGTTTTCGACAGTGATGCTGTTAACTGGACCAACTTGACATTTTGTATTAATTTAATAAAGGAGTAGCTACCCGGTATTTAATTAGTCGGGGTGTCACAGGTGGTATCAGAGCATCAGGTTCTAGTGTCCTTTTAGGATCTGTACGGCTTATTATACTTCCAGCGTAATTCTCTTTGATGTGGAGACCTATGCTTAGGATTGTTGATATCTTTGGTAAGATTTCGTTCTCCTGCTTCGATATATATATGATAGTGAATCTTATTTTCAATCAGGTGTGTTCGTGTACCAAACGATGTAGTACGTCAGGTGAAGACAGTTGGACGAAAAGCAGGAGGCAAGGACCAGTTGAGATTAATAAATTAATTAAGGGAAGACCGTAGTCGAGGTCACCCATATCAGGGTACGGAAGTCCTGGACGGTCCAGAAGGCCAAGGCGCGACTTGTGACTTCCAAGCACAACAATAGTTGAAGGTAGGGTCAATTGAGACTCACCCAACAAGGTTGGATTGAGAGAGAAAGAGTTGGGTGGGACATCGAGAAAACCAGCGGTGGAAATACTTAAAAGGCAGAGATGGCGTGTGCTAGCCAAACTAACGTAATACACCCGAAGGCTTGGACTTGTGTCGGAGTATGGCCAATCGAGAGTGAAAAATTGAGAAAAAAAAATTTCTTGTCCCGTGAGAGCGGAGTTTCAATGGGGAGAAACAATCACCACACTTATAAGTGGAATGTGACGTTGAGAGAAGGCGTACATGAATGGTTTGACCATAAGTTCCTTGATCAGATGTTTAGGTTGAAAGGCGAATGTTATTCTGAACTCACATAAGAGGGCCAAACAGGGGTCAACTTGTGAGTAGAAATTTAATGTTGTAGCGAACCTTACAACGGGTGGAGAAGGTGGTGTGGAGAAGAGGATGTTAAAGGGAGAATCTACATACAAGAATAATTGTTAACTCTTATGGGGAATTCTGCTTGGATGATAAATACAGATAGTAATTATATCGCGTGGTGTAAATTTCGAAGTAAATGTTCCCTTGGGTGGGGGAATACAAAAATCGAAATTTTTTTATAGAATAAGACTGGGAAAATGGTGTTGGAGAAACACCACAGGGAGGAAGACCCAATGGAGAAACCGTTAAAATGATTCGATAGCGGAATTACTACCGAGCGATGGTAATTTCAGTGAGAGAGGTGGAAAACTAGTAGTGTGATCCTTAGGTACATCAAGCTAAGGGAACAATGGAGATAGTCTTCAGAGCTGAGACTACCAACGTCCGAGGAAAGGACCACTTTAACATGGTCAGGGTGACCGAAAATAAGTGGAGTATGTGTAGAGGTACTTTGTGGGAGTGAAAACCCGTACATTATAAATATTTCCTAATACAAGAGAAGGGATCAAGGTATTGTGCCTGGCAAGGCAACAGTTATTGAAATATCCGGTTTAGGACAGACATGTGTGGTAAGTCCAGGAACCATTTGAGCAGCCGAGACGATTATTAGGATAGAAGTATGAGTTATATCCTCAGATGGGTATGCATGTTAATTGTGGCATGAATGAGTTAATACATTTGTTACAATTGTATTTTCACTTGAGAGTCGAGTTTAGTGAGTATATCAGTAAGTTTATTATATATAAGAACATTTTCCCTGATAGTGTGGGGGTTATTTTTATTGTCATCCGCAGAGGATGAATGGGTATATTAATAGCGGTTTATGCTTTATCGAAATTACTCGTTTTAGTGCTGTGTTATACGAGTATGATATGATCTTAATTATTGTCTTATATATATGATTATACCGATAGTGTGCTGGTATTGCAAGTTTATTGGGATTACTATATCGGGGTAGCATGTTTTGTTCTGGCGAGGCCCCATCTGTTAGAGGGTCGGGCTCGCAATTGTACTTTCGTGCATATATGTATATATATATATATATATATATGTTGTGATTTCAAAGTATAATGGTCTCGGATATTTAATCCCAGTATGCGTAGGGATTTCATTATTATGAGTCGTATGTAATTGATTTACTAGTCAACAAAGAGTTAGTTGGTTTTTATAATTAACGATAGAGAGGTCGTAACAAAAAGAGTGCATTATTTTATCACCCGTTAGAGATTTGGAAGTTTATACTCATAGTTGTGTGTCTGGGGACGGGAATTTGAGGGTCTCAAATATCTCGCATGTTGTATATGAAATGTGATTTTCATCACTGTAAAGAGAAAAGTGTCCTTCAGAAGGAGTTCTTTGTTTATGTATAATTGCGAACTGAGATGAAACTTTGTTGTTAAAAGACGAGAGCGTAGGGGTACATATTATGGACAGGGCTTAACGGATTTCGATGACCAACAATGTTAGGTAGTAGTGTATCGGGGGGTTCCTTGTTTGGATTTCGCTTTGCGAGACACCCCACGCATGAAACTTAGCGTAAGGTTGGTAGTAAGGAAATATGTGGCCCTTCGTTCATGATTTGGATACCTCTATCGTTATGGGAGTACGTAGTTATAACAGGAAGTTACAAGGAGTAAATTATGATGTACGGTCATTAGAGCCAGTTGTTAGTAAATTACGATATAAGTACTAATAATGTTGGTTTTGTCACGGCGTGTTGAAGGACGCATTGAGGATAAGGAGGATTTAGGATTTCAAATTCAGAAGCGATTGAGAACGCCCAAGTGGTATAGCACCGTTGTATTTACAGTGACAATAAAGACTTTGGGATTTGTATGAAGCGTATATAATGTTTAAAAACCGTATGGTTGGGTTATAAGGGGCGTAAACATCTTGATTTGCTAAAGTGTAAATCAAAGGAAGAGGGAACATAGACGGGTGAGATTATTACTTATGAGATTAAACGTCATAAGAAAAGGTGTAAGTGAATATCATGTGTAGTCAGTGTAGCACGTTCGAATTTGGAGGAAAGGAAGTAGAAAGCCATTTAAAAAAAAGGATATCTCTTGAGAAGGCGAATAAATTATTATGAGCAATTTGGAGTAAAGTTCCGATCAATCGAATGTTGAGGGTGACTCAAGAGTAAATAGAGTGAGAATTTTAATAAGGTATAAGGAGTCCGGATTTTCACAAGTGGTGAAAAGTGTAAAGGTCCAAACTTTTGAACTTGTCGGGAGAATAAGATCATTAAGTATCATTTAAAGGGGAAATTTTTTATGTGAATATCGACATTGAAAGAGGTATAGTAAGTAGTAGAAAAGTTGGGGTTAGATGATCAACCAAATAATTTTGTATCAAGACGACGATTCCAAGAATGGGAGGGTCAAATTGAAGAATTTTCTTGAGAGGTAGCCAACTTATTGATAAGTAATGAGTTCCTTCGATTATGTGGGACATGTTGTCCAGAAGGAGAGAAATTGTTATATACTTGGGGTGATTTACACTATTAGATAGTGAACATGCCGGTACGTGGTTCGGCGTAGTACTATTTAGAGCTGGGATGAAATCCCCGAAATCCACATTCAGGTGGGGTGACAATAAGTAGTGGGAAATAACGATTCAAACTGAGGGTTGTATCACCTATAACCCGAGGTGCAGGCGCAAGATGACTAACGACTGATGGATTGTATGAAAGAAATTTTGGATTCATTGTGATATTTTCAATTCCAAATCGGGTATAACTAGTGAGGAATATTGTAGTCATGAGGAGGAGATATTACCAAATAGTAGAGTTGGGGGAAAAGCACCCGTATTTATTTATGGTGGACAAGGTGCTTACAAAGGTTTGTGTGACACCAACAGGCTGAAGTGATTTTCCCTTGTGTAAAAGCCACAACGTCGGGATATTTCAAGGAATGGACAAGCGTAGTCAGATGTGTTATTGATTCATCCCAGGATGGGAGTTTGGAGTTTTAATAAACGCGGGAGTTAGTAGTGAGGTGCGGACTCACAATACTAATAAAAATAATGCGACTAATGATGTATAGGCTATTTTTATTCGAATGTTGTTTAATAAGAGCACAACGTGAGGTGCATTTATCGAAGATTATTCTGATAAGGTATCAAGTATGTTAAACAAGCTTGTTGTGAACAAGGGCTTTAGTAATTGGGATATTCTTTATATTTTGTTTGGAACACTGGAGGGTACCAAATTTTTTCAGGTATGCCATATTTTTTCCGAATTTCAGGACGAAATTCTGTTATTAGGGGGGAAGTATGTAATACCCCGTACTTTTATGGATATTTATTTTACGGGATTAATTAAATTAAATGTGAATTAATTGAGAATTAATCCGGATAAAATACTAACGAGATGTGAGTTGGTATTTGATCATAATGTGCATATATGGTAGTATATTAATATTGAAAATATTAAAATTGTCGCGAGACTGAAATACGGCAATTTGGGAAATTTTGTTGGGACGCGCGTGACAGTCGCGTCAGGAATGTAATTATTTAAATTAAAAAGTGAATTTTATTTTTATCAACCGTATGGTCATTTTGAGTAGGCCAACGAGTCCGGAAGGGTCGAAATAGTCAGAAAACACTAGCCGGGGTTTAGTTTGGGTTCCGGGGAATTTTTGGGCCACACCGGCAACTTAAAATGGTATTTTGGTAATTTTGGAATTTGGGGAATTTTGACCAACAAATTTTGGGAATTAAAAATAGGAAATTTAATGACCCACTAACCCATTACCAACACTTAAGTGATTAGAGGGCTACGGGAGTTTCATGAGAAGTTAGGAGAGGTTCCCAAAAGAGAAAACCTTAACCTCCATCTTCAACCTTCAACCTTGGGAGAAAAAGGAGAGAGCAACCTTCATCAATCCAACACCAAATTCAGAGAATAATCGGAGGCAAGTGGTTTAATTTCGTTAATTTCAAGCGAATGCTTCTTCCATGCTTAGAAAATTGATATATTTGCATTGTATTGGGAGATTTATAAAAACCCATGAAATTGGAGTTATAAATTCAGATATTGATATAGGTTTGCATGTAGAATTGTTATTGGATGATTAGACTAAAAGAATTACTAATTTTTATGTTACAAAAACGGATTTATTTATGGAAATTGATGACTTTAAATTTCTAGGCTTCATGTTCATAAGATTTGGGAAAAATTGGGGAGTTATGATAATTATATGATGTTTAGAAGGATTTGACCCTATATAAATGTTGAGTTATGACCTACGAATGTTTAGTGATGATTAGAAACCTTAAAATAATATTGGGACGACTTTTAGATGAGATTAGAGGTGAAGAAAATTGAGAAAAACGAGATAGGAAAATTCTGGGTTCGAAACTGTCATCTCGTTAGAAGACCTGCCTAGGTCGTTCGAACGAGCTCGTTCTAACGAGCTTCTAACGAGCTGACAGTTTGCCTTCTAACGAGTTGGATGTTCATTCGATGCCTTTCGTTCGGACGATATCTCGTTAGATACCCATTTCGTTCGAACGACCTCGTTCGAACGAGACTTCTAACGAGTTGACAGAATGGCCTTTTTGGCCTGATTTGATTTCTATTGTCCAGTAACCTTGTTTAATTGTAGAGATAACATTCCCTTGTTGACTAATTGATATAGTTGGGATATTTGGGATATATTGAGGAGTAAAACATAGATGTGTGATTTGAATCAAATGATAATTGTGGATTAGTACGTGAGTGACTATTACGATGTGAGAACAAGTGACGGCTTAAATATTGTATTAACGGATATTTGGGATATATTGCGGAGAAAAATATAGAAGTGTGATTGGAACCAAATAATATTTGTGGATTAGGACGCGAGTGACTAATCACGTTGTGAGAATAATTGATGACTTAAATACATACGAACCGAACATATGAAAGGTGTAAAATTATAAGTTGGTATGTGAATGAGAAGTATACCACTAATAAATTATGGTAATTACTAAGATGTGTGCATACTTAGTATACTTATATGATTTTATGTGTATGATATACCTACCATACTTGCTATCACGGGAGGTTTGCGTTCGCTTAGGGCCATCTAATCTTTGTGTGCCTACGGGGGGATATAGATGGGTACCTCGAGAACATAGGTCAGAGAAGGACTTATTGGGAAGTTAATAAGTCTGCTGATCGTGGGAGCGTAGGTATGTGCGTGACCCATGTGATGTGACTGTGTTCGCCTCCATTGATTATGATTGTTGTTATCTGAGAACGATTCCTGAGAGATTCGGAATGCGTAATCCTTATGTACGTGAGGTACCGGGATGGATAGCAGAGTATGTGTGCACCGCAGCTTTGTCTCGGGGTGCTTGTATTGTATATTTATGATGTGAATGATATACGGTTAAATGAACAGACTTGTCGTGTTAAATTATGAGAATAATTTATAGTAACTCCTTGAGAAGATAAATAAGGGGATAACCTCTAGTAAATGGTAATGCTAATAATTGAGAATCCGAGTTTAAGTAAAGCTATCTATTCAAGTGATAACATTGGGAATTCATATTGTGAATCGAGTAGATGGGTTAGAACTTATGTCGTTTTAGTTAGATATAAATACCACTTAGATGGGTAGTGTACGTTAGGAGTGTACAAGTAGTCGAGAGGTGAGTATTTCATGTGAGAGCACGTCCTAACATGTATTTTGCATTCATTGTTTTAATGTTATTAAAGCACTTGCTGATTTTAAAATACTCTCCACTTTCGGGCTCTGACCCGTTTGCTTTCAAATCTATTTTTTGTAAAAACCTTTTAGGTGCCCAGCCACAAGGACACCATGCATAGGATTTCCATTCAGATGACGAGCTGTAGCTGTTTGTGGAAGTTATAGGGCCTTGCTAGTAGACGCTTCTTTTGTCTTGACTCCATATTCAGTTTCATCAATTGTAGGGCATGTCGCCCATTTCTATTAGAGACATTTCTTATTTCCGTTATTCAGATCTTTGGCATGTAATTAATTCAGGAAACACTGTTTTATTTATTTCAGTTGTGGGATTGTCGTGAGGAGTTTTCCTCCGGACTTATTATCATTTGTTGGTTACTTTATCGAGACTTTATGGTGTATGGTTATGATATTTTTTCATAATTCTTTTATTGTTTGTTAATCCGACTTAATTTAAAATTTGACATCTTACTTTTTAAATACTAGGTGGTTAGTAATGATTAAAATGTTTTCGACAGTGATGCTGTTAACTGGACCAACTTGACATTTTGTATTAATTTAATAAAGGAGTAGCTACCCGGTATTTAATTAGTCGGGGTGTCACACCCTAGAGATGGAATGCCTATATATTTTCAGGCATTTACATATGTATAAAATAAATATGACTCTTGGTTTTCAGTGTTGATCGCCCTTCCATCCGAGTTACTTTTTTTATTCCTTATGGTTCAAATTCCTTAAGGTTCAAATTCCTTAGGTTCCTCTGATGCCGATCAAGATAGCTACATGGCCACCTAGGATGACATGTGTCTGTCATTCATTAATCCACGTGGGGAGTTGATTTTTACATACAACAAAATCCCCCAATACCCCATGCCTGATGATTGATAAAAAAATATGGAGTATCCTTTTAAAATGTGGCTCGACATGTGTCTGGAGAGCTGGTCGGTAACCGACCTTCCAGACTTCTAAAATTTTATACAGGCACTATGGATAATGGCACTTTTGCAATTACTTTAAACTTTTTTGAACCGCCAAAGGGTATACGATCTTTTTATGCTTTGGAAAACATGTGACCGACGGTAGTTCAATTGTTCGTGCAGTTAATTATTCCATCTCTACTATCGAGGTAACCTATAAATAGGTGAAATTTTCCCTCCCTTTTCTTTTCACCTTAATATTTCTACACTTAAAGTTTTTAATCGTTTCAAACCTTTTTTACGACTCTTTGATGCTTGTTACTTGTCACTGTTTCTTCGTCTTTGCTGTTGTCATGGGATTCCTGTAAGCTTTCTTTCCCTTTTCCCTATTCTTCACTCTTATTCTCTATTTCAACCATGATTTACGTTGTGGATGAGGGTTTGTTGGATGAGTTTAAGGAAAAGAGGAAAATTCCTTACTAGGTAGACTTAGAAATAGCTCAGGGTCCCATCAATGTTTATTCTTTAGGAGAGGGTCACTGGATTCCCACTTTTTTCATTACTGAGTGTGGTATCACTTTTTCTTCGAATCCTTTATTTCTCTAATTTTGTCAGTATTTTGATGTAGTGCCTGCTAGAATAGCCCCAATCACTTGGAGGGTAGTAAATGGATTTCATAAGTTGAATGAGGTTTATGAGACGCATATTGGAATCCCTGAATTGATGTTTTATTATAAGTGGGGGGGACCATTGGAGAGAGCACATATTATTTGAAGACTAGGCAAAGACAACAGGCCTTAGTTGTTAATCTGCCAGATTCCAATAATTTTTTTTGTAATTATGGCGTTATTGTCAAGAATTTCCAATATGCCTCCCATCCTACGGGGGTATCCTACCCTGGACCCAAGTGCCCCCAAGAAGGGCGTGGCATAGGTTATAACTTTGCTCTTTAACTTTTTTTTTTGTATTTATCATCTATTTGTAGACTTGCAGACTAACTTTATTGCTTTGTATTCTTTTGCAGAGGATAGTAAGAAAAGGTGTCCCAGGGATGGAGAGATCAACTTTACAGACCTTAAGTTTTTATGGGGCCTAAATCTATAAAGACAAAATTGCCAATTGATTCCATCGTATAGTAGAATCATGTCACATCTGAAGAGTATAATAGAATCATGACTTGTGAAACTTCAAAAGAGTCTTGGAATACACTTGCACTTACTCACGAGGGCACTAGAATGGTTAGGACGTCTAAGTTACAAAACCTCACCACACAGTTTGAGACGATTAAAATGTTAGATAGTGATTCGTTTGATGAGTTTTATGCTAGGTTGTATAATATTTCCAACTCGTCGTTTAACTTAGGAGAGAGGATTCCCGATAACCGTGTGATAAAGAAAATTTTGAGATCTTTTGCCAAGTAGTTTTGTTGCAAAGTGACTGCTTTAAACTCCTTAGGAATGGTTTATTCAACGAAACTTGAAGAGATTGTAGGTGACTTACAAACCTATGAAATTGATATGTTTACCTCCAAACAAGTGCCAAAGAATAAAAAGGTCATTGCTTTGAAATCCTGAAAGGAGGAGACTAGTGTTTCGGATGAAGATTTTGATTCCGATTTTTAGGGTGTCGCCTTGTTGGCTAAAAACTTCAAAACATTTCTTAAGTTTCAAAAGCAATCGAAAAATGCCAAAAAGTTTGAGAAATTCAAGAACAACAGGGTTGAGTCCACCCCTAAAAATAAAAATGAGAAACTTAGTAAGGTTGAGTTGTATAGGTGTTTTAGGTGTGAGGGGTGTGGTCACAAAGTTGCGGAGTGTCCAACTAGGCTTAAGGAAGAGGGAAATAAATAGATAGCTTATAATGCCACCTTAAGTGATAGTGATACGAAAAAGGGAGAGAGTTACCCCAATGAGAGCAAGTTTGTTACTTTCTTGGCATGTCATATGAGCGACGTTGATAAATCTTCCCACGAAGATTCTCATGTGCATGACACTTCCGAGGCCGTTGAATCCCAAGTGAGTGAGGGAGATGTCAGTGACGATGAGGAGTTAGATGTGAAAGAACTACAAGTTGCATTTAATGAGTTGTATGTAGAAGCCGTGAAAGTGAAAAAGGCAAACTCTAAATTGCAAGCTAGGTTGAATGAGCATGTCGTAGAAAATAATGATACTTTGATTAAGGATCTTAGGGCACAGGAGAAGAAGCTTAGGGAGAAGCTAGAGTACGTTGAGAAAGAGAGTGATAGTCTACGTGGTTTAATGGAGACTTTGAAAAAGGAGTTGCTAGAGTTTGAGAAGTCTCAGCGTGTGCTTGAATCTAGGATTTGTGAGTTGGAAGAGAAATCGAAAGACTCGAGTAAGGTTAAGTTTGACTTGGAATCTAGGTCGGAGAAGTTGGATAGGATGTCTGGCATCCCCCAAGTCAAAAGCAAGGTTAAAAAAATGCGGGGCGTGATCAAGGTGTGGATGCCAAGCCTTAAACCTTAGAAGCCTAGGCGGCCTTAGGCGTAAAAAAGCGTGAAAAAGCGTTTATGCATTTTTTAATATATTTTAATACTTTTTAACTATGACAAGGCTATTAAAAATACTAAAATGGTACAAACCTTAAAAATATGCCTGAATATTTATAAATTAAAATACTATTTTTTTTAAATATTAAAAAAAAGAAAAAAATCGCATTTTTTAATGCCTTACTTTAAAAAACTCCCGTTTTTCACGCCTTACCCTAAAAAAATGCGCATTTTTTCCCACCTTACCCCCCCAAAACGTTGACCATTGTTGACTAGGGATGACAATTTAACCTGACCCGCAGGGTTCCCGACCTGACCCGACCCTAATGGGGCGGGTTAAAAATCCGTTTAAAATAATAGGGGCGGGTTTGAATTTTAAAAAAAAATCGTTTATTAAACGTGGCGGGTTCGGATTTTATCAGAATATGCTCAACCCGCCCCGCCCTGTTTAGAAAATTTACTATTATATCCTTATTATACCATATTAATAACACTCCCACCACATTTATAAATAAACTTAAGAAAGAAATAACCCTAACTCGCTTTCAATCTCAAACCTATCTCATCATATGCCCTCTCTCTCTCTCTCATCTCAACCTCTCTGCACTCTCTCTCTCAGCGACACAGCGACGACACAACGGTGACACAACATCGGCGACACGAAAGGTTTGAGGTAAGCTCTTTGTTCATTTTTAATCGCATCTTTTTGAGATTCTCAACGGCGACACAACATCTGTTTGTTTTTTAGTTCTTTTTTTTTTGTTGTACTATTTTTTTTACAGGTCTTCGACCTGTTGTTTAACACGGATATAATTTTTAGTCTTGGACCCGTTGTTTAATCACTTCACACCATAACACGGATATAACATCTTGGACTTGTTAACATATAAGTACCTAAAATTTATTAACATCTTGACGAGACATATAAGTACCGAAAATTTGTAAACATCTCGGACATGTTGTCTCGTCAAGGCTTGGACCTGTTAACATCTCGTATTCATATATCTCTGGTAATTGGTTGAACTACACTATTAATTTGTTTTACAATCAAGGAATAATTGAATTTATTTTATATATTGTTCTGATTTTTTTCTCCGATACTTTAATAAAAAATAGTTATCAATTTATATTTATTTCAAAAAATGAACGAATCAATTTAAGTGGAAAATACTGCTTTCGGGACACAAACTCAATCAACATCGGCACCTAGTTGCACCCCATCCACACAAACACATGGTGTTAATCCAGTTGTTCAATCTTCCCCTAAAAAAAGAAAATTCACATCTTCTGTCTGAAATGACTTTGAAATGATTAAAGATAATTTAGGGACATTTGCAATATGCCATCATTATCATTTAAAACTTAAGGCCGAAAGTAGAAATGGACCAACCATTTGCGAAATCACTTTACTAGGTGTAGGAAACATAAAAATGTTGATATTCACGATCAATTTCAGATTCATACTGAAAAAACTTTTAATGGAAAAGTGCAATTTGGTAATTTTACATTTGATCAATACGTGTCTATAAAATATCCCCTTAGTATTGTCGAGCATGTCGAATTTAGCACGTTCGTTAGTAGCTACCAACCTCAAGCGACATATTAAAGATGTATCAATAGGAGAAAGCAAAAGTTTATAGGTTATTTGATAAGCTTTCTTGTCGCGTCGGAATCACAATGGATATGTGGCCTTCGAGGCAGAAAAAAGGGTATATGGCTATAACGGCACATTTTTTTATGAACGTCGGTGCTTGAGAAATTTGATAATTGGATATGTTTTCTTCTTTTTACTTTGTTTTTTTAAATAATTATGTTTCATCACAATTTAATATTTTGCTATAATTATTTATGCGTAGGTTTGTTTATGTCCACACTCCACATACGAAAGATGTTGTTTGTGATGTGTTGATGAATTATTTATTAGATTGGAATTTGGATAGGAAAGTGTCTACTATTACGGTAGACAATTGTTCTACTAATGATGCATTGATGGGTAGTCTTGTGGACAAGTTTGTTGTTAATGATTCCATTTTGTTGGGGGGGGGGGGGGATTGCTTCACATGCGTTGTGCCGCACATATATTAAATCTTGTGGTGAAGGATGGCTTAGACATAATAAGAGTTGCCGTGGGTAAAATTCGAGATAGTGTAGAATTTTGTACGACCACTCAAAGTAGGGAGGAAAAATTTGAGGAGGCTGTCCGGCAATTAAAAATTTCATGTGCTAAAAAGTTGTGTTTAGATTGCAAAACAAAGTGGAACTCCACTTATTTGATACTTGAGACAACCATTTGTTATATTGATGTGTTTGCACGTTTGAAATAATGTGAGAGACATTATACATCTTTAACTATGAAGCATGAGTGGAGCTTAGCCAAAGAAATATGTAGGCGATTGAAATCATTTTTTTCCATCACCGAAGTTTTTTCTGGCACTAAATTTCCAACAACAAATTACTTATTTCCTAAATTTTGTGAGATTAAATTGTCATTACGTAGTTGGTGTAGCTCTTCAAATGAGGTGATTAAAATTATGGCAATTAGTATGTTTGCAAAATTTGATAAGTATTAGAGTGAGTGTCATATGGTTGTCGGCATAGCGATTGTTTTGGATCCTAGGTACAAAATGAAGTTTTTAGAACATGTTCTTCCAAAAATTTATGACGATGAGTGTGATACACATATTAAGAGTGTACGGACAACATGTCATGACTTACTAAATGAGTACATTAATGTGAGGATCGTGATACCAAATGAGAGTGGGGTAAGTGGTGTTACAATGGTTAGTTGTTCGAAAATCGTTAGTGGAGAGTGGAATGTTAACATTTTTTAAGAATATGATATGTCAAGGCGTATAAATGTTAAGTCAGAGTTAGATTGCTATATGGAGGAAAATATCTTTCCAAGTACTTCGAATTTTGATATTTTAAATTGGTGGAAAGCGAATGGTGTTCAGTATCCCACATTGCAACTTATAGCGCGAAGTGTATTAGTTATTCCGGTATCAACTGTGGCTTCCGAATCAGTATTTAGCGCAAGTGGTAGAATGGTGATCCCTCATCGTAGTCGACTTAGTGCGGTTGTTTTAGAGGCGTTGATGTGCACAAAAGATTGGTTATGGAACGATATTCAAGGTATATTTGTTTAAAATAAATTTCTTTAATAATATGTAAGAATTTGTCCTCAATTGAATGTTTTTTTTTTGTAGATGATCCTTCTACTACGGAATCGAGGCCTACAGTTTGTGATGAGGAGTTCGATCCCATGGAAGTTTAATGAAGAGGTAATGCAAGTAAAAAATCTATTATGATTTTTTTGGGATTTTAAATTCATACTTTAACTTCTTAATATGTTTTAATTTTTTATTCGGGTTTGAGTTGATGGTGATGAAGATGATAGTTAGTTGAGTTATTTGAGACTTTTGTGTAACATTTGCTATATTCGGGACTTTTGAGACTTGTGTTGTTTGAAACTTATTTTGTGGTAGTTGAAGTTATTTAGGACTTATTTTGTAATCGTTGAATTTGACGTTATTTAGGACTTCTTTTGTAATCGTTGAAGTTAATGTTATTTATGACTTATTTTGTAATGTTTGAATTTGATATTGTTCGAGACTTGGTAGTTTGGCATTGTTAATTGTGTTATTTGAGACATTTTAATTATTTTGAGACTTTTAAAGTTGATGTTCAAGTTTTAGACTTAAAAATTGATATTGAGGACTTATATAACTAAATATGTTTTTTTTAAATAAATTAAATTTTAAATTTTAACTCACGGGGCGGGGCGGGGCGGGTTCTGACCCGTTTAATTCATGCTGGTCTGGTCGAGGCGAAAACGAGTTTGAGGAGGTTATAATCAAACGGGTTTGGAGTTTAAACCCGTCGTGGGGCGGGGGGGCAAAAAAAATTTTGTGGGGCGGGTTTGGGATTTAACAAACTCCCCCCATACCCGACCCGTTTCCATCCCTACTATTGAATACGCTTTAATCCACGCTTAGGGCCAAAACTTGGCGTATCTAAAAAGCCTCGTGCCTAGGCGTGCCTTTGTGCACCCTAGGCACGTTTTTTAAAACACTGGTAAAAAGTGATAGGTTTGGTATAGGATACGATGATCATGTTGTTCCCATTCCCAAAGTCAATACCAACCATGTGAAGGAGCCCACTAGGAACGTGAGGAGAGGTTGACATTTTGGTAATCTTTCCCGCCGTATTTACACTTGCACACATTGCGGTAGAAAAGGTCACCTTAGACGTTTTTGCTATGACCTTAGGAATACTCATAGGTAGTTTAGGAATAAAGTCGTTTCGATTCCCAAAACCCCCACCCGTCATGTTACACCTACTTGGGTTAGGAAATCGGATTTAGTGGCTTTAGGACTAAAACTTTGTGGTTCTCATTTGGTTACACTTGATTCTTCTCATGGTAAATCTAAAGGATGATCGTGTTACCATGATTATCATACACTAGTATTTGCATCATGATTTATATCTTACTAGTGTTATGACATGTGTATCATATTTTTCTTTTAATTGAGTCTTATTTGAAAAATACAAAAAGATTTTTGGTTTACAACTTGGTACGGATTAAAAATACAAAAATTTGGTCAAGTTAAAATTGTTCACAACTTGGTGCGAATTAAAAATTGGAAAAAGGGTTTTCACAAAAAGAGAAAATAATTTTGCCATCCTTAAAACACTTTCGGCATAAGAAATTAAAAGGGACCATCAAAAGTTGGAGAAGAACACCCCAGAGTTTTTTTCGTGATGTTAAAGTATAAGAGCCTCATTATGTCTTTTATTGCTCAGCCATCACCTTCACTGCCCCAAGTTGCCATCAATTTGGAAGAAGAGACTGCATCCACTTCCTCGACTATAGAATCAGTTGGGGTTGAATTCATCCGGGGGGAACTTCTTCTTTATCTAAGTCTTTTGACATATCTGATATCCCTACCTCTCCCTTAGCTGACACTACACCAAAATGATAAAATTGTCACCTTTCATCCGGCCACATTTGTCAAGGTCATTAACCGTGACACAAATCTCACGTTTTGTGTCACGGTCATTGACCTTGACACGACCGTGACAAGGCCGTGACAAATTTACTTATCACGATCAATGACCGTGATAATTCTTTGTCACGGTCGTGTCAAGGTCAATGACCGTGACACAAAATGCGAGATTTGTGTCACGGTCAATGACCTTGACACGACCCTGACAACTTTTGCAGTAAAAAAAGCCCTAGGCTTCTTTTTTTCCCACCTTTTTTGGTTTTCCCCCTATCTCTCTCTCTAAGCGATTTTTGCTCTCTCTCTCTCTAAGGTATATTTTTTTTCCTCTCTTTCTCTTTCATTTCTATATGTATGTGTGTATATATATGTGTGTATATGTATGTGTGTATGTGAGTGCATATATGTGTGTGGTGGTGTGTGGGGGGGGGGGAGGGGGGAAGGGGGTAATGGGGTAATGGGGGTGGGGTGGTGCAGGTGTGGTGGGGGTGGGGTGTGGTGGGGGGAGGGGGTGGGGTATGTGTATATGTGTGTGGTGGTGTGTGGTGGGGGAGCGGGGAAGGGGGTAGTGGGGATTCATGAAATTAATTCAATTAGGTAAAACCCTAGATAATTTTTTAATAGAATTTGATGGTATTATATAAAGTTTAGTAAATTCACAAAATGTTGCCAATTGTATGTTTTTAGGAATATCATTAGTTACTTTCGTGCCCAACTATGTAGAATCCATACACATGCATGTTGTTAGAAAGTCTTAAATTTAATTCTCACTTTAATATGTAGAATCTCTGTACTTGGTTGGATTTATCCCTTTATGATAATGAAATTTATGCTCCAATTATAATTATCTCATGTTATAATTTTATTGATAAATAATAAATTAATAAAGTAATAAAAATATGAAAATACCCCAATTGATTTAGTAAGATTCGTTCTAGACTTCATTACAAATTATTCATGCCAAACCCGACTCTCTTATAAGATATGCATATTGTGATAAAATATAATGAGGATAAGAGACTTTTGAAATATAAAAGAATCTCAAAGAATAAATATAAAGATAAAGGATTAAAGAAGTAGATAATTGCAATGAATATACAGATAAGATGATGATAAAAGATCGTGCAATGAATAAGATGATAAAATACGCGTTTTGTTTCACGGTCATTGACCTTGACACGATCGTGACAAAGAGTTGTCACGGTCATTGACCGTGACAAGGCCATGACAAATGTAGTTGTCATGGTCGTGGTGGGGGTAGGGGTAGGGGGTGGGGTGGTGGGGGTAGGGTGGGGTGTGTGTGTGTGTGTGTATGTAGGTGTGTGCGTGTGTGCGTGGCGGGGGGAGGGGGGCAAGGGGTGTGGTGGGGCAATTTTAACAATTGTATAGCTTTAATTAAGAAATTGTATAGCTTTAATTGTAATTTTAATTGTATAGTTTTAACAATTGTATGTGTACTATTAACATTTTTTTTTATCTGTACTAATAACATTTTTACAGCAAATGTCTCCTTCAGATATTAAGCCGAAGATGATGATGCTGTTTAAGATGATGTCGTCTGGGCTCGGTGGTAGCGGAGGCGACGAGGGCTCCTCCGCCCCTAGGCTCCCCAAATATGGAAAATTTGAGATTACCGTCGAGAACAAATCGGAGCTATTAGCGAGATCCCTCGAGCTGCTAAAGACGGTCATCGGCCCGGGGTTTATGAGTTGGAAGGAGGTGCCATATGAGCTCAAGTTAGTTGTTTGGGCGGCGCTACAGGTAATATATTTATATTTATATGAATATTTCAATTTCAATTTCAATTTCAATTTCAATTTCATTTTATATTTATATTTATATTTATATTTATATTTATATTTATATTTATATTTATATTTATATTTATATTTATATTTATATTTATATTTATATTTATATTTATTTGCAACTAACATTGAATTTGTTGGACAGGAACAATTCAACTTGGATCCAAAGCTACGCGATTCCGTCTTGAAGCAGTTGAGGGAGCAACACAAGACGTGGAAGAAAAATATGCGGACACGGTACTTTGAAAAAACACGAGAGTCCATTATACAATGGCGTGAATCCGTCCCGCCCAAGGAGTCGATCTCATTGGCACAATGGCAAAAATTCATTGACAATGAGATCGAGGATCGACCATTTGGCATCTCGCCAATCGGGGAGGGAAAACCGGGCAAAAAAGACGGACGTGCACTACTCCGGTCGGACCTCTTACGCCGAGGTGGATCATAGGATGAAGGTAAGATTTAATTTTTCTATAACTACAGAAATATATTATTCTTCATTATTTTACTTTACGGGGCCGATATTAATTTTACTTTATTTTATTTCAGGGGGTAGGGAGTGAACCAGGGGGTAAGCCATATAGGCTCGATACTTATGTGGCTCTTCGGACGAAGAAGGGGAAGAACAAGGAGGTGTCCCCGAGCGTCGCGGCGACGATTGTAAGTAATCCGACAGTTTAATTTTTGTTAATTACGTTATAATTTTTTAGTTTACTTATTTTACTAATAATGTGCTTTTTGTCGTTTCAGGCAAAGCTTAAGGAAGTGCATGAGTTGCAGTCTGATGCCGACATGGCGTCTTTGTCCACAGACACACTCAGCTAAGTGCGTGGATATGATCGCAAGGGGAGGACAAGGGGGGTGAGCTCGCGGGTGGCCAAATCTAGGATCATCGGATTGGAGATTAGCGACACCGAGTTGGCTCGAACGGTGGATTCACACGACGCGAAGCTGTCCCGTTTGGAGGCGACGGTCGAAGATATGTACGCATTCATGAACCGTACGTTGGGCGGAGACCGAAAGGGGAAGGGGAAAGGGAAAGGGAAGGAGAAGCCGATGGAGGAGGAGGAGGAGGAGGTGCGGGAGAACGAGGCGAAGGAGGACGAGGATGTGGACCTCGCTGCTTCTTCATCGTCACGTGCGTATTTCGATGATCCACTTCCTTATTTGGCTCCCTTCCCCAGACCATTGTCGACACTTGGTTGGCCGAGCGTGTTCATATTGGATGTATTTGATGGCCAGCGGATAGGGCGGGGGTTGAGGGACCCGAATATCGTCGAGGGTGGAATAGTTCATGGACGTGCACTTCAAGGGATCGAGTCCAAAGTGCTCGTCACGCATGTGATACCCGGGATGGAGAACTCCCTATTGTGGTTGCGCGAACAATGCGGCACGATGTATATTAGTGGGTGTGTTAATTCGTATATCGTGTGGCCAACTCACCTTCTCACATTTACCCAGGACATGTAGTAACATTATTTTTAAGTTTGTACATTTTAATTATATTTGGATTATATTGTCATGTATATTGTTTCTATTTTGAATATTTGGATTATATCGTCATGAATATATATTTGCACTATCTTGGGTATATTTGGATATATTATGTTTGAATAGGTACAACCAATATTGTTATAACAGGTACAAATATACTGCTGGGCAGTGGCAGTGGCCATACTACCCAGCAGATTTTTTTTCAATTCTGCCCAGAATTGTCACGGTCATTGACCGTGATAAGTCCTTGACAAATCTTGTCACGGGCTTGTCACGGTCATTGACCGTGATAATTTTTTTAAATATTGTCACTGGTTGGTCACGATTTTTAATCGTGACTATACTTGGCACGGTCTATGACCTTGACACGACCGTGATAATTCTAACGAACTTGTCAAGGTCAATGACCGTGACACGTCCGTGACAAAAAAATTTATCTCGCCCAGAATTATCACGGTCATTGACCTTGACAAGTCCAATTTGTCAAGGTCAATGACCGTGACAATAGTACAGATTTAGTGTAGTGTGACATGGGTAAGAGAAAGATTCCTAATTTATTGAGTGGGCCATTATCACCTCCTACTAAGAAGAATATTGACAGTAGCGAGAGACTTCAAGTTGTTGAAAAGAAGAGCATCAAGCTCTTGGTGCTGAAGAAATCCAAGCCACTGAACCTCAATACAAGAGGTTAAAGAAAGGTTTGCCTGACCCTCAGAAGCAATTAAATAAAGTTGAGCCAACCAATAAGAATTTATTAAAAAGATTCCAGCCGACCTGGGAGGCATTGAGTCAACTTCTGTGGCCATCAACCTTGGGTTGGCCAGATGTTTAATAAAGGTTGAAACTCTTCCATCTGTCAGAGCGGCAGAAGTTCCTATGCCTAGAACCAGACTGGCTAAAAGATCTTGCTAGAATTTGGTTTTGGTACATATCTATCTTTTGTTTGTCTTTATTTTGCTGAAC
This sequence comes from Sambucus nigra, assembly GCA_949130495.1. Classification (NCBI taxonomy): domain Eukaryota; kingdom Viridiplantae; phylum Streptophyta; class Magnoliopsida; order Dipsacales; family Adoxaceae; genus Sambucus; species Sambucus nigra. The sequence continues at coordinate 680,083,744 of OX422211.1, forward strand.
TTCTTCTGACATCAAGTGTTTATTCTTTTGTAGTTTTTGGCTGATTTTAATCAAATGCTGGAGAAGGACGATCAACTGAGATCTTCCTCTGTTGAGGTAAAGGAGGCCTTTGATGGTCTGGGGGAATCCTTGAAGGATTCCCATAAGGTTCTTGAAACTAAATAAAAACTCTGGGATGAGAAGATGCAGGAAGCTGTAAATAGGGCAGTGGCAGTAAAAAATATGATAAAAACTGTTGAGGAGAAAGCCCAGGCTTTTTAGAACAAATTGCAGAAGGCTGAGGATAAATTCAAAGCTATAGAAGACAAGCTGAGAGAGACCAAGAACTTGGCTAAAACTACTGAGGATAAAGTGACTGGTTTCAGTGCTGAAGTTATTTCCTTGAAGGTCAAAGACAATAAAGATAAGGAGGTTGCTTTTGACTAGGGTTGGGATAAGGCATTTATTATAGCTTCTGACCAAATTGAATATGCTAAGAAGTTATCCTTCAATGAAGGTTGATCGGAGGCATTGAAGGTGGTCGACACAGAGGCAAACTTGGAGCTTTTTCAAAGATATAACCCAAGCTCTCCTCCTAATTTATATGAAGAATTTAATGACGAGGAAGGATATGGAGAATCCTCAATGGTGCCCACTGATACTTCAATGGGACCATCTACTATTGCCAACCTGCCTGCTACCAACTAGGACCATATCAAAGACAAAGATAATGTTTACCTCCTTTTTAGCGAGTTTCTTATTATCTTCTCTTTTATGTATTTTTAATTTATTCTTCTTCATTCTTTCTGATGTACCCACCGTTGTAATCAGGACTTTGATTAATGAAAGAATATTTTTTTTGCTCAACTATTTAAAATTCAAATGATGTTGATTTCTTATTGATTGGTATCCTTTATATTGTTTATGTCTTCGAATTTACCCCATGCACTCATACTTGTAAATTTCTAATTTGATGCCAGGAAGAAAACTATTATTTTTACTGAATCTGACCTACTTAGGCGGTGCAAAAATCTATTTGAGGCTAGCCATGTTCATTTATCCGAGGAAGATTTGTTAGGGTTGCTCGACCCAAATGTTTTTGACCAAGTGAAGGAGTCTTCTATCATCTTCATTGACTCTTAGATAGAGTTGTAGGTAATAACGCTGGTTATTATGAGATGATTAAGCAGATACAGAAGGATCACAAACTTTCCAAGGCACTACTCCATTCTGACTATGAGGCAAAGTATAAGGCATTAAGTGAAGACTGAGGCTTTGATAAGAAAGAATTGTCTTTGAACCAATCACTTGAGAATGCACGATCAATTGTTGCCATATTGGAGAGAAAAAACAATGCATTAAGGAAAAAACTTGATAGTTTGAAAAAATCAACCACCTCTAGTCTGGACGAAGGGGTTTCATTGTTGGAGGTTGAGAATGCCTGGTTATTGGAGAAACTAGAAGCTTTGCAGAAGAAGAAGACCAAACCTGGCCAAACCCCAAGGCAAAGTATAGTTATTCGGTTAACAGTTAATGAGGAGAGAACCAAGAAAACCTTGGCTGACCAAGCTGCTCCGCTCAAGGAGAAATACAAGGCCATGAAAAAGATTTAAAATAATGTGGACCGACTTACTTTCCATTTCTATAATCAGCCCAGAGTTGTTTTCATGGATGGGTGTGATGAAGCCATAACTTACTTGGAGAAGCACATGGAACAGGACAGGAACGAGGGCTACAAATGGGCTGGATGAATTTTCTCACTTTGATGAAGATTCCTGAGAACAATGAACATGATACTGGCAGGATATAGGACTCTTGGATAGCCGTGATACTCCCCTCTTTATTAATTTATGTTGGATTCCTCCTGATACCATCCCTCAGAGCCTAGTTAAAAAATACCTTGGGATTATGGTCTGGAAGGAGAAGTGGAATATGTCCGTCCTATGCATATGCTCGACCGACCGAGCAGCATCAGGTGTACTAGGAGGAGAGGCTTTAGGTCTATCAATCATCCGCGCACCCTTGATGAACCTCCTATTGGGATGAGCAAGGCTGATGGGAAGCGTCAAATAGAATAACTTGTATCTTGTATTTGGCTGATCTTCATATTGTAATTCAAGTTTATTGAAATGAAGTGAAGTTCTTTTAAACACGTATTTCCTTTATATTTAAGCTTGTGGTTGCTAATAATCTTGTTGTCGACTAGGAGGTCTGTACCCTGACCAATTAATCGGCCTATTGATTAAATGTTTTGCTTAACTGTTGGATGTTTAATTCTTGATTGAATCTGATTGTAATGACTTAGATTCTACTAATATTGTTTTTAAATAAAACTGTGTTTAGTTTTGTTTAACTAAGTTATAGCATTAGTTAACACTCACGACCAAGTGTATTAGGAATGTATAATTATTCCTGTATTTTAACTTAGTCGGGTAAAACTTCTTATGTTTGACTTTGAGTCTTACAGGAGATTTTACTAACTTCTAGTTCGTGATTTGTCGAAGATGAAATCATACGTGAAGTTTCTAATGATAAAATTTTATGAAGTTGGAAAAGTTTGACAAAGAATTTTTCTGAAATTGAAAAAGTTTGATGAAGAACTTTTCTGAAGTTGGAAAAGTTTAGCGAAGATCTCTTCAAAAGTAGGAAAATTTTGACAAAGAATTTTTCTGAAGTTGAAAAAGGTTGAAATAAAATTTAAAGTGATCGTACCACACCATACTCCGAAAAACAAAACATAAAAAGGAAGTATAATGAGTAGAAACGTGCAATTTCATTAACTTCAATAACTGATTATATCGAAAACAAAATTACTGATAATATTTGTGAAGATGATCTACATTCCAGGGGCTTTTAAACACCTCGTCGTCCAATGTCTCCAGGCGATATATTCTTTGTCATATTTTTGTCGAGATACAATAGGGACCATGCCAATCGGGTTCTAATTTTTTTTTATCTCAAGTTGGTCTGCTTAACGCGCTAATTATAGAACCTAGCAATCCTTTGTTGTTATGCAGCCATCCAAATTACAGTATCTTCTCTAACCTCTAAAACCATGTCCATATCCAGTCGCCTCATTAGATCACTTTTGGGGGAATCAAAATTCAGCGCCTTATGCATTGGTAGACCTATTTTAGTTGGTGCCACTGCCTCACTGCCGAAGGCCATCATATAGGGAGTCTCCCCTATTATGGTGTAGTTATGTAATCCCAAAGATCGTTGTGCAGTTCATTGATCATATTTCCCTTGTCATCGTCCAACTGCTTCTTCAACCCATCGAGCAAAGTTTTATTAGTGATTTATGTTTGACCATTGCATTGTGGATGTCCTGGCGTTGAATGTAACTTTTGTATTTTGGATCTGAAGCAATACTACTCAAACTCTTCATTATCAAACTGGGTACCATTATTAGTGATAAAAGCAAAGGGCATTCCATAACGACATATTATCTGCTTCCATATGAACTGAAATACTCTTTTATATGGCATATCAATCAAGGGCTCAACCTCCACCCATTTGGTGAAGTATTCCACTTCGACGACTGGATACTTGAACCTTTCTTTGGTGGTCGACAATGGCCCGACCAAGTCTATTAACCAAATGGTAAAAGGCCAAGGATAAGTAATAAGAGTAAGGTAAACACTTAGTTTTCTATAAATAGTAGAAAAGATTCGACATTTGTCACACCTTTTGACAAATAAAGCACAATTTGTCTTCATTGTTGGCCAATAGTAGCCTTGTGTGGCTACCCTTTATACCAAAGATCTTCTAGTTAAATGGAAACCACATGAGCCTTTATGAACCTTTTTAATTAAGTGATTTACCTTAGTTTGGTGGACACAACCCCTTTTGTACAAAATACCTTTCACCAGGACATAGTGAGCTGCCTTATATCTCAATTTCCTTACTTCTTTTTGGTCGGTTGGTAATTGTCCCTTTTCAATGTCGTCCCTGATTAGATCCATCCAGGAAGGCTCTAATTTATAGAAACGATGTTGACTGCCTCATCATCAATGCTACTGTTGGTGAGAATCTCCATCGAGATGGTTCTTCTGAGCTCCGTTGGAGTTGTTGAGTCTAATCGATCTAGAGCATCTGCTCGGGCGTTGTCCACTCTTAGAATTCGAACCATCTTGACTGCGAGAAATGAGGAAATAAATTTCTTCACCTTATTCAAGTATCTCACCATTGTTTATGCTTTAATTCTATATATTTCAAGTAACTGATGGATAATAAGTTGAGAATCACTGTGCGTTATCACCTATTCGGCGCCCATTAATGAGGCTAGCTCCAAACCAGTAATCAATTCTTCGTATTCAACTTCATTAACGGAAGCCTGAAATTAAAATCTTAATGCATACTTTACATTCAAGTTGTTTGGAGTATTTAGGATGAGTCCAGCACCACTTTCAGTTATACACAATAAGTCGTCTACCAACGATTTCCAAATTGGAAGACCACTTTTGAAATCTTCATCCATTAATACTCCGTATTCAAAAAGCCAGAGAGGTTTTTCTTAAACAGCTAATGATTCTGGTTGGTCAGCAACCATCTTAGTAGGCTTTTGAACTGAGCTCTCTTTCGAAGAAGTCTGCTCAACAGGCAAACTTAATGTGTTGGGTACCTCTGCATAAGTGAATTCAACTATCAAATCTACAATTGCCTGCCCTTTCAATAAATTTCTTAGTTCATATATAATTACATATTTTACCAGCTCAACTGCCCAAGACATTAGCCTTCCAAACTTTTTGGACTTATGCAAAGCTTGATGCAAGGGTAAGTCAATGTATGTTATAATAGTATGAGCCTAAAAATAGGATCTCATTCTTCTAGAGGCTTCAATAAGTGCCAATGCCAATTTATCCAAGCGTGGATATTTGATCTCGCCTCCTCGAAACGACTTACTGGTGTAATACACTGGTTTTTGGACACCCTCCTCTAGTCAGATCAAGGCTCAACTTTCATCGAATTTTGAAACATCTTAATACAAATATAACTTCTCGCCCAAAACTGGTCAAAAGGGCAATGGGGGAGACCCCAAATACTTCTTCAAGTCCAAAAAAACTTTTTCACATTCGCCGTTCCATTCAAAGGTCTTTCTAAGCACATTGAAGAATGGAAGATATTTTGTCTGCAGCCCGAGATACGAAACAATTTAGGGTCGCTACTCTTCCTGTCAACTTTTGCACATCTGCACATCCTTCTTACTGGTCGGAGATTGCATATCCAGTAAAGCCTTTATTTTATCAGGATTGGATTCAATCCCCCTTTAATTTATAATATACCCTAAGAACATACTTTCCTGGACTCCGAATATGCACTTGGTCGGGGTGAGCTTCACTTGATGTTTTTCCAGTTGGTCAAAAGTTTGGGCCATCTCAACAGTATGGTCGACATCGATCTTTCTTTTTATGAACATATCATCTACATACATCTCCATGTTCTTGCCAGTTTAATCTTCAAAGACTTTGTTTACCAACCTCTGATACATTGCCCCGATGTTTTTTAACCCAAAAGGCATCACGTTATACCAGTAATTTCCTCAGCTGATGATAAAGGATGTGCTCTCCTTATCCTCCGGCTTCATCTTAATCTGGTTATAACCAGAATAAGCATTCATGAAGCTGAGAAATTCATGACCTATTGTGGCATCAACCAATTGATCAATCATTAGTAAAGAAAAATGATCTTTCAGGCATGCTTTGTTAAGATCAGTTAAATCCACGCACATTCGCCATTTGTTGTTCTTTTTCTTAACCATTGCTACATTGGCCAACCAAGTCAGATATTTAACATCCTCAATGAATTGTGCTTTCTGCAATTTTTCACCTCTTCTTGGATCTCCATATTATTCTCTGGACTGAAAATTCTGCACTTCTGCTTGATCGTCCTATCATCTTTATAAATATTGAGTTGGTGGTAGATGGAGTTGGGATCATTCCCTGGCATATCCTTATGACTCCAGACAACCGTGTTCTTCCTATCTTTAAGGAATGTAATTAATTCCTATTTGATAGAAGGTGTTAGTCTTAATAAAATCTGGATAATCCTTTCTATTTTTTCATCATCTCGTACAATAGTTTTTATTTCTTCCATAACCTGTCCTTTCACCAAGTCCTCCTCCTCGCGAGGATCCATAATATCAATGTGGAAAGTAGTTGTGCCCCTCTTTATTTCATGTTGATCAACTAAAGTATAATATCATTCCTATGCTTCCATCTGGTTACCATTTACTACGTCGACTCCATAGTTTGTAGGGAACTTCATGCATTGATGCACAGTAGATGGAACATCCTCCAGTTACTTTAACCCTACCCATCCGAGGATTATGTTGTAGGCTAAAGGTATGGTTTTTTCCAATATAAAGAAGCGAATGTATTCCATCCTGCTCGCTGGCCAAGTGCCGACCAGTATGTCTAACTTGACAGCTCCCAGGGGATATACCCTTTCTCTATAAAATCCTATAAGAGGCTTGTAATATAGTTACAGCTTAATGTCTTGCAACCTTATGTTTTGGAAATAGTTAAAGAACATTACATCAACCGAACTCCCATTATCGACCAAAACTCTGGCCACTTAGCCATGGTGAACTCTAAAAGTAATTACCAATGAATCGTCGTGTGGATAAAGTACCCCACTCAGATCGTTTTTTAAGAAGCTGATAACTAATTTGTCTTTATTAAATTTCCTAAGAAGACCTTCACTTCTCTCAGACATATCAATATGCCTAATAGTGGGATAAGCTTTGGATTTATTTAGGTACGCCTTTCTTTCAGCAATTCCATCTGCCCCACCTACGTCTTCACCTGCGATAAAATGACAGCCAAAGGAAATCATACCCACATCCATTTCTGGCTCGTCAGGCTTCTTCGAAGGGTCAGGGTCGTCCTTATAATAGTTGTTGCGTGACCTTTTGGCATCCTCTTTTCCTCGGCCGGGTGACTCAAATATCCTCTTGGCATCTCGACTACCATTCCGATCAATAAATTTCGCCAACTTTCTTCGTCGAATAAGAGTTTCAACTTCATTTTTTAGGGCTATGAAACTATCAGCGGTGTGGCCGTGATCGCGGTGAAAATCACTATACTTAAATTTGTCTCTTTTGTAGGGGTGTCCTCAGTTTACAAGGCTAGTTTAGATCTTTGTTGTCCCGATTTCTTTCAAGATGTGGTGAATGCCCCAGTGAGTGGAGGATACTCATCGAATTTCTTGATTTTGTCAGATTTCTTATCTTTTTTATCTTTCTATAATGAATTGTTCTTTTGTCCTTCAGCTTTGCTCTCTGGTACTTTTTTTGCTGCCATGGCTTCCTCGGTATTCATGATCTTTCCAGCTTTAGCCATCAAGTGTGTCATAGTCTTGGGTGAATTTTTCGCCCTGGGGTAGTAAAGATCTTTTACCCGTAACCCACTCATTAAGGTTGCAATGGCTATTTTTTCTTCATAGTCCACCACTTCTACCTTCTCATTATTCAACCATGTAATATAATCCCGGGTGCTCTCTCCAAGTTTTTGGTGCACGATCAAGAGATGAGTAACACTTTTGATCAACTTGGTCTTAAGGAAAAATTTATCAATGAATAGTTCGGCCAATTGGTGAAAACTAAAAATTTTACCTCTAGGTAGATTGTTGTACTATATCTGGGTTGGACCTGTGATGGAACTGGAAAAGTCCTTCACCTCATCTCATCGGGGACAGAATAAATGTCAACAACAGCTTAATACTGCTTAATATGTAAAACCAAATCAATTTTCCCATCATATTTAGGATTGAAAGCAGGTGGATTGAACTTGGAGGTGGAGGGTAGTCCACAATAGCCTGAATGAAAGGTGAGCCTTTAACAAAGCTCCTTTGCAAATGATTTTTTTTGTCCATTCCCCCCAGTCGATCTTCCAGTCGCTGCATGGATCCCTTCCAAGAATGTGTTTCTGGTTTGGATTTGGCAGAAGCGGATTCGGTGGCTTTGTTGTGCCTATTGTAATACCCCGTACTTTTGGCTATATTTATTTTTGGGATTAATTAATTAAATGCGTATTAATTGGAAATTAATCCGGGTTATAAATACTAATGAGATGCGAATTGGTATTTGATAATGTGCATATATGATTATATATGAATTTGGAATTATGGAATTTGTCGTGATATTTATATACGGCAATTTGGAAATTTTGTTGAGACGCGTGTGACCGCCGCGTCATGGTATATATTTTGATTATAAAAAGTGAATTTAAAATCTATAATCCGTATGGTCGTTTTGAGTGCGCCAACGCGTCCGGAAGGGTCGAGATAGTCAGAAAACACTAGCCGGGGGTATAGTTTGGGTCCCGGGGTATTTTTAGGCCATACCGGTAACTTAAAGGGTATTTTGGTAATTTTACATTTTGAGGAATTAAAAGTGACGAAAATTGGGAGTTTTAATCTGATGTGGATTTAACCCATTAAGCCCATTAACCAACCCATATTAACCTAGAAGGCTACGTAGGTTATCATTTAGGTTTTTCTAAGTTCCCCAAATCAAACCCAAGCCACCATTGGAGAAGGAGCTTGGAGAGAGGAATTTCTGCAGAAAACTTCATCAAACCTACACCAAAATCAGAAATCAAGCCAAGGCAAGTGACTTTATTCCATTTAAATTCAGAGAATGTCTTTTCCATGTTAGAAATTGAAGAATTTTGATTGTTCTTGAAAGATTGAATGAAAACCCATGTAGTTGGAGTTTAGAACTTGAAAATTTTGAAGAGAATTGCATGTAGTATGATAGGTAGATGATTTCCCTCATAATAACTGTGATTAGGAGAAATTAAAACGAATTAAATTCTGGGATTTGATGATGATATAAAGTTAGGGTTCATGTTCTTGAGATATTGGGAAAAAGTGTAGAAATTTGTAAATTAAATTGATGTTAGGATGGATTGATCCCTTAAAAACATGTTAGGATGTGACTATATATGTTTAGTATTGATTATAGACCCTAAAACGTGGTTGGGATGAACTTTGGAAGAGATTAGAAGTGATAAAATTGGTGAAAAACGAATTGGGGAAAAATCTGGGCCGAAGCTGGTAGCTCGTTAGAAGCAGCCCCCAGGTCGTTCGAACGAACTCGTTCGAACGAGCTTCTAACGAGTTGACCAGTCGTTGCTAACGAGTAGGGATTTCGTTCGATATCTCGTTCGAACGAGATATCGTTCGATATCTCGTTCGAACGAGATATCGTTAGAAGGGACAGTTCGTTCGAACGAACTGGGATCTCGTTCGAACAGCCTCGTTCGAACGAGACTTCTAACGAGCTGACTGTCCAAACTCGTTCGAACAGTCTCGTTCGAACGAGACTTCTAACGAGTTGACAGTTTGGTCCTTTTTGGACTGTTTTGATTTTTGGAGACCCGTAAACTTGTTCGAGGATATAGATAGCATTCCTTTGATGATATAGTGATAGAATTGGGACTTTTGGGCATTTATGAGAAGGAAATTATATACGAGAGATTTAATTCAATGGACGGTTTGGGTTGAGACGTGAGTGTCTACTACGACGTGAGAATAGTTTATGGCGCGTAAGATGATAAACCGGAATAGTATAAATTGTGATAATTATATGTTGGTACTAGATTGAGAATAGTACTACGATTAAAATACGGTATTACTAAGATGTGTGTTTACTTAGTATTGGTATATGGATTGTATGTATGACATACCTACCATACTTGCTATCACGGGAGGTTGCGTTCGCTTAGGACCCTCTAATCCTTGTGTGCCTACGGGGGGGATATAGACTGGTACCTCGATGAACATAGGTCAGAGAAAGACTTATTAGGATGTTAATAAGTCCGCTGATCGTGGGAGCGTAGGTATGTGCGTGACCCATGTGATGTGACTGTGTTCGCCTCCACTATTTGTGATTTGTGTTATCTGAACTATTCCTGAGAGATTCGGAATATGTGATCCTTATGTACGTGATGTACCGGGATGGATAGCAGAGTATGTATGCACCGCAGCTTAGTTCTCGGGGTGCTTGTATTGTATATTTATGATGTGAATAATATACGGTTAATTAATAAGAACCTTCATGTTAATGTTGTGAATATAATTACGGTATTGTTTCGAGAATAATATGACGAGTTAACAGATAGTGAGATATATTGCATATTGAGCATCCGAGTTTACATTAAATCCCTATCTAATTACGAGCGTTGTATGTTAATAGAACCGGGTTATAAGGGTAGGAACTATTACAGTCTAGCTAGTTATGATGACATTTAGCTAGTGGTTTATATCGTTGTAGATGGGTACTTACGTTAGGAGTGCATAGTTAGACGAGAGGTGAGAATATCATGTGAGTGTACGTCCTAACATGTACTTTGCATTTAATGTATTAAATGTTTTTAAAGCACTTGCAGGTTTTTAAAATATAACTCCACATTCGGGCTCTGACCCGTTTGCTTTTCAAATCTTTTTCTTGTAAAACCATTTTAGGTGCCCAGCCACAGGGACACCAATCATAGGATTCTCACTCAGGTGACGAGCTGTAGCTGGTTGTGGAAGCTACAGGGATTTGCATATAGACGCTTCTATCTTTTGGATTCCAGAGTCACTATCTATCAGTTGTAGGGCATGTTGCCCATTTCTATTTAGAGACATCTTTTACATTTCAGTTTTCAGACTTTAGCATGTATTGTTTCAGTATTCGTTTTACTTTTCAGTTATGGGATTGTAGTGAGGAGTTTTCCTCCAGACTTTATTTACTCTATTGTGATGGTTATTCGTTTTACTTCAGTATGGTGTATGGTGATATTTATTTCTTCATTACACTTGTTGCATGTTAATCAGACTTAAATTAAAATTTGGCAACTTACTTTTTAAATACTAGGGGGTTAGTAATATTAAAACGTTTTCGACAGTGATGCTATTAACTGAGCCAACTTGGCATTTTGAATTAATTTAATAAAGGAGTAGCTACCCGGTATTTAATTAGTCGGGGTGTCACAGGTGGTATCAGAGCATCAGGTTCTAGTGTCCTTTAGGATCTGTACGGCTATTATGTTTCCGCTACGTTTCTTTGATATAGAGCCCTATATTTTAGGACTGTTGCATTCTTTTTGGTGTATGCTTCGTTCTTCAGCTATTTTAAGTTTATAAACAGCGAACTTATAAACTTTGTTCTTATTTCAGATGCCTCCACGACGTGCACGACGAGTTCCCAGGGATGCAACGCCCGAACCCCAGCCCGCTCCAGTTCAGGGCATGATGAACGCCGCTGAGGTTGCTGCTATAGTAGCCCAAGCGGTAAATGCCGCGATTGCCGTGATTCAGCAGGCACCACCTCAGGCGCCGGTTGTCGCGCCAGTACAGGCTAATGCATTCCCGTCTGCTTGGGAACGTGTACGTGACGCTTTTCAGAAAGCGCATCCGCCAGAGTTTGCAGGTAGCTCAGATGTGGTAGTCTCGAGCCAATGGAGGAAAGACATGCAGAGGCACTTGAGGATGCATGAGTGCACTGATGTTCAGAAGCAGGTGCTAGCTACTTTCAAGCTAGTTGGATCTGCGCTGCAGTGGTGGGAGTCCATTACCACCGTGGAGGAGAGGGATACCCTCACGATTCAGGAGTTCTGGGTGCGGTTCGACCGCAAGTACTTTCCGTCGGCTGTTCATACGGAAATGAGGAGGAAGCTGATGAGTCTGAGGCAGGAAGGCAAGACAGTGGCCGAGTATGAGGCCGAGTTCACTAATCTGTTGAATATCGTTCCAGATGAGATACTAACAGAGAAGAAGAAGATTGAGAAGTTCACAGACGGGTTGAATTGGAGGATCCGTCAGCATCTGCTAGGGAACCTATCGTTGGCCACGTATTCTGATGTGGTTAACGCTGCATTGTTACACTGCCAGGACCACCGTTTTCATATGGCCGAGGGCAAAAGGTCGGGAGAGTCTAGCCATCAGGGCAGGACTGGAGGACATGGTGCCAGCGGGGCACAATCTGGTCAGGGGCAGAGACAGAATGAGCAGGGCTCCCAGCAGGGGGATAATAAGAGGTTCCGGTCAGGGAACTAAAGGCAGGGACAGGGAGGTTTCCGTCAGGGCCATCAGGGTCCAAACGGCCATCAGGGCCAACAGGGGCAGAATGGGCAGCAGTTTCACCAGGGCCAGCAGGGCCAAGGGAGGAACGGTAACGGCCACCAGGGCCGGGGACAGCAAGGGCAGAGGGAAGGGAACTTCCCAGGGAAGTGCTTTGTTTGTGGCAAGACTGGCCATAAGAAGCAGGATTGTCCTGATAGGGGCAGGGCCCCACAGCAGCAGCAGCAGGGTGCTCGCCAGGAGCCACAGAGGCCTATGTTTCCGCCGCTCTTCCCGCACCGCCACAGATGGCAGCACTGCCACCCATTCCAGCAGTCCCAGTTCAACAGGGGCAGCTACAGTATGGACGTGTCTACAACGTCCACCAGGCTGCAGTTCCACAGGCACCGCCCGCGATTGAGGGTACGTTTCCTATCCATGGCACTATGGGTCGGGTGTTATTTGATACGGGTGCTACACATTGTTTTATAGCTACACACTTCGCGAAAGCTTTAGGGTTGTTAGGTACGGCAGAGAGCACAGTGACGTGTGTCGACTCACCATTGGGGAGTGGGTCGCTTATTTTCTTTATATGCCGGGGAGTGGGGGTAGAGATTGGTGGTTTGGTATTACCTGCAGACATGTTGGTATTAGATATGCATGTTCACGATGTGATCATCGGTATGGATTGGCTCGTAGCTTATAGAGCCATGATTGATTGCTTCAGCGGAAGCATTGTTTTTGCCATTCCGGGGCAAGAGATGTTTGTAGTGGCGATGCCTCGCCCAGAGGGAGGATCGACCGCTCATCTGTATTACATAGAGGAGGATACCTCTAAGGAGGTTGTTATTCCTTTAGATTCGATCTCGGTTGTCAGGGAGTATTCAGATGTGTTTCAGGAGATACCAGGCTTACCACCCAGTCGAGAAATAGACTTTGTTATAGATTTGCTACCGGGTACGAGACCTATAGCACGCGCACCGTACCGTATGGCTCCAGCTGAGATGCGAGAGCTACGGGATCAGATAGAGCAGCTGTTAGGACAAGGCTTTATTCGCAGGAGTACCTCACCTTGGGGCGCTCCAGTTTTGTTTGTGAAGAAGAGGGATGGTTCACTGAGGTTGTGTGTGGACTACCGAGAGTTGAATAAGGTCACGATACGGAATAAGTATCCGTTGCCTCGAATCGATGACTTATTCGACCAGTTGAGGGGAGCTTCTTTCTTCTCGAAGATTGACTTGAGATCGGGATACCATCAGTTGCGTATCAGGGAGGAGGATGTCTCGAAGACTGCGTTCTTATCGAGATATGGTTCTTACGAGTTTCGGGTTATGCCTTTCGGCTTGACCAACGCTCCAGCAGTGTTTATGGACCTGATGAACAGAGTGTTCAGGGATTTCCTAGATCAGTTTGTCATTGTCTTCATTGATGACATTCTGGTTTACTCTCAGATAGAGGAGGAACACGCCGAGCATTTGAGGCAGGTTTTACAGACACTCCGTCAGAACGAGTTATATGCAAAATATGAGAAGTGCGGGTTTTGGCTGAAGGAAGTCCAGTTCTTGGGTCACATTATTTCCGACCAAGGGATATCTGTTGATCCGGGGAAGGTATCAGCGGTGAAGGAGTGGGGACAGCCCACGACACCGACTGAGATTCGTAGTTTCTTGGGTTTAGCAGGATACTACAGGAGGTTTATTCGGGGTTTCTCAGAGATAGCAGGTCCTTTGACACATCTTACTCGTAAGGGTGTGCCATACATCTGGAGTGATGCCTGTCAGTTGGCATTCGATGAATTGAAGGACAAATTGACCTCAGCACCTGTGTTAGCATTGCCGAGACCGGGAGTTGAGTATTTGGTTTACACCGACGCGTCTTTGCAAGGACTTGGAGGTGTATTGCAGCAGGAGAGACAGGCCATAGCTTATGCTGCCCGTAAGCTTAAGCCTCATGAGAAGAATTACCCCACGCATGATTTGGAGTTGGCAGCGGTAGTATTTGCCCTACGGATTTGGAGGCACTATCTTTTGGGGGAGAAGTTCCAACTGTTCACGGACCACAAGTCCCTACAGTACCTGTTCACGCAGAAGGAGCTGAATATGCGGCAGCGTAGGTGGCTTGAGTTTGTGAAAGACTACCAGTTTGACATCCAGTACCACCCGGGAAAGGCTAACGTTGTAGCAGACGCTTTGAGCCGTAGACCAGCAGATGAGGTGGCAGAGGTGTGGAAGGCAAAGTGGAAGGAATTGGGACACCAGGATGCAGTGGCCCGATCTTTCATATCTGTGATGACCGTTACACCGCAGATTGTCACGAAGGTAGTACGGGCACAGGCTAATGACTCGTTCTGTCAGGAGCAGATAGTCCGATTACTAGCAGAGGGAGCCGAATCCTATACCGTTAGCTCAGACGGGGGATTACGCTTCAATGGGAGATTGGTAGTTCCGGAAGGGGAAGAACTGCGACACGATGTGATGGCAGAGTCGCACGGCTCACGGTTCGCGGTACATCCCGGTGGGGACAAAATGTACCAGGACATGAGACGACAGTATTGGTGGAGCGGTATGAAGAGAGATATCGCTGAGTTTGTTTCGAAATGCGCCACTTGTCATCTTGTAAAAGTGGATCATCAGAAACCGGCAGGATTGCTACAGCCGTTGGAGGTCCCGGTGTGGATGTGGGAGAGCATATCCATGGACTTTATCACGGGGTTGCCTACGTCGCAGAGGGGTCACGACTCCGTTTGGGTAATTGTGGACATGTTGTCCAAGGTCGCTCACTTCTTACCCGTAAGGACTGACTATACTACGGGACAGTATGCCCAGCTCTTCATTTCAGAGGTTGTGAGACTTCACGGTGTGCCCCTAAATATCGTGTCTGACAGAGACAAGATATTTGTTTCGCGGTTTTGGGAGAGTTTCCCGGAGGCCATGGGCACGGAATTGCGGTTGAGTACAGCTTATCATCCGCAGACCGATGGGCAGACAGAGCGCACCAATCAGATGTTGGAGGACATGCTGCGCATGTGCATTATAGACTTCGGGGGTGGATGGGAGCAGTACCTTCCACTAGTGGAGTTTGCTTACGACAACTCCTATCAGTTCACTATTGGCATGGCTCCGTTTGAGGCGTTGTACGGTAGGCCTTGTCGTTCCCCAGCATGTTGGTTGGAGGTGGGGGACAACAAACTGCTTGGTCCAGAAGTGATTCAGGATACTTCGGCAAGGATTGAGTTGATTCGAAGTCGCATTCGGGTAGCTCAAGACAGGCAAAAGAGTTATGCTGATGCGAAGAGATTTTTCAAGGAGTTCCAAGTGGGGGACCAGGTTTTGCTCAGGGTATCTCCGATGAAGGGGATTATGCGTTTCGGGAAGAAGGGGAAGTTGGCACCGAGGTATGTGGGGCCGTTTCCTATTATAGAGCGGATCGGACCGGTTGCGTATAGACTTGGGTTACCGGAGCATTTGCATCGAATTCACGATGTGTTCCATATTTCCTCGCTGAGGAAATACCTTAGAGATAATTTGGCTCATTCTCACATTGCTGTGGAGGACATCGATCTCCAGCCGGATAGCTCTTACGAGGAGGGGCCGATTGCTATTTTGGATCGAAGCGAGAGGAAACTGCGGTCAAAGATAGTTCCGTTAGTGCGAGTTCAGTGGCGACATCACAATATCGAGGAGTCCACATGGGAACGCGAGGATGAGATGCGCGAACGTTATCCAGAGTTGTTTTTAGCAGGTACTTTCTAGTTTCGAATTTTGGGACGAAATTCAGTTATTAGGGGGAAGTAGGTAATACCCCGTACTTTTGGCTATATTTATTTTTGGGATTAATTAATTAAATGCGTATTAATTGGAAATTAATCCGGGTTATAAATACTAATGAGATGCGAATTGGTATTTGATAATGTGCATATATGATTATATATGAATTTGGAATTATGGAATTTGTCGTGAGATTTATATACGGCAATTTGGAAATTTTGTTGAGACGCGTGTGACCGCCGCGTCATGGTATATATTTTGATTATAAAAAGTGAATTTAAAATCTATAATCCGTATGGTCGTTTTGAGTGCGCCAACGCGTCCGGAAGGGTCGAGATAGTCAGAAAACACTAGCCGGGGGTATAGTTTGGGTCCCGGGGTATTTTTAGGCCATACCGTTAACTTAAAGGGTATTTTGGTAATTTTACATTTTGAGGAATTAAAAGTGACGAAAATTGGGAGTTTTAATCTGATGTGGATTTAACCCATTAAGCCCATTAACCAACCCATATTAACCTAGAAGGCTACGTAGGTTATCATTTAGGTTTTTCTAAGTTCCCCAAATCAAACCCTAGCCACCTCAAGCCACCATTGGAGAAGGAGCTTGGAGAGAGGAATTTCTGCAGAAAACTTCATCAAACCTACACCAAAATCAGAAATCAAGCCAAGGCAAGTGACTTTATTCCATTTAAATTCAGAGAATGTCTTTTCCATGTTAGAAATTGAAGAATTTTGATTGTTCTTGAAAGATTGAATGAAAACCCATGTAGTTGGAGTTTAGAACTTAAAAATTTTGAAGAGAATTGCATGTAGTATGATAGGTAGATGATTTCCCTCATAATAACTGTGATTAGGAGAAATTAAAACGAATTAAATTCTGGGATTTGATGATGATATAAAGTTAGGGTTCATGTTCTTGAGATATTGGGAAAAAGTGTAGAAATTTGTAAATTAAATTGATGTTAGGATGGATTGATCCCTTAAAAACATGTTAGGATGTGACTATATATGTTTAGTATTGATTATAGACCCTAAAACGTGGTTGGGATGAACTTTGGAAGAGATTAGAAGTGATAAAATTGGTGAAAAACGAATTGGGGAAAAATCTGGGCCGAAGCTGGTAGCTCGTTAGAAGCAGCCCCCAGGTCGTTCGAACGAACTCGTTCGAACGAGCTTCTAACGAGTTGACCAGTCGTTGCTAACGAGTAGGGATTTCGTTCGATATCTCGTTCGAACGAGATATCGTTAGAAGGGACAGTTCGTTCGAACGAACTGGGATCTCGTTCGAACAGCCTCGTTCGAACGAGACTTCTAACGAGCTGACTGTCCAAACTCGTTCGAACAGTCTCGTTCGAACGAGACTTCTAACGAGTTGACAGTTTGGTCCTTTTTGGACTGTTTTGATTTTTGGAGACCCGTAAACTTGTTCGAGGATATAGATAGCATTCCTTTGATGATATAGTGATAGAATTGGGACTTTTGGGCATTTATGAGAAGGAAATTATATACGAGAGATTTAATTCAATGGACGGTTTGGGTTGAGACGTGAGTGTCTACTACGACGTGAGAATAGTTTATGGCGCGTAAGATGATAAACCGGAATAGTATAAATTGTGATAATTATATGTTGGTACTAGATTGAGAATAGTACTACGATTAAAATACGGTATTACTAAGATGTGTGTTTACTTAGTATTGGTATATGGATTGTATGTATGACATACCTACCATACTTGCTATCACGGGAGGTTGCGTTCGCTTAGGACCCTCTAATCCTTGTGTGCCTACGGGGGGGATATAGACTGGTACCTCGATGAACATAGGTCAGAGAAAGACTTATTAGGATGTTAATAAGTCCGCTGATCGTGGGAGCGTAGGTATGTGCGTGACCCATGTGATGTGACTGTGTTCGCCTCCACTATTTGTGATTTGTGTTATCTGAACTATTCCTGAGAGATTCGGAATATGTGATCCTTATGTACGTGATGTACCGGGATGGATAGCAGAGTATGTATGCACCGCAGCTTAGTTCTCGGGGTGCTTGTATTGTATATTTATGATGTGAATAATATACGGTTAATTAATAAGAACCTTCATGTTAATGTTGTGAATATAATTACGGTATTGTTTCGAGAATAATATGACGAGTTAACAGATAGTGAGATATATTGCATATTGAGCATCCGAGTTTACATTAAATTCCTATCTAATTACGAGCGTTGTATGTTAATAGAACCGGGTTATAAGGGTAGGAACTATTACAGTCTAGCTAGTTATGATGACATTTAGCTAGTGGTTTATATCGTTGTAGATGGGTACTTACGTTAGGAGTGCATAGTTAGACGAGAGGTGAGAATATCATGTGAGTGTACGTCCTAACATGTACTTTGCATTTAATGTATTAAATGTTTTTAAAGCACTTGCAGGTTTTTAAAATATAACTCCACATTCGGGCTCTGACCCGTTTGCTTTTCAAATCTTTTTCTTGTAAAACCATTTTAGGTGCCCAGCCACAGGGACACCAATCATAGGATTCTCACTCAGGTGACGAGCTGTAGCTGGTTGTGGAAGCTATAGGGATTTGCATATAGACGCTTCTATCTTTTGGATTCCAGAGTCACTATCTATCAGTTGTAGGGCATGTTGCCCATTTCTATTTAGAGACATCTTTTACATTTCAGTTTTCAGACTTTAGCATGTATTGTTTCAGTATTCGTTTTACTTTTCAGTTATGGGATTGTAGTGAGGAGTTTTCCTCCAGACTTTATTTACTCTATTGTGATGGTTATTCGTTTTACTTCAGTATGGTGTATGGTGATATTTATTTCTTCATTACACTTGTTGCATGTTAAGCAGACTTAAATTAAAATTTGGCAACTTACTTTTTAAATACTAGGGGGTTAGTAATATTAAAACGTTTTCGACAGTGATGATATTAACTGAGCCAACTTGGCATTTTGAATTAATTTAATAAAGGAGTAGCTACCCGGTATTTAATTAGTCGGGGTGTCACACCTATGTGCTGAACTTTCCTCCTGAGAGGTCTGCTCGGCACACGTAGAGCCCCTCATACTAGTCCTTGATCTCACAGATCCTGCTTTATGTTTTCGATGACGTTTTTGTTCCCTGTGATGACCTCTGGTTACCTGAGGACTTAGACTGTCAAAATCATATTCCCTACTTAGCCTCTCCAATACATTTGGCCTTTCTTTGGAAAAAGATCTACCATCATAATAATCTATTGATCGATATTAAGAGGTTGCGCCATGATAGTATGACCTGTCATGAGAAGACCGAGAATGGTAACTCCTTTCATTCTTATCTAGTGGAGGTGGCATGTATCTTCTGGAATTGGAGGTTTTATCTTGAATTGTGCGAGCCAGTTGTCTGGATGATTATTGCATAGCCTCGTGTACTTTAGCCAAATTGAACAGGATCCTCTGGAGGTCTGTTTCACTAGGGGAGCGAATATTTCTGCATTGTTTCTTGCAACTGCCAAGCTGCTTTCAGGATCAATAGTCATTCTTCAAACCAAACAATGAACAAAGAAATATATGAGGTAGGGAACAATGACAACAATCGTTCCTACAGATGACGCTAATCTGTTGATGTTTAAAAATGGAGTGATCTAATTTTATAATCGTAAATAAATAATAAGATTAGCCTAATCAAACACAAAAGAGATAGAGATTTTTAAAGTGGTTCGACTATGAAGAAAGACTACGCCCATCATTAGTTTATTTGTGCTCATTACAATAGCTCAGTACGATATATTTGAGAATTATTCGATTCTCCCCTCGAGCTAAGGGAGACTGTCTATTAATAGGGTTCCGTAACCCTAGATATGGAATGCCTTTATATTTTCAGGCATTTACATATATATACAATAAATGTGACTCTTGGTTTTCAGTGTTGATCGCCCTTCCAGCCGAGTAACTTTTGTTATTCCTAATGGTTCAAATTTTAGAGTTGGTCGGCCTTCCAACCTACTAGGTTCCTCTAATGCAAATCAAGATAGCTAGATAGCCACCTAGGATGACATGTGTATGCCATTCATTGATCCATGTGGGGAGATGATTTTTACATACAATAGTCACTTCTCTCAATCTCATACATAAAAAAGGGAGATGGAAGAATGGATGGTTAAAGACAATGTGAGGAACGATTAGCTAAATGCATAAAGAAAAGGAGAGAAGAAAGAGAAGTGAGATGTTTAGGAACCTAGTCTACAGTGGTGACCAAACACTATTCTTACTTTGTAGGATCATATACTCGAAGATCTTAGCTACCTCTATTTTTTTTTTGACATTATAACCTACAAAGACACCCTATTATACTCATTAATACTGTAAAAGGATTATGACACAACTTGTCAAACATCCCAAAACCAAATAAAATCCCAATGCCTTAATTACACGAAGGATAGCCCAAATAAAACCTAACTAAGACGTAGAATCCTTAGGAGGCCCCCCAAAAATTATCCAAATGACTCAAAAATGGACCCCGAACAGAAAACTCACGCTCATGGCAGATTGGTCCTAGTTATGGACACCCCGATTTATAATCGAGGTGTGAGGCATTGGGACCACTCAGTAAAAACCCTCAACCAACACGCGATGAAAAACCCTTAGGATGGATGTGTGAAACCACCCCCAAAATAAGGGGGAAAATCAATAGAAATAAAACTTTGACGGGCCAAAGATGAAAAATTCAAAATAAGCAAAAAAGGCAAAAACCATCGCATGGGGTCCTTTAACCGAACGATTCAAGGCCGCCATTCACCCTTTACCCGAATAGTTAAAGGCCTCTGACCAAATAGTTAACAACACCATATAATGATTACAAAACCTATACAATATTACCCTGACCCTACGCAAGTCTCCCCCACCCCCTATCCACCACACACATGGCAAGTCCTTTAATCAAACGGTTAAAAGACCCTTTGACTGAACGGTCTAAGGAATCCAATCGGCCCCGATAAAATGAGGTCCCTACCAAAATTCAAAAGCACCCCAAAACCCAACATTGATTCAATTTTCTAACTTTTTTCTCCCCCGAGCATCCGAGAAGCTCGAGCTAAGCCAGAAAAATACAGAGTGAAGTTCGTACATCAGAAAAATTGTTTCCTCCAAGTGAAGTTCATAATTCTGAAATGTCGATTCCCCCGAGTGAAGTTCGTACTGCTAAAAAATCGCTTCTTTTGAAATACAGAGGCAAACCTCTGCGTGCACCCCTCAAAAGTTGGCATTTCCAAACGAAGATCTTCCTAACCGAATGGTGCCACATTCATCTTATATTATAAGGGTGAATAAACTCTGCAGAAATCTCGGGTCAATACCCCATATAAATATATATATATATATATATATATATATATATATATATATATATATATATATATATATATATATATATATATATATATATATATATATATATATATATATTGTAATGAACTATCCATGTGTGTTTGTCTCATTTAGCCTCTCTCCCATTTAGGGGATCGGGTATGCACTTTACAACATTTATATTTGTAAAGTTTGGTTTTTACCTAGTACCTCTATTTTCTAAGTTGAAATGACATACTCACATGTTAATGAAATGCTATGACTGAATACAACATGAAAACATACTTTTCAAAATAATTCTCAAAATAGAGTTAGTAAGCCAAGTCAATCTGAAACTTTATATTACCAAAGTATAAAATCGGACTACTCTGACCATGTCTTCGAACGAACAAAGCCCGTCTCTACTATGATATCCCCGAATATATATTTTCTTGCAAATACTTGTCAAGCATTGACCATTGATTAACATTTTTTAACATATAAATGAATAATTCCAACTCATAATAAAATTATTTACTAAGAATTAGGCTCTATATATACCTTAATATTGTATATTATATACTCGGTATTTCGTTGCCTACACGTGTATATATGTCCTATTTATTGTAACTATGTTGACTTTGATCATAAGCGTCCTTGGGTACGTAGGCGCTATATCGAACCAAGCTTGTAAAGCCCAAGACTTATAATACGTCTCTTGATGTATAATCTATTGAGGATGCCTCCATATTTAGTCTAAATACGGAGTAATTATACCGAGGCATACGACACCTACGAGATTTTAGTCATGTCGATAGGGGATAAATAGATCTTTGTCGGTGGCTTCAGGTCTACTCCAATCCTAAATACTCCCTCCACTTTCCTTCTACACATCCAAACTATCCCGAAGGATAATACCTTCCCGCTGATGATCACCCGACAATCAAAATAAACTATGCCTTTATCAATGAATTCAGGTCCACTCTCATTATGGACCTCCAGCAAAGATACCTTGTGTCCTACATATAGTTTATCTCCCTTTCTCAAGCCAGTGCCTATAATTGCACACACATTATGTTTGAATACATATTCAACCGAACTATGTTGGCTTTGATCCCAAGTCCTGTTAGGTACATAGGCACAACAACGAGTCCCTCTTGTAAGCATAAGCATCGACAATATATCTATTAATATGTTGTTAACCAAGATGCATCCATATCTCCTATTACTTTTTTTCCCTCCTCATACCTCGAACTAGATATCAAACTACCTCAAACCATGACTTCTCGAGCATACACACCCATACTCTTAACGGACACCTGTTACCCAAGACCAGATTTCTCGTACCCTTATATATTATTAGCGTCCAACTGTTACCCAAGTCTAGCCTTCTCTCACACTTGCATATATATTGATGGCAACTCGTTATTCCAAAATACACACTCTCACACAAGCACTCTTGTGTTCCATACCACCTCTCACTAACTATCATTTTTCTTACCTAAGTATATATCTACATTTTAAGAGATTCTCACTAACTATCATTTTTCCATACCACCTCTCACTAACAGAGGTCTCTAATCATGTTCTAAAATAAACTAAAAGTAATCAGATAATGTACAAAGAGATAATAAGAATATAATTAAGGCGACATAAAGAATAAGTGGGGCGCTTAATACCTTGCCACTCATAACCTAATTCCCTAACCTCAAAACAAGGATCTCTGGGCCATTAAAACACGTAAACATGTCTTAAAGTTTACCCTTAAAGGGCTAACCTTTTATATAAACAAATTCACAACTCTGAATAATTGACAACCTCTCACACGAAACATTTAGGCTCGGGCCTAAACTCGGGTCATGGGACTAAAACTAGATATAGTTAACAACTTTCGGGGACAATCATCGAACCACTGAACCGATAATCCCAACCTCGAGGAAAAATAGAGGAACGAGGGACAAGCACTACTACCTCCTCATAGGGATCACAATTAAACCACGAAGTCGTTGCCCGTACATAGGAAGTCCTGCTTCTCCCCAACCTAATTTGAGGCCCATCATACCATAATGGTGAATCTGAAGGGGATATATCAAGAGAACCATACTATCCTTTTGCTTTCATTCTATTATGATTAACATACTTCCCCAGCATGACTACTTTATGTAAATTTTAGAACTGTTTAGCGGCCTTAGTTTTAGAGTCCCTCGAAACGTAGATGCGTGCTTAGGTCCCCACGTACATCACTGTTCATTCATCAAAATGTATAGGTACGCCTAAAAAACCTCGCAATAAAATAAACTTTAAAGTATGTAAAAATAAAGATTACATGTTTACATCACGCACTCCATAGTCTTTATTTTTATTTTGTTTTACCCCCATGCCCTCGAGGCCAAAAGCAGTTAGCCGAAAGGCTGGTCACCGATGAATATTCTCACTCTTTTTCATCCACCCGTTTGGTATATCGGGTAACATTTCTCTCAATCCCAAAGTCTCGGTGGCATTGAACATTTGAAGTTTGTTCATTACTAGGATATATCGAATAGTCTTTCATATCTATTTAGTACTATGGTAAAGTGGTTTCACATGCACCTTAAAGGTTGTTCAGCACATGCAACCTCGTATACTACGATCTATATTACTAAAAATTAATCCACCGATCACCGAGTCACATCGCCTTTTTTGCATATATAGAAAAACTTTATGTACACACCCTATTACACAAAAGAATATATACTCACGGGCCCATTGCTTTGACAACAAAATTCAAAAACTCTCAGATGACTAGAGGTTGGTTCAAACTCCTCAGATTCTGGGATGAAGGTCTTAACCTTTTACATATAAGATGAACAATATGAATCCGCAAGTCATCGCCATAGTATAATTCCTTTACATTGGATTCCCCCACCCGCATTTTATTTTAAGGAAATAATAAACCACAGTCTAATAGTTCCTCACTCCTCGTACGAAAAATGGGAGCTCACTCCAGTTCACCCGATTTCAACGAGACTCTGATCAGTTCTTCTCTTTTGAAGATACTACCAAATAAAAATACAAAAAGAAAATACCATCCACATATGGTTAAATACAGACAAAAGAATTGCATTGAAAAATCACACATATGTGTGTCTTTCTCCCACCCACCCACCCACCACCCCCCCCCCCCCCCCCCAAAAAAAAAAATTTATTTTTCTGTCAGTCCTTTTATCCACAAAATTTGGAATGAAAGTGATTCGACTTTTTCTTCAATTATCATTACTAACATATAATTCACACTAAGTTATAGCCCTGAAACCCCGAGTTCGCGCTCCATGTTGTTGTCTAGTTTTCATCGGGGAGCTCCCCACTCATGACTATCAAATTTGCTCCACAATACGCTCCATATCTACTCAAGAGAACCAAGCTTCAACTGTAATGGATTAGGTTTTGAAACAATTTGAGAACATCACCGCCTCTCAGAACACTACGCAATCGAAAATTAGGGCACTGGGTCGAGTACAAGTCCGTTTGGAAGAGTCCACTACTATAACCGGAACATGAGGGAACATACCCCACTCCTAGAAAACTAACAATTAAAGATAACTAATTTGCTATACCAAAAGCTCTTTTGCTATCCCCAAAGGTATGTCGGAAAGTCGTAAGGATAGGAAGAGTTATCTTAATAGGTGGGCATCATAAAGGACTAAAAGGACAACAATTGTTGTCCTTTTTGAGTTTTTAGGACAACAAGAGGCCGTCCTTTTAGTTCCGTCCTTTTAAATCTTGATACTATTATATGTTTATAATGACAAATGTTTGTTGTCCTTTAAAACAAAGTATTAGGGACATAAGTAACTGTCCCAAATAGTATTTGGTGCATAAAATGTCGCGTAAAATTAATATGTTAAAAGACAGTTATAGTTGTCCTAAAAGATATATATATATATATATACTAACAATAAAAATTGCAGTCCTTCAAAAATCGAGGGAATCTCTAATATATTATTAGTAAATTAAAAAAAATGTGAAGTCCTATTATACTAAAAATCTAACCTTTATAATCATAACAAAACTAAATAGTATCTAATCACACTTCACAAAAATAAACAACACCACATACTTTCAAATTTTCATTTCCAATTATAAGTTAGTTACATCCACGACTTCATAACAATCCGTAGAGAAAAATAGACCATTTGTAGAAAAACGTTGACCATTCGTAGTCAATTGTGAGTATCGAAAGTATCAATTGGTGGTGGTTGTGGTCATAGTGGGATGTTCGCCTTCCATTTCGTACAATAGATTTCAATCCTCACTTTTGCTATAGTTTCCCACTTGGTCCATGTGATTCTTTATTGTATTTTACTTTCCAAATCGGCACGCACCATATCAATTTCTTCTTGATGATGATTCTCTTGGGAATTGAAGTTCCCACAACTCTATGATGGGAACATAGATATGTTTGGTTAATGACATTTGTATCTACCACTCACTGTAAGAGAAAATAAATAATGCTAATGACATTTCAAGTTACTTGTAATTATTTTTAAATACTCTTTGAATTGGTAATTTTCAAGTACTTTATTATTTTTTTTTAAATCGACAGAGCTTCCTTTGTTTTTACATGTCATCCAACCTACTCAATCATCAGTAATCAATGACCACTGAGTTGGACTCGTGACATATTTTAACTACCATGGCGTGGACAAACACCATAGTCTCGCAATGATTTATAAGTATTTATAAAATAAATAGCTTAGAGAGACAAACATATACAGACCAATATCACTAACTTTAAAATTCCAAGAGGTAGTTATTTGATAAGAGCAAATGAGGGTTATTTACTAGTAAAGTAGGATAGGTGATAAGCTCTGATTTGAGAGGCTTTGTAGGATCATGAGGACTGCATGGTACAATGACATCCCAACTGTAAAATTAACTTTAGCCATTACACATAACAATGACACAAGAACTGGCTTTCTAAAATGCGAACATAAGTTATATATAACTAATTCAGCGTCATTATAACATTCCAACGCCATTTGGAACTATTGATAATGTATATAACAATATATAGGAATTCAAAATTCAGAGAGTTTTGTAAATAAGCATGCATAGAACATATGTGGCTCGTTAGCAACCACAATTAAGTTTTAGTTGGGAAGTTTATGGTAGCATTACAAATTTTGATCTACAAAACTCTAGAAATGACTTATCTCCTACATTATAAGTTGTTCATTATACAAGCCCCTAGGAAACTTGAGTTTTTACCATTCTAATTCAATCACTGCATTTACATGCCTACAAGCACCATGTAAAGTTACATCTACAAGAGCGTGTCCTTATCAAATTTTAGTTGTGGATATAATCACATATTTGGTAATTAGCTTTCCTAAACATAACATGAACATATACAAAAAAAGATCTCTCATATATAGATTTCCTATGCAAATGTCAGTTAAATAACTAAACAGGGTTTGTTTGTCAAGAACACATCAAACATTCAATACTTAATTTTCGTGAACAAATAATGAAACTGTTAATAACAAAACATTAAGATCAAATTGTTACCTATATGGATCGCCATAAGCAGCCAACCACGGCTCCTCTATGGACACCCCAAATTAGGGGTGTTCTAAAAAAATTGACTGGACCGGCGAACCGAATCGGACCGCCTTAATTTTTTCGATCTTTTTTTAATCAGTCCGATTCAGTTGGAAAACCGGTCCAACCGGTCCAGTTATATATATATATATATATATATATATATATATATATATATATATATATATATTTGAACCAAGAAAAAAACAAAGGATAAGTTGGTCATTTAAAAAAAATAAAAAATTTAGAAAACCCTAACACTCACTCACTCTCTTATCTCTCTCAGTCGTTCTCTCTCACAAGTTCACAACTCTATTCTCAACCCCCCTCGCTCTCACTCATCTCTCAGCCAGTCCCTCGCCGCTCCTCGTCACCTATTATCCTTCACAGCCGGCGTTCATCCACTTAGCCTCCACCTCTCTCTATATAATAGTTATATATATATCAGTTAGAATATTTTTTCCCAGGTGTATTATATAAATAATAGTTAGCTCATTTTTTCGTGTTTTAATTTTTTCAGGTGTAGACAATGGCGAGTGAAAATGAAGGTGGGCTTCCGTTATGCAAGGTACAAATCCTACTCCTCAACTTGCTAAAAATGCAGAGGTAAAACCTTCCAAATGAAAATCATATGCATGGCATAATTTTAGTGAAATTAAAGGTTATGATCCGAACAAGCATAGGGCTAAATGTAATTATCGTCCTACAACATATGCTTGTGATCCAAACCAAAATGGAACTAAAAAAAAATTTCCACATCAATTCCAAGTGTAAGAAATTTCCGGGAAGGTGAGAAGATAAAAAAAAAAATGTCTTTTAAAAAAGAAGATGGAGAGTGTCCTAGTCTTTTAGCAATAGGTTATATTTTAGAAATTTGTCGTGATAATATTACTAAGATGTTGATTATTGATGCATTACCTTTTCAATTAATTGAGGGTGAGGGGTTTTGACAATTTATGAGAGTTGTTCAACCGAAATTTATAAAAATCCCAAGTCATATTATTGTTGCAAGACACTGCTTAACAATATATTTGAATGAGAAATTAAAGTTACAAAGTGATTTAAAGGGTAAAAGAATATGTATCACGACGAACACATGGCCTTCCATTCAAAATATTAATTATATGTGTCTAACGGCTCCTTATATTAATGATGAATGGAAGTTGCGAATTTTTTTTTTTAATTCTGTCAAGTTTGAAGTCATAAGGGGGATGCTAGGGAATGTTATTGAATCATTGTTAGTAGAATGGGGGATTGATACCAGTTGACAATGCTAGTTCTAACAATGGTACCATAAAATATTTGCAAAGAAAAACTAAGTCTTAGAAAGGTACTATTTCAAAACACAAGTATTTGCATATACGGTGTTGTGCTCATATCTTAAACCTAATTGTGGGTGATGGGTTAAAAGAAATAGATGAGTCGGATGTTAAAGTGAGCAACACAGTGAGGTATGCGAGGTCATCCCCTTCTAGGTTGTTAATGTTCAAAATGTGTGTAGAGAAAGAAAAAATTGAGAGTAACAGTTTGTTGTGCTAGATGTTCAAACGAGGTGGAACTCCACATATTTAATGTTGTATGAGTGGTATGGTGACAATAATGTACAAAATGCTTCATCATAAAATGCATCTCAATTTGGCGTTGTTAAACTAACAGTGGATGGTTGAGATGATGATGTTGATGGGCATTCTTTTTTAGCTACCCAATTTAAAAAATATTTGGAGTCGGGAGATATTGTAGGACGTAGTAAGTCAGGGGTGGAGAAGTACTTGATTGAGACTAATGAAGATGCAACAGACAAAAATTTTAATGTGTTAGTGTGGTGGAAGAGTAATTCATTTAGGTACCAAGTTCTTTCTCGTGTGGCAAGGGATGTATTGGCAATTTCGGTGTCGACCATTGCCATCGAGTCGACATTTAGTACGGGGGACATATACTTGACCCATTTCGTAGTTCACTCTCCCCTAACACGGTGGAAGCACTTGTTTGTACTCAAAATTGGCTCAAGTCTTCATAAAAACCAATTAGTCTTCGTGATGCCATGGATGAGGTGGAACAACTTGAGCAATTGGATGGAGGTAACTAACATCTATTCATATCATATTATTGTAATTTATCTTTTTTATGTAAAATATTTTTAATTTACCATACCATTATCATATTATTTTTATAGATTTGTTAGGAACATCGACAATTGTGGATTGACAATTTGGCATTGTATTATTGACGTAAAGTGAATAATCTATATTTTTTTCAAATTCATGGTTGCAGTTTATTTGGACTATTTTTCTATTTATTCTAAAATTGTTTGTCATGATTTTCAGGTTTATAAAGGAGATTGTTTTGGGCAGCATTATGGTTGCATTATTTTGGATGTTGCAGTTACTTTGGCTCATTTTTATTAATGTAGATATTTTATTGACACATTATTAATTTGTACTATTAGACATTTGAACAACTTTATTTTGTATTATTTGGACAGTTTTGGACAGTTTCTATGTCCAAATTTGGGCAGTTTATGACAGTTTGGTATGTTTACACTATTTGGGTATCTTTGGACAGTTTATATGTCAAACTGTGAGCAATTTTGAATAACTTTATATTTAAAAATTTGAGCAATTTTGGACAGTTTTATATGTCAATTTGGACAGTATTATATGTCAAAATTTGGACAATTTTTATTTATGCTAAAATTTGAACAACATTGTATTGTTTTTGACAAGTTTGGGTAGTTTTTATGGTAAAATTTGGTCAGTTTTTATAATATAATTTGGACAGTTTTATGGTAAAATTTGGGTAGTTTTTATGGTAAAATTTGAATAGTTTCAAAGGGTAATTTTCATTTTCAAAAAGATTATTTCAATAAGATTCTGACCAACAAGTTAGACCGGACCGATCATACAAAAAATTGGACCGACGAATCCTGGAAAATCGATTTAATTAGCCCGGTCTTGGTTCTTTTTTTAGGACCGGATTATTCGGTTTGGTCCTTAAAATTACTAAAAATCGTATTGAACCGGACTGCGAACACCCCTACCCCTAATGCGTCGGCAAAATGCCCCTGCACATCCGCCTTCTTCACATCAACCCCTCACCCCTCCAAGGACTTCCCACACTCCGCCCAAATAGCCTGCTTTGCCAACCAATGCAACACCTTTAAGCCATCCAAGAATTCCACCCTTAGTTCCATCCTGATAAACACATGAATTTAGAATGTGTTAATAAGATTATCGGAATTCATAGTGATAACTTTAATGGAACCTAGTATGGACATTGAACAAGTGAGAATATAAATATTTCAAGACTCTTTATATATTGTTAAAAAGTGGATTCCATAAAGGTATTTGTTTTAGTCCTCACTTATTTCAAAATATTTTAAGCCCTTAACAGTCATAATTTGTACTTTATAATATTAACTATTATAAAAATTCCATCCTGTGTAGAGGAATGCAACAAAAAACAATCAACATTTTTAGGGCATTTGAAAATAAATGCTACAACTAAAAACATTGTCTATTGGAATTTTCCAAACAAAAAATGATATATTTAATTGGATTATTCTTTTCCACATAGATTTAAAAGATAACACAAGAAGTTATTTGTTTCTCAAAAAATCCCAAAGCAGGGATAAATAAAATCAACTTAGGGTGAGATATTTAATATGAAGATGTTGCACAAAACCTTAATGATCACCCAAGGTTCCCCATAAAACGTTAACGACCTCCTCTGCCACAAAATCTTATCATGTTATGCAAGAAAACTAATTTACGCGAAGTGATAGGAAAGTGTAAACATGCCTTGCGTCAAAGTAGATGGTGAAATGAACCGCTTGAGTGGGATCTAATTAATCCATTCTCAACCAAATGATGGAATATTTCACATTCACACCAGCTTCTGCCCAAAATTGAAATCAATATTTAAAGAAATTAGTAACACAAAAAGTAACTATGAGAATAATAAGTTTTGAATACTTAAAAATGAACATTAGTTTCTTGAACTCCATTTTTTTTTATAAAGTTAATGGTCACTCTTGAACACAAAAAGTGACAGTTATATTAAAGATGCTCCCCTTGTCCAGTTACATTCGTATGCAACCCAATAATGTCTCATTTGTTTACTCAGAACAGTTACGTTTCCTTAACTTAAACTTATCTCTTCCAGCCTCTAATCCAAGACCAATGAGCATCCCAAAAGTTTTGCGCTGTTATAACTTGGGTCTTAGACTTTAAATTTGATTTCTATCAGTTTTGGGCTATTTTGTAAGTGCAATTTGCATATGATCTCCATCTCTTTGGCTCTAATCTTTGCCTCGAGACACACTGTTTACAATAAGAACTGCATCAAAAGTTTCTCACACTACTTAAATGCCTGATGAGGCTTTGAACTTATACAATCTATCACCTTCCTTTACCCAAATGGACAAAAGCTTAGCCAACAACATATACATATGGTACTAAATTAGTCTTTATATTTGACATTGTTCCCTTTCTCATGATGGACATTATAACTATTACATTAAGGATTCTCTCTAATATCTGTTGCTCGAGGACTCCAAAAAGCGTCGATTACTGCCCTCCCAACCACCTCTCAACAAATCTAAAAATTACCATCAAAAGTCCATCATAACAGATGCCTAGTCCCTACATCACACTTCAAGATCCTGAACTACCTCCTCTGTTAATGGCAACTCTAGCCAAGACCACTTTAATTTCTAACCAGCTGGTTTTGCACAGTCACTAAATCCATCTAGTATAGTTTATGGCTGAAATTACGTCAATGATTAAAAAACATTGATTATGCATTTTGTCAAGATGAGTGGCATACAACTATGAGAATATAAACCGTTCAAATAATGAATCTCAACTATTACTGGAGATAATTCAAAAAATAATTCTATTATAATATATAGATATATATGTATTATTATACTGATCCTAATTTTTAGGATTGTACTGATCCTAGTCACTAAATTGACGCGGGATGCCCCTGCTGTAAGGTGGCTCGAGGAGGAAGCAACAGTTTTTCTGGCCATTTCTTGAAGTTTTTTCTAAATATCAAGGATTTTTTTCTGGCCATTTATTGAAGTTTTCTTCCTTAGTATTTGGTCTTGATTACCTTAAGTGTTAAAGCAAATTTTATTTTTGTCAACCTTAGTTAGAGTATCGTGGACACATTATTTCGAAGGATAGAGTAACTATTGATTAATCAAAAGTGGAAGTAATGAAATCATGGCTAATACCCAAGTCAATCAAGTATCTTAAAGGATTTTTAAGACTAACTTGTTACTCTAAAATGTTTGTATATAACTACAGACTCATTAGCAAGCCCATAACTCAAATGTTAAGGGATGATTAGTTCAAATGGACTCATGAGGCAATAAAGGCATTCAATAAACTCAAAGAAGCAATGGCCACCACCCCTGTATTGGTCTTACCTAACTTCAGTAAAGGCTTCATCATTGAAATTGATGCTAGTAATAAAGGTATTGGTGTTTACCTAGCTTCAGCAAAGGCTTCACTGGAAAATTATTCATTTAACCTTTTTATATATAATAAGAACTCGTGCTGATATTGTAAAGCATCTCAACATTTTGCATGTAATTCATATTGAAAAATATGAAGTCTGTAATTGTTGAACTACCTTTCTTAACACATTTAACCAATGTATAATAGTAATATTCATGATAGGGAATGATAATATCTACTAAATTTCCCTCAGCAATGGGACTGTTTGCAATGCTTTCCAAGTTTTCACTTGTCATGGCATGCATTCTTTCATTTCTTTGCCAACATGTATATGTTCGCTTCCAACTCACTGGAATCTTTTCCACTTTTCCAATTACTTGGGGATTTTGTATGAGCGCCCATACAAACACACATATACATACATGTATATGTAACTTAAAAGTCATTTACATAACAGAGACACAAATATACATATATGCATATGACATGTTAAGTTAAAAGTCATTTACATATTATAATATTCATGAAAGGTGGTAGACACTACCTTATTGTCATTGGATATTTATGGTAAATACCTATTCAAATTGGAGGCCTTTTGGCTTATAAACAACAAGAGTCTATCATAAGAATAAATGAACATAATTGCATGAAATTCAAATAAATTACTCTTTTAACATCCATATTCCTAATTCACCCTCATATCAACATTATATCACGTCCAAATGATTCTCAAAATATATTTAACGAAACAAAAGTCTATATCTAACATTAAAGATTAAAATACTCTTCAATATCAAAGCCCGGTATCATGTGACAATTTTCACAAAACTTCCAACATTGCACCCACTAAAATGACTTCCACAAAACTGATTATGTAAATCATTCAGTGAACTATCAAGAACCGTCTTAGCACAATATTCTAGCCCACGAGTCTCTATTCACCCTAACTAACTATTGAGCCTTAAGCCTAAACTGAATTAATCCATGTTATAACTCTATCCTTGACCCCCATGTTTATGAATAAGTATGAGTTAATAGGAGGCTTTGGTCGTGACCTACTAAGACCTCGATAACTTAATAAATTTTGGCTCAGTTTTTTGGGTTTTACGACTTTAACCATGAGATTATGCAATAATTAGGCTTACCTATAATTTTCAATAATTTACATACCCCCAACATCTAACACAATTAACTTCAATTAATAATTGATAATTAGACTTTACCCCGTAATCGTTTAATGATAATAATACTCTCCCTAATTTTCCCCCACTTCATCTTCCCCTCCCCTCCCCAAACTCTTATTCATTTTAACAACATGAACACATAATCAACTAATGGAATATAAAACATTGCAAAACACATTATCTATGAGCACCAACAATTGCCACTTTATGATGTAGATTTCCTCAAATCAAAACTATACAGTATAAAAACATACAATAAGAAAATAATTTTTTGCATGACTTCGTGCTGATTTAATGCAACATTCTAATAAATAAGGTGTGCAAATTAATGTAACATTTGATTAAGATATCTGGGGTACAAATATAAATTTTGAGAGGATGCTGGAATTGAGTCAATCAGTAATGGTTGATTGGATTTCAAAAACATGGATTAAACTTTTGCTTACCTAAACTAAAGCATACAACTCTTCATATGCTGATGATTTTTAATAACGTGATAACTCAGAGATAATTTAATAAAGACCGAGCTGACCCAGTTACTATGTAACACCTACAATATATGTATTACACGAGTCTACACATTCTTACAAAAGAAATCCTAGATTACAAAAGAAAAATTTCACAACAAATACTATTTCAGAGCAATACCGGGGCGGTTATCGAGGACAAGTCAAGAGGGCAGAAGGCGGGGGAGAGGAGAGGAGAGGTGGAGAGGGCAGGTAACCGACTAGTGAGAGGGAGAAGAAATAGTCTAGGGTGAGAAAATAGTTGGGTTAGAGGAGAATTGTAATGGGAGTCCAAATAATTAGTGGGAATTAAGGTTTTTGTAAAGAGAGGGAAAATGAAAAAAATAAAAGAGGGAATGAAATATTTTAAAGGATGGGATGTGCCGTCCTTTTTGATATATTATAAAGGACGGTTAAATAAATGACAAATTATAAATTGAATCTAAGGGTCCATTAGTGGGCATGACAAATTTTGCCTAGGCAAACTTTACCTAGTTTTTTTCACATGAGGCTATTAAACAACCATTAGGGAAAATTAAAGTTAATCCAATTAATTTATTTAAAAAAAGTTTTTTTATTATATTAAAAAATGTTAAAAAGAGTTTTTACAATATTTTAATATTATGATTTTTGAAAAAAATTGTAAAATATTTTCTTAACAAATTTTTATAATATTCAAAACAGTTTTTAAAATATTAAAAAATAATTTTTAAATATTCACAACAATTTTTGTAACTATTTAAAATATTTTTTAATTCTTTTTAACTTTAAAACTGCTTTTATATTATATTCAAAACAGTTTTTAAAAAGTATTTTTACAATATTTTTATACTACGATTTTCAAATAATTTGTAAAACATTTTCTTAAGAATTTTTATAATATTAAAAACAGTTTTAAAATATTACAAAACAATTTTTAAATATTCACAACAGTTTTTTAAACTATGTAAAACAGTTTAAAAAAATATTTTTTAGAACTTAAAATCAGTTTTTATAATATATTCAAAACAGTTTTTAAAAATGTAAAAAATAGTTTTTACAATATTTTTATAATACGATTTTTTAAAAAATTGTAAATTAGTTTCTTAACAATTTTTATAATATTAAAAAGAGATTTCAAAACAGTTTTTAAATATTCATAACAGTTTTTTTAATTATTTAAAACAGTTTTTAAAATTATTTTTTAAAACTTTAAAACTATTTTTATAATATATTTGCAATAGTTTTTAAAATTGTTAAAAGTAGTTTTTACAATATTTTGTTAATACGATTTTTAAAAAAAACTTAAAACATTTTCTTAACAATATTTTATAATATTAAAAACTATTTTGAAAACATTACAAAACTATTTTTAAATATTCATAACAGTTTTTTAATTATTTAAAACAGTTTTTACATTATTTTTTAAAACATTAAAACCGTTTAAGAAGTTGCAAATTTGTTGGCAAATATTTTTCACTCAAATAGGTAAGCAAAGTTTGTCCACAACTTGTGCATATGAGGTGTTGTACATTGACAAATAACTTGTAAGCAAATTTTTGTACCAAACATACCAAGTTGTAGGCAATACTCCATTCGCCAACTTATTTGCCAATATCCATGGCAAATAACGCCAACCAAACGGACCCTAATACTACTATTCGATTATAATACGTTTTTGGGGGCTGCAAAACAATATGAGAAAACTAGTTTTTTATGAAGGATAAGAAGATTTAAAATATGTTTTAAGAAATAGAGGGAGACTGAAAAAATAAAATGGGTAAACAAAATATTTTAAGGGACACCATCGTGCTGTCCTTTTAGAGTTATTATAAAGGATAGCAAAATTTTGATGTCCTTAAAACTATTATAAAGGGCACATAAAAGATTAGTTGTCCTTTTCGATTTATTATAAAGGACATTCAAATTTGTTGTCCCTTAAACTTAAAAGATGTCCCTAATAACACTGTCCTTTATAATACTTTTTTTAGTAGTGCCCCCCCCCCCCTCATCCTCAACATTGGTGCACCGCCTGCGACATCTATCAAGATGATACCAACTAATCCTCATGATCCACCCATGCCATTTCCAGTACCGTCTTCCCCTGCTAATGTTGGTTCCCCCAATTTCCAAGTGCCATTTACCCCACATGGCTACCTCGAACCATACCATCAGTACCTCGAGTGCCCACACGCTGCCTTCCAAGGCCCCCGTGAGCCGAATTTGTAGCTCCTCCACTGGATGAGGAGGGATTCCCTCCACCTTTGAACTAGGAGATACCACAAGTCCAATCTGAATTGTGCCTCGTTTAGGAAGCCATCAACA
Organism: Sambucus nigra; assembly: GCA_949130495.1. Lineage (NCBI taxonomy): Eukaryota > Viridiplantae > Streptophyta > Magnoliopsida > Dipsacales > Adoxaceae > Sambucus > Sambucus nigra. The sequence goes on from OX422211.1 coordinate 680,119,904, forward strand.
AAATGCAAACTACGGACGAGCTTGTAAACATCAAGAAAATGGCCCTCTGTACCGAAGCTCGATTTCCGAATGAATTAAAGATGCATGTCTTCAAGATATACAAAGGATTGTGCACCCCGTATATACATTTATCCATTTACAACTTTCAGATGGAGGTTCAAAACGTGGACCCGGGAAATCTAGAGATGATGTTCTCCTTTACACTATCCGGAGGAGCCCTTACTTGGTATATGGGTCTGAAACGTTAAGGAACCATTAAAAGTTGGGATAATATATGTCATTTTTTTAAGCAGTACGGACACAATGAGGAGATTAACATCACACATAAGGATTTGGAAATGCTGAGCAAGAGAAAGGAGAGGTAATTGGCACTTTCGTCACTTGTTGGAGAGAAAAAGTGGGCCAGATGGCTAATCTCCCCTTAGAAAATGATCAGATAGAGATTGTGATCGAGAACCTCCAGAAATAGGTACAAAATGAACTTGGGCTCAGCTGGATCCCATATTTCAAATTTCTCAATAACATTGGGTGTAAAATCGAGGAAAGTTCGATCGCTAAAGCAGTTCGCAATCAGAACCACGCCGAGTGGCTAACACCTCCCAAGCTATGGTAGCCACCAATTCACCCTTTCAACTAGTCACGTTTAAAAAACTATCAAGATGTGTCACGAAGCGTTATGAGCCCATGAAGACACTTCATGGATCTCCAAGGTCGCTTCAATATCGTCTTCACAGCCTTGAGGCTAGATGGTGGGTTAAAATCTCTCAACCCTAGACCAACCCCTGTAATTTCAGATATGAATTGGTAAGCTAAATCATATTACGAGTTCTACCTAGGACCCAATCAAATCACATATAATTATTAGGCCTTGATGTGCGCCCTTTAAGACCTTATTGACGTCGGGAGTCTCATCCAGCCAAAGCCCAATGTTACCAATAACCCTTATAATATCATCCTAACCCCTGTACAAATGCATTATCCGAAACTCCCATCCCAAACACTGATTCATCCTCCCTGATGGACCCTATTCATCACAAATCAAGGATGAGGACACGCTCGCACTTCCAAACATCCACCCCTCTAGGCATGCCATCACCCTTCAAAAATATTATCGTTAAGACCAAGCCCACCATAGACCATATGAAATTCTTCATCATGGCTATACATTTCCTTCAAATAAGCCATTACATCCCATACTAACTCCTAGTTATAAAGTTCACGTTCTCAAAAGATCCATGGTTCCTCGCTCATTCTTTAAAGGAAATAGATCACTCGGCTGAATGGGAGAAGATGTATGATCTCCAAAAGACTAAGCACGTCATCTTAGAAATACCGATCCAATCAACTGGATATAGAAGATAAACCGCTAAGGCACACTTATTCACCCCCATGAATTTAGGAACCAATAGTGGGCCTCACTCATCCACTTATTCAAACACATTATCGGTCATCTCTTCAGAAAGAAATAGTAGCGCCATATCTGCTAGTCATCAGACAGAGGAGCCCGTAATTTGAATACCTTTATACCCTTACCCCCTTGTATATATGAGTGAATGAGATCGACAACTCAGGGTCGACAATCATATTACCTAAAAGTATCGAGTTTATCATCAACTATTGTATGAAGAGGAAGAAGGAATGATGACCCACATTGCTCAAAGGGATGCTACCTAGGAAGCTAAACTAAGAGGTAAGCCCAGTCCGATGGCTTATATCACACACAGAAGTCTTCCAATAGAAAGATGGAACTTGATCTCCAAAAATCAAAGGTTTATGGTCGCCCAGATAATATTACAAGCTAAATATGACCAGCAACGAGGGATGAGTGTTTGACTCCCTCCCCAAGGACCTTAGACACGAGTTTTCCCTTTAGCTACCATTAATATGATAATAATGAACTCCATGGGCAGTATCTATCCTTCTCATCGATTTAAAACCTGGTTGAAACCCTATCTCAATACCTTCAGCCCTCGAGCCTAGACAAGTCTGCTACACTCACCTACCAGAGCAAGGCATTACCAAATATTTTGACATCTCTTGATCACTAAGGGGAACACGTCTCCAGGGCACAGGGGAGAGTTTATTCTCACCTCCAAATAAAACTATGATGACAGAATGGGAATATTCCTCGAGGAAAGTACTAAAACTTCATAAATAGGGACCCGCATCTTTTGAAGCTTCTGGTATTCGATATTATAAATATGGAATTTGATGCAAAAATAATGTCAAAGATCTTGTTAGACTGGAATAACATGAACAATGGACTTTTCGTATGAAAAGGAGAGGCTATATAGATAGTTTACAACCAAGTATTCCGTACGAAGGACCCCCTCTCCAATTCTTTAACAACGAGGGAGAACTCAAATATCTACTGTCAATGTATACCAAAGTATCCAGTCCAACAAATGGGATGATTTACTAATAGAGATACAGGATACCATCCCCTGAGAGATATCCCATAGAATACCCCATCGATCCCTACAGTGAACTCGACCTACTCGTTCTACAACTAACATTCAACCTCTTTATGATTGGTGTATTTCCCTGGACCTATCACTACACCAATATAGGATGTAACTATGGGAATGCTTACATGTATGCAACCCACATAGTTAGCTTAGTCTAACTTTAAGACGAGATGACCCTTCGAGTCCATTCACCACTAAAAGGTCCCTCCTTTTAGAGGTACTCATATACCACTGAAATGGAACTCGTTAATCATGTTCATCAAGACCATTCACGTGAAAAGTTTGACATCCCATAGTATGTAGTGTTAATACTGACTTTTTCAAGATTTGCCAATGACATCTCACTTTAGGGCTAGTATACATTGAATATCGATACCATTATGGGGACATCTATTGCAAAGCCTCCAACATCGTGAGGAAAATGAACCCAAAAAAACCTAAAACCTCGTTTTACAATGAAGATCACCAATAAATCGCCTCTGATAATGACATTTGGTCGGGATCATCCATGTCTAAGAAATCATCACCTGATACGCCTGACCAGAAAGATAAATAAGTCCACGATACGATTGGAGAAATCCCCATCCTACCTAAAACTCTTACGTATCCATACGGTGGATAAATGACTTGATGTCCAAAACTCCCTCTATAACTCAGAACAAAGATCCTAAAAGACCTAAAGAAGTCCCTGCCCTTGATTGGAACAAAGTGATGGCTCTAAAACCAATATTGGTTGCCTCTGGTCCTACGTTATTAGTTGACCTTTTGCTCCATTTAGAAAAAGCTAAGTTAAAGGCCCGGGTCGTACCCATGCCTTCTCTAGACAAAGAGGTTGATTTTATCATCTGCTTCGGACGACACTCAATTCCTCGGAACCCATCTAGTAAGGATAAAGGTCTTTCAAATAAGCTATCACACCCCCTCCTTAGAAAAATTACAAAGTCCATAAATAACTTCGTCGAACATCAGCTAACATCACCATCTAAAAGTTGCTAGCAACATCTTGATAACACTAAGTTAACCTCGTTCGTCTGCTGTCTCAAGCTTATGTACCACAAGACTTGACTCCGATGGAGATATTATCCACCATTAAATTCATTACCATGCAATAGAACATCAGTTTCTCTGATGCGAATCTCACCATGTTAGGTCGTAATCATCGATTCACATTATACATTACCACTGAGGCTTGTAGACAGATTATGCCCTTATTACTGATAAATAATGGGTCCACTATTAATGTATGACCCATTCATACTGCTAATGGTTTAGGATGCACCGCATATGAGTTAGCACAATCTTTTATGGCTATTAGGGCCTACGATAATAATCGTTCGGAGGTTACAAGAGCCATTAATATCATTGTCATATCGGGGTCTATTAAATGTGATATAGAGTTTTGGGTACTCGACGTCCTAATTAAATTTAAGCTCTTACGAGGAAGGTCTTAGATAGACCCGATGGGGGCATTATCCTCATCATTTCATATGAAATTTAAGTTCCCGATTGATTCGGAGGCCATCACAATCCAAGAAGATGATGGAAGGAGCCATAGTTGCCAACACTAACATTATCCCCCTCTTGGATACCCATCATGATAGTGGCTATATCTACCTCAACAAGTTATGAATTATCCCACTCACTCACATGATAGAGGAAGAAGCACTAATTCACAATGTAGCAGGCTTAATCATCCATAAGATATGGTATATTTCAGGATTGGACTTAGAAAGAATCAATAAGGAACCCTGGAAGTCGTCACAATCACAAAACACAAGGAAAAGAAAAGTCTTGGGTGTACCCCAACAGTAGCTCTAACCTTCAATACTAAAGACCCCCATCGAGGGTGGAATGGTCACTTTCGTTCCTTGGAAATGGATTCCCCTATCACGGACTCCCCAAATTCTGGTGAAATGAAGCAAAGAAACCCTTATAACCCAGGATAAAGATCCTCAATTAAGAAGGAATATATGTGGATTAGGAGAAGATCCACAAGGTCAACTACAATGAGCTCAACATATTGTGGGTTACTGAGGAAGATAAAAAAAATTCTTGAGTCAAAACCTCAGATGGGGACTACCTACATTATTTCCTAAGGAAGTAGCTCCAATAGCCATGTTAGGGTCTTCGGAGTTAAACGTTGTAGAGCACTTACACAACTGGTACACTATATCCACCGCCCGTAGTATTATAAATAAGAAAGGATGATTAGTCACCATACTTGAACTTAATCTCTACTTTCGTATACCAGATTCGACAGCCCCATCATCTGAGACACCGCCTTTGATTGAGACTCGGCATGTGACCTGTTAACTCCCTTGGGACTTCCAGTAACCACCAAATCTTTCTATAATCCCTCTACAAGGCACTCCCCTACACTAACCCAGCGGTGGACACAACGGAGGATCATATGGAAAATTTTAAAGGGAAAATAACCCAACTCTAGGAACACTACCTGTCCCAACCTGTAACTCGTGCCAAGGTTCCAGAGAACTCGAAGACCACTCTAAAGGTCCCTTAATAGAATTCGACCCACCTCATCACCAACATCATGACAACTGGATTTCTGTCGGATGCATCCGGGCACCGTTCATTTGGAGTCCCTTTGAGTATTTTATGTTATAATAAGAATCACCCTCTCATTCCCTCTCCCAAAATATCCCTCTATAATGCATACTTCTCTATTACTATCAATGTTGTCCTTCCTCCCTTTTATGGCATAATAAATAGTGCTTTTTAGTATTTTCTTATATGTATTGCATGTGATGACTCTGAATACAATGATGGATTAAAACTCACACCTAATAATGATGACTTTACGGATCTAAAATACTTAAAACATTTATAAAAACTTGACCAAAATCAAAATAGATGTCCCCCAATGAGGATGACACAATAACCATAAACTTGGGCACTCCCTAAAATCCCAAATAATTACAAATAGGGTCACCCCTAGATGAGAACGAACAAAAGGAGCTCACGGATATCCTCACCGGCTTCATTGATATATTCGCTTGGTCTTATGCCAATATTCTAGGAATCAACCCGACCATCATCATGCATAAGATACCCACTCTCCATGATGAAAAACTAGTATAATAGAGACTTCGTAAACTAATACCCAATTGGTCCTTGAAAATTAAGGAGGAAATAGAGAAACAACTCGGTGTCGGGTTCATTAGACTAGTATAATACCCATTTTGTTTGCCAACATCGTACCAATATTCTAAACCAACGGTAAAGACTGCATGTACGTAGATTACAGGGATCTCAATCGGGCATACCTAATGATGATTTCCCCGTAACACATATTAACTTATTGGTAGAAATCATGACTGTCAATGCACTTAAGTCCTTTGTAGATGAATTTTTTTCTATAATTAGATAAAAATACACCCCCATCACCAGGAGAAAATCGGGTTCATTACCCCATAGGAAACGTATGGTTATACAATTATACTCTTTGGTCTCAAGAATGACGATGAAACTTACTAAATAGATGCAATTGCCATCATACATAACCTCATACACAAAGAAGTGGAAGTCTTTATAGACGACATGATCCTCAAATCCAAATACCACAAAGAAAAGTTCTGGTACTCTGATTTTTTTCAAAGATTATGCCTTTTCAGAACGAGGCAAAATCCTTATAAATGTGTATTCGGGGTCACAGAGGGGAAATTAATCATGTTCATTATCAACAAAGATGAAATAAAAGTAGATCCCACGAAGGTCTATGTTATACGAGAGATCACACACCCAAAAGAGAGAAAGTTGTCTGAGGGTTCTTAGGTCAAATAGAGTTCATAAACCGTTTCATCAACCATCTTACTATAATTTTCAAACCCATCTTCCAAATACTCAAGAAAGACACTCCCAAGGAATGGAATGCTCAATACCATGAGTCATTTGAGAAAAATATAAGACTACCTCACTTACCCACCTTTATTAGTACCTTCCCAACCATGACAGCCTCTCATGTTCTACATGACCATAACTAACACGTTTGTTGGAGTCGTATTGGCTTTATACGTAAAGAGTCCCCGAAAGGAATGTTCTATCTACTATGTCAGCAAAAAACTAGTGTAATATGAGCTTAAATACATCACCTCGAAAAAGTCTTGTGCATCTATTGTATGGATCACTCACAAACTCCGTTATTACATGATGTCCTGCAACATACTACTCATCTTCAGGATAGATACTCTAAAATACCTATTTGAGAAGCTCGCTCCCTCTAGCCAAATGGCTATATGGATTTTCATGCTATCTGAAATTTAAATTACATACGTCACACAGTAATCCACCAAATGTTGAACCATCTCCGACCTTCTCGCATGGGTAAACCCTGTCAAATGAGGGTGGAGAAAATTAGGCAAAATTCTTTGACAAGGACTTCTTCTCCATAAATAATAGAGAAACTTGGGAACTCTATTTTGACAGGGCCTCAGTAAAAGGGAATTCGATATCGGAGTGCTCCTAATATCTCACGGCTCATGATAACTTTCTGCGACTATCAAACTTGCCTACGAATGCACTGACAATATATCCAAATACGAGGCTTTCATCACGAGTCTTGAGATTGCTCTCAAAATTAAAATCACCGACGTAAAAGCATACGGATATTCTAGCCTATTTATTAGCCAGTTGGGAAAATGGAAGATCTCGGTTGATAAGATATAACCTTACCATGCCTATTTAGAAGAGGTGGATTCCTAATTCGAGCATCTCGAATTTGACTTCCTCCCTAGGACTAAAAAAAACTTTGCTGACACACTTGCTACTCTAGTATCCATGATAGATATGCTAGAAGGAACTAAGAAAATAAGGTTTACCGTGACTAGTCAGAGCACCCCTTCCTACTATTTCCATCGAGTAAATAACATTAGGACCCATGATATGGTATAATGATATATGGAACTTTATAAATAAGAACCATTACATGTCGGGCTCCTTTCCGAATGAAAAATTCTCCTTGAAATGATTGGCAACCCAATTCATCATCTATGGAGGGCAACTCTACAAAAGTGGTTTTGAGGGATTACATGTAAGGTGAGTCATAGAAGACAACACCCTTGAGATCGAGAACAAAATCCATAGCGGTGATTATGGACCGTGCATGAGTGGACACACCATCTCTAGAAAAATGCTTAAACACTCCTACTAACAGGCTACCATGAAAAAGGATTTCACGGAATACATCAAGAGACGCCTCAAATGTCAACTTTGTACCCTACGAAAACATCTACCTCCCTGAGAGCTCTACTGTATGACCTCGCCCTGGAATTTCTCCACCTGGGGGTAGACATCATAGGGAAAGTTACCCTTAAAGCCTCCACCTGACATGAATTTATCTTAGTCGCCATCAAATGCTTCACCAAGTGGGTCGAAGCCAAATCTTATACGATTTTGGATGCCAAAAAGGTGGCCAAGTTCATACACCAAAACATTATTTACCACATTGGCATATCCCACGAATTGGTATAGGATAACGATTTTCATTTTGATAAAGAGGTCTTGAACCTGCTATATGAATACATGATTAATTAACATAAGTCTTCCTCATTCAGACCTGAAACTAATGGAGCAGTCAAAACCACTAACAAAAATGTCAAGAATATCATCACCAAGATGATAGAGACCTACAACAACTAGTCAGACAAACTCCCATGTAACCTATATAGTTACCGCACTATAAAGAGACTCAATAGAGGCCACCCATACCCATTAGTTTATATCACGGAAGCAGTCCTACCCATAGAACTCGATATACCCTTATTATGGTTCATGATCGAAAGCCAAGTGTCTCAAACTGACTGAGTCCAAGCTCGCTACGACGAACTAGCTCTCCTCGATGAGAGGAGACTAAATGACACTTATCATAATCACGGCTACCAGTAGCGTATCCCCCCGAGCATTAAATAAGAAGGTTAAAGGCAGAACACACAAGAGGGTGACTTAGTCCTAAAAGAGAATCTCAAACCTGCTCATACTCTTAGAGGAAAATTTGCACACAACTGGGGAGGACTACACCTCTTCACTAAAAAAAACACCACTGGGGTGGCTACCTTAAGTGATCTCGATGAAGTCAAATTTTCCTAACCCTTAAATATCAATCGATTGAAGAAATTATTTACTTGAACCCACCTATGGTAAAAGGGAAGAAGTCGAGTTAATATAAAATAATAGGTTGTAACGGGAAAGGAAACCATATAAGCCCAAACACATTCCTAACCCTACATCAAAAGGACCACTTGACCCACTAACCTTTTTCTTGAAGTCGTCTAAAATTTTGAGCCCCCAAATTTTCATTTGAGAGAACTATGTAAACCTGATTCTCCATTATATTACTATTACAAATATTCAAATACAGACACCCCGTTTTCTTTAAATTGGAAATATATAGGCAACTCGAGATATCACTTAAGTACCGGTCCAAACAAACATCACCATTTTTACAAGGTCATTGTGACCACACTCCTGAAGAGTCGATGCGGTCTAAATAAGTTAAATAGCAACCTAAAGCATTTTGGGACTCTGTAGAGTTATTTTTATTTAATAAATAACATGTAAAAGCTGATACTACGAAGGAAACATCCAAAAGAAGCCTAAACGGGAATACACACTACCCCCATAACCCTTTTCAGAGAAATAAGCACCAAAACAACACCTTCTTCATAACAACTCACATTCCATAAAGAATCATGATGGTCCCTTTTAATTTCTTATGAGAAAAGTGTTTTAAGGATGGCAAAACAAATTATATTTTTGTGAAAAACTTTTTTCTAATTTTTAATTCGCACCAAGTTGTGAATAAATTATAACTTAACCAAATTTTATCTTGATTAATCATAAATATGCATCTAGTAATTAAAACAAGTAATATAAAGTAAAGAATACTCACAATCACGAATGTACGAGGAAAACCACAAATGGGAAAAATCTCGAACAACCCGAGCCAGACAATCACTATAGATATGGTTTTGCAAAGGTACAGACGGTAGTCTTACTCAATGACTCGATCCACCCACAAGACTTGATGCTCCTTTGATCTTCAAACACTCCTCTCACAATGCCCATGCATAAAGTAACATTCTTCCATGATGCCTGTCCAGAACATACGTATCCACGTATGTCTAGATGTCCACCGATATGGCTTGTAACGTCTACGATGTTGAAACTGGACTCCACCGAATCTTCATCTCAAAACCAGCAATGTTAAAGTGTAGAACAAATCTTCTTGGTGCCATAAAGATCACTATAGCCAATTTCAATGATAACTCAAATCTTTGAAACTCTAAGGATGCATTTACTTTGGAAAACCTTAGAAAACTTATGTGCAAAAACGTTGTGGAGGAATACTCATTTTCGCAGAATGCACACACACGGAATCTGAAGCAAACACGTCTATATATATTTTTCTTAAGGCGATGGTTCGTTTGAACGACTAGACTTGTCGCGCGAACGAGATGACATATCATTCGAACGACGTGGCATCTCGCTTGAACGACATAGTCTGTCGTTTGAACGACGCGCGAGATTAGAGTCCTAATTTAAACCAACTTTAATTCGACCTTATCAGATTAAAACGAACTCTAAACAGTTTCAAACACTTAAAAAAATTTAGAAAACATTTATTTAATAAAAATAACATCCTTACCTTTATGAAAAGTAATTCCGAGTCCCATTAATAATATGCATTCATACCTGAGTGATCTCGAAATGCAATTAAAATTTGAAGTTGAATAAATCGCACCAAATAAACTTTAGCATAATTAATTCCTTGAAGCTTTACCTCAACATCTTTAATTAAACTTCGACACGTCATAGTCTGTGTGGGATCGTGACAATAAAAATCGACCTATGACTCAAATGTGTTTTGTTCCGAGAATAAGTCAAAACTACATTAAGACTCAATAGGAAATTTTGTCCATACAAATTAATCAACAGACAGACTCACGAAGGGCTCCCTATAAAACGACATCATATCTTGGCTAAAGGATGATGCTCTGATTCTAAAGCTACGTCAAATGGCTCATGCTAGTTAACAAGCATAGAAATGTAACCTCCTTCCCTCGTGACCAACATCAATACAGATAGACGACTCACCAATAAATAATTAAATTTGCCTCTTTCCAAAAAAAGAAAATTCTAAAAAAGACGGGGTACTCTTGTTTCCATGTGTGTATTTCCAATCTTTTTTGTATTATAAAAATGTATATATGTGTTACCATTATTTCAATAAAGAGAGCTTAGACTCACTTTATTCATACGCATATTTGACATCATTTAGCCTATAAATAAGAGTAACATTGCACATATTATATCAAAACATCATCAATAATATTTCCCCTAGAAATTATTAGGGCATAGACATGAATGAAGTCCATATAATATCATAAAAATCAAATCCCAGTCATCAAAGCTCTGAAAATAGATAAGGAATAATATTTGTGCATCAAATAAAGAATAAGAGGGAAATAAACAAATGCACGAATCGGTGGAGACGGCCCTCCACCTAGCCAAAAAACCAACACCTACTAAACATTAAGGCCTTTTTGGATCGCTCAGTATCATCACCATGGTTACCTACTGCTTTTGGGTCATCTGGGGCCTTGAAACTAGGCTGAGTTGGGGTAGGGGGCATACAGATAGCAAGCGGATGGTTCACGAACTCTGTGAAGGAATTGAAAACCACCTCGGGATATGGGGTGCACGAGAAAGGGAGCGAGAGATAGACACCTAAGTCACTATCCACTCCTTATAAGTCGTCGTAGGACCATAGACCTATATCGAATAGGACAAATCCTGGTATAGATAGGACCAAAAGGGTCATCATTCTCTGGAGGTTGCATGCCAAGACTGTCACCTCCTAAAGAACACCAAATAAATGAAATAATTAGTATAAAGAAAGTCTAAAAAGAAAGCAAAGATAGTAAAGTAAAATTAATAAAAGTAATAGGGCATAACCTTTCTACTCCCAAAGATGCCTGAAATTCGGGGGCAAAATGATCCAAAGCAAGAGTAAGCAAAGGGTAGGAAAACCTAACCAACATCCCCTGTTGTAAAGGCTCCACATCATTCGATAGAATAGGGAGGTCGACCTTCCTAATGGGCATATCCCCCCAAAAGACACCTCCCTCCTAACCTAGGCCCGTAGCTCCAACCTCCAACTCCCTCACCCTGGCCTCGAGGCTGGCAATACGACTAGAAACAACATCCTCCACCAGGACCTGACCTTGTGCTATGCCCTCCTCCCTGGCCCTCATCACCTACTCCTATGCATCCACCCACCAACTCCAGGTCTTTATATCATCCCGATCCATATTGTGGAGAGAGTGTGACTCTTTACCTACCCTAGAATCTGTCGACTGACCTATCCCCTCGTAATCCAAAAATTATAGGTAAGGAGAAGAATCCTGAAAATCCCCTGATGGGATCTGCCAAGGGCATTCCTTGAAGGACCCCCACCTCAAAACTTAGACTCCCTCTGCTCACCCTATGAAGACATCTGATATCCACCCCTCGCCAGGCCATTCCTCTACCGAAACCACCCCAACACGCACTAACAAAACCTCCTGAAGCATAGAAACGATAATTGTCATCACCCTCATCTCCAGAAGCCTTGATAATTAAAATCCTCCCTCAAGATGTAGGCATCGATCAACCCATCCAAGAACACCTGTCTATCCTACGCAGTCAAAACCTCGGCATGTCTCATGCGATAAGGGGTAAGAAATGACGCCTAAATGGGAACATCCTGCATATGCTGACGGGTTACCCTTTCCCCTGGATATGAAAGTTCTCCATAGGGCTCCTTTAGGAGCAACCTCTGTCCAGACAATTTTTAGGCCCGACACCCGCCCTTAACACATAACGGGTCAACTCCTAAAGCACCTAAATGAGGAAATAACCAAAAAAATTATCATAAAAAGTAATTAGATACTAGAAAATGAAAAAAGAGAAAATGATCAAATACATTAACTTCTAACACTCTCCACGATCATCTCGTTCTGGAAGCAGACGCTTAAAATTCCCCCGCGTATATTGTCTAAAAAGGGGGGAAATCCCATCCCTCGACTCCACAATCCACCACCTCTCTTAAACCATATAAACATAAGAAAAAACATATTTGTACAACAAGGAAACATGATACAATATAAGAAGATAACATCTGACTAAAACAAATGAAAATAATGAGGATAATTAACACATACCACCCAAAAATACACAAAACCTATAAACTATCAATAGCATATGTCGAAAAGAGGGACATGGGCCGGTACATCTCCGCCAGCCCCATCATTCCCTAAGTATACCTTGAAATTCAGGAGAAATCCACCAAAAATAGTAACCAACACAAATGAATCATGCCCACACCCCAAGCGCTAAGAGACACCATCGCCATAATAACAAACACCTCATATACCGTCTCACTGCCGCCAAGTCTAGCCTAGACTCCTCCACCTATTGCAAATGATCACTCAACAAGTTGACCTTAAGGAAATCTCCCCGAGCAGGAAAAAACTCTAGTCCCAATGCAATACGTAATCCCTCAGTAGTAATGGTTACGATCATATCCATTACTAGTAGAACTCTATTGAAAGGAAGTCTCGTAAAAGCATTGAAGTCTTGGGAGTTATGGTCATCTCCCCCATGGACATGTGGAAGGTATTAGTGATAACCCACTAACTATCTCCCAAAGTGTTCATGATTATCCAACTCTTCCTAAAGTGGATTGAAGAAAGATTATCCAGCAATAAACTAAACCATACTGCATACACCAAAAATGCGTACGAATAAAGGTGCCCTCTCCTAAGCCCTAGCCATCGGTGCTACTAAGCCCCTAACCAGAGCATATTCCCAAGGATACAAGGAAGAGAGAAATATAACACAAATATATAAATATTAGTAAGAAGAAAAAGAACCTCCTCTCAACATTTGAATTAAAATGTATTCACATTTAAACTACATATCTTCGATTACCGCTAACCAAAAGGTTAACCAGTCGTGAAGTGATCCTAACCCCCTCGAAGCTTTCTCCCTATCGGTCTTTGAATTATCATGTGTTCACACTTATGTTACCTATATTTTATTCCCACCAACCAGGAAAGTTAATCCATCATGAGATGATCCAAAGCCCCTCGGAGCTTTCTCCTTTTCGATGCTTGAATTACTGTATATTCACACTTAAGCTACATATTTGTGATTCCCGATAAAAAGGAAGGATATACAGTCATGAGGTATTCTTAAACCCAATGAATCTTTCTCATTCACGATGTTTGAATTATCGCATGTTCACAATTAAACTACTAATCTTCAGTTCCTGTTGGCTAGTAAGGTTAACCAATCGTGAAATGATTCCACCCCAAAAATTTTCTCCATCTCGGTGTTTGAATTACCATATATTCACACTTAAGCTACCTGTATTTGGTTCTAACTAATTAGTAATATTAACCAGTCATGAGGTGATCATGTTCGCTGGAGCTTTCTTCCTCTTAGTGTTTGAATTATCGTATGTTCACACTTAAGCAACTACTTGGGTGTCCTTTTCGTTTTCTATACGAACTAAGATTTTTAAAAACTTACGAAAGGTTTTTAATTTATGTTTTAAGAAGGAAACATAGGTAAATCGAGTGAAATCATCAACCATAACAAGGATGTAACTGTTTTCACAAAGACTAATAGTACAATAAGGACCTATTAGGTCCATATGGATGAGTTCTAGAGGTTTAGTGGATATAACTTCTTTAACTTTCTTATGTGGAGCCTTAACAATTTTTCATTCTTGACATGGACCACAAATAATGTTTGAAATTGATTTGATCTTGGGAAGACCTCTAACTATCTCTTGGGAGCACAATTTGCCAAGATTATCATAGTTAATGTGACCCATCTATTATGCCATATCTCATTGTCATCCATTCTAACAATGTTACAAACCTCTGTACTTGGATTGACTGTGTAACATTTATCTGGAGTACGGAGTCCTGTAACAATGCAATTAGCTTTTTTATTTAAAATTTTGTAATTGTTCTTTGAAAAAGTGACAGTATGGTTTGAGTCACAAAACTGTGATATACTTAGTAAATTGGCTTTAAGTCCTTTTACCAAGAGAGCTTCCTCAAGAATGGGTAATCCTTCTTCATGGAGTGTTCCGTTACCAATGATCTGGGCTGATACACCATCTCCAAACAAGACATTTCCTCCGGAGAAATTAGTTTTGTTTAAAAGTTTGGAATCATCCCCGGTCATATGTTTGGAACATCCTGAGTCTTAATACCATCCAGTTGTAGTATGTTCAGCTCTAAAAGCACTGATCACTATGTTTCATTTTAACTGGGGTAATAGATCATCTTTTCTAACCCAAATTGCTCTACTTTTCAATTTGCGCTTATTAGCTCGTATTTGATAAAACTTGAGAGCTTTTGTCTTTTCTTTAAAAGATTTTTGCGCATTTTTATTATTGTTATAAACAGTTGGAGCAATTGGTCTACAATAGAATCTAGGATTCCTTCTTATAGATTGTCTAATAGTATTAGTCCTTTTTCTTCTATTACGATAGTTAGAATTCTTGTTTGGTTATCTCGGAAGGACATAGTTATTTCGACTTCTCCTACAATAGTTGAAGTAATGGTAAATGGGAGAGGTATATACTGGGTTACATAGACATTTGGAATAGAAACCATCAAGGGAATGTCCATAGACATCACAATAGGAGCAGTAAAGATGGCATGTTGAACTCATAACCTTAAGAAAGGTATTATTCAAAGGTTTGTCTAGGTTTTGAGCTCTAGTCTTATTCCTAGGTGGCACAATATGAAACGTCGAATCTGGTTATCGAATAGGGGGCAAACATATTTAGTCTTTTGTTCGACATTAGGCTTAGAGTTGCTTGATTCACCAATGTATAACTTCAGTTGTTTTTTTACAAACACATTTTTTAAAACTTCAAAATCTGGACAAGTTTCAATAGGTCTTTTGCCACCAGAGACAAACTTTATAGTTTTAAAGTTTTTAGTTTGTGTCTTAGAGTTAGGATAAAATCCTATTCCAGTTATGTCATCAGAATTGATTTTGCTTTCAGTAACATAATCTTTAAAACATTTAAAATTATTTTCAAATTTTGCGAACTTTTTGAAGACTGTGGATGTCTTTTCTTTTGTTTGTTCCAATTCTAACAACGTTCTTTTGTATTTCTTTTCCATAATTTCATTAGAGTTAGACAACTCTTTTAGTTTTTGTTCAAAGTTTTTCGTTTCATTCTCATTCTTATGAGTTAGACATTGAGTAGTATACTCTTCAGCATTTTGTTGATCATCAGACTTAAGGTTTCTATCTTGTAGGTAAGACCCTTGACTATCTTTTCAAGCCTAGTGCTTTTCTTTAGAGTTTTTATGTACAGTGTGTGAATGACGGGAAGGTCATCCTTTTCGAAGTCGCTAAGTGTGCAGTGTGCACTATCCCCTAGCGGTTCATTTTTATGACTCACACGCCCATTGGCATTAACAATAGAGCATTCCCTTTGACTCACACGCACGGTGTTTGAAGCATTATCAACATTCTCAAGCAATAAGGCAGATAAACCAGTAGGCACAATATTAGTCATAGTATGATCAGATTCCTCCTCATCATTGTAGAATATCTTAGCAAAGAATGACATACAAGGGTCAAAAGTGTTAAATGACTCAAGTTCATCATTTTCAGAGTCACTTGAGTCATCCTAAGTCTTGCTTAAATGAGCCCTATTATGTTTGTGAATTTTATCTAGGTTAACTTTATAGTCACTAGCCAAGTGTCCTAACTTTCTACACCTATAGCATTTAATATTTTTATGGTCTTTCTCGGGTCTTTTATGATTATCAGTCTGGTATTTGTTTTGTCTTCTCTCATGAGGCCTGTTGTTAGATTGATTTGGATAAGTAGGTTTGCCTGTCTTTTTTCTATTTTATTTCGAAAGTTCACAATTTTCTTAAACTGTTTAGACATTAAGGCAATCTTATTATCCCAAGTATCTAATTTACGGTCCTCATCAGAGTCTAAGTCAATGTTAGGTATGCTAAATTCAAGTGTGGTCAACTTAGATGAAAAAATAAGATTGGAGGTAGGGTGTCTCTTTTGGGACTTGGTTAATTGTTTCTTAAATTCTAGTTCTATTTCCACAGTTCTCAATTTGCTATTGAGGAGTTCAGGTGTTAGATTTTGATCATCCACCTCCTCAATTACATATCTCTTATTATAAAATTTTTGTGGAAGCTATCTTAGTATTTTAGAGGCAATTTCCTTTCTATCATAAACAATCCCATTATAATGCAATTTGGTCACAATGTCCGTCAGTCTAATATAGAAGTCATCAAATGACTCAGTCTGAATCATTATCAAGGAGTTATACTACTGCATTAACATTTGTGTTTTAGTAGCTTTAACTTTGGTATCACCCTCATGTGCAGTCATTAAGGTGTCCCATGCTTCTTTAGAGGTATAACAAAATAATATCCTCTTAAATTCGTGTTCATTAATAGACATGAATATGGCATTTTTGCCTTTATTGTTATTAAGTGAAACCTGTTTCTCTTCTTTAGTGAATTCACTTAGTTACTTTCTAATCCTCACAGTACTTCCTTCAGTGGCTAGTTTAGTAGGAAAAGTGTAACCATTTTTAATAACTTCCCAGACATCATCTCCCAAAGTCCCTTGGATGAATGCAACCATCCTTACCTTCCAGTAAGGAAAGTTGGTTCCATCAAAGAGAGGGGACCTAGACAGGTTACCTAGTCTCTTAAATTTCTCGTCCATAATTTCTTTTGAGAAAACAATTTTAGAAACTCAAGATCTAAACAATTTTTTGAAAAACCAAAGCTTTCATACCAATTGAAAAAATACCACTTAAGTCGTTTAATTCAAGATTAAACTATCTAAATGATTCCGAACAGTTTGTTGAAAAAACTCTTTTTCATAAAACAAATTTTAAACACGAGATGTGTAAAACAGTATGAACGAATAATTTCAGTTATAGGTTTACTAGTTTTGAAAAATAAAACTTTAAGAAGATTAAATCAACACAGCCTTAAGAAAGGGATGAGAGGAAGAGGAAGTATACACAAGCAATTTTAACGTGGTAAAACCCCACCCAATTGGGAAAACATCCACGGTGACCTCTAGGTCACAAAAACAAAAATCCACTAAATAAGAATAACAAGTTACAAGATATATAACAATCAAGACACACAATCAAGCCTAAATTGAGTTCAGAATCTATACCAACTCCTCTTGCGTTTTTTGACTTCTCCCAAGGTTCTGATGTTGCTGATGTTCTCCCAGCTTCGTAACTCTATTCCTTTTAGCTTTACGTCGACTCTAAAGTAAAATATCTCAATACCAACAGTTTTCAGTGTAGTATTGTGAAGGTTTACGTGGTAATACTATAAATCACATGCATGCAACTCACACACACTTAATTACAGACAGTATGAGTAACAAATTATAAACAGATCACTTAATATGCAAGATTTCCAAAATCAATCTAGTCAAAGTAATCGGACTTTGGATATTCAAGATATCGGAAGATCAAGAGGGAAACTTGCTATAAAAACTAGTCAAGATCCTATTCACTTTTCTTATTTGAAAATATGTACTTGCTTCACAAAATGTGCAATATTTGAAAGTGAAATTTCCAATCAATATCTCAACTAGATCTAAGTCTGAATATTTGAGTAAACTGAAATTATAAAAGATTTTGTTGGTTTAGGGTTTGAAATCAACATAAGAGTTTGAAAATAACCAAAAAAAATAAGGTTTCTCGAAATAAGAAATCTAGACAAAGATCTATCTAAGTGAAATGTATCACAGAGGCTTAATCTCAAGATTTTATGAAAAGAAACGGAGATTTAACCAACATGATTAAGTTGGGAAAGAGATAAAGAACTATAGAGGATAAACTTCTCAAATCTCAAACTGATTTAATCTTAAAAAAGGGTTTTCTCGTGAGATTTGGGATTAATCAGGTTTAGGGTTTCATTTCTCTCTCTAACTCTCTACCTCTCAGACGCTTTCTCTCTGGTTTGGGCAAAGGGCAAAAGTCTCAAATGGCTGAAGCTTAGGTCGCTTATATAGTGAGCGAGGAATGATCCTGAATCTCAGAGGCAATCCAATGACTAGGATTAATTTTGACCGTTTGACTATCAATCTAATGGTTAAAATAAAGCGGTGCAAATAGCCAACATTGATTGGTAAAAAAATATTCACTTGGACTAAGTCTAAACACATTCAGATCGTTGATAACATTGATCCAAGGGTTCTCAAAGAAACACAAGTTTGTGAGAGGGAAGAAACACAAAATCCACCAATAATATACTAGCACGTGTTGGAACAATACAGGCTGCAAAACGGGTACCAAATTAATTAAATTTTACACCCTGAAGTCTCTAGCGCTTTTGGTTTCTACGCAAGCCAACTTTAAGCCATAAAAAGAAATTGCACAACAACCCCTAAGGTTTATATACAACCAAATTTAATTTTTAAAAATCATTTAAATATCTTAAAAATTATTTAACACATCACAAAAATAGTAGAAAATTAATTGTAAGGGATTTAACTCACACATAATAAAATATAGCATGAGATAATGTATGTATGCAGTCCTAGTGTGTGGTGTTGGTATACTACCTTCAGGAACTTATGGAGGAATCAAGTGTAGAGTCTGAGGTTATTTGGAAAACAATGAAGAGACTCAAATTTTGTCACTATTTCCAAACTAGATGAGCACCTATATAATATAGACTCAAGTAAGTCAAAGATATAGGGTGATTCAACTATACCCTACCGAGAAACCATAATCTTCAAAAGTGGGTCGAATATCCTCTAATGAAAAATGAAAAAGATAGTCCTCTGGACACTAGAAGTGAGCAACAATATATAATAAGGACCAATCAACATTGATGATTCTTAAAGGCAACATGGGAACTAATCCATAATGATCTAATCCTAAAAGTGGTCGATCATCGAAACTACGGATGAAAAACTCTACTTGATGATTAAAGACGGTTTGATAATTAGAAAGTGGGAGAGACATATCAAGAAAACTATGAGAAGAAAAAGGTTATATCTAGACCATGAGAGAGAAGATAATGAATATGTGAGTTTCCAAACCTAGGATATCTTATTCGAACGAGATATTGACCTTGTTCGAATGACCTTAGGAAATTTGTTCGAACGACTTGCAGAAATCCCATTTTAAATTATTTTAGCACATTTTAAAGCCTAAAAATGTTTTTCTTCAATTATCAAAGAAGGGTTATATATACCTTTAGGAATGAGAAAGAGACAACATGAAACTTTGAACGTGTCTTGAAAACCAACGGTCGTTTACTTATCTTCAATAATAGGCTTGAGTATATTATACCCCAATAACCTACGTGTTTTGACCAAAGGAATAAGGCAATACTAAAAATTGACTCGGTGTGAAAATGTATCCTTACAAAGCCATAGTTCTCTTAGTCTAGGTATTATGATTTGAGCCGCTAAAGTATTTATTCTTTAACACTTAGATCCATAAGGGGCCTCTTTATGTCATAAGCCTCCAACCTAATTTAGCGACCACCACCACATTATTTTTTGCACTACTTCATAACCTCAAGACCCCCTATTTTTTTAAGTCTACACACATCATCCCACCCGACAATATGAATTTTTTTATGGTTCTCATCCCCTTCCTGAAGAAAGTTTCTATTAATTCTATCAGTGGAACTACAAATAATTTGCATGTTATAATTCATAATGGTGGATGTCACTGATTGGACTAAAGTGGCCCTTTCGTCAAGAGAGAGTAACTTCGATTTCCACCCTCAAAGCCATTTATTAAATTTATTTATCATATCCCTAAAATGATTCCTACCCAATCTACCGTGGTTCAAAGGGTCCCTAAGTAATTTTTGAGATTTTGGGTGAGGCCCTACCACAAGCATAACCAAACACAAGTGCATAATGTCGTGGATGTTAGGCGACTTTAATACCAATAATTAAATTATGGTTTATAAGGTATATACCAATCTTTAGTTTGTTCAAGGAACTAGAACTCGATTGGAAGCAACAAATATTTTAATTGGAAAAACGAGCAACATGACGCGCTAATTAGATTATAATTCAATTAAAAAGTCAAAAGTCAAAAGAAAAATCCAATAAACTTCAAGCAGCTACAATTCAATTGGAATCATAGGTTTTTGTTCATTATAGACTATTCCTATTCATATCGTGTTATCATGTCATTTTAAAAACTGCCACCCTTAACTTCTTTTTTAATTATAAATTTGTATACCATGTGATGTTGATACTTTATTGGAAATTTTTTCTCTATTTGTATGAAAGTATAAAGAAATTATTGTAAGAGTTACTTGAGGATCAATAAAATGACGTGGAAGTGGAAAATAAGATATCACTACACCAAAACTAGCGAATAGTCAAGGCCAAAATTTCTGACCAAGACTGTGGGTCGCGGACTTGGGCCATGACCATTTCGAATGACACAAATTTCGTGGGACGCGGCCCAAGTCCGTGACCAAAAAATGGTCACGGCCCGTAGGGGTCATGGCAGATGGTCGCGGACTTGGGCCGTGACGAAAAAAAATGGTCGCAGCCTTAGTCCGTGACCCACAACCGTGATAAAAATTGGACACGATCAAAGTCCGTGATCCACACCTCGACGAAAAAAAGTGGTCGTGGCCCAAGTCTGTGGCCCACAACCGTGACAAAATTAGTCGTCGCCAAAGTGTGTGACCAACACCGCGACGAAAAAAAAGAAAAAAATGGTCGCGGACTTTGTCCGCGACAATTTTTCGTCACGGTTGGGGGTCAGGGACTTTGGACGCGACTATTTTTATGCGCGACGGAAAAAATAAAAATGGCCACGGACACCATATTTAACAATAATTAAAAAAAATGTCTTTTTTTGGTACAATCCTAAAATTGAGGGTCTTGTGACTGCACGGTCGGTTGCTACGTGTAACGTTGGACGCGTACGAGGTGTTAAAAATATTTATTATTGGCAAAACAATAAAAAAAATCATAAATTGCGAATCAAGAACGTTGTTAATAAACTAATATATATACAAAACTAGAAATATTGCACGTCTTAATAATTCACAAACAAAAAAAAATTTGGACATTTTCCTCTATTTTCTGGACATTCCAAACTCAGTAAATATAAAACCTGCTTATTATAAAGCACGCACGGTCATAAAATTTAACAATCAAATTATAAAATCCCGCACGATCATAAAACTAAACAATAAAATAATAAAAGCCCGCATGGATGTAACACATAAAAAACATAATCCTGAATGTCCACAACATTATATAAACAATATTCATGTTGTAATCCATTGCCTCCTTCATTTGTTCCACGTGCAACATAGGTTATATGCCCCTCTACCAAGCTGAAAGAAACAAAAACAAAAACAAATCAACCTAAAACAAATCATCAAACCAAAAAAAAACTCAACATGCTGAAACAAACAAAAATAAAAACCCAAATCAAATAAAAGGCTGCTTTTGCCTTCTCGTGACTCCATTTCTGAAAAGAGATGGAGCGTAATAGATTTTAATCAACAACCCAAATCCAATGATTTGCTCAACTCGTCAAAATTAAAATCCTTTTATCTACCATTGCTCATATGTACTGTGAACCCTTTTGGAACAGTAAAGTCTTTGCCAAATCAAAATCAGCCGAACAATCCCAAAAGCTTACGGGGTAAGAGCGTGGAACTTAAAAAATACAAAAAAAGATAGTCGAACAATCCCAAAATTTGTTTATCAAAATGTTTAAAAAATGAGATAAATAGCAAAAGGAAAACATCAGGTTCTTATTCAACATCAGGTTCAACAAATAGCAAAAGAAAAACGAAATAACTAGCAAAAAGAAAATTAAGTAACCTTATGTTCGTCAAACCAATCGAAATCAAATGGAAGTTTCCCCAAATTTATCTCCATTGCTAATTGAAACAAACAAAAAATAGGGAGAAATCAATGGTAACATCACCTTAATGAGTTAAACAATCATCATAATTTTGTTAATAACTCTGCCTATTTCCTTAAGAGCAATGTCGTCATATCCTTTCTCCTACAAAAGATAACATTATCCAACTGCATAAGCTTCAAAATAGAGAAATGTAAAGGAGTACAAAATAGTCATTTAAATAATATAAAAAAAATGACATTTGTAGCATAAAAATATGTTTGATCCAAAATACATTTTCTAGGCGCTTTAACAAGAACGGAATAACAATTACAGTTAATTAACCAAAAGGCTTCATAACATATTTGACATATGAGAGTATACACAGCATAACACGTATTTATTTTAATAAGACAATCCGAATCTCATGTGGCAAAGTGACACTCGTAGCATAACAACATTAACCATAAAAAACATGATTTTTTCCAACATTGGTTTGTTATTGAATTTAATGAAACACAACAGGAACAAAATACATAGTATAACTAGTTAAAGCATCTACAATGCAAATGTGTATTTTTTTAATTATGTGGATGTATAAGCAGCAAGATTAATAAAAAAAACTGGAGAAGAGTGGTGGCATAAGTAATGTAGTTCCTCATCCTGCCCTGAGTGGTTATACGAATCTCATTCTCGTTAATAGGCATATCTTCCATCAGCTTCTCTATCCTCTGATACCGATCCATCTACACATGTATCATCAAACAATTAGAAATGAAAAATTAGATCTAAATCAACATAGCCACAGAATAAAAAACAATTAGTGTTAGATAAGATGGAGATATCGTACCCATCTCCACCATCGCATCCTCTTCCTCCATTTCAAGATCCAACCTTAAACTTCCATAACAACGACCTACTCCTACACGAACTTAACCCACCATACTTATCCAAACTCCGACCACCACCTGACTGCAACCACGAACTATCACCTGACCTCTACCTGTCGACAAACTAAAAATCCCTCTAACACAATACTGACCACCCCCACACATAGCTCCGACAGCCAATCCAACCTTATATCCCCTGAAACCACCTGACCCGACCACCATAAAAAAACTCTTATTCCGCCAAACTTCGACATGAACTAATCTAAAAAGAACTAACGCCACAAACCCGGCCACCACCATCACAACAACCCAAACACCACTTGGTGCGGCTAAAACCCTAACCAAAATCGCCAGTAGCTATGATCGAACACCACTTGGTCGAGATTGAATGAAAGAGAAGAGGGAGGGGAGGGAAATGAATGAAATGAAGCGTATGGGAGAAATAAGGTAGCGAGATTTATTTTTATTAGATTGAACATGGTCACGGCCAGAGCCATGACCCACCAGTGAAACCATTTAATGAAATCAACCAGCCCACCAATTTGGGTATGGTCACGGCCCCCATCTGTGACCCTCAGTATGTGTGTTTTGTGCTTTATCATGCCTATGGTCACGACCCAAGTCCGTGACCCATTCGCGACCAAGTTTAGAGGGAATTTTGGCACGAATTTGGCGCCAAGATGGTCACGACCTCATCACGGCCCAAGTCCCTGACCACTGTGGGTCACGGACTTGGGTCGTGACCACTTCTAGAGAATCCATTATTAGTGTGGTAATGAATATGGTCACGCAAAAATTGAGTTGGTCACGGCCCAAGTCCGCGACCAGCTGGTCACGGCCCAAGTCCGCGACCAGCTGGTCGCGGACTTGGGGCGTGACCATTAGCAGGATTTGGTGTAGTGTATTCAATGTATTGATAAGGTCCGATGGAAATGGTCTTGTATTATGCATTGGAGTAAATCTTCAATCGTCACCTAAAAGGTCAAGCACAACGTCATCTTCTCAACATTACGAGCAAGAGATAGCCTAATTATGCAAAGAGGTTGAGAAACGTGAAATTCACCATTAAGAAGAGCTTGATCATGTTCGGACTGAGGTTCGCACCGGGACAAATGATAAAATTAACAAGATTAAAGAGTTTATTCTCAATTTGATTCATAAACCTAACTTCCCCGTACCAGATGATGCTCTTGCTTAGGTATTTTCTTATAAATTATAATCCTTTTAATAATATTTTTAAGCTATAGGTCGTGCGGACCGGTGAATATTTATGTTGATGACATTAAGTTATGTGCGCATTTTTGTTCTAACCGGTGTAAGGAATTATTCGTGGTTTATTTGTAACTGTTGTTATTCTTTAGTTTAATTTTAATGTTAAAACATGTTGGCTTGTATGAATAAACAAATGAAATTCTACCATCTTTTTTTAAATAACAAGTGATTTAAAAATAGTTAACACGATGATATACGAATTATATTATTTGGATATATTATAATGTTTTACCACCAAACACAAGTGATAGCATTTATCAATAAAGTTATATAGCTGATCAACGCTTATTTCAAATGATATCCATATTAAACCATATGATGTCCAGGACCGTGGAAGAAAAGATAAACATAAAATTTAATGAGCTATTAAGATTTGTTTCTTAAATTTTTTAACATGGTTTAGAATCTAAGTAAGGGTCAAGCACTAAAATATAGTCTTAAAACCAAAATGATAATTTTGAGGTACCGCCAAGGTCTTTTAGGGTGGCTAGTCCCTAAAATACAACCTCATAATAACATCTTCGGTGATAATTTTTCGGGCCAGGCTTTAAGGGACGGCTATAACCATCCCCAACAGTGTTTTGGGATGGAAAATAATCCATCCTTAAAGATATGTTTGTTGCCAGCTTTTAAAAGACGATTGGTAAAATCATCCAATATGAGTTTTAGGGACGCATAAAACCATCCAAAATACTTTTAGAACCCCTATAAAATGTAACCATCCAATGTCGTTCCCAAATCCGTCCCTAAAGGTTTTTTCGGACGGCTAAGTGGTTTTTTCAAACCATTACTTTTTCTTAATCATAAAGTTGTATATCATGTGATGTTGATACTTTATTGAAATTTTGTTCTCTATTTGTAGGAAAGTATAAAGAGATTGTTGGAAGAGTTAGTTGAGGAGAAACGAAATAATGTGGAAGTGGGAAATTAGATATTCAATGAGATGATAGGTTACGATGAACATGGTTGTGTCTTGTGCATGGGAGTAGATCTTCAATAGTCACCTAAAAGGTCAAGCACAACATCATCTTCACAACATTATGAGTAAGAGATAGCCGAATTAAGCAAAGAGGTCGAGGAAGGTGAAATTCGCCATTAAGAATAGCTTGACCATGTCCGAACTGACCTATGTCCCGGAATAGATGACAAAATTAATAGGACTAAAGAGTTTTTTTTTTTTAATTTGATGCAGCAATCCTACTTCCCCGTACAATATGATGCACTTGCTTGGATTTTTTCTTATAAATTATAATCTTTTTACTAATATTTTTAAGCTAGGTCGTACAGACTAGTGAATAGTTATGTTGATGAAATTAAGTTATGTGCTCATTTGCGTTCTGGTCGGTGTAAGGGATTATTAGTGGTTTGGTTACGGCTTTTGTTGTTATTGAGTTGAATTTTATGTTAAAACATGTTAACTTTCACGAATAAACATGATTTTTTTTTCATTTTAGTAGCTTCGTTGGTGTTTGAATGAAATGTCATGATTTTTATTTGTTATAACTTGTACAGTTGTTGATATAATGGTTAGAATTGAATGAACTATGAAGATTTGTATCTTAAATTTTTTAATATGGTTTATAATCCAAATGAGGGACGAGCATTAAAATATTGTCTTAAAAACAAAATGAAGATTTTGAAGCACCGTCAAGGTCTTTTGGGACGGCTAGAACCCCTTACAAGATACAACCTCACGATAACATATTTGGAGGCAGTATTTTGCGCCAAGCTTTAAGGTATGGCTATAACTGCCCCCAATAATGTTTTTGGGACGATAAATAATCCGTTCTTAAACATTCGTGTGTTCTCGTTTTTAAAGGATGACTGATAACCGTCCCTAATGCATTTGGGACCCCTCGCAAACTTAACCATTCATTGTCGTCCATAAATCCATCCCTAAAAATGTTTTGGGACGGCTAAGTTGTTTTTGCCACCCTTTATTTTTTTTAATCATAATTTGTATATCGTGTGATGTTAATACTGTATTATAATTATGTTCTCTATTTGTAATAAAGTATAAAGATATTGGTGGAAGACTTATCAGAGGATCAACAAAATGATGTGAAAGTAGGAAATAAGATATGCAACGAGCTGATAGGGTCCTACAGACATGGTCATGTCTTGTGGATGGGATTAGATCTTCAACTGTTACCTAAAGGTCAAACACAATGTTGCCTTATTAACATTACGAGCAGTGGATAGCCGAATTACGCAAAGAGAATAAGGAATGTGAAATTCACCATTAATAAGAGGTTGATCATGTTCGAGCTGAGGTTTGCGCCGAGACGGGTGGCAAAATTAACAAAACTAAAGAGTTTCTTCTCAATTTGATGTAACAAGCCGGTTTTCCCGTACCAAATAATGCACTTTCTTAGGTATTTTCTTATAAATTATAATCATTTTAGTAATTTTTTAAATTAGACCGTGCGGGTCGAGGAATAATTATATTGATAATATTAAGTCATGTGATCATTTGTGTTCTAATAGGTGTAAGGGATTATTGGTGGTTTAGTTGTCAATTTTGTTATTGTTGAGTTGAATTTCAATGTTAATACAAGTTTGCTTTCATGAATAAATAAAGAAAACTGTGTTGAATTGTTTTAAATATAACAAGTGATTTATACATAATCAACACGATTATATACAAATTACATTAATTGTATATATACCAAAGCTTTACATGTTATAAAATAATTTTATTACAAATAAATATTATATATTGGACTAAATTATGTTTATTTTTTCCCACAGATCTGAACATCATTTGGTTTAATATAGATATCATTTGGAATCTGCGTTCGCGAGCTCTATGACTTTATTGACAAATGCCACCACTTGTGTTTGGTGGTTATTTTTTCGATTTGTTATGTTTTCGAATTGGTTGTTTAATATTTAGGGGATGATTGTACTCCGAATTAAATGACTTATGTTTGGGTTGGTTGTTTTACTTTTTTAGAGGTATTGCGTTAGGAACCTTTAATATGTAGGAATGAAAATTTTGGACTTTTTAGACATTTTGTTCATGTTGGTAGCTTCGTTGGTGGTTGATTGCAATATCATGATTTTTATTTGTTATAACTCCTATAATTGTTGATATTAAGGTTATAATTTAATAAACTATTAAGATTTGTATCTTGGAATTTTTTAACATATCTTAGAATCCAAATAAAGGGTAATAACTAAAATATAGCCATAAAAACAAAAGTATGGTTTTGAGGCACCGTCAAGGTCTTTTAGGAAAGCTGGAGCCATACCTAAAATATAACTACATAATAACATTTTTGGCGACCTTTTTTTCATGCCAAGCATTAAGGGGTGTCTACAATTGTCCACAATAATGTTTTTAGGATGGGAAACAATTTACCTTTAACGATATGTGTGTTGCTAGTTTTAAAGGAAGATTGATAAAACCGTATCATAAGAGTTTTAGGGATGAATAAAACCGTCCCTAATATATTTGGGAACCTTTAAAAATGTAACCATTCACTGCTGTCCCCAAATCCGTCCCTATATTTTTTGGGATAGCTATGTGGTTTTTTCCACGCTTTACTTTTTCTTAATCATTATCATATGATGTTGATACTTTTTTAGACTTTTGTTCTCTATTTGTGAGAAATTATAAAGAGATTGTTGGAAGAGTTACTGAAAGATAAAAAAAATGATGTGGAAGTGAGAAATAAGATATTTTAATGAGCTGATAGTGTCTGACGAGTATGGTCGTGTCTTTTGCATTGGAGTAGATCTTCGACCATTATTTAAAAGGCCAAGCACAATGTCAGCTTCTCAACATTACGAGTAATAAATAGATGAATTACATAAAAAGGTCGAGGAACATGAAATTCACCATCAAGAAGAGCTTGATCATGTTCGAGCTGAGGTTAGCGCCGAGACAGATGACAAATTTAACAAGACTAAAGAGGTTTTTCCTCAATTTGATGCAGCAAATTGACTTCCTTGTACCATATGATGCACTTGCTTAGGTATTTTCTTATAAATTATAATTCTTTTATTAATATTTTTAAGCTAGTCCATGTGGGCCAGTGAATATTTATGTTGATGAAATTAATTTATGTGCTCATTTGTTAACTAATCGGTATAAGGAATTATTAGTGGTTTATTTGTAGCTTTTACTGTTGTTGAGATGCATTAATGTTAAAACATGTTATTTTCCTGAATAAACCAAGTAAACTCTTTCGATTATTTTTTAAATAGCAAGTAATTTAAAAATAGTTAACACGATGATATACTGATTAAATTCGTTGGATATATTATAAAGTTTTACATGTTATAAACTAATGCCATCGATTACCCCATGCCCCCCGGTATTTGTCATTCTTTAGATTTATTTTCCCCCATCATCATCGTCGTTGTCGTCGTTCTCCTCCACACAGGTTCTCCTCTACACCGATTCTCCTCTACGCTATTTTCATCCACCAAAACCCTAACTAAAACTAGGTAATCTCTCATCCTGCATCCTTCACTACTTTTATTGTCTACCATGGATGAATAAAACAAAGTGACGAATTAAATAAATCAAAACTCATATCAATTTATTCTTAAGTAAAAATGTAGGCCCATTTGAATGTGTAAAAAGTGTACCAAAGTTTGAATGTGTAAGAATTTAATAACTTTTGATATAGATCCATTTCTAATCTACGACTTATTTATATATCTATTGCCACCACGATGGTTGATAATGATCCGATCACCATGAAAGAATCCCTAACGGTAATATTCCTTTCTGATTTCACTTGAATGGTTGCGTTTTCAACTAATTGAATTCGTCTTTATCATGTTAGATAGGTAAACTGATTGATTTAGCTCATTATACTTCAAATTTGCTCGATTTGATGGATTGGAAGTTTTATTTGTGTACGTTATGATTATATTTGTGTGGATTTGTGATGTAAATGAGAATATATCATTTTTTAGTTCATGTGTAAATATGTTCCCGAAATATTTGCTTATTTTTTAGTGATTTAGATTTGGCCCTTACGGTATTTTTGTATGTATATGAAATTGAAAGCACGTTATCCATTAGCCTCAAAATAACTTGATTTTATTGTGTTTATAATTCAATATGTCATGTATATATATACACATTATTAATTCTTATATCATAATCAAGTTATCTTCTATATGTGTGTGTTTAAAAATGAGTATATGTTATTATGGGCCTCAAAATAACATAATTATTAGTATATAAGCTTTGCGCAAGTATCTTGATATATTAATTGTATTTTAAAACATTGTTTCTATTATTTTCAGATTCAATCTATAATGTGTATATATGTCTACATAGTTACAACCACTCGTCATATTCTCACTATCCATATATTGTAGAAATTAAGGGAAATACACGAGTTCGTCTCATTAAACACTATATTTAACTTTATTCGTTGTCTTAAAGGTCAAATATGTAGATTATAGTGCTTTGTGCAAATACCCATTTGTTTTTAAAATTTGGTTCCATTCCTTATACATATGTTTTTCATTGATAGGTATTTAACGGGGAGCCATTGCTTTTGTAAAGTTTTTCATTGATGTTCAAACATTTGATCTAATCACGAGCATTCAAGTTATAATAACGTCGAATTGACCAGATAAGAGGTAATTTTAATTCTTGATTCTCGATCTATATCATTATTTTTTGTACATATTATTAATAATTGTGATATGAGGTTGAGCGAGTTAATTGAAAATCTGAATTGATTTGTAGTGGTGATAGGATGTTAAGGGTGAGCCAATTGCAAACCTGCATTATCCATTGGTTCTTGTAGTATAGTTTTTATATTAACATGCGGGAATATTTGTTTACTAGTTTGTGTGAATTTTAGTTAGAATTATTGATATGTTTGTTTATAATTGATCGTCTAATTCATGTCCTTTGTAAGGAGTTTATGCCATTAATTTGATTTACTAGTCGATTATGATTTTATTTTGCAGTGTATGCAATGGAACAAATTAATACCCACATGCATCACCGTTGAAAAAATTGCCAATGTTATCTAACACCATATTACATGCTAAATCTTAACATTCAAATCACTGATGGCGGAGACACAAACTCCAAAACATGAGGTTGTACCTGAAAGTAATAAATAAAAAGATAAAAACATTGGTTCAAATCCTAGTTTAAGCATACATAAAGTAAACACAAAAAGTAATATAAAACAAAAATTGTATATAAAAACCTTAATTCTCAATTAGTGTTAACCCCTGAATGAAAAATTATAAACTATGGAATAAGTTCTCCTTAATGAGAATAAAA
The DNA here is from genome assembly GCA_949130495.1 of Sambucus nigra. Lineage (NCBI taxonomy): Eukaryota > Viridiplantae > Streptophyta > Magnoliopsida > Dipsacales > Adoxaceae > Sambucus > Sambucus nigra. The sequence continues at coordinate 680,150,753 of OX422211.1, forward strand.
CATCGATACATTTATATGGTACTTATGATGGATGACTTGAATGGGTAGGGCATGCATATGGCAAGTCGGTGTTAGCTTAGTGGGAGGGAGGAAGAGACGGTGGATCACTTATTCTTGCATTGTTGGATGTCGAGGAATTTATGGGACATTTTTTTAAGCTCTTTGGGATTCAATGGGCTATGCCTAAGTCAGTGTAGGAGGTGATGGACGCGTGGAGGAGTAGGACAGTGCGGAAAAATGAGTTGGGTTTGTGGCATGTCTCTGTGTTGTGTATTTTTTGGACATAATGGAGGAAAAGGGATCGAAGGTGTTTGAAGGCATTGATACAAATTCGACAAATATTCATTATATAATGGTGAATTATATGCACTAATGGATCAAAGAGGATCTCCCAGAATCTTTAGTGTCTTTTATAAAAAATTTGGAGGAGTTCGAGAAAGCTCGGACAGTGTTTGTATTGGGGATGGTTTTTTTACAACTCCCCCACTTTTTGTTATGATCAAACTTTAGTTGTTGTTTCTTTTGATTATATTGTATACTCTCTGTATACGGGGTTCTGCCTCCTCAAGCAAGGCCAAACCTTGGATTTAATGGAATAATAAGAAAAAAAACACTAAAATCACTACACCAAAATGAGCCTTCCAGCCACTAGCCTTGTCACGGTCATTGACTGTGACAAAAAAAATACGCATTTTTTGTCACGATCAATGACCGTGACACGACCGTGACAAATGTCGCAATAAAAAAACCCTTTCCTCTCCTTTTTTCTCTCTCTCTCTACGTTGCTCTCCTTCTCTCTCTCTCTCTTCCATTTATATATATGTGTGTGTATATGTGCATGTGTGTGTGTATATGTGCATGTGTGTGTGTGTATATGTATGGTGGGTGGGGGTGGGGAGGGGGTGGGGCAAGGTGGGGGTAGGGGTGGGTTGTGCGTGTGTGTGTGTGCGTGTGTGGTGGGTGGGGGTGGGGCAGGGTGGGGGTAGGGGTGGGGCAGGGGGTCTATTTGTGTGTGTGTGTGGTTTGTGTGCGTGTGCATGTGTGTGGGGGTGGGGCAGGGAGGGGGCAGGGATGGGTGGGGGGTATGTGCGTGTGTGTGTATATATGTGTGTAGTGTGCGTGTTTGTGCGTAATGTCCCTTGTAAACGAATTGATTGATTGCCCCTCATTGTAAATTAGTAAATTAATATATGATTAATTATGAAAGTACTATTGTCCCTCATTGTAAATTAGTAAAGTAATAATTGTATACTTTAATTGTTAGTTTAATTTATGAAAATAATTAATTGAGTAGATGAATTAGAAGGAGTACGGGATACATATTTGTTGCTGACATTGATGTTGGATTATAATGGATCGATGTTGGGTTGGTTAATTTTAAAAGTGGCATGACCACTGGATTATTGTCCATATGGGGATGGGATTTTTTAATTTTTTTTAAAATTACTTTGTATATCGAACAATATATATATAGTATGATAATTGAATGAAACATACTTTAAATTATATATAATGCGCATAGATACTAGCCTTCTAGTTTTAATGCGTACGCATTAAATAGCCCTTAGACCCGTTGGAGAGTCATTACCCCTGTAATGAGATCTCTCGAATTGTCCCGTTTGGACAGTTTGGGACTGCATAATTTCTGTATAATATTCTTAGTGGCTTAAAGTTGTTACTTTTGGAGGAAGTTCTGCAGTCGTATCCTAATGTTCTCTGGGTACATACTAGATTGACAAGTGTGACTGTTATTTCAATTGATCAATTGAAATAACACTCACACTTGCCAATCTACGTCGTGTACTTGGAGAACTACGGGGATATGCTGTCGATTTTTTTTCAAATTGTAACAATGAGCATGAGCTGTTAAGTATATTACAGAAAATGCGGTCTTCAATGGGATAGGACCACTCACCCTTTAGAGGAGATGGAGGATATAGAAATTTCATTTATAAGTTGAATTTGAATATAAATATGACATAATTAAATGAAACATACTATAAATATAAGTTTTATTTATACTAATCCATGAATATACGCTTCGTACCTTTAATAGGTGATTAGTTGTGGTAGCTGTGATGGGATATCCGAAATACAAAGAGTGGATGGGTGAGACAAGTAGAATGGAGGATGTATTTCGCAGAGGTGCTAATGAATTTGTGAAATATGCAAAGAGATGTCATAATGATGAAGAGTTTCCGTGTCCGTGTGCTAGGTGTAAGAATGGTAAGGTGTTTGAGTGGAAAACAGTTGAACTACATTTTGTTAAGATCGGGTATGCAAGATAGTTATCGATTTTGGAGTTTTCACGATGAATTGAAAGTTCCTTTTGTACCCGACGAACCTTCACAACAACCATCAACAAGTAGGATAGATGTAGAAGGGGATGACATAGATCATAATATGTTAGAGGATTTAGTTGATGATATGTACAGAGTTTATGAAGCAAAGGAGAATGAGGTTACTGATGATGTAGAAGGTTCAAGTGCTCGTGAAGATATCACGATAAAACTTGACGATGATTACCAAAGTTTAAAATTTAAGGCGACCCAATCGTTATACTCTGGTTGTGAGAAAGATCAAACAACTTTACATGCCATGGTTAGTTTGCACAGTTTGAAGATGCAGTACAGTTTGTCTGGCAATAGCGTGACAGGAATTTTGAAATGGGTGAAGGGCTTATTACCCAAGGAGAATACACTTCCAAATAGCTATCATGTTATGAAGAACAGTTTGAAAGGTTTGGGAAAGAAGTAACAAATTGATTCATGCTTGTGTGTATGACTACATACTATACCGAAAGGAGTATGAAAATCTCGATCGTTGTCCGGTATGTGATGAACCTAGATATGTCCAATCTACTAGTAAGGAAGGCAAAAGCTCAAAAGTGCCTCAAAAAGTATTGAAATATTTTCTCGTTGGGCCTAAATTAAAGAGATTTTTCACAATACCATGGATAGCAGAGGCAATGACTTGGCATGCTAGGGCAGAAGTAGGGGTAATATCATGCGTCATCCTATTGATTCTACTGCCTGGAGGAGGATGAATTATGAGTATCCCGATTTTGCTCAAGAACAACGCAACATTCGTTTGGCTATATCAACAGATGGTTTCAATCCATTTGGAAATCTAAGCACCAATCAAAGTGTATGGCCAGTGATCCTATCACCACTCAACCTCCTTCCTTCACAGTGTATGAGACCTAAATTTTTTATGATGGCTTTGTTGATACCTGGGCCAAAGGCACCAAGTGATGACATCGACGTCTACCTGGCTCCTTTGGTAGAAGAAATAAATGAGTTGTGGGAAGAGGGTGTGCAATCATTTGATTCTTTTAGAAAAGAAGATTTTACGCTGAAAGCTATGTTGATGTGGGCAATTCATGATTTTCCAGCTTATGGGACATTATCCGGTTGTGTAGTACATGATTATTTGGGGTGTCCTATTTGTAGAGAGGAGACTGAGTCTCTTCGTCTATCCTTTAGCTAAAAAAATGTATACCATTGCCACAGGAGGTTTTTACCCCCATCTCATAGTTTCATATCTGAGAAAGGTTCCAATTTTTTATTTGGGCGGGGTTGAACATAGGTTGCCGCCGAGACAACTTTCGGGATCAGAAATTAAAAGTAAACCTTCTGAATGTGGCCCTAATATGCCAGGTAAGAATCCCAAATTTAAGAATATCAAGCATAAGAAGACCCCAACTGGGAATGAAAGTGAGACAAGAAAGACATGGTCTAGGAGGTAAATTTTATTTTACTTGCCTTGTTAGAAGAATAACCGGTGCGCCATGTATTGGATGTGATGTTTGGCTACACAACGGTTGGAAGGAATTTGCAGAGCATAACTCCATAGGATTATTGCATTTCTTAGTGTTCAAATATGAAGGGAATTATATTTTACACGATTGCCCGGGGTACATTAGTTGGAAGGAGGTGCTATATGAGCTCAAGTTAGCTGTTTGGGTGGCACTACAGGTAATGTATTTATATCTATATTTATATGAATATTTAAATTTCAATTTCGATTTCGATTTTTATGAATATTTGCTTATTGGGTGGCACTACACTCTTGTGGAGTGTCTTACAGTGACTGATTCTTATAGTGGAACTGGAACTGGAACTGGAAATTGGTGCTGGATTTTCTCAAAAGTTGTCCTTTTCTAGAGGTTCTTATCTTTGAGGTACGTTAAGGGTTCATAACATCACTTCCAGCTAAATAGTTTGTAGATTTGAGATAATTGATGGTGATGTTATTTATTCTTATATCAGGGTTTTTCATTTTGTTGTAAACAAATCGGGACATCGTGGTTGGAATGTTATGTACCTGATTCTTTGAGATCACACCTAATGACAATCGAAATTACGGGATTGGGGTTGAACAATGGAGTTGAACAGTTGAGGTACTTTGTGGAGAATGCCAAAGTTTTGAACAGGTAAGGGATTGTTTCTATTTTGAATGTATATTTGCACTATCTCTATTTTATCTGGATATATAATGTTTGAACAGGTACAACGTTGCTATAACAGGTACATATATTCTGCTGAGCAGTGGTAGTGGCCATACTGCCCAGCAGATTTTTTTTCAATTCTGCCCAGAATTGTCACGGTCATTAACCGTGACAAGTCCTTGACAAAAGAAGTTATCCCGGACTTGTCACGGTCATTGACCATGATAATTTTTTAAACACTGTCAGGATTTTATCACGGTCCTTAACCGTGACAAAGCTTGTCACGGTCAAGGCCCGTGACATGACCGTGACAATTCTAACGAACTTGTCATGGTCAATGACCGTGATAAGTCCATGACAAGAAAAATTGTCACCCCCATAATTGTCACGGTCATTGACCTTGACAAGTCCAACTTGTCAAGGTCAATGACCGTGACAATTTGACAGATTTGGTGTAGTGAATGGAATGAGCTTTGTCAGCTAGTTTGTAGGCTTGAATGCAAATTGATGTCATAATTAGGCTAACATGCAAGGAATGGATTTTTTTCCATTGAATGTTTTCTTGGGATAAGGCAGATAAGGGAACTCTTGAAGGAATTTGGGATGAAGTGAAGGTAGTTTATTAATTTAATTTGATTTATTTATTTCATTATATATGAGTTCAATTTCTAACACAAATACACCGAAAGGTTTTAAAAAAAGGGACTTTAACGGTCTAGTCCTTGGACTAACAATATTACGAAAAAAAACCAGGTCCAACAAATTTTAAACGATTAGGTCCAACATATAAATACCCCGAAATTAAAACAAACACGCACTATTCAGAAATCGAAGTGCCAAAAACACTGTATTGTCTCTTGAATCAAAACCTTAATCGTACCATCTCTTCGATCAAAACCCCAAAATGAATCTATTTCTCAATCAAATTTTGGTCAACAACAACATATAAATTCTCCTAATCGAAGCTCTAAAAACTCTGTTCGATCAAAACCCTAACTCTCTTCGATCAAAACCCTAGCTCTCTTCGATCAAACCCTAATCGTTGAAGTTCTACATTTTACATTCTAAATCTAATTCTTCCAAACAGCACTAACAAGTATGTATACATTCTCTTAGTGTTCTCATATGTATAAATTTGTAGACACATGGACTGATGAAATCACATTCTTCTTTTTCATGTTATGTATTTCATCATATATTTGTTTCCCTCATTTTAATTGCAAAACACACTTTTTGCATGTTAGATATATGTATTTCATCATTGTACTTTTTCTCTTGTATACATCATTTATCAAGGATTTATCAAGGACTAGGAATATATACATAATTGGAATATGAACATGTACAAGCCCTGTGTTGCGTGTACTTTGTGTATTTTGTGTGTACTATCAAAAAGTACACGCAAAATACATAGAGTAGACGCACATTGAAATTGAATTTCTCAATTCATTATGCATGTACTTTTATATTTTATACGTGTACTTAATAGAATATGTACATGTACAAGCCCCGTGTTGTGTGTACTCTGTGTATTTTACGTGTACTATCAAAAAGTACACACAAAATACACAGAGTACACACACATTGAAATTGAATTTCTCAATTCATTATGCGTGTACTTTTATGTTTTATACGTGTACTCTATAAAATATTTATTTCAAATCCATATTTGATCAATCCTATGTTATTTTGGTCCGCGCCAGCGGCATTTGAATGATATTCCATGAGTTTTTAAGAAGTATTATTATTTTGTTAATATTTAGGAGTGTTTTTTGTCCAATAGCCAGTTTTATTGCGTATACTTTTTCATTTTTTGCGTGTATTTTGTTGAAAGTACACGCAAAAAATTCAGAAAGTACACGCACATTGAAATTCAATTTGTTCAATCCAATATCCATGTACTAATGTGTATTATGAGTGAACTATTTTGTATTGTTGTGTTATTGTTTAGGAATCATACGATCAAGCATGTTCAACTACAAAACTGCTGCTTGCACGTTCGAAGAACTTAACAATACAAAACCTTTCACATTGACAGTGAATAGTACTAATGATGATGAAATTCATTTTCTCCTTCTTATCAATGATAGAGCTAAAAGGTTACTTGGTTTCTACTACTACTATGAAGATATTTACTGCACTTTTGATGTGCAACAGCTTCAAGTAACTGAATCGAAAGCGAAGGATTTAGCTAAACGAGTTGAGCAATATTGCTTAAGGGGTTTTGATAATGTTGGAGCTTTTAGCATTCAGCTATTGTATCACTTCTTTACTGAATATGTTAGGAGTAGAGAATCTTGGTTTTTGACTTGTCGAACAACCTCTGTTAGGTATTACCATGAAACTGACGATATATATTATCGCCTTTAGCATGTATTTTGATGAGACTTGTATAAATTATTTGTGAGAATATTGCATGTACTTTTGTTAAATACGCTTGTATTTTATTGTTTCAGTCTATGTTTTATTCTAATTCGCATGTATTTTATTTTTTGTACATATCATTATAGGTTAGTAATTTAAATTTTGTTTATAGATCAATATAATGGGGATGAAGATGAAGGCAAGAAGAGGAAAGAAACAAAAAAAGAGCAGTTTTGATAACAGTTCTTCATCCAGTTCCAGTTCCAGTTCTAGTGTGGCATTGAAAGCTATACCTCCTGCAAAGAAGAATGACCAATATCGGTCAAATATTGTTAGCTTTCTCCATGATTTGCATCAGATAAAAGATAAAATAAATAATAGCCATATTGAACTTCTTAAGAAGACTCCATTTTGGGAGCTTTTCAATGACTACTACAGTGAGAAAGTAGTAGAAGTGGACCACAAGAAGACGGATAAAAATATTTTATCAATTATCGAGCTGTACAATACGGAAACCAAAAGTTTCCGTATGAAGAGTAGGATTCCAATAATGCCAATAGATATATGTGAAATATTTGGCATACCCCTGGTTGAGGGTTTAAAATCAATAGAACTGAAAAAGGGACCGAATACTGCTAAAAAAACAGGATTACAAGCACGATACTTCGCAAAAAGATTAGGAAAATCAGAAATATTGAATGGTTTGAAGAAATCAGTTGAATTGGAGACAGATGAAGGAATTGTTGATTTTGTTAAAATTGTGTGTCTCCACTTCTTGAACACGTTGTTTTTCTCCAACTCAAACTTCACCCTTGGAGAATTTTGGTTGAAATACATCGACGATATTGAGGAAATGAATAAGTATGATTGGGCATCTGCTGTGCATAAGTTTCTCATAAATTCACTTGACAAATCAGCAAGTTCAAAACCTAGCACAGTTACTGGATGTGTCATATTCCTACTGGTGAGCAAAAAAATATCATGATATTTCAAAATTTACATACATTTACTCACGTGTATTTTCAAAATACACGTGATATTTTCACGTGTATTTTGAAAATACACGTTTATTTTCACGTGTATTTTGAAAATACACGTGATATTTTCATGTGTATTTTGAAAATACACGTATATTTTCACATGAATTTTTAAAATACACTTGATATTCCTGATATTTCAAAATTTACATACCAATACTTACCTGTAGTTTGAAAATATTATGTGCATTTTCAAAATATATGTGATATTTTCTCTTGTTCTTTCAAAATACACTTGATATTTAACGTCTATTTTGAAAATACACATCTTATATCACGTGTATTTTTAAAATACACGTCTTAATCACGTGTATTTTGAAAATACACTTGATATTCCTGATATTTCAAAATTTACATACCAATACATAATTGTACTTTGAAGATACTACGTGTATTTTCAAAATACATGTGATATTTTCTCTTGTTCTTTCAAAATACACTTGATATTTAACGTCTATTTTGAAAATACACGTCTTATATCACGTGTATTTTGAAAATACACATCTTAATCACGTGTATTTTGAAAATACACGTCTTATATCACGTGAAAGTACACTTGTATTTTACAAAGTACACGTGTACTATGTTTTGTAAATATAAACAGTGTACCCTCAAAATACTCTTGTTATATTTTTTGTCAATATTATAAATGTACTTTTGAAAGTACACGTGAACTTATATTGACAAAGTATCCGTTAAATTTGTAAAAATCACTTGTACTTTCAATATACAATTGTAAAATTTATAAAGTACACGTTTAATTTTGCGTGTATTTTGAACAAATATCTTGTACTTTCCATTATCAATCCCTAGGTAATACAAGTATTAAATTCATTTTGTTTTTTGTATGATCACAGTATTGGGCATGTGAGAAATTTGAAATTATTTCTCCTTTTGAAGAATATAAAGAAAATACTCCAAAATTCCTGAAGTGGATGTTGTCGTCTTTGAAACAATGGTTTGTGAAGAATGACATCGCAACAGCAACTTTGAAGCATGCTACAAATAAACCAGCTTGTAAGGACTGTCCTGTACAAAAGGAATCTCAGTTTGAAGGGCCAAGTTACTGTCTGAACATATCTACAGAAAGTCCTATACATGCTGATTCATCATCAAAAAAAGTTGTTGAAGATATTAATGACAATGAGTTTTCACATGATTGGAATATTCCCCTTAAAAACATTGCGACTCCAAAGAAAAATAAGGGAAAAGATCAACCAAAGGTTAATTTGGAGGAACAAATTGCTATTTTGAAAAGGGAATTATTGAAAAAAAATAACCAACTATCTAAAGCAGCTGAAGACATTAATGGTGCACTTGAGAAGGTGACTTCTTTGGAGGTGGAGAGTGCCATTTTGAATGTACAGTTGTAGGTAGATCGTGATTCACTTTTTGAAGCCCATGAGGAAATGAAGAAGTTAAAGGTGGAGAATTCCAACCTTTTGAAGGAAAAATATTTATTAAATAAGTTGGAGGTAGAAAATACCCAACTAGTTGAGTTAAACAATTCTTTAAAAGAAAAGCTTGATCAAGTCACAATGAGTGACTCAGATAGAATTAAAGAATTGGATGAATCATTGAAAAAAGAGGCAGAATCAACACAAATTTTGGAACAAAAGAATGGATATCTGTCTCTGAGTAATGAAGATCTCAAAAAAAACTATGATGATACATTGCAACAATGGAAAGATGCTAACATAGAAAAGATGACATTGAGGCAGAATCTTGAGGAGTCAGAATTGAAAAGAACTCAACAGGTACTTTTGAATGCACAGTAAACGCACTTTTCCTAAAGTACACGTTAGTTTTTACAAAGTACACGTTTAAAGTACACGCAGTTTTTCCAAAGTACACGCAGTTTTATTTCATAGTATTTTTAATGCAGTTTTATTTGATATTAAAAATAATGCAGAGTACTTGCATTATTTTATTAAAAATAATGCAGTTTTATTCAAGTATCGCTTATAATGTAACATTTTTTTTTGTATAACAGGAAAACAATAATAAAATCCTTAATGAAGAAATTTCGGAGTTGAAGAAAATGCTTGAAGAATCAAAATTGAAAAAAACTGACTATGTATCTATAAAATACAATAGATATATAAATTTTATGTATATTATAAATTTTATAAAGTACACGTATTTTATAATACACGCGTGTATATTATAAAATACACGCATGTATTAAAATACACGCGTGTACTTTATAAAATACACGTAAGAGAAAATGAATCATTTTTTCAAAAAATGCTTACAATCCAACATTCCTTGTTAAATATACCAGGAAAACATTAATAAACAACTCATAGGCGAAATTTCGAGTTTGAAGATTGAACTAGCCTCAAAGAAAGTTTAGGGCACCCCCAAAATATCCAAAATAAAAGGACCTCTTACTAGAGGGTAGAAGAAAAGAAAAGCTGACAGCGAAACCGAAAAGCATGAACCAATTAAGAAACAAAAAGAGTCAAAGCTGAGAAAAGGCCGTCTAACAATAGCTGAACAAATGAAGGAAAATCACTTCAAGCTTGAAGCAATCGAAGTATACAAATATCTCGATGAAACTTCGAAGAAAAAGATTGAAGAGTTTATTCAAAAGGCTGAGCCAGGGTAAAGTTTATTGTTTTATGATTTATCACTTTGCTAATTTATATTTTTTTTTTGTGCAAAAGAATAAGGTTATTATTATTATACAATTCTTATTGATTATATAAAATGCAGGGAATTTATTTTCCAAGGGCTGGTTTCGTATGTCCCATGGGAAGATTTAGTTGAAGTCCTCAACAATCAAGAAATTTCAAGCCAAGTATGTAGTCCAAATATTAGATATCCATTAAATTTCAATATTATTATTTCCTCACCATTTTATATTGTGTGAAACAGATAATACTTGCCTTTAGTGAAGTATTGAGGTTAAAATTGTCAGAGGAAGGGCTCTCCTACTCACACACTTTTTCTGATCATTGTTGGGTAAGTACAATTAAACCGAAAGTTTTGATAAACAAATTTCAGTTTTTTTTATTAACACAATGTCTATAATTTTTATTCAGATAGAAGCTTGTAGCACAAATGAAGTCAGTAAGAAGGGGGAGTTATACAGAGATTTATTTAAATACTTAGGCACTTGTAATAATTTGTTCATTGTACTAAGACATAGTGTAGGACATTTCACATTACTTGTGATATACAAAAAAGAAAATAAAGTGGTCCACATGGATTCCCTTCGACCGAACGACAGGGAAAAAAACACAATATTCTTCGATGATGCAAAAAAATTGGTTAGTGCCTAAACTTAATTAGTAATGTTACTTGTACTTATTTATACACGAGTACACGTGTATAATATAATGCGTGTACTTTGTATTAGTTGCACATAATTACCCAGATTATCAAAGTACACGCATCATATTTTAAAATACACGTGAAATGAACCAATACAAGTTACGTGTACTTTAATATTATGCGTGTACTTTTAACTCACTAGGCAAAATACACACATCATATTTTAAAATACACGTGATAAATAAAAATAAAAAATGCGTGTACTTTAATATTATGCGTGTACTTTTAACTCTTTAGGCTAAGTACACGCATCATATTTTAAAATACACGTGATATGAAAAAATAAAATATGCGTGTACTTTAATATTATGCATGTACTTTTAACTCATTAGGCAAAGTACACGCATCATATTTTAAAATACACGTGATATGAAAAAATAAAATATGCATGTACTTTAATATTATGCGTGTACTTTTCACTCTTTAATCTTCATACACTCTTTTATTTGTATACACTAAATATTTGTCCTCTTAACAGTTTTCTGTCTTTCAAAAAACACTATGCCTATTGAAGACTGAAGCAGAAACAATAAAAAACAATGGTTTCAAAATTCAGAGGAAGTTTGATGAAGGTACACCAAATGAGTTTACATTGGATGATGATCCATTGACAGAGCAAGAAAAAAGGACAATAGATTTCTTGCTGGAAAGTGATCTCAAATTTGAACTAATAAGAGATCATGAATGCCCTAAACAATTTAATGGGTAAAAAAAACTTCATTTCTAAAAATTACTAATTTGTATCTTTTCAAAAAATTTCATCACATCATACTAATTTGTATATTTGTTTTATTTTAATTTCAGGGTTGACTGTGGGGTGTTCTGCATGTACTACATTGAACAAATAAGCAGAAACAAGAAAATGCAAAAATTGTTTCAAAACCCTGACATGCTAAAACAAAGAGCATATGTACTCGAAAAAATTCTTCTATCAAAATATTTCTTCCCCCGAAAGGAGAAAAAACTTCTATAAATTGTGATTCAAATTCAAAACATATTTGTAATTTTTTTTGTGTTATATTGGTTATTGTTTACAATATTTATTACACCAAAATGGTTTTTTCCCGCTGGCGCGGACCATAATCCACGTAAGGTTTAGACAAACAATGCATCTGAGTGTTATGAAACAATGTACAAACAGTTTTCACGAAAAATACAAGTGATAATTACTAAGTACACCAATGAATTCTTCAAAGTACACGCATCTTTACTAAAGTACACGCACTGGTTAATATAATATTTTTTTATTATTTTAATTGAAAACTACTTTGAAGAATTCATTAAGGACACAATAACCAAAATCAATTTATTAAGCTCAACTACTCACTTTCCAACTACTTCTGGTCAAGAAATAAATAGCTTTAACTTTTCCTATAAAAGAGTAATATTTGTTGCTTTCTTAACCATTACATCTAGGGTAAAGATAATAACATAATGACTATTCCAGCAGAAAACTTGTGAGAAACTCTTGAGAGAGATGAAAGAAATAAAAAAAAGGCAAATTGAGGAATATATTTCCTCATATGAAACTGCCTTTTAGAAGTTTCAAACATATGTGAGGGAAGGTTATTCTGGACTTTCACCCAATCCCATAGATTTATTTGATTCCGATGAGGACTGTTGATACCAAATTTATTCTGCTGACGTGGACCAATTATGTGGAGACACGTGTCAATCTACATGGCACTCGCAAACATTTTTTGAACAACACATTGACTCCGAGGAACTCAACCTCCCCAACCAACTCAGACGCTCTGAGCAACAAGTGCTCTTGGAGTAACTCTACTGTACCGAGCAACTCATGTATACCGAGCTACTTAGGCAGTCCGAGCTGCATCTCGTACAAAGCATTCATATCCGGATAATCAAGAGGATGACTGCGCATTAAATGCTCATTATTATCACACAGACGCATACGCCTATTGGACAACTTTGTATTATTCTTTCATTTGTACCGTCTCAAGGCAATAAATACATTGTAACCTCCTCATAAGCAGGGGACTCGGAATTTCTTGATAAACCCATTATCGAGAATTCTGCAACAGTCAGTGATGATGCTATGAATCAGCACCACCAGGTGAGGTGTTTTGCAAGCTCAATATAGATGAAATAATGGCAACATAGCAGCATAAAGAAGATAAGAATGAGGTGAGGATAAGGAAAATAACACCTGAAGATAAGTGGTTCAGCCAATTTGGCCTACGTCCACTGTGAGTGTGTGTGTGAGTAATATCACTGAAAGAAAGCACTGATGGCCATGGATACAACCTCTCAAGCTCTCTCTCTCTCTCTCTACAGTATGTATTTAAACAGAGTTTTAGCTAGGGTTTTAATATCTGGATCCTTTTGCAAGGTAGGGGATGATCCCTTTATATAGTGCCTAGGGGGTGTAATGTACCCCCTATGCATGTAATGTGCATGTGTGTGGTATCCTCACCAATGGGGGTGTGCCACCTGTCATGGGCACATGTAGGTAATGATGATGAAATATTCTCCCCCATGTGGAGAATAATCTTGTTATAACCGATTTGTGTCCAGGTGTCCTTATCCAAATGTACAGAAACTCGGCAGTCATATTGGTGAATGACCTCGACCTAGGAGAGGTCGAGCTGTAAAGGTTGGATGTTCGCTCAATCCGCGAAGTGTCATGAGGAGTCTCGGCCTGATGTCAGCCGAGACATATGCTTGGGTCGGCCCGATCCGAGGTTGAGCTTGCAACATGCTGATGATTATTAATACCTCTGGTAGCCTCGGACCAAGCCGAGGTAGGAGACGTGTTGAAGATGAAGGGGATTCCTGTCCTCTCGGCCTACTGATGGCCGAGGTTGCTATTCTCAGGTGCTTTAGGATGTTGTTGATGTCTGCGACGTGCGTAGTGTCCTTGGGGAGGTGTAAGTAGTAGTGTCGGCCTGGGCCGAGGTAGTCCTGGCCGAGGGATGATGTCGTGAGCCCTTACCCCTTATTGGGTCGATCAACGTCTCGGCCATTATCTCGGCCGAGGTAGGTATCCCTGAGCCGAGGTTATACTTGGGCATATCAATCACCCCCCAGTCCTTAGTCATTTGCGAGAGCAGGTGGCTAGGGGATTCTCACCTCCGAGGCCTGTTCATCCCAAGGCTAGCACCTGCGTGACACCTGTCCCAGGCTAAGGCGTGCCCACTTGGCTTGCGTGCGCTGTCAGTTGTCCCTTGGGTTTCCCAAGGCAATGATGGGCCTTGGGAAGCGTGCCTAAGTATTTAAGGGTTAAACCCTTTCTTTCTCTTTCTTCTTCCTCATTTCTCTCTTTCGCGCGCACTGTTTCTCCAAATTTTCTCTCCGAGGCTCCTTCGTTCCACCGCTCTTTCTGCAGAGGATTCGCCTAGTTTCTTGCGAGATTTCTTCTTCTCCATCCTTCAACTCATCTTCAGTTACCTCTCCCTCTCCATTTCCTTCATTTTTGGCATTTGATTTGAATTTTCCGGCGAGGTTTTGAGCTTTCCGGCGAGGTTTAGAGTTTTTCGGTGAACTAGGTTTTCCAAAAAACTCCTTAGTTTGATCTTTGGGCTCCTTTAATTTTCAAGCCAAACTTGTTTGTAGTTTTAGGAGTTTTCATCAAGTTTAGGGTCGATCAACATTTTGGGTCGTCCCCTGATGCTCAGACCCCTGTACCAACTTCTTGAGGACTTCCCTTCTCTTAGAGAAAAGACCTTAGAGAAAATTAGGCAAATAGAGAGAGCTCGGGAAGAAGCTCGTAGGTCACAGCAATTCCCTGTCAGACCCCTCTTTCCTCCACCTCTCAAGGTGGTATACCCTCGTCCACCTGAGAATTTCTATCAGACAGACGTCTCTGCCAATAACTTGTCGATGTCCGAGTCTGAGTCTTCCACCTCCGACCCAATGTCTGTGGACTCTTTCCAAGAGGCCATGGATTTTACCCCTCAGACTGGTCAGGACCCTGACCAGGCCGAGGTCTCCAGCCGCGCCTCGTCTCAAAATGGCACAGGTACCTCAGGTTCTTCTTCCGAGGTTGAACTTGTTGGGCCAAGTGTGGCTGTGCCACCCATCCTAGATGCTATCCCTTTGTCGGCCATTATCGGGGCCGAGTTTGCTCAGAGGTTCCCTGGTAACCCGTCTACATCTGCTCCGGCCGACGTTGAGCCTGACGATGATGAGGATGCCGAAAGTGAAGTTGATACCTCTGAGGCGGACGAGTACGAGAGCACGGTCACTGAGGTGGATCTATTGCATTTCAGATACCTATACTCCATCAGTCCCTCAATCCAATTAAGGAGACCTCTGAGGGAAGAGAGGGCCTACCATGGTCAAGATGGAGAAGTCTGCTTGTACGAGCAGATTTTCAAACTAGGTTTTCGTCTTCCCTTTCACCCTGTCATTAGGTCCATTCTTTCCTTCATCAATTTGGCCCCCTCGCAGCTCTCTCCCAATGCTTGGAGAGTTATTATAGGGGCCATCATCTTATGGAGGGCAGTCCACCACTCTGACCTCCCAGTTCAGGTCTTTGCTGGGTGTTACGTTCCCACCTCGGCCAAGAATCATCCGAGCTACTATCACTTCGTGGCTCGGAGGCCTGAGAAAAAGATGCTCTTGGTCACTCAGACCTCGAACCATAATTGGAAACCTCGGTATTTTTTTGCCTCAGGGCCATGGGAATTCGGCTCATCTATTCCCTCTTCCATTTTTTAGCCGAGAATACCCCTCAGATGGGGTAAAGTCACCATGTCTGCAAGGGCCGATCCTGGACTAAGTGTTCAAAACAGCAAAAAGGTGAAGGCCCTGCAAGACCAAGGGGCTCATGGGTTGTTTATCAAGTTCGAGCATCTGCTGACCCCCCAGTATCTCTCGGGGACGAGCTTAGGTGGAAGTCCCCTAGTTGACTTTGGTAAGAATTTTTCTTTTTAGTTCACAAGTCTAACCTCTGATCATTCATATTTGATTCCTAACTCTTATCTTTTCACTTTTGCAGAGAGACCACCAGGCGTTTCGGACGAGTTGTGGGAGATGGCAGCTCCAAGTTTGGCTAGGCTCGTCAAGAAGACTGGTTTGAGTGCTCCTCCACCTACTCCCTCAACATCCAAATCCAGGAAGAGGGCCCCTGAGGTCCATACCTCAGAGGATCAGAGGCCGACCTCTAGGCAAAAGAAGACTTCAGACGCTGCGATCCCCATCACAGCCGACACATTATCAGCTCATCTGGATCAGCTAAAGCTTACCGAAAGCGTGGTCGGCAACAGCAGGCAGGCCATGGATGCCCTTGCCAACGTGATGACTGATGCCGACAAGCATTTTTACAGGGCCATGGACACTCATATGATGGTTGAGTTCGGCCTCCACAGAGCCGTCCAGGTATGGCTTGTTCTTTTTGCCAATAATTTTGCAAGTGCAACGTCTGAATTTATTTCCCTCTGACCTCTTTATTGTCTGTGCAGGGGGTGACCGCCATGTACCAGCTCTCTAATTGTGCCCCTGAGGAAATTGCCTCTGATTCAGAAGGGGCAAGAGGCTGAGAAGGTTGAGAGCACCTTGAAAGCCGAGGTTGACCGTCTGAGGTCAGAGTTACAGAATGCTGAGACCAAGGCCCGGAATTCTGAAAATAAGGCCCAGGGTCTAGAAAAAGATGTCTCTGCACTTGTCCAAAGCCACGCCCAAGCCCTGAAGGACAAGGACGATGCCCTGCAGAGGAAGGTCAATGCCGCTGTGAAGGCCTCTCTTGCCGATGCCTCAGAGAAAATAATTGTTGATTACAAGGTCTCTGGGGAGTTCGTAGGTTTTGGTCTTGAATACCTTGAAAGAGGTATCAAAGCCACCACCAAATGGGCCGAGGTTGGTAATATAAAGGCCTCCGACTTTGTAGGCCTTGGCCTCGCCGACCCCCAGTTTGCCCAGGCCATGCAAGAGATAGAGGACGAGGCTGCTGCCCCTGGTCAGACTGTAACTCTGGAAGGGACTGATCTCGGAGGGACTGACCTTGTAGATGAAGTGGCTGAGGTGTCCAATGCCAACCCAGACGAGACATTGAATGTTCCTCCCTCAGATGCTTAACTTGGCCTTGTATTTTGTATTTTTTGATTTGTAACTCTGGGCTTGTAATTTATCAGACACCTAAATGTTGTAGTTTCTTCCTTTTATTGAATGCCAGTGTCTTCCTTCATCTTGATCTCTGAATGTATTTGAATGCTATGCAATCTCTGAAGTCATTACTTAATATGATGTTGTCATAACCATTACTTAAGGGTCTAAGGTTATCTAACCCAGGTGTCTGAGCTCAGACCTCGTCACCACCGAGTGATGTTATGAGGGTCTGAGGTCATCATCTAAGAGGTTAGCCTCATAATAAATATCACCAACTTAATGATGTTAGGGGTCTGAGGTAATCTAACCCAGGTGTCTGAGCTCAGACCTCGTCACCACCGAGTGATGTTATGAGGGTCTGAGGTCATCACCTAAGAGGTTAGCCTCATAATAAGTATCACCAACTTAATGATGTTAGGGGTCTGAGGTAATCTAACCCAGGTGTCTGAGCTCAAACCTCGTCACCACCGAGTGATGTTATGAGGGTCTGAGGTCATCACCTAAGAGGTTAGCCTCATAATAAATATCACCAACTTAATGATGTTAGGGGTATGAGGTAATCTAACCCAGGTGTCTGACCTCAGACCTCGTCACCACCGAGTGATATTATGAGGGTCTGAGGTCATCACCTAAGAGGTTAGCCTCATAATAAGTATCACCAAATCAATGATGTTAAGGGTCTGAGGTCCTCTAACCAAGGTGTCTGAGCTCAGACCTCGTCACCACCGAGTGATGTTATGAGGGTCTGAGGTCATCACCTAAGAGGTTAGCCTCATAATAAATATCACCAACTTAATGATGTTAGGGGTCTGAGGTAATCTAACCCAGGTGTCTGAGCTCAGACCTCGTCACCACCGAGTGATGTTATGAGGGTCTGAGGTCATCACCTAAGAGGTTAGCCTCATAATAAGTATCACCAAATCAATGATGTTAAGGGTCTGAGGTCCTCTAACCAAGGTGTCTGAGCTCAGACCTCGTCACCACCGAGTGATGTAATGAGGGTCTGAGGTCATCACCTAAGAGGTTAGCCTCATAATAAGTGTCACCAAATTAATGATGTTATGGGTCTGAGGTAATCTAACCCAGGTGTCTGAGCTCAGACCTCGTCACCACCGAGTGATGTTATGGGGGTCTGAGGTCATCACCTAAGAGGTTAGCCTCATAATAGGTGTCACCAAATTAATGATGTTATTTCCATATAATATCTTTGCTCTTAGAATGGAACAAGAATTTGCCATGGAAACTGATCTTTATTAACAACCTCTTCTCGATAAGACGATACATTTACAAATTACAAATCCTATGCAACATCATATAAAATATCTCTTCAGGTGGTCAGCATTCCACGGGTTGGTGAAAGGTTCTCCCTCTAAGTTCTCTAGCCTAGATGTGCCAGGCACAACCTCTTCCGTTACTTTGTAGGTGCCATGCCAGTTCAGGTGTAGCTTGTTTGTCTTCTGTAGGGCCTTCTTAAGCACTAGGTCTCCCACCGCAATGGGTCTTGACTTCACCCTTTGATTGTAGAATCTTGCTGCCCTCTGCTGATAGGCTGTTTTCCTGACCTCCGCGTCTTCTCTTCTCTCTTCAATGAGATCCAGGTCTAACCTTCTCTTCTCCCCGTTGCTGTCAGGGTCGTAAGTCTGAATTCGATGAGTCGGGAGTCCTACCTCCGTTGGTATGACTGCCTTAGAGCCATGTGCCAGCATGAATGGGGTTTCTCCTGTGGGTGTCCTTGCCGTAGTTCTGTAAGTCCATAGCACAGCGTAGACTTCTTCTATCCATCTCCCCTTCGCGTCTTCTAACCTCTTCTTGATTCCATCCAAGATAGTCCTATTTGTGACCTCGGTCTGGCCATTTGCCTGAGGTCGACCAGGAGATGAGAAGAACTGCTTAATCCCCACACTTTGGCAATACTTCTCCAAGGAGGAGTTCTTGAACTGGGTCCCATTATCCGAGATGAGCGTGTTTGGGAGGCCATACCTACATATGATGTTCTTCCAGATGAACTGAAAGGTCTTCTGCTCCGTAATTGTTATCATTGGTTCGGCCTCTACCCATTTTAAAAAGTAGTCAATGGCAACTATCAAGAATCTATAGTTGTTGACAGCTCTTGGCAAAGGTCCTACTAAGTCAATACCCCATACCGCAAATGGCCATGGAAAAGAGATCGACGTCATAGGCTGATGGGGTTGGTGAGGGATAGTGGCGTACCTCTGACAATTATCACACCTCTTCACATAGTCGACAGTGTCCCTAGACAAGGTGGGCCACCAGTATCCCTGAGTGATGATCCTCTTGGCTAAGGGTCTTCCTCCTATGTGGCTGGAGCAGGAACCTTCATGAACCTCCTGTAAGATCCGAGGTACCTCCACAGGATGCACACATCTGAGGAGGGGCAAGAGAAACCCCTTTGTATACAAGACGTCTCCTACCAATGAGAACTTTGCAGCTCTGTATCTCAACCTTTTCCTTTCCATCTTAGACTCAGGTAGCTCCCCCTCTCTTAGGTATCTGACAATCGGGTCAATCCACGAGTCTCCCAGGTTTACATTGTGACAAGGGTTACATACCTCGTCCTCCTCGATACTTGCCTTTCCTAAGACTTCAATTGGGATGGTTCTTCCCAAGTCTGTCTTCATTGCTGAGGCCAGTCTTGCCAATGCATCAGCGTGATTATTGCTCAGTCTAGGCACTCTCTTCAATTTGGCCTCTTCAAAGTACTCTAGCAACCCTCTTACTTTCTTTAGGTATTTGGCCATCCTTTCATCCTTGGCCTTGATTGACAACCAACCTCGAGTCGCTATGGAGTAGGAGCCGCTTTACTCGAAGAGTTGTTGCCAACAAGAGACCTGCTATCATGGCCTCATACTCAGACTCGTTGTTGGAGGCCTTAAAGTTGAATCTCAAGGCGTACTCAATGTTAGCGCCATCTGGAGCCGAGAGTACTAGCCCCGCGCCTCTTCCATGCTCACAAGAAGAGCCATCAACGAAGAGGCTCCACACGTACGCATCGGATGAGAAGACCCCTTCACTCATAGCCCTCTTCTTGAAGAGGTACCGATCTTCTTCGTTCTCTTCCACTCTGCTCCGGGTTTTTCCTGATACTACCTCTTCTCGGCCTTAGAAGACGTTTGGTGTCGCCTCTTTCGAATTTTGGAAGACATCACGGTTTGTCTTTTCGCCGTCATCCAGGCCTTTCTCTACCTCGGCCTCTTCTGAAACTCTATCTGCCTCTTCCCAGGTGAACTCTGCGACAAAGTCTGCGAGGGCCTGCCCCTTGATGGCTGTCCTGGGCTGGTAGGTAAGATCATACTCTCCTAGCTCGATGGCCCAGGTCATCAATCTTCCGGATTTTTCAGGCTTGTGCAGAACCTGCCGTAGTGGTGAGTCGGTGAGGACTATCATAGAGTGAGCTTGAAAGTAAGCTTCATCTTCCTTGAGGCATGTATCAGTGCATAAGCCAGCTTCTCCATCCGGGGATAGTTTTGTTCAGACCCTTGAAGGGCCTTACTATTGAAGTATACGGGTCTCTGAACCCCATCCTCTTCTCGTATGATGGCCGCGCTAATGGCTGACTCAGAAACTGCCAGGTACACAAACAACCTCTCTCCCGCGATGGGCCGGGACAGCAGCAAGGGAGACCCCAAGTAGGACTTAAGTTGATCAAAGGCCTTTTCACACTCTTCGTCCCACTGGAAGGCCTTTCTCAGAACTTTAAAGAACGGAAGACACTTGTCTGTGGCTCTGGAAACAAACCTGTTAAGGGCCGCCACCCTTCCAGTGAGTCTCTGAATATCCTTGATACTCCTAGGAGTCTTCATGTCGAGTAATGCCTTAATTTTCTCCGGGTTTGCTTCAATCCCCCTCTGATTAACGATGAACCCCAGGAACTTCCCGGCTCCTACCCCGAAGACACATTTCGCCGGGTTGAGCTTCATTCTGTAGGAGTCCATGACATCAAAGGTCTTCTCAAGGTCCGCTACGTGAGTACATGCTTTCAGGCTCTTCGTTAGCATATCATCCACATACACCTCCATGGTCTTACCTATCTGCTCCTCGAACATCTTATTGACAAGACGTTGATACGTTGCCCCAGCATTTTTCAGACCAAAGGGCATCACCTTGTAACAGTACGTCCCCTTGTCAGTAATGAAGGCTGTCTTCTCAGAGTCCTCGGCATCCATGAAGATTTGGTTATAACCTGAATAAGCATCCATGAAACTCATAAGCTCGTGCCCTGATGTTGCATCCACCATCTGGTCTATCCTAGGCAAGGGATAGCTATCTTTCGGGCAAGACCTATTCAGGTCTGTGAAATCTACACACATTTGCCACTTTCCATTGGCTTTAGGCACGATGACTGCATTTGAGAGCCACTCTGGATAAGTAACCTCTCATATGAACTCGGCCTCTTCCAACTTATTCACCTATTCTCGGATGACCTCATACTTCTCTCTGGAGTAGATCCTTCGCCTCTGTTTAATAGGCCTAGCATCTCTATCCACGTTGAGCTTGTGGGTCATGATCCCAGGGTCGATGCCAGGCATGTCTGCATGACTCCACGCGAAGACGCTCTGCCTCCTCTTAAGGAAGTTTATCAGCTCTTCCTTGATCCCTTGTTCCAGGGCCTTGCCGACCTGGACGATTTTTTCCGGCTCATCCTCATTGAGGACGATGGATTCTACCTCTTCCGCGGCCTCGCCCTTCTTTAATTTTGTTTAATCTCTGGGATCAAGTGTGTCAATGCTGTAAGTGGCGGTTGCTCTCTTATGGGCCTCTCGCTCTTCGGCCGAGTTGAAATAACACTCCCGCGCCGTGGTCTGGTCCCCTTGCACTTCCCCTACCCCATAAGGAGTCGGGAATTTTAGCATCTGGTGGACCGTTGACGGCACGGCTTCAAACTCTTTGAGGGTCACTCTTCCGATGATGAGGTTGTAGGTCGAGAAGACATTTTCGTCCATCACAAAAAAGTTTATCTTCTTAGTCAGCCTCTTAGGCCACTCATCTCCCATCCGTACATCCATTTCATACATGCCCAATGGGTGCACCTTCTCACCACTGAAGCCTATCAATGGGTGATGGTAGGGCATCAGCCTTGCCCTGCTAAGACCCAAGCTCTTGAAACAAGGCCAGAACATCACATCTGCTGAGCTTCCCCCATCTATGAGGATTCTCCCTACATCGCACCCATGCACCCTTGTTGTTATGACTAGAGGGTCATCATGGGGGGCTAAAATGCCCTTGAAGTCAAGTCTCGAGAATCCCACCACTAGGGTGTCCACGTCTACCTTCTTTCTCTTCTGTACTGCATCAGAAGAGGTCAGATTCACAACCTCAGTCTTGACCACTGACTTAGCCTCCGCTACATGAGCCTTCCTATCGGCTACCTCAGAGCCACCTCCAGCGAATCCCCCACATATGGTGTTAACACCAAAGGAGATCATTCATACCCTCTTCACGGGGGTGTTGTCATCCTTAGGTGGGAGATCCGGGTCATCACCGTCATCACCCTCTGAATCATCATGCCTTCTTGTTGGGACATCGCTGCGGCACCTGTCATCTCTTCTCTTCCTAGGGTCTTATCTTCCACCCTTCGGGGCCTTGCCATCCACATACTTTCTTAGCTTCCCGGATTTCAGCATATTCTCAATCTCATCCTTCAGAGCAAAGCATCTATCTGTGACATGGCCGTGATCCTGATGGAACTCACACCAGAGGTTCTTATTCCTCTTATGTGGTGGGGCCTTCAATTTCTCTGGCCACCTCAGAGCCTGATCAGTCTTGATCTCATTAAGGATGTGCTCACAACTCACAGTCAGAGGAGTGTAATGAGCGAACTTGTCATCTGCTGACCTCTTCTTCCCCTCTTTCTTACCCTGGGGCCTCCCAGTGCTACCACGGTTTTCCTCCTCATATTTGGTAGCCATTGCCTCTTTCGCATTCATCACTTTCCCTGCGGTGGACAACAGTTCGGCCATAGACTTGGGGGGGTCTTTCGCCAGCTTCCACAATAACTTTCCCTTCTGGAGGCCTCCTATCAGGGCAGTCATGGCTATGCCCTCCTCGTAATCCTCTACCTCCAGCTTCTCCTTATTAAATCTTGCTATATAGTCTCTTAGGCTTTCTCCCTTAGCCTGTTTGACATACAGGAGGTGGGTAGTCTTCTTTTGAGGTCTTACCCCAAAGCAGAAGTTGTGGATGAACTGCTCTGCCAGGCCCTTGAAGTTTTCAATCGAGTTCTTTGGAAGAGAGGTGAACCAACTATGAGCTGCCCCTGTCAAGGTTCTTGAGAAGGCCCTACACTTCATCTCATCAGGGATCGAGTAAATATCTGCCGCCGACTGATACATCTCAATATGGTGCACTGGGTTAGTGCTGCCATCATACTTAGGCGTCACTGTAGGAGGCTTGAATTTAGCTGGGGTTGGGAATCTCACTATCCTAGCTACAAACGGGGAGCCCTCCGAGTAGCCCCTTTGCAATGGGTCCCTGCTCTTGATGAGGTCCCCTATCTTCTCTTCAAGACATTGGATTGAGTCATTCCAGGGTCTTCTCTCTTCAGCTAGGCTGAGGTTATCCCCTGCCACCTCCCTACGATGGACAGAGGGTTACCCAGCCACAACACGCTGACTATTGACCTCTTCCTGCTCCCTTGCTCTTCTCTCCAAGGGTCGGCCTTGATCTGGCCGAGCCGGCCTATTACCTCTTTGAGAGCCTGCCGCGCTCCTTGACCTCGATAGCCTTTGCCTCAGGTCATTGACTGGACCTAGCCTCTCGAAGGCCGACCCTCTGCTCAACCTGTTAAAGGCCGATCCTCTCTGCTGGGCCTCATCTCTTCCTCGGCCGACACATCCTTAACTCTGCCTATCAAAGGCCGACCCTCTTTGTTGGGCCTCATCTCTTCTTCGGCCGACACATCCTTGGCTCTGCCTAAGGGGTCGTACGGTGTTATCTGACACCTCATACGGCTCCCAGCAGTCTTCCGGGGCCTCTTCAGCCTCTAGGTCATCATACCTGTCCTCCGGGCAAGGGTTTCCTTGCCTCCCCAGGCGCAAGCGCCTAGGGTCAGCAATGTCCCTCCTCCGCTGGGGTGCAGGTTGGTCCTTCATGGGTGCCTGAGGTGGTCCCCTGGCATCAGGATGGGGTTGAACTGCCGCCGGAGTTATCATGTCCGGGGAGACTCCAGGTGGCCTCATCATCATGGTTTGGCTGAGCTGGGCAAATTGCTCCTTCATGGCTTGTTGTGTTGCAGCCAAAGATTTCAAAGCTGCCGCCACCTCTGCCATTTCGGACTGGGGAGGAACCTGAATGGAGCTAGCCCCTCCGCCTCCGAGCGGCGGAAGAGGCGGTGGTAATTCTGGTGCCATGTGTTAATAATAAAGAGCTTGAACAACAAGTGAGCTTAATACCTTAAAGGACCTCTTTCAATGGTGAGACAGCTCCACACAAGGGGTGGTTCCTGGTTCACCACCAGAGTCTCCGGTGAGGTAAAGCAGAAAAAGAGGAAGAGACAGCCTCTCGATTCCCACAGACGGCGCCAAAATGATGATGCTATGAATCAGCACCACCGGGTGAGGTTTTTTGCAAGCTCAATATAGATGCAACAATGGCAACATAGCAGCATAAAGAAGATAAGAATGAGGTGAGGATAAGGAAAATAACACCTGAAGATAAGTGGTTCAGCCAATTTGGCCTACGTCCACTGTGAGTGTGTGTGTGAGTAATATCACTGAAAGAAAGCACTGATGGCCATGGATACAACCTCTCAAGCTCTCTCTCTCTCTCTCTACAGTATGTATTTAAACAGAGTTTTAGCTAGGGTTTTAATATCTGGATCCTTTTGCAAGGTAGGGGATGATCCCTTTATATAGTGCCTAGGGGGTGTAATGTACCCCCTATGCATGTAATGTGCATGTGTGTGGTATCCTCACCAATGGGGGTGTGCCACCTGTCATGGGCACATGTAGGTAATGATGATGAAATATTCTCCCCCATGTGGAGAATAATCTTGTTATGACTGATTTGTGTCCAGGTGTCCTTATCCAAATGTACAGAAACTCGGCAGTCATATTGGTGAATGACTTCGGCCTAGGAGAGGTCGAGCTGTAAAGGTTGGATGTCCGCTCAATCCGCGAAGTGTCATGAGGAGTCTCGGCCTGATGTCAGCCGAGACATATGCTTGGGTCGGCCCGATCCGAGGTTGAGCTTGCAGCATGCTGATGATTATTAATACCTCTGGTAGCCTCGGCCCAAGCCGAGGTAGGAGCCGTGTTGAAGATGAAGGGGCTTCCTGTCCTCTCGGCCTACTGATGGCCGAGGTTGCTATTCCCGGGTGCTTTAGGATGCTGTTGATGTCTGCGACATGCGTAGTGTCCTTGGGGAGGTGTAAGTAGTAGTGTCGGCCTAGGCCGAGGTAGTCCTGGCCGAGGGTTGATGTCGTGGGCCCTTACCCATTATTGGGTCGATCAACGTCTTGGCCATTATCTCGGCCGAGGTAGGTATCCCTGAGCCGAGGTTATACTTGGGCATATCAGTCAGCAATAACACAAACAGTGGATGTAGGCCATTCTTTCAAGGCTGAACCACTTTAAAAATCTTTTGTCTTGTTTATTTTTATTTGTGAGTAAAGAATTAGGTTAAATCTATTTTTTTACATCAACAGATTGGCGGCGTCTGTGGAAACCGACTGTAATTTTTGTTTTTCACCAAAATCATTCATCATCAATGGCAGATCATCCAGAATCCAGTAATCGAAACGCTGGAAACCCCCCAAATCCATCCACTCCTCCAAGTGTCCAAGATTTGACTGGAATAATGGCTAATTTAGCTCAGGGCCTGACCGCCATGTAAGAAACCATGCGACAACTCATGCAAACCATCCATGGTGGAGCACCTGCCCAGTCAGGACATCGAAGCATTCAGAGAAATACCCAATTGCCTTCCTCGCGAACTAGACGAACATTACTCCCAGAGGAATCTCGATCTAGATATGTTGATTCATATCGCACTGATAGATCTAATGATTTTTCTTATCAACCTGGTCGAACTTCATCAGTACGAACTACAGACACTCAACAAAATGTTACTCTATCTCCAGAAAGGACCAGTGCTCTTGAAAGATTGAGTAAAGTCTCTCCCTTTGATCGTTTGGGTCCTAGGAGGAGAAAAAGTCCCCCTAGGATGGTGTCGAGGAACTCTCAACGATCCTTTGATTTAAAAGAAGGTTCTGCCCAATCCTGACCAGTTGCTCGTCGTGAAAGATCCTAAGAGGCAAATTCAACACGATCAGTTGCTCGGACCAACAGGCCCGAGGAGGGAAATAATGCATGGAAAGGATCTATTCAGAGATTGGAGGATAGATTAGGGGAAATGGCTAAGGCCAAAAATCCTCTACAAAGAACTTTTGTCCAAGGGACACCTTTTATCCAAGCAATTGTGGATTTTCCCACACCATTAAAGTTCAAAGCACCTGTTGTGACTCCTAAATATGATGGAAAAATTGACCATGTCCTTCATATAGAACAATACCAAGCTGCTGCCGATATCTTTGCTATTCCAGACGAGATGCGATATAGGGCGTTTTCAGGAACTCTCACTGGATCTGCTCAAATATGGTACAATAATCTTCCTCGGGGGAAGATTTCAACTTTCTTTCAACTAGCCGAGCTCTTTATTGGAAATTTTTATTTTGGAGCAAAACCAGTTAAACGAGTAGCACATTTATTAAGTGTTAGACAAAAAGCAGGAGAGAGAACCAGGGATTACATAACTCGTTTTAATAACGACAAGCTCGAAGTTATTGATTACGAGGAAAAGACAGCAATTACTGCTTTGATGAGTGGACTATTGCCAAATAAATTGTACTACACTTTGGCCAAAGATCCACCTAGGACCATGTCAGAATTAATGGCAAAAGCAGCCAAAATCATGAATGTCGAGGAAGCTATGGCTGCAAAGAAGAGCATGGACACTAAGGAGACCAAAGTTGAGGCCGAGAAGATTGAGAAGAAGGATCAGAAGAATAATGGTGCTAATAAGCAGTCAAAAGCAAAGCAAGCATTGGAACAGTTGAAGAAATTTGGAAACTATACTCCTTTGAAGGTAGATATAAACCACGTTCTGGAAGAGATCAGGAACAGCGAGGAGTTAAAATGGCCAGAAAAAATGAAGACAGATCCTGACAAGAGGGATAAGTCCAAATATTTCGAGTTCCATAAGGATCATGGTCATACAACCAAAAACTTCATAGCTCTCCAGAATGAAATTGAAGAGCTCATCAGGCGAGGAAAACTAAACAAGTATGTGGATCGTCGAAATGGTGGAAGGAGCAGCGATCGAACAAGGCAGAGATTTAGATCTCCTCGTCGAGCCAAAGAAGATAAGAAGAGAAATCATGAAGAAGATCGAGAAGATGATCAAGATGACCCCGATCTCCTCAAAAGACCAAGACAGCCAGAACATGAGGTATTTTCAATTCGTTTTGGATCATTTGATTGTAATGTTATTACAGGTGAAGATGCAGGAGGTGGAGACCTCACTGCAGAGAGAAAAGCTGACCTCAATGAGGCTCAAGCTTGTTCATACATTCAATGAATAAATCTAGCTGAAGATGATCGTCCGAGGAAGGTAAACAAAGATAAATTGGTCATTGGTTTCTCTAAGAATGACCTCGCAGATGTGCTATACCCTCATGATGACCCATTGGTGATGAAAATGAGGATGAAGGAAGTAGTGATTTCAAGAATATTAGTGGATAATGGCATCTCGACGGACATCATGTTCTACTCGTGCTTTGACAGTTTAAATCTGAAATTATGTCAGTTAGAGCCTTATCACAGGCCCCTCATCGATTTTACTGGCGAGAAAGTTTTTCCACTTGGGATGATTAAGTTGGATATGTTCATCGGTACATGGCCTGCTTGTCGAACAGAAAGAGTGCGCTTTTTCGTGATGGATAAAAATGTCCAATCAACTTATAATATCATCATGGGAAGGGTAGGTTTGAGAAGCTCGAAGCAGTCCCATCTACTGTACATCAATGCCTAAAGTTTCCAACCAACTTTGGAGTAGGAATTGTGAAGGGTGACCAAAAAGTAGCTCGGGAATGCTACTATTCGTCTGTCGAGCAGGAAGAGCGTGAAGAATCCCGAAAGAAGACTACTACTTATCAGGTTGATGGGATAGAAGACGCAGAGATTGAGACTTTAGACCCAAGAGATGAGTCTCAGCTTGTTAAGGGTCAGGTCATGGAGGCTACTGAAAATATTATTCTGGACTACGAACATCCAGAACGAACAACTCAAATTGGTGCCTCACTAGATGTATCAATAAAATAAGAGCTGATAGCGTTTCTAAAAAGCAGAAGACAAACTTTCGCATGGAGCCACGAAGATATGCCAGGAATAGACCCAAATTTCTTGTGTCACGAACTTAATGTGAACAAGGAAATCAAACCTGTGAAGCAGCGAAGAAGAGTGTTCAGCCCCGAGAAGAACCAAGCTATACAAGAGGAGGTCGAGAAGCTCCAAAAAGATTGCTTTATTGAAGATGTCAAATATCCAGACTGGTTAGCTAATGTGGTGATGGTGAAGAAGAAGAACAACAAGTAGAGGATGCGTGTAGACTTCATCGACCTCAACAAGGCATGCCCAAAGGATCATTTTCCTTTGCCCCGAATTGATCAATTAGTGGACGCTACCTCGAGGCACGAGCTGTTGAGCTTCATTAATGCTTATTTTGGTTACAACCAGATTAAAATGAAACTTGAAGACAGGGAGAGCACCTCTTTTATTACCCCTAGGGGAACTTACTGTTATAATGTTATGCCTTTTGGTTTGAAAAATGTAGGTGCAACATATTAGCGGCTGATGAACAAGGGGTTTGCAGAGTAAATCAGTCACAATATGGAGGTTTATGTTGATGATATGCTGACGAAGAGCAAGAAAGCTGTTGACCATCTAATTGATCTAGGTCAAACCTTTGATCAATTAGATAAATATCAAATGAAGTTGAACCCTACCAAGTGCATATTCGGAGTACGAGAAGGCATGTTCCTCGGGTATATTGTCAACCAACGAGGAATTAAAGCAAGTCCTGAAAAGATCAAGGCTCTATTGGGACTACGATCTCTAACAATGAAGAAGGAAGTGCAAAGTCTCACAGGGCGAGTTACAGCACTTAATAGATTCGTATCACGAGCAATTGAGAGATGCTTACCATTCTTCAAAACACTCCGAAAGACTTTAGAATGGAATGATGAATGCGAAAAGGCCTTTCAAGAGTTGAAGAAATACCTGGGAACACCTCCACTGTTGTCCAGGACAGTGATGGGAGAAAGATTGTACTTGTATCTGGCAGTTTCAAAGAATGCAGTTAGCTCGGCATTGATAAAAATGGAGGATGGAGTGCAAAAACCAATTTATTACACTAGCAAGGCCTTCCGAGGAGTAGAGATCAGATATCCAAGACTGGAAAAGTTGGCACTAGCATTGATCGAAGCGAGTAGAAGAATGAGGCCATACTTCCAGGCTCATATCATAGTTATGTATAACGATATGCCGTTGAGGCAAGCTCTTCATAAACCGGAAAAATCAGGGAGATTGATGTACTGGGAAGTAGAACTTGGTGAATATGACATAGTTTATGAGCCTAGATCGTCGCTTAAAGGGAAAGCAGTAGCAGATTTTATCGCAGAATTCACTTATCACGACACCTCCGAGGAGCAAAAGCTGAATACCGACCAACCTGTGGATGTTACAGGATCATCAAATTTAAACCCCAATCAACTTAAGTCAGTTGACGATCAGGAGGAGATGGTCGAAGAACAGCAAGAAGTACTAGAGGAGGATAAAAGGAAGCAACAAATATTCCATCGAGGAACTCTGTCCGATCAAAAATTTGAGGACGAGGTACCTATATGGAATCTATATGTGGATGGCTCATTTTGCATTACAGGCTGTGAGACAGGGATTATTTTGAACAGCCCGAATGAGGTCGATGTGGAGTATGCTCTGTGCTTCCAATTCAATGCTTCTAATAATGAGGCTGAATATGAAGCTATGATTGCAGGACTTAGCCTGGCAAAAACCATGGGGGCAGAGCAGGTTATCGTATTCAGTGACTCGCAATTGATCGTAAATCAAATGCTGGGAGTATATGCAATAAAGGGAGAATTGATGATCAAGTATCATGCAAAAGCGATGGAGATTGTATCGAGCTTTAACGCTGTGCAATTAATTAGAACACCAAGATTGGAGAATGCAAGAGCAGATGCTTTAGCTCGGTTAGCCTCAGCCAGACACACCGAGCTACGAAGAATAATTCCAATAGAGATTTTGACTAGCAGGAGCATCGACGAAGATCTGATGATGAACTTTATTACCCTTAATTTAGGACCATCTTGGATGGATACCACCAGGGCATATATTGAAGAAGGAGTTTTACCAACTAATAAACTCGCGACCAAAAAATTAAAGTTTAAAGCTGCTCGTTATGTATTGACTAATGGTATTTTATATAGATGAAGAATTATAGCAGGTCTGCAAAGATGTGCGCATCCCTCCGAAGTGAAAGATTTGATTGAAGAGGTCCATGAAGGGTCCTATGGAGCTCATATAGCAGGTCGGACGCTTTTGCAAAGAATAATGACCCAGGGATATTATTGACCGACGATGAGGGATGATTGTATAGCCTATGCTAAAAAATATGACAAATATCAACGCTTCTCCTCTATCCGAAGAGCTCCCCAAGCACTGCTAACACCCATTACCTCCCCTTGGCCATTTGCTATGTGGGGAATTGATTTGGTCGGGCCACTTCCAACAACCAGGGGAAGATTTAAATACCTAATAGTCGTTATGGATTATTTTACTAAGTGGGTGGAAGTTGAGCCCCTTATTGATATGACATACGACAAGGTGTATCAATTTATATGGAAGAACATCATTTGTAGATATGGTCTTCCTCATGCATTCATCACAGACTATGGAACTCAATTTGATAACAAGGAGTTTGCTGTGTATTGTCATAAGTCAAACATTTTGAAAACCCACTCGGCACCAAGCCATCCCCAGAGCAATGGACAAACTGAGGTGACGAACATAATGCTGCTGAATGGTTTGAAGAAAAGACTGGATGATGCGAAAGCAAACTGGATTAACGAGCTACATTCTATGTTGTGGGCTTATCGTACTACACCACGAGCAACAACAGGAGAATCTCCATACATGCTGGCATTTGGAAGTGAAGTTGTTATACCTACCGAGCTGGGCCTCCCCACACACAGAGTGCTGAATTTCAATTCTCCTATCAGTGACTTGATGAGAAGATTAGACTTGGATAGGCTCGAGGAAGTTAGAGAAGAAGCAGCAATCAGTAATGCTGTATACCAACAACGAACAGCTCTACTCTACAACAAGAGGGTAAAAAAGTGTGATTTGAAGAAAAGAGACTACGTGCTAAAGAAAGTAATTCAAAAGCACAACAAATTGGAAGCTAACTGGCATGGACCCTACAGAGTAACAGAAGTTGTTTGCCCAGGAACTTACAGGATTGAAACCTTGGAGGGGGGAGAATTTATGAATGTATGGAATGCAGAACATCTACGCAAGTATTATCAGTAGTAGAGATTCCTATGTAAATGAAGTTTTCTTCAGTATGAATAAAGTGTTGAAGTTTTTATCCAATTCTCTCCTTTTGATGAAATTTTTTCGGAGTATTAGTGCTACACACTACGCATCAAGTTCAGAACAAAAACCCTCCCAACTACGGTTGGTCGATCCACCAACTACAGTTGGTCGGTAAAACAAACCCTTCCAACTATGGTTGGTCGGTCCGCCAACTACGGTTGGTCGATAAAACAAACCCTCCCAACTACGGTTGGTCGGTCCGCCAACTACGGTTGGTCGGTAAAACAAACCCTCCCAACTACGGTTAGTTGGTCCCCTAACTACGGTTGGTCAGTAAAACAAACCCTCCCAACTACGGTTGGTCGGTAAAATAAACCCTCCCAACTACGGTTGGTCGGTCCACCAACTACGGTTGGTCAGTAAAATAAACCCCCCAACTACGGTTGGTCGGTCCATCAACTACGGTTGGTCTGTAAAATAAATTCCCCCAACTACGGTTGGTCATTCCATCAACTACGGTTGGTCGATAAATAAAATTTCACCTGCTACGGTTGGTCGGGGAATAAAATTTCACCAACTCCGGTTGGTCGAAAACAAAAATCTCAACCCTCTAGTTAGTCGGTAAGCCAATTTCAATCAACTCTGGTTGTTTAAATTAGGCAATACCATGAAGTGTAAGTTGTTCTATTATTTAGAATTAAAGATTGATAAATCACTGCAATGAGATCAGTATTTCACAAGCATATATATATTTATCGACCAACAAGCAAAAACATTCTATAAATTATTTAGAAGAAAATGAAATGACAAAAGACAAATTTTCATTCATACTAAGTAAAATTACAAATGACATGAGAAATGTATTACCAAAATTTGTCATTCAAAACAATAAGGATTACATATGCTGTAGAAAGTATAAATTATTACATAAAATCCTATTCTATTGGTTTCTTCCCTTCTGCCTTTGAAACAGTTTCTACTCCAGCAGGAGGATCGTCTAAGGCATAAGGGGAATTTATGAAATTCAGATCTCGAAGCATTTGAACATTCATCACTGATGGCCGATCAACAAGATGCTCAGGGCGAGAAATATCAACATTAGAATGAAGACTGTAGTCGCCGAGATATTTGGAGATTAAACACTGAGGGATTGCCCGAGCAGGAATCCAGCTCATATCAAGTTTAAAAGGTGGCACGGGCAACTCGAGCAATACAGGGTTATAATAATCCCATAGATAATAGCCCTGCTCTAATTTTAATACACCAGTGCATTCAGCCATCCTTGTTTATAACCCTCATTATTCGCTTGCTGGATTCGATCATCAAGATGGTAGAGGGCTTCATTATAGCCAGCCATCCAAAACTCTCTAGGTTGTTTGTGGAATTGGTAAGTTAACCTTTCCAGCTTCTCGTGAAGATTCTTCACAAAAATTTATTTATTCTCCAAGGCGAATCCTTATGTGGAAAGTTGCTCGTTAAGGTCCAGAATCTTCTTGGACATCTCTGCCAGAGCTTTATTCTTCGCAACCAACTGAACTGCTTGATTTTCCAAAGATGCTTGAGTTCTCGCCTATTCAATAGTAACCCGAGGGCAGATCTTTCTCATCCCCGAGAAACTCTTGCTCGTCCGCGAGCAGATGTAGAGGGTCCAATTCTCTTTAAAGTTTCCAATTCGTTTCTCAAATTGGCATTTTTAACCTCCAGAAATGAGAAACCTTCGTCATTGACAGGGACAAAGGCTCCCGAGGTAGATGCTGCAGATTTCAGTTGGGATATCTCTCATCGCAAGTTATTATTTTCCTGCCCCAGCAGTTTCGCGATCTGCCTATGCTCTTCAACCTCGGTCTTCAAAGTCCTCTCCTTAATATCATAAGCAACGACTAACTTATCGTATCCTTTGTCAGCATTTAGTTGCTGATATTTTTTCTCATACCCCTGATGCAAAAGTGCAGAAGATTCCTTATATTGTTGCTGAAGTTCCTCGATGATACCCCAGAGATCTTCAATTATCTCATAATATGCCACATTATTGGCAACTGCACGGTCGAGCAAGTATTTCAGATATTGGTAAGCTGCCACTGCTCGTTCAGAGGCATCTGAGCCCATGATATTAAAAATTTGTGACTCATCCAAGTCCGCATGGCCAACTTTGAAATATTCATTACATTTTTTCATCAACTCAGTATCGTGAGCTGACAAGAGTTCCATCCTGGCCATAAACTAGCAAAGAGAAGCCATAAACAGGATTAATAAATGATAAAGGTAGAGCAAGACGAAGAAAGTCAACATGAACAACAAAAACTCGAATTTTTATTCATCAAAAGACAAGTACAAGGTTCAGGGTTACATTCAAAAGAAATAATAAAATTAAAGCCCGAGAAACTTTACACCTTCTCCTTGTGTTTTGCGACTTCCTCGGAAAGCTGAGATGAGAAGGCTGGTTGCTCGGAGGATAGCGGCAGTTGCTCGATTGAAGTACTGGTGGGATGAAGTTGCTCATAGAAAGTCTGAACAACCGAAATGGGAGGAACTTGGTCTCCAATCATTATTGAAGACTCTTCAGAGGCAGCTTCGTCCTCTTCTTCTTCTCCATTAGAGGGAGGAGGACCATGAACTTGGCGTTGAAAAAGTTCAGAACTTTCAGAGACTTTTAGCTCCTGCAGAGCTGCAACCCATCCATCTCTGAAGTATTTAACACTAGCTAACTCCATCTGGGAAGACATGGAAACTAGACCTTTGTTCCAACCTTTGTCCCAGCCAGCGCTAAAGGACTTCTTAACAGCCAGTTTTCTATTTGCCTTCTCTGAGGAAATCCTCTCAGTATGAAGTTCCTCGGCAGCCTTCATTTTTCTTTCTAACTCCTGCCTCTGACGATCAACGTCACGGAGTCTACCAACCTCCTCTTCGACAGCTTTGAATTTGTTCTCCAACTCTGCAGCACTCTTGAGCTTCTCTTCAAGATTTATTCTCCAAACCCTTGGAGGCCTCCACAGCTTCATCTCTCTTTTACTCGACAGACTTAATTTGTTTCTCCCAATCAAATTTATCCTCTTCACACTTCAAACGAGAATCCTTTAAAGATTGGGATAATCCAGTAAAAGCCTCCTCTACACCTCCCGAGGAGATTGACGCCTTGATGGCTTCATCCTTCTTCAGAATGGTATTGAAACATGTTACTAGCTGGAAAAGAAAATAATTATAAGTCAGTGTGGGGACATAACATTAAAAAATGAAAGTTTAGATTAGTAATACTTACCGAAGCAATATGTTGAGCAGCCAATAAGGTGACCCTGTCACGAGGAAGACTGTCTTCAATGCCTTGGATCTTTGGGATAATCCAAGACTTCACCGAGCTCATGGCAGAGCTCGGAGCAACAAAAGTAGGAATACCACTTCCAGCAGTTAAAGGCTGAGAGATAGATTCAGTCGGTTTATCCGAGGAACTTTTCTTCAACCTCCTCGTAGGATCAGGAGCAGGAACATCCTCAACCAAGGATGTTATCTTGGTCGGTGATATACTAATAACCTCGCTTGGAGGAGAAACAACTACAACCTTGCTCGGATCCACAGGGGGCTTCTCGACAATCTGCTTAGCAGCAACAGGAGGGGATGCATCAATATTTCTTGTCCCTTCTTCTGGGACATTTGGCTTATTTTTCTTCGCCTCTCCAGCGGTAGAGGCAGACTTATCAAAGAAAGCAGGAGCTCTTCTTCTCTTCATTCTGTCACTCAGAGGAATATTTGATTCAAGGGAAGAACCTTCAGAAGCTGGTATTGGGTCGATGTCACCTACCACTGGACGAGCAGTAAAAGACGAAGTGTAGCTCTTGTACTGCAACAAGTACGAGGATGATCTGATATGTTCATCAGCAACAGTTTGGTGCAAACTCCAGATAAGTTTCAAGTGTCTCAAATTAACATCAGTCTCTTTGGGGGACTTTCTTTTACTGTCAACTGCAAATAATGAACAAAATTAAATGTCAGTGATACATTTTATCAAACACAAAGAAAATAAGATTTCAAAAAATAAAAACAACCTATTCCATTGCCATAGGGGGGGACACATGGGACCTTGATATACAGCATCTCCATTTAATGGAGTGTGTTGCCAATTTTTCATGACAACCCCATGCTAAAAGTAATCCATGTTGGCATCTGGGAGATTGAAAACTAAAGCCCTATTTAAAAACCTAGTTTTTAATTAAAAAGTACTTTCACTGACGACCCATCTATAGCAAAACATAATTTCTGGAAATCCCTAAACAGGTTCCATGAATTTGATTTAACCTATGAAATCCATTAACTATTCTCCAAGTATTGGGCGCTATTTTTACAGGAACAACATCGAAATATTGACAGAACTCCAAACATAGGGGATTTGGAGGAAAAGAAAAGCCACATTCGGCCACAAAGAGACTGGGGAACCAATGTCCCTCAGCCAAAGAGAAATAGTCAGAAGGTTCAGAGAGTTCCTCCAAAATGACCCAAGAAGGAATTGAAAACTCATAATGAAATTTGTCAAGAGATTCAATGACGTAAACCATGATGAACAAAAGAAATAAAAGAGAAGGAAGAAGATCTTACAGGAAAAAGATGAATCACGCGACAACGAACAATGGAAGAAACGAACGCACAAGACAGAGAAGAAGTGAAGAAGTTCTAAAGATGCAGATTTGAAAAAGTAAAAGATGATCGAATTTTCTGAAGCGTTTAAATACTTTACCTCGAGAATGGAGAAAAGAAATGATTACTAGGATGGACGATTGCGTATTCGGCGGTTAAAAAGAAGAAAAAGGCACGAAACACGAAGCAGTTATTGAAATTCGAAATACTTTAAAAAGCCTCATATTATGCACTCAAAAAGGGGTTATAAACAACGAACGTTTGTCTAAAATCCATAAAGTTTAGGCAGCGTAATGTTCCATACTTTTCTTCAACATCAAACTACGAAACATTGGGGGCTTCTGTTGATACCAAATTTATTCTGCTGACGTGGACCAATTATGTGGAGACACGTGTCAATCTACATGGCACTCGCAAATATTTTTTGAACAACACATTGACTTCGAGGAACTCAACCTCCCCGACCAACTCAGACGCTCCGAGCAACAAGTGTTCTTCGAGGAACTCTACTATACCGAGCAACTCATGTATACCGAGCTACTTAGGTGGTCCGAGCTGCATCTCGTACAAAGCATTCATATCCGGATAATCAAGAGGATGACTGCGCATTAAATGCTCATTATTATCACACAGACGCATACGCCTATTAGACAGCTGTGTATTATTCTTTCATTTGTACCATCTCAAGGCTATAAATACATTGTAACCTCCTCATTAGCAGGGGACTCGGAATTTCTTGGTAAATCCATTATCGAGAATTCTGCAAACATTCAGCAATAACACAAACAGTGGATGTAGGCCATTCTTTCAAGGCTGAACCACTTTAAAAATCTTTTGTCTTGTTTATTTTTATTTGTGAGTAAAGAATTAGGTTAAATCTAGTTTTTTACATCAACAAGGACCCTCCTCAAACACATGAAGACCTCATGTCTTTCTATACACAAGAAGTTCCCATGAAAATCGCAAAGCTGAAGGAGAAGAAGGCTCTCCATGAAGGCCTTGTAGTTGTCATAGAAGAAGAAATTCGACATTGGTCGAATTTAATTGACTCTCTTCCTGACACCCTGGATGCCTTTGACAAACATCCCTAATAGAAGCCTTCTTTAGTTTTTTTAGCTATCTTTATTTGAAAAAAATGTACTTTATTTTTTTGTTTTTAATACAAATTTTATTTCTTTCATGAATGTGTTATCAGTTATGTCATACACCAAATATAGTAAAGTACACGTGAACCCTTATAAAAATTATATAAATGCGTGTACTCTATATATTACACTTGTACTTTACAAAGTACACATGTAATATATAAAGTACACGTCTATTGAAATACTTGTATAATAATGCGTGTACTCAAGATATTGTCCCAAAACATTATACAAATGCGTGTACTCTATATATTACACGTGTACTTTATAAAGTAAACGTGTAATATATAAAGGACACGCCTATTGAAATACTTGTATAATATTGCGTGTACTCAAGATATTGTCCCAAAACATTATATAAATGCGTGTACTCTATATATTACACGTGTACTTTATAAAGTACACGCATAGTCTATAAAGTACACGCCTATTGAAATACTTGTATAATAATGCCGCTGGCGCGGACCATAATACCCATAGGAGTTTAAGAATATGAGTGACCCAAATGTCTTTTATAAAGTACAAGCACATTGTAATGTCCAAAACCATTTTCCAAATAGTACATGCATTTATATACGTCTACTTGATAAAATTACATGCAGAATACATAAAGTACATGTATATTTAATTAGATTTTTGTCATAACAATATGCGTGTGATTTTCTAAAACATGCATGTACACTTATATTTAAATGCGTGTACTTTAATTATCAATGAGTGTACTTCATAAAGTACACGCACATTTCATCAAGTACACGCATATTATATTTATATTATGCGTGTACTTCATGCATGTACATTAATAAAGTACACGCATGCTTTTATAAAGTACACGCATATTGACTGACCAAATCCATTTTTAAATGCGTGTACTTTATTAATATACGTGTACTTAATAAAGTACACGTATATTTCATCAAAGTACACGCATTGATAAAATTTCTTTCGACATCAAAATGCTTGGGTACTGTACATAACATGCGTATACAAAGGTAAAGTACACGTGAACACAAGGAAAAATGATCATGTATGTTTTATGAAAAACATGTGTACAGCAACACAAAAAACAAACTAAAGAATGAGACTTAAAAATAAATTACATTCATTTATGTGAAACAAATGGTTTATTAATTAATTTATTCAATCAAATGGTTAAAATGAATGAATTCAACAATTTTCAAAATAGTCAAATGGGTTCCTTACAAGTAGACCTGTAATGACCCGTTTTACTACACCTCGAGCAAGTAACTTCCCTTACTGTGATCTCACCAGAAGACTTTATTCTCTTATTTCTTGGCCTGCCTGTCGGTCTCTTAGTCATTGGTGGAAGGACAGATGGATTTTTAGGAATAAGAATATTTAAGGAAATCAAATCAGGAAGAGGAACTATAGGTATCGAGTACGATTTTCTGTAGAAAGATACCTTATAGTACTCCTCAATATAATCATAAATACTGATCCCTTTCCTCCGCACAACACAAACAGCATGAGAACACGGAAAACATCTAATCTGCCAACTCTTACAAGAACAAGTCCTTTCTCCTAAGTCAACTATTGCTCGCACTTCTGAATGAAGTTCAAATACATTTTGACTTGAGCGACTAATAGTCCAATGTCGACTTTTATTCCAATTTTCATTCAGTAACTTTTGAAAAAAGGACATAGCTCATTTGTCCAAGTGTCAGACTCAACAAGTTTGTTTGCATTAAAATTCATAATCTTCACTCTCAATTTATCAAGCATATTCCTTACTGGTAAATGCCTTTCCTCCAATATCCATGAATTGAATGACTCCGCAACACTAGATGCCATGTCACAATACCGTTTACAAGGGAAATATGCACAGATTCAATTCTCAGGTGGCAAACTATCAATGAAATCGGCAATAGCAACTCCTCCTTCCTTCTTCAATGCTTCAAAATTCTTGTGAAATACATCTACTAAGACAGCATATGCACAAGACAAAAAATCTTTAACAATTTTCTTTCGAAATCCAGCACAATTCCCACGAATTTTCTTTTTTATATTCCCTTATAAATGATGTATACAGTAGGAATGTGCAGATAACGGGAAGACCCTCGAAACAGCTTCAAGTAATCCATTGTTTCGATCTGAAATAAATATTATGTTTCGATATTGCTTAACTACTGCACTATGCAAATTGACAAGAAACCACATCCAGTTATCTTCGGTTTCGGAATCAACAACAGCATATGCAACAGGAAAAAGTCCTGGAATATAAAAATATATCAAAATTAAAATAAATAACATATCCATGTACAACACTTTGTATATTGATGCTGCTGGCGCAGACCCTAAAACACATGGAAAATATATTATGTGTTTAATTTAAATTATTTGTAAATAACAAGACAAAACATAAAAATGTACCGTACACATGATTCCAAATAAAAAGACATGCACGTTTACTTTCCAATCTTTTGCTTGGTGTTGATACCAAATTTAGTCCCCTGACATGACCCAATTAAATGAAGACACGTGGTGATCTACATGGCAACAACAAACACTTCCGAGGAACCCATGCGCTCCGAGGAACAAGACTACAACAAGGAAGACTAGTTCCCCGAGGAACACTGCTTCCCCGAGGAACTCACACGCTCCGAGGTTCAATACCTCTCCGAGGAACTCACATGCTCCGAGGAACAATACCTCTCCGAGGAACTCTTGAGTACCGAGAAGCTTAGGCGGTCCGAGCTGCATCTCGAACAAACCATTAATAGCTGGATAACCAACAGTTCAACTGATTCATTAAATGCTTATCATTTAGACGCACACGCTTAAGGGGCATTAAATGTATTACCCTTTCATATGTATCTCATTTAATGTATTACCTTTTCACATTAAAGCCTCAGGGCTATAAATACATTGTACAATCCTCATCGCCGGAGGGGGATCCAGACAGGAATTTCTTGATAGAACTTGTAATCGAGAATTTCCAAAACACTCAGCAATAACATAACAGTGGACGTAGGCCATTCTTATAAGGCTGAACCACTTTAAAATTCTTTGTCTCA